>CM065597.1:56381568-57596568 GCA_033119425.1 Bufotes viridis | reverse complement strand
AACATTCAGAAACAGAGAAAGGACAGTGGCAGTGCCTCATGGTAGTATAACCAATAGTGTTGATCGAGCACCAAAGTGCTCGGGTGCTCGAGAAGAACATTTTGGGATGCTTGGGTCCTCTACAAAGCACCCGAGCAAAATAGCAGTCATTGGGAGAACCTGAGCATTAAACCAGGAACCCCCTGCTCTGAATAGGGGAGGGTGTGGGGTCCCACTGAGGTCTATGCAGAAGATCGCTGTACAGTAAGGGAATCCCCAAATGTGAGTTTGCGGCTTGAGTCCTTGCTCTGACTCTATATATAGCTATGTCCATAAATGTAGTCAGTGCTTGGGGACAGCCAGTGTATTTAAATCTAATTTAGCCTCTATGTCTGAAAAGTTTTTGCCGGGATTGGAACTCACAACCTTCTACATTAGCAATAAGGACCTTAACCACTCAGCTATAAAGCTGAATGACGAACTGTGTCAGAAAAACCTCATAGTAGTTTGTCATGTAGTAAGTATTCCTATACAGCAGATGTATCATTTTATTTTTCACTGCAGGTTAACATGTAGCTGTATAGCGCAGTAGTTAAGGTTCTTGGCTCTAATGTAGAAGGTTGTGAGTTCAAATCCTGGCAGAAATGTTTCAGAAATAGGGGCTAAATTAAATTTAGATATTTTATACTTTTTTTTTGTAATTGCAAAAAATGTATGGCACAAAATAAATGTGTAATTACAAAAATAATATATATATATATATATATATATATAATCATACTTCTGATATATATGAATGCACAATATGTGGGAAACTACTACTGATGTTTTTATTTACATATATTATAATATATTATATATTCTAAATATATAATAATATATGTAAATATATTATGGCTAAAAACGTATATATATGTTTAAATTAAATGTAGCTTCTATTTCTGAAAAGTTTCTGCCAGGATTTGAATTCACAACCTTCTACATTAGAGCCAAGAACCTTAACCACTACTCTATACAGCTACATGTTAACCTGCAGTAAAATATAAAATGATACTTCTGCTATATAGGAATACTTACTGCATGACAAACTACTATGAGGTTTTTCTGACACAGTTTATCATTCAGCTTTATAGATGAGTGGTTAAGGTCCTTGACACTAATGTAGAAGGTTGTGAGTTCAAATCCCAGCAGAAACTTTTCAGAAATTGAGGCTAAATTAGATTTAAATACACTGACTTGAGCATCGCGCTCGAGCACACACAGTATTTGGCCGATCATCGCACACTAGTTCGACCGAGCATGCTTGCTCAACACTAATCTCCAATATGCTGTGGTTGTGGTTAGTAAGTAATGTGCTTTCCTTGGGGTGCTGTGATAGTCACAACAACTTTACGTGGTATACAGGGTCCGTTACACCAGAAGAAGCTCACCATTGCAGCCACGGACCATGATCGGCTTTGATGATTCACCGGTGAACTGGGAGCATGGAAGAGAAAACTAGGAAGAAGGAACCGAATCTAGGAACTGATTCCTAAGAAATGTCACAAGAACAACGGACTAGAGTACAGCTCTCTAAGGTCATTTATTAAGACCTGCGTTTTAGACACTAGTCTTATTATCCCCTATAGCTGGCGGTGGATCCACAGGCATTATGAAGAGGTGCCGGCCTCTACATAACTTTGGCAGATCCACCGCCAAAGCCAAACCTTCCTAGCTGTTTTACATTTAGACCATTTTCTACAGTTAAACCAGGCATAGAAAATGGTAAGTGAGATGGGCCTGCCGTCCCGTCCCCCCTCCACTCCACTCTCATTTTTTTAGACCTGGCATTAGGAGAGAAAAGTCGCAGATTGCAGGGCAAATGATCTTTGCGCCACAATCGACGCCAAAAATATGCCTAATATATGCGTATTTCTGGTTAGTAAATGACACCCTATGACTTTACAAAGGCACCAATCTTTATAAGTAAATGTATAGCAAAACCAGTCAGGTTGGACTGTTATGATAAATTATTACAGCAAAAGTTTGTTGTCCAGCATTCTTCATGCAATAGAGTCTGCAACACCTAGACTCTATTGCATGCAATAACTACAGGTTATGTCTCCTTTGATTGTAGACTTCTCATTATTCATCTTTTCTATTCGGGCCACACCACCATGACAACTTCCTCCAGCCACGTCTCAGATGGGTAGTAGTAGCTTTTTAGAGGTTTGAGGAAATACCTTCTCAAGCGGTTTACCCGAGAACCAGCTATGGGCTGATATCTTTCTGGCAGTAGTTGTTTAGGACAGGATTGGAGTAGATGGCCAGCGTCAATGCAAAAGAAACATAATCCATTGAGACTTGAGCATTTTAGCTGTACATTTACTTATAAAGTTTGGTCATTCTGTACAAGCCAGAATTTTTACATTGTCCTCTGTTTTCCTCATGTCACCTCTAACTTGTTTTTAGATGAGAAAAAAATACAGTATCTGCAATGGTAGAAAATAATGGCTTCAAGCATGCCCAGGCATCATGTTGAGAGGTGTTACAAATATTCCTCTGTCAGAAGCTATAGATACATAGATCCTTCTGAATTGTGATGAAGATTCTGGAGAGCCACAGATGCAGCCTAAGGCACAGGACAGGCTACAGACTGCGCCTATGCAGAATCATTCATGTCACAGGCTTTGTGCAAACTCTAACCCACTGCAGGGATTGGGGATCGAGTTTGACAATAACTTAAGATACAGGAAACAACCTGGAACAGATTCAGTGATGTTTGCAAAATATCCAGGGTTATAATGATTTATTGTGGTCACTAAGTCAGGGGTGGACGGGGAACTTGAAGTGGTCCTAGAAAAAAACTTAAAAGGGCTCCAAATTGACAGAAGGCAGGACAGCACAAGTAGTAAGGGTCAACAAAAGTAAACTCCTTAGATTTTTTGAAGATAACTAGAAACATGAGAAGGTTGGACTCTGACAGGAGGAATAATAACGGGTCATTTTTACAATTAAAAAAACTCTTGCTATTTTTTTTCTCTTAAGCTTTTTAGAAATCATTTTGCTAATGGAGTTATAAAGAGACATACATTTATGCCAAATCTGTTCATAAAGTCTTCCTGTAGCATCAGTGAGTCATCGAATATGAGCAAAGCTATTTATTTTATCTTTTCAGACAGAACTTTGTGTGTGGGCTAAAGGTTCCAAACTTACCCCTTTCTGCACCGTCCCTACATCAAGAGTCATTTTTCTATTAAAAATCAGACCCATTGTACAGAGTGGAGGATTGCATGGAAAAAAGTGGGTGGAACAGTAAGGACAATGGGGACCACTTAAGGCCACTTTTATTGACAAGCTGACTTTTGTCAGATTTTATCACAGCAAAACAGTTCAGTTTTCAAATGAAATTTCACAGTAAATCAAGAAAGGCACATGTGACAAATCCAGTTGACATTATCACATTGAGACTCTTATATTACCTGTGGCACTTTTGTGCTGGTTGGAAAATGATGAACCCCATCAGAACCACATTCATATCACATACCGTTTAACCTAAGTGCCCTGTGTCTCCTACCTGATTCCTTTGGTCTTTTGTCACCAGTGATCACCACATTGAACTACATATCTGTGCTGTCCCCGTTTGTCTGTTCCCCATAGTGGCCCTGACACTCTCAAAGCCTAACACCTCTCATAAACCAGTCTAAGCTCAGTCTCAGCTTTAAAAGGACACTTCCATCAGAAAGGGGTACAATATTCAACGAAAAATTATTTTATTTAGACTTTTTTGTGACTTTTTTTCTTTCATGTCTATACCACTGAAAAAATAAAGTCACCAAAGAGTGATAAAACTCCTATACAGATAGATGATCCATTATTTAGTTCACTTCTGCTGTGAAGAGTAGATGTTATCTGCGAATATAATAGTAGATTGTAGAATTTGGATAACAGTGTGACAGCTCTATAGTTCTTTTGATGGGTCTAGACAAAAATGCATTGCACTTTTCAGTGTAATGTGTGATGCTATAATTGAGTCACTCATCCCCTTCAATATATGGCCACAGTGATGGTCTGACTGAGAAGGTCAACCAAAACTATTTCCAATTCTAATTCCTTCCAAACAAAGGAGGAAGTTAATGAGCCAGGACAGGAAGTAGAATACCTGGAGTCATGTTAAAAATTATAATCATAAAACTATCCAGTGAGTTTTACAATAAATTACAGGCTGTTATTATATAACAATAGTGTGCCAGCCGCGTTTTTTGTGGACCCACTGTCTTCAATGGTCCCGTGGTCTGTATTCCGCAGACATGTTCTGTCTTTTTGTGAAATGGACTTCAGAATACGGAGAGCACATGGATGATCTATGTATTTCCGCAACCATACTTCTGTTTTGCAAAAACATAGAATACCGTATGTCCTATACCTGACCACAAAATGCAGACAACAGACCCACTGAAGTTAATAGAAAGACAGAGAGATATTTACAAAGATTTTAAGGCATTTTGCATAAAAATGTACAACTTTTTAAGATTTCCTGCCAATTGTGCTCAGATATGCCCTAACATATAAGTGAAATCTATGTCAGTCCATTACTGCTGTAGATTTCAGTTTGTGGTACATAGACAGCACACATTTATTAAGAGGCTGGCGCTGGCGTTTCTTAGTCCAATTAACTTCTTATTAAGACTGGGTTATGAAACGCTGGTCTTTAGTAATTGTGCCTCAAAAAGTCAAGGGCAATCCAGGCTTTGTTCATTTTGATAAGAGTCAACGTGTCAGCATTTTCAGTTGACAGGTGGATGCGGTTATCAGTTATTATGCCCCCAGCAGCACTAAATACCTGCTCTGACAAATGCTGGCAGCAGGGCAGGCCAGCACCTCCAAGGCGTAGAGCGCCAGTTCATGCCACGTGTCCAGTTTGGACACCGAGTAGTTGTAAGGC
Organism: Bufotes viridis; assembly: GCA_033119425.1. NCBI lineage: Eukaryota > Metazoa > Chordata > Amphibia > Anura > Bufonidae > Bufotes > Bufotes viridis. The sequence continues at coordinate 57,591,665 of CM065597.1, read as the reverse complement.
ACAAAGGGATAATTGAGGACACTGAAGCGGTCTGCTACATACTCCTTCATCTTCCAAAATTTTTCCCTCCTTGTGACACTAGGCCACGCATCAGGGTGAGGGTGCTGGCGGGGTGTCATGAAACTGTCCCAGGCTTTGGAGAGTGTTGCCCTGCATCTGTTAGAACTGCTGTGTGTTCCCCTTGTCTCCCTTCCTCGGTTGCCCAAGGAACTACGTACTCTGCCCCCAGTGTTGTCAGCTGGAGATTTTGTTAGCAATTTTTCCACAAGGACCTTCTGGTTTTTTGCTCGTCCTCTCCACCACAGTAATGAGAGATAAGAAATTCTCTTTGTAGCGGGGGTCAAGAAGGGTGAACAACCATTAATCGGTGTTGTCCAAAATGCGGAAAATGTGTGGGTAACGGGAAAGTCAGACTAACATAGGGTCAAGAGGATGACTATCAATCTCCTCATCCTCTTCCTCCTCTTCTGCCCATCCACGCTGAACATAGGGAATTAAACTTCCATGGGTACTACCCTCTGTAGCGGAGGGAAACCGTCTCCTGCTCCTCCTCTTCATTATCATCCAATTTGCGCTGAGAAGACGAACTGAAGGTGGCCTAGCTATCACCCTGTGTAATGTCTTCCCCCATTTCCACCTCTTTCACTTGCAAAGTGTCGGCCTTAATTGTGAGCAGCAAGCATTTGAGTAGACTCAGAAGGGGGATGGTGACGCTGATAATAGCGTTATTGCCGCTCACCATCTGTGTTGATTCCTCAAAGTTTCTTAAAACCTCACAGAGATCAGACATCAGGGGCGGACTGGGCCGGGGGGCAGGGGGGCAATTGCCCCCCGGGCCCCTCTGTTGCCTCTGTAAACGGGCCTCTCTGTAGTGCATGTGCCCTGCCGCGGCCCTGGTGACAAGTGGCGGCGGCCGGCGGCAGGGCACAGGGAGATGAACGCTTCCACTGTGGAAGCGTTCATCTCCATAGTCATCTGTATCGCCGTCCTCAGGACGGCGATACAGATGGCTGTGCTGCGGCAGAGCAGGGAGAGGCGTGTCCCCTCCCTGTTCCTCTGATAGGCTGCCGGCCTAGTGCTGGCAGCCTATCAGAGGCTAGTGCAGGCGGCGCGATGACGTCATCGCGCCGCCGGAGCGGTACAGCAAGGGACACAGGCCAGAAGAGGCCTGCATCGCATCGCTGGAGGTAAGTATAACTGTTATTTGTATGTTTGTTTGTTTGTTTGTTTTTGTGTTTTTGGGGGCTACTGGCACATAAGATAAGGGGGAATCTACTGGCACATAAGATAAAGGGGAATCTACTGGCACATAAGATAAAGGGGAGAATATAATTGCACATAAGATAAGGAGGGGATCTACTGGCACATAAGATAAAGGGGGAATCTACTGGCACATAAGATAAGGGAGGAATCTACTGGCACATGATAAAGTGAGGGGGGATTCTACTGGCACATGATAAAGTGAGGGGGATTCTACTGGCACATGATAAGGTGAGGGGGATTCTACTGGCACATGATAAGGTGAGGTGGGGATTCTACTGGCACATGATAAGGTGAGGGGGGATTCTACTGGCACATAAGGAGGGCGACTGGCACATAAGGAGGGCTACTGGCACATAAGGCATGGCACAAGGGGTGCTACTGGCACACAAGGGGTGCTACTGGCACATAAGGGGTGCTACTGGCACATAAGGGGGTGCTACTGGCACATAAGAGGGGCTACTGGCACATAAGGGGGCTACTGGCACATATAGGGGGCTACTGGCACATAAGGGGGCTACTGGCACATAATGGGGACGGCTACTGGCACATAAGGGGGACGGCTACTGGCACATAAGGGGGACGGCTACTGGCACATAAGGGGGACGGCTACTGGCAAATAAGGGGGACGGCTACTGGCACATAAGGGGGACGGCTACTGGAACATAAGGGGGATGGCTACTGGCACATAAGGGTGGCTACAGGCACTTAAGGGGGACCGCTACTGGCACTTAAGGGGGACCGCTACTGGCACTTAAGGGGGACAGCTACTGGCACATAAGGGGGGGGGCTATAAGCGATGTGAGTGGCCAACATCTCTCCTCTCCGCAATGCTCAGCCTCCTGTGACAGATCAGGAGAGCAGAGGTGTGGGGGCGGAGATAGCTGTCAATGCTGTCAAAGGAGGCTGTGCTCTCCTCCCGCAGCTCCCCGCCCAGCCTCTTGTGACAGCGAATCAGGAAGTAGTGGGGGGCTCAGTGGGCCTCTGGGTGTTACTTGCCCCCTGGGCCAAAAGTTGCCAGTCAGCCCCTGTCAGACATCCATGCCCACTACTCACTTGTGAAGAGCAGAAGCTGGCTGGAAAGGTGACGTCCATATTGCAGCTGGTATACCACTACTGCCCTCTGCTGCTCACAAAGCCTGGCCAAAATGTGAAACGTCGAGTTCCAGTGCGTGCTCATGTCGCACAACAGTGATAGACTGCTTCCAGCTACCGACTGATGGCTGACTGGTGCTGCAAGAGGATTATTCTGAGGTGGACGTGGAGGAGGAGGCGGAGGAGAAAACGTGGGGGTTGGAGCAACTAACGTAGGTGGTGGCGGAAACCCTGATGGAATTAGGGCGCGCAATCCTTGGCGTCGGTTGCACCTGTGCCATCCCAGGGTACTACTCTCTCCCAGCCTCCACAATATTCAACCAATGTGCTGTCAGGGAAATGTAGCGTCTCTGGCTGAAAGCACTTGTCCATGTGTCAGTAGTTAAGTGGACCTTCCCAGTAACAGCGTTGGTCAGGGCACGGGTGATGTTACGGAACACAAGGCGGGCATGGCACACCGTGAAAAATAGTGGCGGCTGGGGTCTGCGTAACGAGGGACTGCCGCCGACATCAGGCTGCGGAAGGCCTCAGTGTCCACAAGCCTAAATGGCAACATTTCCAGGGCCAGTAATTTGGAAAGTTGTGCATTTAGTGCTATGGCATGTGGGCGGGTATTTGCGCTTGTGTTCAAATGCCTGGGGTAAGGAAATTTGTATGCTGCGCTGGGACACTGAAGTGGATGTGGTCGCTGATGGTGCTTGTGAAGGTCCAGGTGCAGGGCGGGAGGCATCCAGCCCTGCGCCTTTGACAGGGGATTGGCCAGCACGTAACACAGGGAAAGAGGAGGCAGTGGTGTCACCCGTAGACACAGATTGTGGAATCAGGCATTCGGCACACCTATAATGGTGCTTTGATGCCATGTGTCGGATCATGCTGGTGGTGAGGTTGCTATTGTTCACTCCCCTGCTCATTTTTGTATGGCACAGGTTGCAAATTACAATTCTTCTGTCGTCTGCACTTTCCTCAAGAAAGCACCAGACTGCGGAACACCTACCCCTTGGCAAGGTAGATTTCGCAAGGGTGTGCTCCGGGGAACAGTTGCGGGCCTGTTTGTTGTGTCCCACCTTCTCCCTTCCCCGCTCGTCTTTACACCTTCCCAGGTTGGGTCATTGACTTCATCTTCCACCATCTCTTCTTCCACTTCCTCACTCTGGTCATCCTCCTGACTTGTTGACCTAATTAACAACAACCTCAGTTATTGACAACTCTGTGTCTCATCCTCATCATCAACCTTTTGAGACACTAATTGCTGTTGACTTATTGGCAACTTATTGGCAACTGTGTCTCATCATCATCATCCACCTCGTGAAACACTAATTTCCGTTCCCCACCATCATCTTCTTGTGTCTGTGGATATCCGAGTATGGGATCACTTGTTTGGCAAGACTCTCCATGGTGGGAGGAAGGAGGATCAGGGAGAGGATTGTGTTGACCAGGCTTTTGGCTACTCAGACTGGACTTGGTGGAAGACAGGGTGGTGCTTAACCGATTGGAAGCATTATCTGCTGCAATATAACCGAACACCTGGTCGTACTGGTCTGACTTCGAGAGCGTTGTCCTTCGCCACCCTGCAAACTGGGACATGAAGCTAGGTATCGTGGATGATTGTTTTTCTTGCTCTCTGGCAGCAGGCACACTTCCCTGTACCTTATTGCTCGCCTTCTTCATATTAAATGTTATATATGGTCGAAAGTATGTCACACGTACAGTAGCGTAGGATTTGTAAGTGTATGCGCAAAAAAATTTAAAAAGGTATTTGGGATGTAGAAACGTTACACAGGAGAAATATTGCAGATAGCGTCGCTGATGTCGGCAGCGGCTAATATAAAATTACAGGGAATGTCACAGGTATTTGGGATGTGGAAACATCACACAGGAGATATACCTCAGATAATGTCAATGCTGTCACCAGAGGCTAATAACAAATTACAGGGAATGTCACAGGTAATTGGGATGTGGAAACGTCACACAGGAGATATACCGCAGATAATGTAGCTGATGTCAGCAGCAGCTAAAAAAAAAACTTACAGGGAATTTCACAGGTATTTGGGATGTGAAAATGTTACACAGGAGATGTAGCACAGCTAATGTCACTGTCCGTAGCGAACACTGTCTACGGAAAAAGTACACTGGATGTCACAGATATTTTTGGGATAAGCACACATTACACAGGCGATGTAGCGCACATAATGTCGCTGTCTGCAGCGGCCTAACTATTGCACGCTATTTAGCGCAGGATGTGCTAAAAATAGATATTACTGCCACACACAATAGTCCTTAAAAAGACTTTTGGGTCTGTAAAGTTTTAGCAATTTAGATCAGGTTGCACTAAAAATATATTTTGCTGCTGTCACACACAACAATAGTCCTTAAAATAACTTTTGGGTCTGTAAAGTTTTAGCAATTTAGCGCAGGTTGCTCTAAAAATATATATTTCTGCTGCCTCACAAAGCAATAGTCCTAAAAGGACTTTTGGGTCTCTGACAAGTTTTTCAACTAAAAAAAAACAAATTTTACTCCCTACACTATCTTTCCCTTCTTTAGCACAGCTCTCCCTGACAAACACTGAGCCAAACACGTGTCATCGGGTGCTATATAGCACCCGATGATTCGTCCCGGCCAGCCAATCACAGTAATGTCAGTAACCAACATGGCTACGGCATTACAGTGAAGGGCAGTACTTACCTGCACGTTTATAGGCTATGTAGCAGCTATCGAACGTGCGGGGAGGAGACTCGAGCACAGCGCTTGAGCACATGCGGTATTCGGCCGAATACTGCCATATGGCGAGCATGGAGATGCTCGAGCCGAACTGGTGTTCAGCCGAGCATGCTCGATCAATACTATTAAGTATATAGCATTAAGGGTCAATTCACACTCTGTTTGTAGCATAAGTTGGAGGTGTGTTGGACACCTACCATTGCCCATAGCCATTGCCCATAGGCATCAATGTAAAAAAAAATTGTACCACATAGCAAAAGAGGTGTCCTTGAAGTTGCAGATAGGCTAACATAATTTGAGGTGAACTAAGAAACTCACAGTTCTAAGTAATGTAAGTATGGTAGTAATGCAATTCACAAGAGCCTCAGAGGGAACCTGTAATCAACTTCCTGCTGACCTCATTGAGGGCAGCGTAAAATAGTGACAGGAATGCTGTCTCAGCGGTGTGTCACTCATGAGCTAAAAGTAAGTGGTTGCTGAGAACCAGCATTATAATCATTGCAGTCCAGGCCTGGAAAAGAGTCAAATCTACCTGAGAAGAGTCATGGTTATTCATAATCTCCTGCACTCTCACCCATCTGCTGATGATTGGCAGTTCTCTCCTAGAGAGAAAGGGAGAAAACTAGGTAGAAGACTGTCAATCCTCAGCAGGTGGGCAGGGAGAGCAGGAATTTATGAATAACCATAACTATTCTCAGGTGGCCGTGCCTCTTTTCCAGGCCTAGTCTGTATGATTGTGAGGTTGGTTTTGGGCAACCACTTACTTTTAATTTTTAAATGACAGACCACTGAAATCAACTCACCTGTCTCTACTTTATGATGCCGTTAGTATGGGCAGCATAAAGTTGATGACAGGTTCCCTTTAAAGCATATCTGAGTAAAAAAAATATATAATAATTTGCATAGTGGCTGTGCTTCTTTGTACAATGATAACTGTGAAGGAACATGTCTTATTTGGGCTTCCCAAATGTCTCGCTCAGCCATATTATCCCCTGTTTTAGCTGTACAGCTAGATGCATTTCACTCAGAAGCAGTCCCTTTCATGAAATCGGCTATCACAGTACTGCTGTGACGTCGTTTTCCTTACTTCCCACTATGTTTCCAGGTTTGGAGCTAACAGAACAGATAAGGAGGGGAACCACACTTACAGACACAGGATGGTCCTATAATCTTCAAAAGCTATGAAATTTAGCAGCAGTTCTTTTATCAGGCTCAGGATATCAGATAGGTCTGACATGTCCCCACTTCCTTTCGGCTGTCTTCTGTGTCTCTGTTACTAGAGCTGGATCTTGCCTGACAACAGGCAATGGACTGCAGATTAGGTGGAAGTGAGACCCCTAGTGGCCATGACTTTACAGCTTTTTTTTTTCATGTGGATGCAGGGAGATTTTTTAAATGTGGTTCTCTATTAAATGAAATTAAATTGTGTGAAAGTACAATGACTCTTTAAAGCGACCAAATGTGGATCTGCAAAAATTGCATCCATTTTTTTTTGCAGATCCATTGTAATAATGCCTATCCTTGTCTGCAAAACGGACAAGAATAGTACATGCTCTATATTTTTTGCAGGGCTACGGAACGAACATATGGATTGAAATTAATGGGTCCTCATCCAATCCGCAAAAAACCTGGAAAGGACACAGAAACAAAATACATTAGTGTGAATGTAGCCTAAAGGGGCACCAACACACTAGGAAATCCTCCTTTAAAAATCTTGAGTTGCCTTGAGTTAAACTACTTCATTTTGAATATATTTACCTTTTGTGCTTGAAATGAACAACCTTCAATTCCAAAAAGGTTGCAATGCTATGTACAATATAAATAAATGTAAAAACAGAATATAATTTCCAAATCTCGTAGACTTATGTGTTATTCGCAATAGATAATAGAGCACATATCAGATCCTGAAAGTGAGACGTTTTATAATTTTGCAAAAACAATTACCTACCTGCCCCATAAGATGCATCTAGGTTTTAGAAGAGGAAAATAAGACAAAAAAATGTTTTTCATCGGACTTCAGATCAGATCTCCAATGTTACTCAGACTTCAGATCAGACCTTCAATGTTAATAAAACCCCAATAAGACCTAAGATCAGACCCCCATTGTTAATAAAACCCACAATCAGACCTCAGATCAGACAGATCATTACTTCTGTACAAATGAGCGCTTTCATAATAGAAGAGCTCATTCCTATTCACCCCATAAGACACATTTATATTTTTTCCTCAATTTGGGGGAAAAAGTGAGTCTTATAGGGTGAAAAATACTGTGACTCATTTAGACCTTGATGGCAGCAACACATCTCCAAAAAGTTAGAACAGGACCATTTATACCATTGTTTGGCACCCCCTTTTCTTTTAACAACAGACTGTATGTAAACGTCTGGGAAGTGAGAAGACCAGTTGCTGGAGTTCCTATTGTTTTTGTGATATCATACAATATACTGCAGTTAACCTTCCTTTTTGCCTTTGTCAGTTACCAATAAATTCAGTATCCTAAAAACAAAGAAAATAAAATGAAAATGAGTGTAAGTTATAAAGCCAATTTTGGTTCACATCCTCTTTTGCAGATAATTCTTAAGTCTTTGAGCAGAAGCATGTGATGTGTCTGTGAACGCGACACTTTCACCTGTTCCTGGGAAGAAAAGCTGACCTTGGACATATTAATGGCTGTGTTTGTAACAAACATATATTACTTGCTCAGTTGGTGTTAAGGGGCAATGTCATTGCAATCAATTTGTTTCTGCATCATGTCTTGGTTCAGGGCTCGCTTGCTGACTTACTGTTACAGCCAGCTGAATTTGCTTGTATATTTAATTGTAAAAGATAAATCTAATTCACTTAAAGACCAAGGGAATTGATTTTTTCTTAGACCTTCCGACACAAAGAGATGTGTGTATGGCATCAATGCCGTTGACTTCGGTGTAACTCCAAGATCTCATATGAGTAGAATTGGCAGCTAATTTTATGGCATGAAAGCAAACAGCAGTTGTTAATAGCTAACTATTGGCACAGGTTACAGTATGTGGGATTGTTGCTGCTTCTCGCTGTCCTGACGCTGACTTGTAAGAGGAAAATTAATATTGAAGCATCCAATCATGAACACATTGTTTATAACAGCTGAGGTAACATAGTAAAGAATGCTCACCATAGCTTCAAATATAATACTTTATTCAGCTTTTCTTCTCTCTTTTAACCATTGCAGTTAGTGGATGTTCTACTTTGGAATAATTACCTATTAGCTAGTGTTGAGGTGCTAAAAGTTTTCATTTTCAGAGAAAATTCAATTATATATGTCCATAAATATGCATATGCAGAACTAGCTTAAACTATTTTTGGCAATTATACCTCTTTTACTCTTCTATTCAAATTCAGGAGGCAAACATGTTGCCATGACTAATGGTAAGAGGAAACAGAGCTCCTACACACTCACATATACACACATATATATATATATCACATACACACATGCACACACATATATACACAGATGCATACACACACACCACTCCATAACAAACTGAATTATGAATTTTGCTAAATTTGGGCCGGCAGACAAACCCTAACCTTTTCAAGTTTGTTTCAAACTAATACAGTAAAACAGTGCACAGTTCCATTTTACTTGATGGGAAAAAGCACTAAGGCTGAGAATGAGGGTGGCTGGGTCTTACAGTATCTGCAAGAAAAACAAAGGTAAAGGATAAAATAGGGAAAAGCAGGGAAAGCTGTCAGCCAGGGAGTGAGAAGTGAGGAGCTGATGCTGGGTGTGCCTCCTAGCACAACTATAGCTGCTGCAGAACCCTAAAAGTATCTATCTGCAAGGACACTTCAGAAATACATTTTTTTTTTTGGGTGGTGGTGTTAAGCTCAAAATTTTACAATACATGTTTAACAATCCAGGTGATAGATGAAGCATTGTAGGAAAATCGCATATGTGTATCTTACAATATGCAGGGTAGCAGAGGACAACATCTGTGAGTGATAACATGATATACTAGGCAAAATCTGTGTTGTTTCATCTCCACACAGTTCCGATTTTAATTATATTTTTGTTGAAGTTTTAAAAGCCAGCATATACGTGTCTTACAATATGCAGGGTAGGGGAGGAAAATATTTTTCATTGGACATAGATGGCCAAAAATCCATGTGTGGGTGCATCTGCACACAGTTTAAATTTAATGTATTTTGGAAGGTTAAAGTTTGGGAACTCACCGCAGCATATACGCAGGGTAGTGGACTGTATTGTGGATTGGAGGGCTCACTCTTCCTTTCTGCACAGAAAAATGACCTGGAGATGACTTCTGAGTGTGACACTGTGTCGTGGAGCCAGAGTCACAGATTTCCTCCTGCTGGCAGCTCCAGAGAAGGCTTTCAGTGGAGTCTTCTCTGTCTTCACTGCCCCCTTCTAGTGGAATGCCTTCCTTTTTCTGAAGAAGTAGCAAGAAAACGACACCATAAGAGCGTTTTCCTGATAACTTGTGTGAGAAGAGTCGTTTGTACTGCCCTGAGGAGGAGTTTCAGGAGGAGGCTGCAGACCCCATGCATAGCTGTGTTGTTGGTGGTGGTAATAGTGACCCCCTTGGCTGCGGCATTGGTCGTTGGGGCTGCAACAGTGGCAGTCGGGGAAGATTGCAGAGCAGAGGAGGGGGGCCAAGGAGCTCACCAGCGCACAGTCTGATAAAAGTGGCAGAGAGGGTAAAGACTCTTATGATGATTGTGTGCTGGACAAGACCTGGGAGCGGGAGTGCTGAGTAGGAGGCAACATAAGAGGAAGAGGGTGATGGCAGCAGCAATAAAGAGCAGAGGCCACATACTTCCCAAAGAACAACCAGGGCCATATTTGATTTGGGATCTGGTGATGCTGCTGATTCAGTGTGTGGGTTAGACCCAAAACGTGCCACAGCTAACCCCAGCTTGGCTGCCTCTACCACAGCATGAGTATCTCATCTTTTGAATGTGGAGTATCTCCACATTCAAGAGCAAAATAAATAGTTGACAGGCAAACAAAAAGGTAGGCACCACAAGTACATCAAGAAGCAAACATCCCGTTGGCTCTCACCCTGCTGAATACAACTGGACTAGAGAAAAGCAAATTTTTCTAAAATTCGATTCGCCGGAGTGCCAAATTTTTCGGTAAAAATTTGGTTCGATCCGAATAAATTTGCAGCGAATTGCATTAAAAAACTACTATTTCTTGTCTGCTGAGAGGCTTTATAGTGGTTTAGAACACTGTGCCTTGCAGTAACACGCATATGGAGTCTGCTTTGGTAGTGAAATAATACTGTGAGTCCGTATGAAACATAGAAACATAGAATTTGTTGGCAGATAAGAACCATTTGGCCCATCTAGTCTAATAGCCCGTGGCCCTATCTTTTATGAAGGATGGCCTTATGCCTATACCATGCATGCTTAAACTCCTTCACTGTATTTGCAACTACCACTTCTGCAGGAAGGCTATTCTCTCTTAGTAAAGTAACTTCCTGATTAGAGATGGCCCGAACTATTCGCCGGCGAACAGTTCCCGGCGAACATAGCTTGTTCGCGTTCGCCTCTGCCGGGCGAACATATGCGATGTTCGGTCCGCCCCCTATACATCATCATTGAGCAAACTTTGACCCTGTACCTCACAGTCAGCAGACACATTCCAGCCAATCAGCAGCATACCCTCCCTCCCAGACCCTCCCACCTCCTGAACAGCATCCATTTTAGATTCATTCTGAAGCTGCAGTCTTAGTGAGAGGAAGGAGAGTGTAGTTGCTGCTGATTTAATTGGGAAATCGATAGCTAGGCTAGTGAATTCAGTGTCCACTCCAGTCCTGAAAGACTCATCTGATCTCTGCTGTAAGGACAGCGTCCTGACAGCACCCCAAAAAGCCCTTTTAGGGCTGCAACATTAGTCTGCTTTTTTTTCCCCTTTATATACATATTGCAGTTGCCTGGCCTGCCTGTGTGTGAGGAGCTGCAGGCCCACAGACTGTAGTGTGCCCACTGCCAGTGCCCACCCCTGTCATCCCATGTGGCACAGGACTTTGCATCAAAAAAAGGCATTTAATTTTTACACTTTAATCTAAGTTTAGTTGCCTGCCAGTGTGTGTCAGGCTGACTTCCAGTGACTGTAGTGTGTCCACTGCCAGTGCCCACCCCTGTCATCCCGTGTGGCACAGGACTTTGCATCAAAAAAAGGCATTTAATTTTTACACTTTAATCTAAGTTTAGTTACCTGCCAGTGTGTGTCAGGCTGACTTCCAGTGACTGTAGAGTGCCCACTGCCAGTGCCCACCACTCATACCGGCTGACACAGGACTTTGCATCAAAAAAGGCATTTCATTTTTACACTTTAGTGTAATTTCAGCTGCTTGCCTGCTGCTAGTGTGTGTCAGGCCGACTTCCACTGACTGTAGTGTGCCCACTGCCAGTGCCCACCCCTGTCATCCCGTGTGGCACAGGACTTTGCATCAAAAAAGCATTTAATTTTTACACTTTAATCTAAGGTTAGTTGCCTGCCAGTGTGTGTCAGGCCGACTTCCACTGACTGTAGTGTGCCCACTGCCAGTGCCCACCCCTGTCATCCCGTGTGGCACAGGACTTTGCATCAAAAAAAGGCATTTAATTTTTACACTTTAATCTAAGGTTAGTTGCCTGCCAGTGTGTGTCAGGCTGACTTCCAGTGACTGTAGTGTGCCCACTGCCAGTGCCTACCACTCATACCGGCTGGCAGAGGACTTTGCATCAAAATAGGCATTTAATTTTTACACTTTAATCTAAGGTTAGTTGTCTGCCAGTGTGTGTTAGGCTGACTTCCAGTGACTGTAGTGTGCCCACTGCCAGTGCCTACCACTTATACCGGCTGGCACAGGACTTTGCATAAAAAAAGGCATTTCATTTTTACACATTAGTCTAATTTCAGTTGCTTGCCTGCTGCCAGTGCGTGTCAGGCCCACTTCCACTGACTGTAGTGTGCCCACTGCCAGTGCCAACCACTGATACCGGGTGGCACAGTAGCTTGCTGATAAATAAGGCATTTCATTTTTACACATTAGTCTAATTTCAGTTGCTTGCCTCCTGCCAGTGTGTGTCAGGCCCACCTCCACAGACTGTAGTGTGCCCACTGCCAGTGCCAACCACTGATACCGGGTGGCACAGTAGCTTGCCGATAAATAAGGCATTTAATTTTTACACATTAGTCTAATTTCAGTTGCTTGCCTGCTGCCAGTGCGTGTCAGGCCGACTTCCACTGACTGTAGTGTGCCCACTGCCAGTGCCCACCCCTGTCATCCCGTGTGGCACAGGACTTTGCATCAAAAAAAGCATTTAATTTTTACACTTTAATCTAAGGTTAGTTGCCTGCCAGTGTGTGTCAGGCCGACTTCCACTGACTGTAGTGTGCCCACTGCCAGTGCTCCACCCCTGTCATCCCGTGTGGCACAGGACTTTGCATCAAAAAAGGCATTTAATTTTTACACTTTAATCTAAGGTTAGTTGCCTGCCAGTGTGTGTCAGGCTGACTTCCAGTGACTGTAGTGTGCCCACTGCCAGTGCCTACCACTCATACCGGCTGGCAGAGGACTTTGCATCAAAATAGGCATTTAATTTTTACACTTTAATCTAAGGTTAGTTGCCTGCCAGTATGTGTCAGGCTGACTTCCAGTGACTGTAGTGTGCCCACTGCCAGTGCCTACCACTCATACCGGCTGGCACAGGACTTTGCATAAAAAAAGGCATTTAATTTTTACACATTAGTCTAATTTCAGTTGCTTGCCTCCTGCCAGTGTCTGTCAGGCCCACCTCCACAGACTGTAGTTTGCCCACTGCCAGTGCCAACCACTGATACCGGGTGGCATAGTACCACTTATCGAAAAAAAAATGACAGGCAGAGGCAGGCCACCCCGCAGGGGCCGTCGTGGTCGTGGTGCTGTGATTTACACTGTCCCTGGAATAATGCCTAGTGTTCAGAGGCCATGTACCCTGAACCCGAAAAATTCAGAGGACGTAGTTGACTGGCTTAGACAGGACACCCAATCTTCAACAGCTTCCGCTAAGAACCTTGACGCACCATCCTCCTCCAGCTCAGCTTCGGTCACCTGCTCTCAAGTTACCACGCACCCGCCCGCCGCTGATAGGAATAGTACTAGTTAAGACACCACTCATTTAGGGTGTCACAGCACATTGCTCTGTGCACGCGCAGTGCCCCAATTTGGGAGTATGAGGACCGACCAAGCTGCTTTTTCCATCTCCCGGTTCCTGAAATCAATTCAGTTTGGTGTATGAGAGTTTGGTCTGTCACTGTGAAGGCAGTCGAAGGTACCAGGCCTAAATTTTTTTTCACAAAAGGCAATCCCTGATATGGGATGTAACAGGGATTAAACTGATGAGAATAGTACTACAGAAAATACCACTCATATCGGGTGTGACAGTAAATTGCACGCCGCAGACGCAGTGACCGTGGATTAAAACAAAGGGGAGGGAGCCAGCGTTTTTTTAACCATCTCCCCGTTCGAAAAATCAATTCAATTGACCTTTCGGGGACCCTTGGTGTTGTACGTGGCTGGGTGGAGGAAGAAACCTTCAATGATATCACCGGGACGTGGCTAGCTTGGTATCCAACCTTGTGCAAATGGGGAGTTTGCGGTTGTGCAAATGGACTGTTTGCGGTGCATTAAAAGAGGAGTTTTGTATGTCAATGTCTAAGAATCGGGCGTAACCCTTACACTACCTGATCGATACAACATCATACCTGATCGTATACACACACTGGATGTTTTAAAGCATGTTATTCCAAACAATTTAGGAATGTTACGTGATTTATGCCCTTTATGGATTAAAACCCGACTCTGCATCCACTACGTAATTTTCCATGGGAGTTTTGCCATGGATCCCCCTCCGGCATGCCACAGTCCAGGTGTTAGTCCCCTTGAAACAACTTTTCCATCACTATTGTGGCCAGAAAATTCGCCTGTCTATTGAAGTCTATGGCGGTTCGCCCGGTTCGCCTGTTCGCGAACATTTGCGGAAGTTCGCGTTCGCTGTTCGCGAACTGAAAATTTTATGTTCGCGACATCACTATTCCTGATATTGCTTTTAAACCTTTGCCCCTCTAATTTAAAACTATGTCCCCTTGTAGCAGTTACTCTTCATTTAAATATTCTCTCCTCTTTTACCCTGTCGATTCCCTTTATGTATTAAAACGTTTCTATCATATCCCCTCTTTCTCTTCTTTCTTCCAAGCTATAGATGTTAAGGTCCTTTGAGCTTTCCTGGTAAGTTATATCCTGCAATCCATGTACTAGTTTAGTAGCTCTTCTCTGAACTCTCTCCAACGTTTCAATATCCTTCTGGAGATATGGTCTCCAGTACTGCACACAATACTTCAAATGAGGTCTCCCTAGTGCTCTGTGCTCCGTCTTTCTACTGTTAATGCCTCTCCCTTTACACCCAAGCATTCTGCCAGCATTTCCTGTTGCTCTATGACAGGGGTGGCCAACCTGTGGTTCTTGAGCCACATGTGGCTCTTTGCTTCTTCAAGTGCGGCTCTTGCTCTGGAGCTGGGAAGCAGTCAGGCTGGCTCACTCTCCACCCCATGCTCAGATATTTTTTCCTGATTGAGCACCGTTGCTACTTTGCAGCTCTAGCTCACTCTCCACTACGTCCTGATGCACACAGTGTGAGAACGTAGTACATGAAGACATGCGCTATGACCCGATGCTGTGCTCATCAGGTCATAGTGGAGAGAGTGTCAGACCTGCAAAGTAGCAGCTGCCCAAACAGGAGACCAGTGCCTGATCAGGAGAGGGAAGAGATGTTTTTTAAATTATAGAACTGAGCATGGGGGTCTGATCTAAGCATGGGAGGTTCTGATCATAGCATGGGGGAGGGGTCCTGATCTGGGCAATGCAAATCTGATCTGAGCATGGGGGGTCCTGATCTGAGCAATAGGGGTCTGATCTGAGCATGGGGGTCACATCTGAGCATGGGGGATTTTTGTGTGAGCATGGGTTGGTCAGGTCTGAGCATGGGGGGGCAGATCTGAGAATGGGGGGATCTGAGCACTGAGGATCTGACACTGGGAGTCTGATTTGTGTTGTCTGATACGAGCATTGGGGGTCTGATTTGGAGGTCTGATGAGGTTTGGGAATCTTATTTTAGGTCAGATGAGAATTGGGGATCCGATTTAGGAGTCTGATCTGAGGTCTGGTGAAAAATATATATTTTCTTTTTTTTTTTCTTTGCTAATGAAAAATAAGATTTTTTTTTTTATCAGACCTCAGATCAGATGAAAAATCTTTTTTGTTTCTCTTATTTTTCTTTGTTACAACCTAGGTGCAGCTTTAGGGCGAAAAATACGGTGACTGTGTAAATGTATAGCTTGTGGCTCCTGGTAATCATCCTTTTTTTTTTTGGGCTCACTGTGTCTGTAAGGTTGGCCACCCCTGCACTATGACATTGTCTGCCTACCTTTAGGTTGTCTGAAATAATGACCCCTAAATCCCTTTCCTCAGATACTGAGGTTAGGACTGTATCACTGATTTTATATTCTGCTCTTGGGTTTTTATGCCCCAGGTGCATCATCTTACACTTATCAACATTAAATTTTAGTTGCCAGATTTTTAACCATTCCTCTAGTTTTCCTAAATCCTTTTTCATTTGGTGTATCCCTCCAGGAACATCAACCCTGTTACAAATCTTTGTGTCATCAGCAAAAAGACACACCTTACCATTGAGGCCTTCTGCAATTTCGCTGATAAAGATATTAAACAATATGGGTCCCAAAACAGATCCCTGAGGTACCCCACTGGTAACAAGACCATGGTCTGAATATACTCCATTGACTACAACCTTCTGTTGTCTGTCCCTCAGCCACTGCCTAATCCATTCAACAATATGGGAGTCCAAGCTCAAAGACTGCAGTTTATTGATAAGCCTTCTATGTGGGACAGTATCAAATGCCTTACTAAAATCCAGATACAGTAAGTGATGTCTACTGCACCTCCTCCATCTATTATTTTAGTCACCCAATCAAAAAAGTCAATAAGATTCATTTGACATGATCTCCATGAAGTAAACCCATGCTGTTTTTCATCAATCAATTCATCAATGACTGCACACTTTACTTATTTGGGCAGTCATGGGGCCAAAACGGATGAAGTCTTACTTTAGCGCCAAGAAGACGTGCACTCCTTTTACACCGTCGCTAGCTGATTCCACATAGATGTCTTCAGAATATGTTCTATTAAATGCTTATACAAGTAGAGCCCCCCTGACAGAGTGGAGAGGGTGTCAGCAGTATGTTTGTGTTGACGTCACTGATTGATTTGCCCTTCCTCTTATCCGTCAGAACAATAATCCACAAAAAACGGATCCTGTCTGTGGAGCATCCGCCTTCACTTGGTCAGTAAACTGCCCACTCTCCACATAAAGTTCATAAGAAAAGCATACGGTCGTCGGGTGGTCACACTGGTCGGTATGCTTTTCTTATGAACTTTATGTGGAGAGTGGGCAGTTTACTGTTAGGGTTTCTCACATTCCTTGTAGCACTTATGCACTTTAGCGCTCTGTAGTTTAACCCCATGTATGTGGACATTCCTTGTATACATGTTCCATGCCTTTCTCCCTGTTCAATGCATTTATCCAGACCAGTGTATGTCTTCTAGGGAGGTACTTTTCCTCCACCTCTTTTATGTCTGCCAATCCTGCTGTATATGTTTGTGGGTCATGTTTTTTATAAATTGTTGTTCAATAAAGTAACATTTGATTGATTACTTGACTGTGTAGTATGTGTTTGTAGGTGTTTTAGCAGTACGAGGAGGCCACCGAGTGGCACAGTGACAGAGTCTGGAGGTGGCGGCATCAAGAGAAAGCCACCGAGTATCCTCCCAAAATCTGGAGTTGGCAGCAGTATGAGGAGGCCACCGAGTGGCACAATGACAGAGTCTGGAGGTGGCAGCAGCAGCATTTTTCGACAGAAATAAGTCAATAAAGATTTTACCACATATAACCGCAGCGCTGAATAAAATTCATTTTTTGACTGAAACATGTCAATAAAGACTTTACCACATATAACCACAGAGCTGAACGCTGAATAAAATGTGTTGTTCAACCAAATACGTCAGTAAAGGTTTTACCACATATAACCGCGCTCTAAACGCTGAATAAAATTTGTTTTTCTATTTACATACATCCCAAAAGGTTTTACCACATATAACTGCAGCGCTGAACGCTGAATAAAATTAGTTTTTCGACCGAAATATGTCCCAAAAGGTTTTACCACATATAACAGTGAAGCGTGTATATTTTTTTTTCCTTTTTGTACTGAAATAGGACACTGAACGCTTTCACCACATAAAACTGCAGAAGTGAAATGCGCATATATTTTTTCTTTTTGTACTGAAATATGCCACTAAACTCTTTCACCACATATACTGTAAATGCAACAGTGAAGTGCGTATATTTTTTTCCTTTTTTTACTGAAATAAGACACTGAACGCTTTCACCACATATAACTGCAGAAGTAAAATGCATATATATTTTTCGTTTTGTACTGAAATAGGCCAAAAAACTCTTTCACCACAAATAAATGCAACAGTGAAGTGCGTATATTTTTTTGCTTTTTGTACTGAAATCGGACACTGAACGCTTTCACCACATATAACTGCAGAAGTGAACTGAGAATATATTTTTCTTTTTGTACTGAAATAGGCTACTTAACGCTTTTACCGCAAATGACTGCAAAAGTGTACTGCATATATATTTTTCTTGTAGTACAGAAATGCGTCACTAAACGCTTTTACCGCAAATGACTACAATAGTGAACTGCATATATATTTTTCTAGTAGTACAGAAATACATCACTAAACGCTTTTACCACAAATAACTGCAACAGAAAACTGCATATTAATTTTTCTTTTTCTACTGAAATTCGTCACTAAACGCTTTCACCACATATAACTGCAGAAGTGAACTGCGTATATGTTCTTCTTTTTGTAATGAAATATGCCACTGAACGCTTTCACCATATATAGCTGCAGAAGTGAACTGCGTATATATTTGTCTTTTTCTACAGGTATAAGCCACTAAGGGCTTTTCAACATAGCACTTGCACCCCAAAAACAAATTGCTTGAATGACAGAGCTGAATAGTGGCTATTTGGATCCCAAAATTATCTTTCCCCGCACTTGTAAATCGCTTTTCTAGCACTGTCCCTCGTGCCTTCTGACGTCTCTCTCTGCCCTAAGATGCCATATCCTTTCCCTGCACTTATAAATCGTTTTTTCAGGGATTTTTTTTCACAATAAGGTTTTTCGAATTGCTGCCCCTAGTGCCTTCTCACTTCTGTCCCCGCACTCAGAACGCTGGAAAATGTCTGAATCTAAGATGGCAGCCTTATTTATAGGGCTGTAACATTACAAGCCTGGCTGGCTGTTTATTGGCTGCAGCATGCATGTCAGCCTGGGTGATCCCACCTTTCCATACTTCCTTTCTCCATGTCCTCACATGTGCAGCAGCCATTTTAGGAAAAATGCGATTTGTTACCACGAAGCGCGAGGAAATTTGCATTCGTTGCGAATAAAATTTTTCCTGAAATTCGGATTGAATTCCACTTTGTCAGCTTCGAATCGCTCATCTCTAAGCTGGACAAGGTGGTCAGCGACAATGGGTGCAACATCTTGGCCGTCCTCGACCTCAACCTCGGTGAAATAACACATGATCCCTACATGGCACACGTCATCATCAACCTAGTGGTGCAGCGCTCTCTAAATAAATACACTCGCTAGTCCAAAAGACTATCCAAGCACTTCAGCCACTCTTAAGTGGCAAGGAACTCTCTCCTGGGCCTGCAAATACAGAACGGCCTTCGGCTACACCTCTTAATCCAAAAAGTGCCGAATCACTGAAATTCAACATTTCACACGATCGAGCGTCTGTATGAGCAGCGGAATGCCATGAGTGATTTTGTCAGCAGGGAGTATGTGTTGCTTCAGTGTCAGACAGTGGCAGCTCATCCAATATGTCTGTTGGGTGCTGCAAAGAAGCCACAAAGTTTGTCAACAGGGACAACTGCGGCATGAACAACATCATCCTTCTCATATTTATCTGAGAACAGATGTTGACGCTCATGAAGCAGGGGATCACGGTGGAAGAATTGCAGCTGACGCATCTTGCTGTTTGCCCTATAGCCGTTGGGGACACTCAAAAATAATTTGCCATGGAGGAAGAGGACAATGAAAATGAGGATGAGAAAGATGAGGATAAAGAGCTGCCACTACAAGAAGTCGGATGAGAAGTCGGAGGAGCAAGAGGATAATGAGGATTGCAAAGGCCAAGGCACCGAATTGTCTCAGTGAGGGGCACAGCTAGAAATAAATGGCTCCTGAAAAAAAGATAACACGTTTTCAAAAAATTATGATGCTTAAGAGGCTAGAAGGGGTTGTATATCAACTTTCAGGGCAATTGGAGCTACTTCGGTTTGGGTCCGAACTAAACTTTTTCAAAAATTCAGCGAACTGTACCCGAAACAAATCTCAACTGGTTCACTTATCTCTAGCCTTAACAGATGAACTGAACTTTTACATACACAGATGCACACACAGGTATGCACACATGCACATATACACACCCACATACATACACACCCATACACACACATTATTTTGCATGTAATGCACTCCATCTTTTAATGTTTTTTTTTTTTTTTTTTAACATTTTTATATACATGTATATAACATTTTTCCTGCCAATTTTAAATTCCTATAGGGAAACCTCTGGGGATAAGTGAGATACAGTACCTAGAGTAGGCTGTGTTTGGCTAAAACATGACTAAAAAGTAACAAAAGTGCCAAAATGCTGCGTATGTAAACTTTAGAATATTTTACTATTGATGTTAAACTGACATGGATTTTAAACGTTTTTGAACAGAAAATCAAATAATGCTCTGAAAGACACCATTAAAAATACAGCTTACAATTAATGAGAAAGTAGAGGGGGACACGAAAGGTAAAAAGTGCTTGTTTTGTAACCTAATAAGGGAACCAAATAATAGTTGATCTTAGGGAGACTAGCTACAGAAAACACCGCGGAGCCTCATTTAAGAGTCTCAACACAGCAATCCAAAGTGCAAAGCTCCCTGGGAAACAGGAATATGCAAAATAAATGTGGAGCCCCAGTATTGGATCTACAACACAATGAAAGCCAGATATCCCTCAAAGGAAGGAAAACCGAGCAAAGGGGTGTCTCCATTACAGAGATCACTAAATCCACCATATTAAGTGGCCCCTATGTCAAGGTCCCACTTTTTTACAAGCATTAAGGATGTGACGGGGAAAACCTAAGCCAGTTATCCATCCACAGACAGCTGTTTCAGGGTGTTGCCCCTCATCAGTGTGGAGTAGGATTCTGGCTAACCAGGAGCAATGCCTTGGAGACTACTCAAACCAAATAATAGTTGATCTCAGGGAGACCAGCTACAGAAAACACCGCAGAGCCTCATTTAAGAGTCTCAACACAGCAATCCAAAATGCAAAGCTCCCTGGTAAAGGAGTAGATTATAAGGGAGTAGATATGACGCCAACTAAAGATATCTGTGGTGTTTCCGAGTACATGGGGGGTGGGGGTGGTATTGGATAATGGATCAAGTACTGATCCATTATCCGTTGGATCAGAGTTATAAGAGTTAGATTTTCTTTTGTTTTTCCTGTTTTGATTGTTTACAGGGAGGAGTTGTCACTGAATGAAAGCTATCTCTGTATACACACTTCCACAGAGAATGCTGTCAGCCACTGATAATATGACCCCAGTGTACAACTGAGCTCAGAAAGAGCAGATATATAAATGTATAACTTACATTACATGTTTTACTGAATCTCTTCCCACAATACTATATATCAATCTGCTCTATTTTAATGTTTACAAGTTCTCTAACTCATGACTGCATGGTCATACTAAGAAAAAATCACAGAAAAAGATAAAAAAAAAAACATCCTGCACAATATGATAAATGAATATGCGGATGTGCATAACTACATTTATGAAAGAAAAATCACGGAAAATGCACTAACACAATAGATAGAAACATTATATATGGACTAAGCCCTCATTCTTCAAAACACATCTGTCCCCCATATCTACGCCACGGTGGTCTCAGTCAGACAGGTCCTACTCTAAACCTACCTATGACGTTGGGCATCTACAATCAGGGGAGCAGACCCCACACATATAGAATAGTTAATTTTTATTAAAATCTCTGAAAACCCTTTTAAAGTCAGCCACACACAAATCAAGCTTTCTGATGAGTGAGAGTATCGCAGGGTAGACACAAATCTATCAGTTGTTTAGTTGGGCTTACTTTTTAGGCAAAGTCTAAAGCTGGCCATACACATAATACTTTTATCGTCCCACCCGTCATTCTCAGCTAAAATGGTTGGGGATCTTCTGACTCTCCAGAGAGAGATGATGTTGGGGGAGACAAGATTCGGGAGAAATTCATAGTTTCGTCTTATCCTTTTGTTCTCCAGGGAGGTAAACCACTGTCAGAACTATCTAAAAGTGGATCTCTCTGCTGTTCCTATAGCATTAACAGACACCTTCAACCGAGTCTAATGTGTATGGGGAACTCGGGTTGGAGGTGGGAGAGATAGCTGTGGGCCGAATGATTGTTCAGCCAATCTCTTTTGAATGTGTATGGCCAGCTTTAGGTCCCAAACAATCTGTACATACAAGCTCTTATGGTGTAAGTCTAGTATAACCACAGATATAAACATATTTGGTTGAAAAATAATCCTTGATAACATAATTAAAAAAAAGATTATTATAAATGCAGAATAACAAAATCAATATCTCCCAAGAAAGCTGTCGATAGGCTGATTAATGCAGAACATTTGCAGACATGAGTAAAACACTAAACAAAATTATGTGTTACATTTTAATGAAGATAAATGTGTCGAACATAACAAAGTCTATAGTTAACAATTTCAGCAGTAAGAATCAATAGTCGTTGATCAAAGGCCTGCAAGAGTAAATGGAAAGAAGCCTTTACGTACATTTAGACAAAGATATACAGATTTTATATAATAAAAATCTAAGCTTCCAGCACATGGAAATGTATTAATTATTGTAGAGGTTGTATTAATTGTAAATTAAGATAATAACTACATTTCTTGCTTATTTTCAGAGCATGCAATAATGCGCATCCTAAACTAATTGTCGACAAATTAGATGTTCATTACTAACAGTTAGTGGTGTAATGGACTCTAGAAAGCTACATAGCATTTTTTTGAATTCTGTTGATGTAGCACCGCTATGGTCATAAGGGTGAACTGGTGTCTTCGTTGACATGGCTTTTTAATAAATGGGGGCTAAAACATTTAACATAAAATTGATGTGTTCTGTCTGCAGTCCATGCCCACCAAAGCTCCTTTGCTCTGAGTGTGCATGGCCTCCACATCTTCTACTTTAACCAGGGTTCCCCTCCCTCTACCCAGATGGACCAGCCACTGGAGTAGCATTGCTGTCTTCCCTCTTCTCTAAGCAAGGTGCACATGGGCTCCCTTCAGCCCTTAAAGAGCCAATGTGTATGCAGCTTCATCTTCCCCAGCCAATGGCTGGCCAGCTTCAGTTACTTAAGGTATGTGCCCTTATGAGAATGGGCCTGAGCCATAGCTTCTAGTCCTCTTGTTAATGGTGCTACCTTTGCCTGTCCATGTACTGACCCTTCACAGCCTGACTTGACCTCTGTCTAGTCTCCGTTCTAGTTCTGAGCTGTCTGCCCTCACTTCAGACTGTTCACAGGTACTCTGCCTGCCCTGACCTCAGCCTGTCCCTGACTACAGTTTTGCCTGATCCCTTGGTGCTCCATGCCAGGGTCTTTTGAACACCATGGGTCAGCAGTATTCCAACAGGTAGCAGTCTGGTGGCTCCCTTGCAGGCTGTTAATCGAAAAAGATATAACTTTATCTTAAAACATTACACTAAAATTATTAATATAGTTTTGGATATCAGGATAATTCCATTTGGTTTTGGGAGAGATCTGATAAGGAAGCCATAAGAATTTGAGTTTCTTACAACTTCTTTGTCAGCAACCAGCAGATGTTAATCCATAGGCACTATGTACTGTAGCTTATCATAAGCACCAGCATAGTCTGCTGTTTATGACAAACTATATAGTGCCTATGGAGTGGCAACTGGCTATACACTAGTAATCAAAAGCGTAATTGTCATTTTATAAAGCTTTTGACTTGTCACAGTGACATTTTAGAAGTTTTGATTGTTGGGGAGCCAGGTGCTGAGACTAGTGTTTAGTGAATTGAAGCATCTGAAGTGGAATCTCAGCTGAAGTTTAGGAAAATTTAATTTGCAACTAATCCGAATTTCCTTGCGCTTCATAGTAACAACGTTTTTTCCAAAAATGGCGGCTACATGCATTACTAAGTAAAAGTAAAAAACCCAGGAACACAATATGACCCATTATGCTATGCAGCTAGGCAATCAGCATATGGCCATTCCCTGTGATAACACAGCCTTTTAAAAGCATCATCCCAAGTGGTCTCCGCCATTTCCCTGTGATCTGAGCATAGGGAGAAACGTGACAAGCACTAGGGACAGTTTTCAAGAAGTTTTTAATTGTGCAATATTGGATAGGAAGACTTCAGAGACAGTGTAGGGAGAATGTATGGATATTATAGGGAAAGTTTTTACACACTGTAGGGTGAGCCTAGGGAGACTGCAGGGACAGTTCAAGGACAGTGCAGGCTCTGTAATCTGAATCTAAAGGGATCCATAGGAGACAGACTTTGCATCAATCCCTGTGTTCTAATTGAACAATGTCCACCTTGTTTAATATATAAGCAATGCCTTGATTCTTAAATTGGGGTGAATAAGCTGAGTAATTTAACTGTTTTTGGGGTGCCCACCTTGTTTAATAGATAAGTAATTGTACTACGCCTTGATTCTCAAATTGGGGCGAATAAGTTAATTTTACTGTTATTGGGGTGTCCACCTTGTTCAATAGATAAGAAATTTTGTTAGGCCTTGATTCTCAAATTGGGGCGAATATGCTAATTTTACTGTTATTGGGGTGTCCACCTTGTTAAATAGATAAGAAATTTTGTTAGGCCTTGATTCTCAAATTGGGGTTCATAAGCTAATTTTACTGTTATTGGGGTGTCCACCTTGTTAAATAGATAAGCAATTGTTTTTGGCCTTGATTCTCAGAATTGCTTTCTAATTCTACTGTTATTGGGGTGTCCACCTGCCTTTTGCAATAACTGTTTCACCACCAGAAAGACTAGCTATGCATGTTGCTGCAATGCACAGTGATGTACACTGAGATACACTCTCGGTATAGCTGATTTAATGTGCTTCTTGACAAATTAATTAGGAAATTAACAAATTTTTGGGAAAAAGTGTCTGAATTGAATTTATGAAAACTTCGCTTATCTCTAGCTGAGATCA
This sequence comes from Bufotes viridis, assembly GCA_033119425.1. Lineage (NCBI taxonomy): Eukaryota > Metazoa > Chordata > Amphibia > Anura > Bufonidae > Bufotes > Bufotes viridis. Next base: position 57,567,149 of record CM065597.1, on the reverse strand, counting down.
CTGAAGATCCCTGGACTGGACAAGAAGAAGCGTTCAGCTAAGCACTGTCCTCCTTTGGCTGTAATCATTTCTGTCTGGCTCTCTGAGTGTATGTGTACAGACTCATATATTGATCCATACACTGCCCTCTTGACTCTCTGAGGAGATCAGAGCAAAGCCAATGACAGCCAAAAGAGCAAAGTACTCAGCTGAGCACTTCTGACACTTAGTTTCAATGATTGATGGGGGCTCCCAGCACCCAGAACCCAACTGGTGAAAGCTTCTGATTTGTCACTATGACACGTCAAAAGTTTTATTACATGATATGTACTCATTAAGATGAATATTTTCTGGTTATCTTGTCATTCACAGTTGGTAAGCAAAGTCTGATTAGCCTCTGCGTTAATCTATGGCGGGTTCGTAATCTTTAGCATGTTAACATCTTAATAATGATAATAATAAAATTCCTCTAGTTCATATATCCATTGGTCCTTTTTAGCTCCTAGTTTCTTTGTTTCTTTTTTTTGGTGAATAATTATCTTCAGAGGGGGCACCAAAAGTCCATAAAACAATCCTGGAGCGGGTTGGAGAAGTAAAAGGTAAGTACACAATTTAAGGAAAAACCTAATAAATGAGTGAGTATTAAGCTTAGGCTTGCTATATTAAAAGGGTTGAGATAATTTAGCAAATGACCTTGCTTCTTGTTTCTTTTAAATGTTGATACTACGTCTTTCAGGATTTAGTATAGGAAAAACAAATGTTCCCTGATGTAGTGAGTATATATGGAGGGTAGGGCTCCTCTTGGTAGATTATACATAAATGACTAAAAGGTAATACAACAATTATATAAGTAAATAAATCAATAACAATAACAAATGTAGGGCAATCCTTGGATCTCTTATAAGTTAAGTAAATGATGAGTAGATTGAAGTTATATTCATAAGCTCCTGGTTTCTGAAGGTGGGCAGATTTAGGTCACCAGCTATCCCCACTTGTTCTTTTCCTTGTAGTTGCTGGCACTAATGCTATATGGCCAATCTGGGGAAGCAGTTACTACCAGATCATCAGCATGGCTACTGTAGTGAAAAGCTGCTGCCATGATCATGTTGAGCCAATGTATAGGAGCCAATACATTTGAATACTGTACAAAGCGTTCGCTCCTCTACAGTATTCTAACAAAGTTTTATGCGAATCGTCTTCGGATGTTTCGTCCAAAGGCGATTTGCTCATCCCTAGTTGTCAGGGCTGAACTCACTTTTTTTGCTCTACAGTTTTTGCACTATTGGGTTGGATATTACTCCTTTTTAAAGCAAACATGAGCTTTCACTCATTTGATCTTTAAAATATGCAATGAACCTTTTTTCACAGCAGGTGTAGACATCAATGACATTTTGTAAATCATTAAAAAATCAGTTAGCTCATTGTTAGGAGGAATTTACAATCTTTACACGACAGATGCCAAGTGACAAGATATCTGCTTTATATTTCCAGCATTCAGTCGAGTATTCAGCCATTAATGTGATGCCATTAACTCTAGATATCTATTATACAATGATAGGATTTACAAACAATAATCAGTTTTTTTTTTTGTGAATCAATGAAGGTTGCACGAAAAAAGTTTTTGATATTAATAGTAATAAATGTATAATAAATGCATTTATCCAATGTAATAAGAAGACATTTATTTCTTCATCCTAGCTTTAGTGGTATATAGTGGTGATGGCCAGCATGGAATAGCTGATCTTGTGGAACTGATCTAGTCCTTCAGATATTCCTTCTCTTTTCTTTGGCGATAAACCTTGCAGTCAACAACGTTCCTGTTTTGCTCAGTGTTTTCAGCCTGTAAAGAACTGCTGAGAAAAACCTGTAGTCAAAACTAGCTCTATAAAACATGGACAGACTTTGAAATCTATGTTGCATACTTTATTCCACATTTATCAAATGTTTCATGTTGTTTGATACATTTGTCTTATGCCTACTTTTTTTAACAGCAGGAGCGCACGGCGTCATTGGTTGCTTTGACGCCGTGTGCTCCCTGCCTCCTCTGCAGGGCAGTAATACATTGCGTATTACTGTACTGCAGCGGCAGAGAGTACACTGCGTCATAGCAACCAATGACGACATGCACTCCTGCTGTAAAGAAGAAATCCAGTCCTGATTACCACGGACTGGTCAAGTCCGGGTTTAACGGACGTGTGCATCTAGCCTTAGAAATGATATTCCAATTTCCTAATAAGTAGAGTGAGAATCCTCAGAAAATATAATAAATTTTCATACACAATAGGTTCACGCATATAATCAATGAGCATTGGGGACACTCTTATCCAAAGATGGACATTTCAGTCTTTCCAGACCTCGGTGACCAGTATTGTGGAGTTATAGTAGAGGTAAAACGTCTGCTGGTGGGGCACAGACAAGAAATTGTATATGCCATTAAATTATTGGCAGCTAAACCCATTGATTTTGGGTGTTAAAGTAGTTCTCTAGGAATGTTTTAAGATTCCTGCCAGAAACCTGTCCCAGAGTGTGAGCAAAACTGGATGCCTCCACTTTCGGAGCTGCCTAGGGGGTGAGGGATGGGGCCTCACTGCACAGTATGCTTTGGCACCTGCATACAGTGGATATAAAAAGTATATGTGTTAAAATGTCAGGTTTCTGTGCTGTAAAAAAAATGAGACAAAGATAAATCATTTCAGAACTTCTTCCACCTTTAATGTGACTTATAAACTGACCAATGAATTGAAAAACATACTGAAATCTTTTAGGTGGAGGGAACAAAACAAAAAAAACACTAAAATAATGTGGTTGCATAAGTGTGGTTGCATCTTATAACTGGGGATGTAGCTGTGGTCAGAATTAAGCAATCACATTCAAAATCTTGTTAAATAGGAGTCAGCATACACCTGCCATCATTTACAGTGCCTCTGATTAACCCAAAATAAAGTTCAGCTGCTCTAGCTGGTCTTTCCTGAAATTTTCTTAGTCACATCCCACAGCAAAAGCCATGGTCCACAGAGAGCTTTCAAAGCATCAGAGGGATCTCATTGTTAAAAGGTATCAGTCAGGAGAAGGGTACAAAAGAATTTCCAAGGAATTTAGATATACCATGGAACACAGTGAAGACAGTCATCATCAAGTGGAGAAAACCTGGCACAACAGTGACATTACCAAGAACTGGATGTCCCTCCAAAATTGATGAAAAGACAAGAAGAAAACTGGTCTGGCAGGCTACCAAGAGACCTACAGCAACATTACAGGAGCTGCAGGAATATCTGGCAAGTACTAGCTGTGTGGTACATGTGACAACAATCTCCCGTATTCTTCAAATGTGTGGGCTATGAGGTAGAATGGCAAGATGAAAGACTTTTCTTACGAAGAAAAACATCCAATCCAGGCTACATTTTGCAAAAACACATCTGAAGTCTCCCAAAAGCATGTTGGAAAAGGTGTGATGGTCTGATGAAACCAAAGTTGAACTTTTTGGCCATAATTCCAAAAGATATGTTTGGCGCAAAAACAATACTGCAAATCACTAAAAGAACACCATACCCTCAGTGAAGCATGATGGTAGTAGAATCATGCTTTGGGGCTGTTTTTCTTCAGCTGGAACTGGGGCCTTAGTTAAGATAGAGGTAATAATGAACAGTTTCAAATACCAGTCAATATTGGCATAAAACCTTCTGCTAGAAAGCTGAACATGAAGAGGAACTTCATCTTTCAGCATGACAATGACCCAAAGCATACATCCAAATCAGCAAAGGAATGGCTTTACCAGAAGAAGATTAAGGTTTTGAAATGGCCCTGCCAGAGCCCAGACCTAAATCCAATTGAAAATCTGTGGGGTGATCTGAAGGAGATGCCCTCGCAATCTGACAGATTTAAAGTGTTTTTGCAAAGAATAGTGGGCAGATCGTGCCAAGTTAAAATGTGCCATGCTGATAGAGTCATACCCAAAAAACTGAGTGCTGTAATAAAATCAAAAGGTGCTTCAACAAAGTATTAGTTTAAGGGTGTGCACACTTATGAAGCCATATTATTTTATTTTAATATTTTTTCTTCTCTCTACCTAAAAGATTTCAGTTTGTTTTTCAATTGAGTTGTACAGTTTATAGGTCACATTAAAGGAGGAAAAAGTTCTGAAATTATTTATCTTTGTCTCATTTTTTTACAGCACAGAAACCTAACATTTTAACAGTGGTGTGTAGACTTTTTATATCCACTGTATACTACATATTGTCGAGTTTTCCTGTCAGGCTGCTCAGCCATGATGGCATATTTTAGACAGGATCACGTTACTTTTATCTACTGTAGAGCAGTGTAGTATGTAGTGAGGGCCTGAATCCTAATCCCCCAGGTAGCTCTGCCAATATAGGCAACCAGTCATGATCACATTCTAGGACAGGTTACTGTTGGCCATTTTAAATGGCGAACTTAAATGGAGAACTCCTTTAATGTATATGGGGGGTGGGAAGGGGGGCTGACTTTACCCAAAAGGAGAATATCAGGAGAAGAGGTTTGGCAGTTGGATTTCAACATGCCTCAAACTTTTGTTCTTAGGGAAGGATTTCTACCTTGTCCCCACTGAGAACATATACATAATCAGTCAAGCTGAGCGTGGATGTGTATGGGGTTGTCAGAAGGGGTAACTGTCTATCGCTGGCTAAAGTGTATGGCTGGCCTTAGGCCTGTATTACATCTGCAGATAGTTGGCAGATCAAACGTTTGTAGGAACGCTCATTAGCGATGGTTTGCCTGTATAATACTGCCACTGATTACCTGATAAACAAGCAAAAACACTCATCAGGCAATCACAATTTTTAAGCAGGCTGAAAAACCATTGTTTTATGGTGGCAGATCGTGTCATCACACTCTGCTGCCGGCAAATAATGATTCAGTATGAGGACAAACAATGGCATTAGCGATCGCTCCTCCCCATACTGTGGAGGAGATACCTGCATGTAATAGCAGGGAAGCAACACTTCCTTCTTGAAAATCGCCAACCTCATCTTCTGGTGTAAATCCAGCCTTACTTTTTACAAGGGTAACATGTTAAACAATTTGCAATTATTACAGTGTTATGCGCTTACTTTAGGCTCATATTTTCTATTGACATTCAATAATACAATACAATTCAATACAATATTAGTGGAAGCAATCACTTTTCACAGCCCTTTAGTTAAATAAGGTTTAACATTTCATAAAAATAAAGTATGTCTAAAAGAAAATTTCCTCATTTCTTATCTCCTGTTGAAATGTGCCCATTGAAGAGTAAGATAAAATGGCTGTGGTCAATAGATAACAGAGCTGCTGCTTGACTGCCTGTATTCATTTGCTTTATTGGTTTTTCTGGTCTCTAGGACCCTAGGCCTTCTTTTCAATGTCCTGATCGAGTTATTTTTTTTCTAAGGAATGGCCTCTAAGAGTGGATTGGAACATTTAAAGCTTTGCTCTGATGGATATAAATCTGTGTGTAAAAACAAACACTTCACACCCCGGGAATTAATAAAGTGATCCCCTGTACAGCGTGATGGAAGGAACTAGATGTGGCGGTAAAACGAAGCATACTGTGCACAGTGAAATCAGACCATTCGCTCTACACAAGTGCAGTTAATCAGTTTGCGATAGCCAGACCGTATAATCCTCCGAGCATTAACCCATAGAAGTCATTGTCCAGGAACTATCAATTTCCACATGTTGTATGATATGTGCTGATATTAGGTAAATTAGAGCCATTACGGTGTGGGTAAAAGAAACTTGTCTTTTCGAAACCAACTGAACCATTTTATTGCACTCATGTTCATTTGCTTTGTTTCACTTTTATCTTTAAAGGCCAATAGGCCATTTTTTTGTGCTCTGAGTCACACACAGGCCAAACCCCTTGAAGGGGTTATCCCATGACTAATGTAAAAAAATAAAAGTCAGACATCACATAAGACATGACAATCTCTTTCTAACAAAGCTAGACTCAGCCCAGTACGTCACATAGATTCAGAGATCTGCCCATTCATTGCTCTGCTAGATTTATATCAAGCTGTCAGCTCAAGGGGAGTGTCTTTTCTGCTGTTGCTCCCCCTGAGCTGCAGCAGAAAAGACACTCCCCTTGAGCTGACAGCCTGATATAAATCTAGCAGAGCAATGAATGGTCAGATCTCTGGATCCATGTGAAGTACGGGGCGTATTCTAGCTTTGTTAGAAAGAGATTGTCATGTCCATGCTCTCCCTATTATAGCTCAGGAGGCAGTTGAAGGATGAAACTGAGCATATGCGGCCATGTAAAGAAAATATTCCGATCCAGGTGCTGGTTTGAAAAATTTACAATATTTTTGATGGTTCAACCCCTTTAAGAATCTTAGGCATTATGAAACACTAAACATAGACCAATTTTATTTTCTTCTCTTTTATTTTAGATTGCAGTTAAAACTGAGATATTAAAAAATGAGCCAATTTTCTTCATTATTCTGCACAGGCTCAGACTGGCCCAAACTGGGAGCTGGGGAATCCCCCAGTGGGCCCTGACCTAGGGTGGCCCCTTGTTCACCACTGTAACAGAACCCTTGTTATTGCCTGGGCCAAGAACTGTAACCGGATTCATTACTTTTATTTTGTTAATTGTGTCACAGGCAGTGCCCATTGCGTTTGTTGATTGTGTCACAGACAATGCCCATTGTGTTTGTTAAATGTATAGTTTTGGAGTGCCAGAAATATGTTAAAAAATATATTGTTCGCTTGGAAATAACTCAATTGTCTCCCAAGCAGAAGGGAGGAATGTACAGTGATGAATGGGTGTGTTTAAACTGTAAAATGGTAAATGATTGGCTGTTATGTTTATGTCCTCAGTTCCCAACAAGGTCCATGTGGGTCACTAGTTATTTTAAAAACTTTACTTCTCCCTCTCTACTAGGATCCAGCGGACGGGATATAGGGAAAACCCCGCAGCACAGCCTCTTGCTAGGAAAAGGACGACTCCGATGGCATAGACCCTGCTCCCAACCTGGGTGGCTGTTACATTGGTGACAGCGGTGGGATGGTCCTTTCATCCGCAGAGCAAGAGCTGACTGCATGGAGAACAACCAAGCTAAAATGACCCACGCTGAAAGATCTGCTAGAGAGCCGAGGACGGAGTGCCAGTAACAGACCGCGGAGAGAATTGTTCACTAACCTCCTGGAATTAGACGAAATGGATCGGTCAATGGAAATAGCCGAACCAAATGGCCTGAACACCGAGGACGCCAAAATCACCAGCATCGTTCAGCGAAGGCTAGCCATGTATGGGCCAGCACCATCAGAGGAACGGGTTGATCAGCTGTTCCTCGAAGTGAGAGCTGAGATTGAGAACAGGAGGACGCATGAACTACAGCTGGTAAGGGTGCAACAACCTGTTATACCGACAATTCCTACCCTTTCTCCGACAACAGTCGCAAGGAAAATCCCGTTCGCAGCTTTCAAAGCTTTTGTGGAGAATGAGGACGAAATTGATCGGTACTTGGCCGATTTTGAGAGGCAATGCTCCCTACACCAGGTACCCCCCGACCAATTGGTCACCATACTATCTGGGAAGCTGTCCGGGAAAGCAAACAAAGCCTTTCGGTCCGTCGCTCCCGAGGACATCCAGCAGTACCAGTTGGTCAAAGACGCCCTCCTCACCAAATATGCAGTGACCCCAGGGACTTACCGCCGCCACTTCCGTGAATCTAAGAAAAAGGCTGCGGATTCCCACATGGAATGGGCCTGCCAGTTGCATCGGGTGACATCCTACTGGATTAGGGGTTGCCATGTCAATACTGGGGAGGAAGTATTACAATTATTTCTGATGGAGAATTTCTTCCGGGACTTGTCTAATGACCTACAGGACTAGGTATGAGACCGCCGTCCCCTCACCTTAAAGGACGCTGCCCGGTAAGCAGATAAGTATGCAGAAACCAGAAAAATGAGTCAAAGTGCCCCCCAACAGCCTGTTCATGTGGAGTCTCGTACCCCTGCTCTTACCCCTTGCCCGGAGTTCCATGCTCCAGTACTCCCGGGACCCTCTCATTACTAAGGGTCCCTAAATTACCCCAGGGACTACCCCAAGGTCTTATGTCACCGGTGCCACAACATGGGACATATTGCTAAGAACTGCCCATTGGGACCTTCCGCTCAAAACTGGAGGCGCCCCTTTCTTGGAGCAGATGCTGTGACCCCTCGTATTCCAGCGGTGCACTGTATGGAACCCGAGCTGGGTACTGAGGAGTGCATGGGAATACTTTACGAGGCAGATCCTGTTCAAGCTGCATCACTGGACAATTGACAACAGCATCGACAGGAGGTACGGGTGAATGGACAAGTAGCCCATGGTCTGCTGGATACGGGCGCCACCATCACTTTTGTTCAACGAGACTTGGTCAAACCGAGCATCTGTCTAAACACACTACTGCTGTCCGAGTCGCCGGAAGAGCTGTTTTTCGCCTCCCTACTGCTTGAGTGCACCTAGACTAGGAGTTGGATCTGGCAAAACCACCATGGAGATTATGGATAACTTACCCTCTGAAGTCTTGCTGGGCAATGACATTGGGCCCCTGGGCTCTGCTTATTTGCCCACCACAACCGCTACAGCTTGCCCTGTTACCACCTGATCCCAAACCCGTGTTTCCAAAGACGTCTCACAAGGACGGGAGACCCAGGTAAGCACCCTACTGACCCCTCCCCTGACGGTAGCCAATAGACCCCTAGCTTGGGACACCCCAAAAGAATTTGGAAGGGAAACCAGAGAGGACCCTTCCCTCCAGAAATACAGGGAGAAAGCTGAGACTGGGTTGGATGAGCACGAAAGTTTTATCTGGGACAAAGATAGGCTCTACAGATTTACGGAAGGTAGGAAGAGAGGCTGTGCCCCTTCCCAGAAGCGCCAACTAGTGGTACCCAAGAAGTACCGATTGGAACTTCTCCGAATTGAGCATGACATCCCCTTGGCAGGACAACTGGGTGGTAACCGCACGACTTACAGGCTCACCCAGACATTCTTTTGGCCAGGGATCTCTAAGGACATGTGGTGTTACTGCAGCACGTGTAATGTCTGCCATCGAGTCGGGAAAAGAGGGGACCACCCTATGGCTCGACTGTTACTCATGCCAATTATCGAGGAACCCTTTGGCCATGTGGAAGTCAACCAAGTAGGACCCCCACCAAACCACATTCCATCCCATAAGAAATACATTCTTACCATGGTGGACTACGCTACCTGCTATCCGGAAGCTGTCGCTCTGACTAATATTCAGGCCGACACTGTTGCCAGTGCCTTGGTCGGAATCTTCACCAGAGTGTGGTTTTTCTGCACAAAATCTTGTCTCATAGGGCAACTCAGTTTACCGCAGACCAAACCCAACAGTTATGGAAGGCATGTGGTGTCAAACCCCATAGTCAGATCACCCTACCACCCCCAGACTAACGGTCTCTGTGAGCGTTTTAATGGTACCCTGAAACAGTTACTGCGGACCTTTGTGGATGAGTACGGGGACTAGGAGCGATTCCTGACACACCTCTTATTTGCAGATTGAGAGGTGCCCCAGGAAGCAACTGGGTTTTCCCTCTTTAAACTGCTCTATGGGAGGAGGGTGTGAGGACCCCTCAATCTCATTCGCGAGCACTGGGAGGGGGAAACGGAACACAAGGGGGTCCCCATTGTGCCATATGTTCTGGAACTGCGGCCCAGAGCAGACAGAAACTGTGGTACGATCGGGGCACCCACCAACGGTCGTTCCAGGCGGGACAGAAGGTCCTAGTGATTTGGCCAGTGAAGGGGAATAAGCTCCAGGCTTCCTTGCAGGGCCCTTACAAGGTGGTAGCGCAAATTTGCGACACCGCCTATGTGATTGCCAGCAGCAAAGATGAAAGGATTCACAAATCTTTTCATGTCAAACTCCTGAAAGAGAATCAGGAAAGGCCACAGAAGATAGCGGCAATATGTATTCCTGCTACAGAAGACCCTGACAGCTTACCTATCCCAGACCTTCTAGCCCACCCTGCCACAGACAGCCTTACTAGTACTGTCCAGCTAGGAGAGCGCCTGAGCCTCTCAGAAAAAGGGAAAACTCAGACAGTTACTCACAGAGAAAGAGTTAACCTTCTCACAAGAACCAGGGTACACCACGCTAGCGAAACTCCACGTAGAGACCCCTGGGCAAGTGCCCCTCAGACAACCCCCTTACCGGATCCCCGAGGCAGTTAAAGAGGGGATGAGTAAAGAGATTCAGTAGATGCTCAAGTTAGGGGTTATAGAACCTTCCGACAGTCCCTGGGCTTCCCCCATAGTTCTAGTCCTCAAAAAGGATGGAACCACACAGTTCTACGTAGATTATAGACACCTTAATAACCGGACAGTGACAGATCCTTATCCGTTGCCCCGAGTGGGTGAACTATTAGATTGTATTGCCAGGGGACGTTATCTAACCACTATCGATTTGTGGAAGGGCTACTGGCAGATTCCCCTGGCCAAGGACGCTATCCCCATGTCGGCATTTGTCACCCCGTTTGGCCTATACCAATTTAAGGTTATGCCCTTCGCAATGAAGAATGCCCCAGCCACATTCCAACGCTTGGTGGATAGACTCCTTGATGGCTTCCAGGACTTCGCTTGTGTGCACCTGGATGACATAGTGGTCTATAGTGAGTCATGGGGGAGCATCTAAAGCATGTAGAGGCCATATTGGATCAGATTCAGGCCGCAGGCCTGACCCTGAAACCTGAAAAATGCCACCTGGGCATGACCGAAGTCCAGTACTTGGGACACCAAGACTCAAGTACTGGTCTTCTTAGGGACAGCTGGGTACTATACAGCACTATTGCTAAATACCTGACAGATTTAACCAAAAAGAATCTACCCAGACTGGTCCTGTGGTCTCCTTCCTGTAAAGTAGCCTTCCAAACCCTAAAGAATGCTCTGATCAACGCTCATGTGTTACCTGCCCCAATCCCTAACAAGTGCTTTGGAGTTCATACGCTTCCATGTACGGACTGGGGGCAGTTCTGAGCCAGGTCGGAGAGAATGTAGAGGAGCACCCTGTCACGTACATTAGCAGGAAATAGCTACCCAGGGAGGTGAGCTATGAGGCAGTGGATAAAGAATGCCTGGCCCTGGTTTGGGCTCTAAAGAAATTAACCCCTTATTTATATGGCCAGGAATTTACTCTCATCACCGACCACAATCCTCTTGTCTGGCTGAACCGAGTTGCAGGGGACGACGGCCAGCTATTGCTATAGAGCTTGGCCCTCCAACCTTACAACCTTTCCATCCAGTACCGGCCCGGCAAGCACAGACAGGTTGTCCAGGCAAACAGAACTTATGTCCTAGCAGCGTCCTGGACATCCCCAAGCTGACCCTAAAAGGATCAAACTGGGTCTACCAGGGTGTTCCACAAAAGGGGAGCCATGTAACAGAACCCCTGTTATTGCCTGGTCCGCAGACTGTAAGCGTATATAAACCCCCTGGATTTATTACTTTTATTTTGTTAATTGTGTCACAGGCAATGCCCATTGTGTTTGTTGATTGCGTCACATACAATGCCCATTGTGTTTGTTAAATGTATAGTTTTGCAGTGCCAGAAATGTGTTAAAAAATATATTGTTCGCTTGGAAATAATTGGGCTGATACCTCAATGAACTCAATTGTCTCCCAAGCAGAAGGGAGGAATGTACAGTGATGAATGGGTGTGTTTAAACTGTAAAATGGTAAATGACTGGCTGCTATGCTTATGTCGTCAGTTCCCAACAAGTCCTCGTGGCGGGTGGTAACTTTGTTGGAAAATGTGTAAAAAAGGAAATGCTTGTGTGGTCATTAAATCGGTCCTGCTCAACCCTCAATATGTAGCCTTGTCTCGTTATTGAAGTGCTTCCAGCTTAATCACTAGTTCTTTTAAGAGCTCTACTTCTCCCTCTCTACAAGGATCCAGCGGATGGCATATAGGGAATACCCCGCAGCACAGCCTCTGGCTGGGAAAATGACGATTCCGACGGCATACACTCTGCTCCCAACCTTGGTGGCCATTACATCCACCATTTCCTACACAAATGGTAAATGACACAGAACATTGACTGCACTACATAAAGATATTAAGGGTACAGCTTCTCAACCAGTCTATGAGATCATATAAATAACTGGGTAAATTATATAACAAACTACCCAATATATTATTGTAGATGCATCAGGTGGCTGAGGTAACTTGTAGGCACAAAGATATGGTGGTGGGAGGGGGGATTTATCAAAACTGGTGTAAAGGAAAACTGACTTAGTTGCCATTAGCAACCAATCAGATTTTAACTTATTTTTCAGAGCTCCTTTGGAAAATGAAGGTAATAATACAAAGGTGGCTACACTTGGTATGATATATAATGGTATCCTCAGGTGCTCACCTAATGTGCCCACACCCACTTGGGCATAGAATAAAACTTGATATAAGAAAGAATAGGGGCAGCACTGAGCTATATCTGGGCTGTGACACTATCAGTAGAATCCTGTGTATAGAAAATATAAAAAATGTTAAAAAACTGAATTTTATTATTTCTTAAAAATTAATAGAATACCAATCCACATCTATCAGGTATGTAACCGTGTTCCTTGTTGGCTAAAACCACCTCCTTATTCAGTATATAAGGCAACGTGAAGAAAGAACCTATGTACCTGGACTGTACACATAAGCAAACCAGGGCTGGATCTATGTGCAAATGAGCTGTGCAAACAAACTGTGCAAATACGCAATAGGCAAAAATGGTGCAAATTCACAATAGGCAAAATTACTATGACATTGTACAAATAGCTGAGCACCTCAGTGCATAAATCAGTGCAAATAGTAAAATATATCCAAAAAGTGTCCAAAAAAGTACCAAAACCAAAAACATGGGTCCGTGAAAATAGTGTGAACAGAGTTGTATCAAAGATCCGGTTTTAAAAGTCTCCTTCAGCAGTGTACACACCGACACTGTATATACTTCTTCAGTGGAGAAGGGGTTAAACCCCGAAACGCGTCTGGGATACTGGCGGTGACCTTGTGACAATTGTTCCTCCTACGTCCCTCACGAAAAACAAAAATAATCTTTACCAGAAGAGTATGGACGAAGAGATAAAATCACGGACTTTAGGACCCAGCACCGGCCGACTACATATAGGTAACCACGTGGGACGCCACGTGTGTTCAGAACGCCGAGCGGGACGCCGCGGGCGTGCAGAGCTCTCAGTGGAGACCGAGCACAGGAGCGGAGGTAAGGCAGCTGGGGACGGTGGGACGGAAGAAAAAAGGGGAGTGAACACAACGGCCGACGACTTACCAAGCCGGGGAGAAGTGGACGTTTGCCTGTTCACACCGGTATGTTTTGGTACACAGGAGGCAAGTTAACATTTTGATATGCTAAGATCGCACCTATACTAATATTGCACTTTATCGGAGACTCCTCCTCATTCAATTGGAAACCATTTGGGTCCTCTATAAAGAACGAGCAGGAAATTCCATAAACTATATATATATAGAAGTATATACAGTGTCGGTGTGTACACTGCTGAAGGAGACTTTTAAAACCGGATCTTTGATACAACTCTGTTCACACTATTTTCACGGACCCGTGTGTTTGGTTTTGGTACTTTTTTGGACACTTTTTGGATATATTTTACTATTTGCACTGATTTATGCACTGAGGTGCTCAGCTATTTGTACAATGTCATAGTAATTTTGCCTATTGTGAATTTGCACCATTTTTGCCTATTGCGTATTTGCACAGTTTGTTTGCACAGCTCATTTGCACATAGATCCAGCCCTGGTTTGCTTATGTGTACAGTCCAGGTACATAGGTTCTTTCTTCACGTTGCCTTATATACTGAATAAGGAGGTGGTTTTATCCAACAAGGAACACGGTTACATACCTGATAGATGTGGATTGGTATTCTATTAATTTTTAAGAAATAATAAAAATCAGTTTTTTAACATTTTTAATATTTTCTATACACAGGATTCTACTGATAGTGTCACAGCCCAGATATAGCTCAGTGCTGCCCCTATTCATCCTTTGGAAAATGAACCCTGATTGGTTGCTATGCATCTGTAACTTTAAGACATTTGACATCTGAAGAAGCCTTCCCTCATTGCTCTGTGCGGAAAAGGATATAAATATGGTTATGCTCCCCCCACATGGCAGTCTCTAAGACCCCACCCTAATATATATATATATATATATATATATATAAAAGAGGAAAAGAGGCAGCACTTCCAAAAAATAAAACTGAAGATTTATTCAAACATGTGCAACCGCGACGTTTCGGCTCGTATCATGAGCCTTTCTCAAGCAAATGTTAGGTATCGAAGTGTGGTATTTAACAGGTGTACAATTAATATAAAATTAATACATGATTAATGCAATTAATACATGATTATAACAATAAATCGTGATACAAATAAAGTGGATAATAAATGCAATCATGCACGTGATAATCAAGTGAAGTCCTTCTCAAAATTACATTATATATAAAATTTGCATATAAGAAATGTGTAAAAAAGATCGTGCAAACTTAATTACAAGATAATTAGTGTACATATACAGGTGTGGATATTATATAAGGAGGAGGTACCTTAATAAACTATTGGCGTGCTGAGTGACTGGCGTGATCGAAAACTACGCGCTCAGCTGTACAAAGTGCGCATGACCGGGAATCCTGTATGGCGCATCATGTGATACAGCAGGAAGCAGCAATGTGGCCATGTTGGTTAAGGGCAACGCCCAAAGTTCTATTATATGTATATAAATGAACAATCGTACGCAAAACCTTCATGCCAATGAATCCATATTACATGGAGGTGTGTATACACACCATGGGGTCAGGTATCCAGCATCCCCGTCAGTACGGTCGTGGCACCGTCAATGTCACGGCCATACAACAGTATGTGGCAATCAAATGGACAACCCCGTCAGGGGACACCCATCAGATACCACAGATTCGGAATGCAGAACCGATACCTTAAAGAGGGATCTCCTCATTATGGCAAAGGAGCACACTTAGTTCAAAACCATAATTCAGTGAAGGAACCAACATGGACAACATGATACATAAATATTCACAATATACACGCGGGTCTCATGCATGGAAGTGTAAGAGCCGTCACTATCACTCGATAGTTTAAAAATGGGGTCCTCCTCCTTTTGCATAATGTGACTCTGTGAAGAAGAAAATAAAATAAATTAAAATCAATATTACATAGGTAAAAATACCTATTAACAGAAGAAGGTACCAATACTGTAGGACATCAAGGATATCTAAATCACTCAACAACCCCAATTACAATCAACATTTAAGCCATAAGGTTTCAACGTTTTTAACGTAATAATCCATTGTGTTTCCTTACGCTTCAATATGGCTGTTCTATTGCCACCGCGTCTCATTTGTGGTACATGGTCTATTAACCAGCACCTTAGATCTTGTTCCTTGTGACCCAACTCTGCAAAATGTCTGGAAACTGGTAAATCCATTCGTTTCTTACGAATGGAGTTCCTATGGTTTCCAAGTCTTGTTTTAAACTCAGTTGTGGTTTCACCAACATATAACAATTTGCAAGGGCACATTAATACGTATATGATGTATGAGGAATCACAGGTTAGGTGAAAACGGATCGGAAATGTTTCACCTGAGCTAGGATGTGTGAAAGAATTCCTGGATCTCAGGATATAACGACAGTTGACACAACTGAGGCATGGAAAACTGCCAAGACCCTGTTGTGTCAAAGTGGTCTGTCTCAGGACTTTAGAGGGTCCAACATCAGCCTTTACTAACCGATCTTTCAGATTTCTCCCTTTCCTGTATGAGAAAAGAGGGGGTACTCTGAATTCAGGAACATTTCTTATTCCACCTGTGAGAGTATGCCAGTGTCGTTTTATGATCTGACTAATGTCAGTACTGAAGTCATTATATGTAGAAATGAAGGGAATCCTAGTGGAATTATCCTGCCTAGGTCCCTCTCTAGATGGCAAGTCTAGTTTGTCACGATTTTCCTGTAACACTTTATAGGGATAACCCCTCTGAGTAAATTTTGTTACCATGTTATCAAGTGTTTTATCCAGAGTCACTTGATTCGTGATAATCCGCTTAGCACGCAAGAACTGAGAATATGGCAGACTTCTAACCATTTTCCTAGGGTGACAGCTCTCAAATCTTAAGATTGTGTTTCTGTCGGTAGGCTTAGTATACAATTCTGTAACTAGCTTCCCTTCAGATAGAATAACCATTGTATCAAGGAATTGTATATTGCTATTGGAAAAAACCAGGGTAAATTTCAAATTCGTATGAATATCATTAAGATACGTATGAAATGCTTCTAACTCATCAGATGTACCATTCCAGAGTAGGAAGACGTCATCTATGTACCGCCACCACTAGGATTCCCTTCATTTCTACATACAATGACTTCAGTACTGACATTAGTCAGATCATAAAACGACACTGGCATACTCTCACAGGTGGAATAAGAAATGTTCCTGAATTCAGAGTACCCCCTCTTTTCTCATACAGGAAAGGGAGAAATCTGAAAGATCGGTTAGTAAAGGCTGATGTTGGACCCTCTAAAGTCCTGAGACAGACCACTTTGACACAACAGGGTCTTGGCAGTTTTCCATGCCTCAGTTGTGTCAACTGTCGTTATATCCTGAGATCCAGGAATTCTTTCACACATCCTAGCTCAGGTGAAACATTTCCGATCCGTTTTCACCTAACCTGTGATTCCTCATACATCATATACGTATTAATGTGCCCTTGCAAATTGTTATATGTTGGTGAAACCACAACTGAGTTTAAAACAAGACTTGGAAACCATAGGAACTCCATTCGTAAGAAACGAATGGATTTACCAGTTTCCAGACATTTTGCAGAGTTGGGTCACAAGGAACAAGATCTAAGGTGCTGGTTAATAGACCATGTACCACAAATGAGACGCGGTGGCAATAGAACAGCCATATTGAAACGTAAGGAAACACAATGGATTATTACGTTAAAAACGTTGAAACCTTATGGCTTAAATGTTGATTGTAATTGGGGTTGTTGAGTGATTTAGATATCCTTGATGTCCTACAGTATTGGTACCTTCTTCTGTTAATAGGTATTTTTACCTATGTAATATTGATTTTAATTTATTTTATTTTTCTTCACAGAGTCACATTATGCAAAAGGAGGAGGACCCCATTTTTAAACTATCGAGTGATAGTGACGGCTCTTACACTTCCATGCATGAGACCAGCGTGTATATTGTGAATATTTATGTATCATGTTGTCCATGTTGGTTCCTTCACTGAATTATGGTTTTGAACTAAGTGTGCTCCTTTGCCATAATGAGGAGATCCTCTTTAGGTATCGGTTCTGCATTCCGAATCTGTGGTATCTGATGGGTGTCCCTGACGGGGTTGTCCATTTGATTGCCACATACTGTTGTATGGTCAGTGACATTGACGGTGCCACGACCGTACTGACGGGGATGCTGGATACCTGACCCCATGGTGTGTATACACACCTCCATGTAATATGGATTCATTGGCATGAAGGTTTTGCGTACGATTGTTCATTTATATACATATAATAGAACTTTGGGCGATTGCCCTTAACCAACATGGCCACATTGCTGCTTCCTGCTGTATCACATGATGCGCCATACAGGATTCCCGGTCATGCGCACTTTGTACAGCTGAACGCGGAGTTTTCGATCACGCCAGTCACTCAGCACGCCAATAGTTTATTAAGGTACCTCCTCCTTATATAATATCCACACCTGTATATGTACACTAATTATCTTGTAATTAAGTTTGCACGATCTTTTTACACATTTCTTATATGCAAATTTTATATATAATGTAATTTTGAGAAGGACTTCACTTGATTATCACGTGCATGATTGCATTTATTATCCACTTTATTTGTATCACGATTTATTGTTATAATCATGTATTAATTGCATTAATCATGTATTAATTTTATATTAATTGTACACCTGTTAAATACCACACTTCGATACCTAACATTTGCTTGAGAAAGGCTCATGATACGAGCCGAAACGTCGCTGGTTGCACATGTTTGAATAAATCTTCAGTTTTATTTTTTGGAAGTGCTGCCTCTTTTCCTCTTTTGTATATTTGGGACCCACGCTAGTCCTGAGGCTTAGCACCCGCCTGGTCTCGGTAGTGCTGCCAGCATCATTCCTTCACTATATATATATATATATATATATATATATATATATTTATATATATATATACATATATATATATATATATATATATTTATATGGTATATATATCTCAGTTACTGCACCACCATAGTTATTATTTTTCTCTGACAGTTTTCAATACAGCATTAAAACAAAGTGTTTGAACTACAGCGCTAGCATAAACCCAGCCCATGAGTGGGTGCTCCTGGGTGGAGTCTGGCATTCCCAGGGGTGGAGCTTATATGCCCCAATTTTACCAACTGAAACGTTGGTAAGTATGCATTATGAGCAGGTCTCTTGATTTAAATGCTGTTTTCCCTATCCCAATCGGTGCTCACATCACTGAAGGATTTCACCATTTCACCTCAATGCACTGAAAGCCAAGTTTCTTATAACTGCCCACCCGACCCCCTCAGCTTTAAGTGACAGGACCAGGCAGGAGATATGTAATCTTCTAGCGTGTGCTCTTGTGGGTACGCCAATTTTCAAAGCCCTGAGCAGTACAACCCTGATTTTCCCAGGACAAAAGTCATCTGTATCATGGAGTCCTGGCAAGCATTAGTGCTGATGCACGTTCTTCAATTCCCAAAGTGCCGGGACACGAGAAAGAACCCAGCCTAGGTGCAATTACATCTGCTACCTGGCCCTGTCACTCAAAGCTGGGGTGGGGGGGAGGGCAGGCAGCAATACGGAGCAGGGCTATTGATGAAACGGTGATGCCCTTGTTGCACCAAGCAGCTCATTTGTGTATCAGAAAATCAAGAATTTATCAGGAATATGGACAACTGCGTTTGAGTCAGGAGACCTCCTCACATCTGACACCGCACTTGGATTATTTTCGAGATAGGTGGTGACAGATTCCTTTAATTACTAGACCAGATATTTGAATGGCCTATATACCTGCCACTTGATGTGCCATTTGGCCAGCAATATATTTAAATTCATAAAATAGAGCATGTGTAGGACAGCTGCCATTTAAAACCTCACTAGGTGATTTGATCTGTTTATTAAAAACATACACGGCAGCCATGATAAATGAGGTGATTGAGCACAAACAAAATTTATTCCATGAAATATTTACAACAGATTTTTATTTTTCATTTTACAGGAAGTTCAGACAACTGTCAATTAGGAGAGAGAGATGACATATGTCAATCATGACTTCATATCGTGCTTCCTGAACTCCAGAAAGAGAAGAAAGTGCTTTGTAGGAATGAGCGGACCTGTGGATGTTCTGGTTTGCCGGGTTCAGCTGAACTTCGGGTCAAATTTCGGGTTCGAGACCCGAACTTGACCCGAACTGGAACCCGAACCCCATTGAAATCAAACTGGACCTGAACTTTGGTGCACTAAAATGGCTGTAAAATAGTTGTAGTATGGGCTAGAGGGCTACAAAAGAAAGCAAAATGGTGGTAAGAGCAGGACAATTGCCCTGCAAACAAATGTGGATAGGGAAATGACCTAAAATAACATAGAGCAGAAAAAAAAAAATAATAATAATCTTAAACTAGGAGGCGGAGGTTAAAGTGGACTAGGAGGTTGAGGAGGCGGTGGACGTGTCGGTGTAGGAGGAAGCAGTGGTGGAGGAGGAGGAGGTAGCCAAGACTGCTTTTGTTGTTTTTTTCTTTTCTTTTATTTACTTATTTTTAATTTTTTATACATTTGGGAAAATCCCAAAACAGTGGGAAATAGAAAAGTGAATGCAAAGAGAAAGTGGGTGCGGCCGGTTTACTTGTCTATTTAGCACAAGGTACGGACAAGTCCTGTGGGATCCATGCCTGGTTCATTTTAATGAACGTGAGCTTGTCCACGTTGGCTGTGGACAGGCGGCTGCGCTTGTCTGTGATTACCTCCCCTGCCGCGCTAAACACACATTCAGAAAATACACTGGTCACAGAGCAGGCCAGCACCTCTAAGGCGTAAAGGGCAAGCTCAGACCAAGTGCCCAATTTGGAGATCCAGAAGTTGAATGGGGCAGACCCTTTAATCAGTTTGTGTAAGCATGTGCACATGTACTGTTCCACCATGTTGCAATGTTGCTGAAATGCTGCCTTCTGCTAAGACGTTCCATATCAGCTGGTGGTGCTAGTTGTTGTGGCATGCTGACAAAGCTTTCCCACATTTCTGCTATGCTAACCCTCCCTTCTGAGGTGCCAGCGGTGCCCCAGCTGCATTGGCGACTTCTTTCTCCTCCTCCTCTGTCTTCACCTTGTGCTTCCACTGAGCCCCCGCTGTCAGGTGTAAATGCCATCAGCAGTGCATCTACCAGCGTGCGCTTGTACTCGCGCATCTTACGATTAAGCTCCAGTGATGGAATTAAGGACAGCCAGTGGCGACTCTAGGAACAATATATAGGGGGGGCACATAAGAAACCACAGTCATAAATGGGGGGGGGGGCACTAATAATTTTCACCACTTAATCATACTACTAAAAAAAACGTAACCTGTTAGTCAATGTACTTGTCTTTGCAATGCCTGGACTTTGTAACTCACTAGACGCAGGACTTAAGTTAAAAAAAGAACACTCACAAGAGAGAGAATACAAGCCTTCCCCTGGCCCTGCTACCTGCTTGACAATTCTGTCTCCTTAGTAAGTGTTGCCTGCTCATACCATGCACTTATGAAACAGTCTGCCTCCTGCAGAGTCCGCACTGTATGAGAGGCAGGGACAGGGAGATAGCAGTGGCTGTGAAGGGAAAAGTTCCAGAGCCTTTCTGCTGCCTGGCCAACTATATGCTCCACAGTGCCAGCCCAGCCTGCAGGACATCAGAGAGACCTGGGGTCCACATAATAGCACCACTACATTTACATTTATTTATTATCTAAAAGCATCAAACATAACTAAAAAAAACATTAAACTACACAGTTTACCAAACTAAAAGACATTAAACTAAACTACATTTAATAATAAAACTATTTAGTAATACAACTATTTACTTACCAAAGAAGCTATTCAGTCGCCTGCTGTGCTGTCCTCTTATTGCTTCCGCGGATTCTTTTTCCTCCTTTCAGTCTCTCCTTAGTGCGCAGGTGCACTGTTATGGGGAATCTGTGGATGACACTGTTATGGGGGATTTGTGGATGACACACTGTTATGGGGGATCTGTGGATTGCACACTGTTATGGGGGATCAGTGGATGACACACTGTTATTGAGGATCTGTGAATGACACACTGTTATGGGGGATCTACGAATGACACACTGTTATGGGGGATCTGTGGATGACACTGTTATGGGGGATCTGTGGATGACACACTGTTATGGGGGATCTGTGGATGACACACTGTTATGGGGGATCTGTGGATGACACTGTTATGGAAGCATCTGTGGATGATACACTGTTATGGGGGGATCTGTGGATGACACTGTTATGGTGTATCTGTGGCTGACACTGTTATGGTGTATCTGTGGATGACACACTGTTATGGGGACCTCTGGATAACACACTGTTATGGAGGATCTGTGAATGACACATTGTTATGGGGGATCTGTGGATGACACACTGTTATGGGGGATCTGTGGATGGCACACTTTGATAAGCAATCTGTGTATGACGTACTGTTATGGGGGATCTGTGGATGACACACTGTTATGGGGGCATCTGTGTATGACGCACTGTTATGGGGGCATCTGCGGATGAGACTGTTATGGGGGATCTGTGGATGACACTGTAGAAATTGTCCCCCACACTGCCCCCACAGTAGTAATTGTCCCCCACACTGCACCCACAGTAGTAATTGTCCCCCCACACTGCCCCCACAGTAGTAATTGTACCTCACACTGCCCCCACAGTAGTAATTGTCCCCCACACTGCCCCCACAATAGTAATTGTCCACCACACTGCCCTCACAGTAGTAATTGTACCCCACACTGCCCCCACAGTAGTAATTGTTCCTCACACTGCGCCACAGTAGTAATTGTCCCCCACACTGCCCCCACAATAGTAATCAATCCCCACACTTCCCCTACAGTAGTAATTGTCCCCCACACTGCCCCCACAGTAGAAATTGTCCCTCACAATGCCCCCACAGTAGTAATTGTCCCCCACACTGCCCCCACAGTAGTAATTGTCCCCACACTGCCCCCACAGTAGTAATTGTCCCCCACACTGCCCCCACAGTAGTAATTGTCCCCCACACTGCCCCCACAGTAGTAATTTTCCCCCACACTGACCCCACAGTAGAAATTGTCCCCCACACTGCCCCCAGTAGTAATTTTCTTCCACACTGACCCCACAGAAGTAATTGTCCCTCACACTGCCCCCACAGTAGTAATTGTCCCCCACACTGCCCTCACAATAGTAATTGTCCCTTACACTTCCCCCACAGTAGTAATTGTCCCTCACACTGCCCCCACAGTAGTAATTGTCCCTCATACTGCCCCAGTAGTAATTTCCCCCCACACTGCCCCCACAATAGTAAATGTCCCCCACAGTAGTAATTGTCCCCCACACTGTCCCCATGTAGTAGTTTGCTCCCCATGTAGTAATTTGCCCACTCCACTGTCCACTGCCCACTGTGCTAAATATTTGTATTTTTCACAAATTTATTGCAAATATCGGCAACATCCCAAGCAACCAATAGGAAAGTTGCCTACCCTGAATATTCTAATCGCTTATTTTTTATCGTGAATATATTACATTGCCGATTAATGACTGGAGATCACGAATTCTCTAACTTATGTCAAATATTATTTGGCCAAAAATTCACAAAATATCACAAATTTGAATATTGCCTATGCCGCTCATCACTATGATCCAGAATCCTGGCGCTCACTCGTAGTTGGTACTATGCAGGCACGCACATCACTTTGCTGCCTCCCAGCACAGGCAAGCGATTACATCATCACGCTCGCCTGCACTGGGATTTTACTGCCTCGTAGGCTGCTTTGGGTGCCACCCTGCTCTGAACACGGTTCCTCCTCCATGATGCTGAACGTCCTGTCGCCAATGGCACCTGAGGAAGGTGTTCCATTTGGGCGTGTAGCTGGCACATATCTACCATGTCCTATCCCTGCAAAAGTAGCTCCACCAGCAGTACCACAACCAGGGTCACATCTCTTGTTTGATGCTCTCCTCATTCTTTGAGATCACAAACCGAACTAACAGATAGATTAACTATATTAATTTCCCTGTCATATATGCAGTGCAGGTGTGCCTCACACAAAAAATGGGTATATGTCATCCACTGAACTAACAGACAGATTAACTGTATTAATTTCCCTGTCACATATAAAGTGCACGTGTATCTCACACCAAAAATGGTTATATGTCACCCATCAAACTAACAGATGGTTAACTATTATATTTTTGTGACAGGGGTACACCCACTTTTGTGAAAGGGGTACACCCACTGACCCATTGCATTCACGAAAAATCGCTATAGGTCACCCACAGAATTAATAGCCAGATTTATTATTATATTTCTGTGTCAGGGGTGCAAAGCTGGTTTATTGCACCCAGAAAAAATCATTATAGGTCACCCACAAAACAAATAGCCACATTCCTAACACTCTCCCTCACTTCAGCTGACTGCTTCCTGTCCCTGCACCACTCAGAACTGATGGGCGATGCTACACGTGATCCAGCTTGTATAGAGGCTGGGTCACATGATGCACCGGCCAATCACAGCCATCTCAGTACTAGGCATGGCTGTGATGGCTTCTAAGTGCCCATAGCTTAAAAGCTTGTTGATTGGCTGCCCTGGAGCCTTTTAAAATCTTTATTAAATGCCCAACACCGAACTCGAATCCAAACTTTTTTGGCATAGTTTAGGTTGGGGTCCGGGTACCCGAACTCGCAAAGTTTGGTACAGACCCGAACTTTACAGTTCGGGTTCGCTCAACACTAGTGCTTTGTCATAATAAGTAAATGCTCATGGCATTGTATATTAAGTGGAATTTTATCAGGCATGTTAGACACTTTTCTTTTCTTTAAGCTACTAGATGTGATGGCAACTGAATATTTAATATTTTGTAGACAAAATTATGCACATAATAAATGTTGAATATTTTATGATTCCATTTATCTGCCACCCTAAAAAACACAATAAATTTAGTAAATGCCTTGCAGGGGCGTACCTAGAAATGCCTGGGCCCCATAGCAAAACATTTTTATGCCCCCCTCCTCCTGGATCTTCCACCCCCACATACCTATCAGACCTCCCACCCCTTCCAGAGCTCCCACCCAAACACCCCTCCAGGACCTCCCACCCCAACATCCCCACACCCCTCCCTAGATCCCCCTAAGTGTCATCCACAGATCCCCCCTCAATGTCATCCACAGATTCCCCCCTAAGTGTCATCCACATATCCCCCCCCCTAAGTGTCATCCACAGATCCCCCCCTAAGTATCATCCACAGATCCTCCCTTAAGTGTCATCCACAGATCCTCCCCTTAAGTGTCATCCACAGATCCCCCCTTCATTTTCATCCACAGATCCCCCCCTTAAGTGTCATCCACAGATCCCCCCTTAAGTGTCATCTACAGATCCCCCTTCAGTGTTATCCACAGATACCCCCTTCAGTGTCATCCACAGATCCCCCCTTCAGTGTCATCCACAGATCCCCCTCCTTAAATGTCACCCACAGATCTCCTTCTTGCCGTCTCCTAGCTAATTTATTCACTGCACTTGCCTCAGTAATTGAAGAGAAGCGCCGTTATCTCACACAGTCGCACTGGCAGAGGCCAGGAAGAGGGCGCATGCGCAATTCAATTCCGCTTCCAGTGCGCCTGTGTGAGATTACGGCGCTTCTCTTCAATTACTGAGGCAAGTGCAGTGAATAAATTAGCTGTACTGTATTTTATGAATTCATTTTATAATGATTTTATGTAGTGTTGAGCGAATTGAAGCATCTGAAGTGGAATTCAATCTGAAGTTTAAAAAAAATTGATTTGCCAAGAGGCCAAATTTCCTCGTGATTCATGGGAGCAAATTATTTTTTACTAAAATGGCGGCTAGAATTGTCTTAGAAAGAACGGGAAAAAAATACCTCATCCACTTGCTCGTGCAGAGGCAGTCTGTTCCTTTCTTGAGTGGAAGGATCTGCGCTCACCTTGATGATATTACCGTGCGCTCCCAGTGTGATCACGTGGTGACATCATCACTGATGATGATAGCATGTAATCATGCTGGCAGGGCACAGTGATGTCATCACTCATAATGCAGGTCCTTCAGCAGATCTTTTACACTCAAGAGAGGACTGTCTCTGCGCAAGAAAGTGAATGAGGTGAATTAATACATTTTTTTAAAAACCCAAAAGGCCATATTGCACTAGCATATTACCGTTTTTATCAGCTGTTGGATGGCTGCACTTCTGTCTAAGCAGCTGTTAAAAAAGTCACATTGATTGATAGACTGTAGTGATTTGTGACAAAGAATTTCTTGTCAAAATTTGGTAAAGCTGGCAAATCAAATTTTTCAAAACTTCATTCATCTGTAATTTAATGTAATGGATTTTTATTTATTTTTTTGCCAAGTAGGCATATAGGTTTTTCCTGTTATTTTCTTTCTTTTCTTTTTTACATATTCTCCAAAAAGGACAAAATTGCATAATTTCATTACTTCAACTACACCCCATTCACATTAGTCATTGTCCCACCACAATCCTTCCCACAAGGATTTTTTTCTTCTAATTATCATATCCAGTGTGCACCTAAATATAATACAAATTAGTAATTAGTTAGGCTAGGTTCAGTACAGAAATAACAAAACTGATTCTGTAGTTCATGGTATCTAGCCCATCTATTTTGACACCAGATATTTCCTAGAGCCGGACAGGAAAAGTTGCACATACATATGACGTAATTGAACTCAGAAGTGGAGGCGCTGATTTCTCTGAAGCCACCAGCTCCTCCACTTCTGGCTTAGATTACGTCATCGATGCTTGTGCACTATAGATCTGCACTGTTCAGCAAGCAGCAAATCTATAGCACCGGAGCCAGACATGGCATTCAGCTAGTTCCCTCCAGTTCTCCAGATCTGGTTGTTAAAATTACAACTGGATCGGAGAGCCGTGTTATTGGCTGAGTCCCAATCCAGTGCTCTGGCGGTGGCAGGGAAGCTGGAGATGTTCACTTCCATTACTTCACGCTCCGTTAATAGTTAAGCTCCTTAGCTGGGTGGTATGTGTGTGTAGTGTATATATACTCCTTAGCTGGGTGGTATGTATGTGTACCATGGATATGGTGTATTTATGTGTGTTGCATATATATGGTGTATGTATATGTAAACATATGTCGTGACGCCGCGTGTCCGCCGTTCACTAGGGAACCTATTGTTAAAATTTGCATATGGCTAGAAGTTATCTCACTAACTGTAACAGGTACAGAGGAAAGAAATGTCATTTTAATCAGCATGATCAGCCCAACCAGGAAGTATACCTGGTTTAATAGGGTTGATCATTCTGACAAGACAGATTTAATGGTAAGATTTAAGGTTAAGAGTCAAGGTCTTTTGGATTAAGATTTCCATTACAATTCTTATTGCCTTTCCTTTCTTTACATTACAGAACAAACATTTTCCTATTATATGCATGGAACAGTTTCAGAGTGAATCAATAACGGAAACCACAGTGTATCAATACTACACATAATGGAGCAATTTAGATATGAAAATGAACTATTTGTCAATGAAAGAGGAAAAAATTATTTGCTAACTCTAATTACTGTGCCTTGTAATAAACAAGACTGTCATGTGATTTTCCCAATCTCAGAGTAAGATCTTTTCCAATTAAAGTGCCTTAATTATGTCTCAGAGGTAGTGAACTTTAGAATTTGTAGATGTAATCTTTGAAAATGAATATTTGTTATAACTGGAGTGATACTTTTTACTTTTGACATTAAGCTTGGTAATTGTATATTCCAGGGATAATTTAATGTGCTTTAAGTAAATTAACAAATTAATGAGTGTTTTTAAGCAATAAAACCAGCAAAACAAGGTTTTGATTTGAGAAAGAAGATAGATTATTATAACAGTGAAGAACTTTTAATTTCTGTTTGTAGTAGGTTCAAGGGAGAAAAAAAACTACACGCTGTTGTCAAAATTACTGCCTGATATAAATAAATAACATAAGTAATTGCTAAATAAAATCAGCAAAGTTTCATCAAATTAAAAGAATTTTTGAAGATAATATGTTTAGACTACTTGTTCTTGACATATGCAAATGATCTGCTCAATAACCAGTACAGTTCTAGCACCAAAGTGAAAAAAGTCACCACATAGAATAAAAAGATTCTATTAAAAGGGTTTTCCAACTGAAAAAAATGTAGCAGCCGCTCAGAGTGGCTTCAAAACATATAATAACTGATACTTGCCTCACCAAATCCCTATCGCTGCTGTTCCAAGGCTATCTGATACCTCACTGTTCTCTATTTTCTGCTCCTTTCTTAACTTACAGGAAATATCTGTAAATGTCTCACTTGCTGTAAGATAGGCATTTTTAAAATGCTTTTAAGCCACTCTGTGTCCACTGCCACCAATTTTTTTAGCGTAAGAAACCTGCTGAAGATTTTGGTAAATTTAGTTTCTACATTCATTCTCTATAATATATTAAAGCTTGATGGTATGGCTGCTGAGGATTAATCTCTTAAAGAGCATCTGTCAGCAGATTTGCTCAATCAAGATGGCGTCGGATGTCGCTATTCGCTCAAAATGATGAGGTAAGTATGATTTTTTTAATTTGTTACCACCATTTCAGGGAAAATCTATTCGCTACCACGAAGCACGAGGAAATTCGGCTTCACATTTAATTGAATGTTCCCTGAAATTTGGATCTAAGATGATTGTCACATTTTCATTTGTTTCTTCCCAGTTTTCCGGCAGTATAATGATAATGCAATGGCTCAACGGCCATGTGATATTGCAGGGTAACATTCATATGACATGGTACAACCATCATATACAGTATATTCATGATGGTTGCAATGTGGAAGAGCCAGAAACACAAAGGACAGATTTTGACATTGTTTTATTGTTTTCTCATTCCTGTTATCATTGTGGTAATTTTATCTACTTTAAAATGATAAAGAAAGTGGTTGCAAAACTGTAATCATTAAAGAAAATTGCAGCATATGATTAGAATTTGTAAAAGTCCTATTCATTCCAAAGTAACATTACTTTATTGTGATATTTTTGTTAAACAAAATTAAATCCCAAAACCGAACTATAGTACTCTCATATAGGTAAATACACTGTGCAAAATTCAAAGAGGAATTCTTTTTCTTATTCACCATGGAAACTATGAATAGTAAGAATATATAAAAAAATTGCCAAAATTAAATGAAAGCATCTAAAAGATTTATTATAAAGACACCGTATTTTTCACTCTATAAGATGCAGCTAGGTTTTAATGGAGGAAGAAAAGAAGAGAGATATTTTTAATCAGACCCCCAATCTTTATCAGACTCCCAAATCAAACCCTCAACCCCCATCAGACCCCAGATAAGGCACCTAAAATTAGACCCACAATCTTCATCAGAACTCAGATTAGACATAAAATAAATAAAATAATTTACCTCTCCTGCTGCAGACAGAACCGCCACTTGGGAGATCCAGCACGCTCCTCCTGCAGCACTGTGCTGTGACTACAATGTCAGGTTACAGTGTGATGCCAGGACACATAGGACATGGAGCCTTGAGTAAAGCCAGCACCAGAAGTGCTATTTTTACTGCTCCCCCGTCCTTCTGTGTACTAATGAGTGCTTCATCAATGTGTGCTCTGCGTGCCTTGTTGGGGTTAACACCTCTTTCTGTTCTTGTACACCTATCTGACTAATGTGCCTATTTCTGACTGCTATATTAGCTCCTGCATTTGCATTTAATGTCATGTTTTGCCTTGATCCATTTGCTATCTGCCTGTGTCCTTGTCATGGCAATTGTCCTAGTCTGTATGGAGTTTCAGTCTTTCTGATTATCCTTGTGCATCTTCTGCTGTGTCTAAACAGTTTCCAGTTCCCGAAGTCTGTCTTACCTAATCTGTTATGTCTGAACTACAATCCAGCTTCTGAAGTCCGTCTTGCCAAATCTGCTATGTCTGTACATAGTCCTAGTTCCAATAGTTCGTTCCTGTAGTCGATGTCTCCAAGTGCATAAAGTCTGTGTTTCTAGGTTCTTGATGTATTTGTCTGCCAGTGGTGTGTGTCTTTTCTGTTGCCTGCTTTTGTGTTTGTCTTGTATTTGCCTGTGCTCTGGTTCTGTATCATGCCATGCCTGTGTACCTGGTACTTTGAACCAGAGTTCATGAGTCCAAGGGTCAGTAAACTAGGACCATACCAGGAGTTAGCAGTCTGGTCGCTAAGCCACAGCAAAGTCTACATCCCTGTATAGGGTTGAAAGGGTGATTAGTGGGGAGGCACCATAATAATGCTCTTAGGGTTTGGCCCAACATCAAACTGGTTACTTGGAACAGTGGTTCCACTTTACTGTGTCTGGACTTGCTCTAAAGTATTTTAAGTTGCCCTACAATATATTATCAAGTTTCTAAATGACCACTTTGTGTTACCAAAAAGAACTTCTCCACAAATATGTATTTTGGGAATTAATAATGATATTACACAAGGTTCTTATGACAAGATTTTCTCGGGTTTGTGGTCTTCTGTGCATGTGAGCCTGGCATACGACCAATGTTCCTGCTCTGGTGCACTGGATCCAACTAGCAAATTAGTATTAGTATATTCCACTGTATAAGATATTGTATATGAATAGAAAATGTTCATGCAAATTTGAAAACATATGGAAGAAGTTGGAGACTGACATAACTGCTGAGTAACCTACTGATCATTGGCTTGTAAGAAAAGAGATAGATGCGTCTGAATGAATGTGATATATTTCAGTGAATATAAGTGTATACTACAGATTGTTAAAATGATTTGTTGGGTTAGTTAAGTGGGGATGTGTCTCCCATGCTTGAAATTTATATGATACAATATATAACAGTAATTGTACATCAAAGTGTGATTTATTTATTATTTGGTTATGTATTTTAACCTCTTTATGACATGCACTGTACATGTACAGCGCATGTCATCTCATTAAAGATGGCACACCCCCCATTGTCTCTTTAAAGATGGCATCCTTTTGGTTTTACATGGCAGACACCTGAGGATAATGTCTGCGATTGGTGATAATGGCGATCATAGGCATTTAGCCCTACGAATGTCACCACACATTTGAGTTGGCTTGTTCCCAGGGCCTGAATGACTTCCCTGTGCTGACATCAAGGAAGCCATTTTTTTTGTCTGTAATAGCCTCAGTTTCTCTGAAGAATCCAAGGCTGTTATAGCTTTAGTTCTTATGGAGGCCGTGGCATCAGGGAAAAAAATAGCCATCACACAGCTCCAGATATGGAAATATAAAAAACATTATGGGGGTCAGAATATGCCAATGCATAGAAAGAAATATGTTTTCCATTTTCTTTCAGCATTAAAACACAAGAAAAACAATATACATGTGATATCGCTGTAATTATACAGACCCAGTGAATGAAGGGAACAGGTCAGTGTTACAGCATAGGGAATGCAATAAAAATAAAAAGCCATAAAACTATGCCACAATTGTGTTTTTTTCCCAATCCCCCCCTTTTGGACTTTTTTTTCCAATTTCGCACTACATGGTATGCAATATTAAATGGTGACATTAGAAAGTGCAACTTGTCCCAAAATAAAAGCCATCATATAGCTATATAAATGAAAACATAGAAAAGTTAACCACTTCAGCCCCCTTAGCTTAAACCCCCTTAATGACCAGACTACTTTTTACAATTCTGCACTACACTACTTTCACGGTTTATTGCTCGGTCATACAACTTACCACCCAAATGAATTTTACCTCCTTTTCTTCTCACAAATACAGCTTTCTTTTGGTGGTATTTGATTGCTGCTGAGATTTTTCGTTTTTCTGATATTAATCAAAAAAGACAGCAATTTTCAAAAAAATGTGTATTTTTAACTTTTTCTGTTAAAATTGTTCAAATATAATTACATTTCTATAAAAGTTTGTGTCAGAATTTATTGTGCTACATCTCTTTGATAAAAAGAATACAATAAGTGTATATTTATTGGTTTGCGCAAAAGTTATAGCGTTTACAAACTATGGTACAAAAAAGTGAATTTAAGCATTTTGAAGCAGCTCTGACTTTCTGAGCACCTGTCATGTTTCTTGAGGTGCTAGAATGCCAGGATAGTATAAATACCCCCCAAATGACACCATTTTAGAAAGAAGACACCCCAAAGTATTCACGGAGGGGCATGGTTAGTTCATGTATCATTTAATTTTTTTTCACAAGTTAGCGGAAAATGACACTTTCTGAGGAAAAAAAATAATAATAAAGTTTCCATTTCTGCTAACTTCTGGCAAAAAATAAATAAAATCTCCCACGGACTCACTATGCCCCTCAGTGAATACCTTGGGGTGTCTACTTTCCGAAATGGGGTGATTTGTTGGGTGTGTTTACTGTTCTGGCGTTTTGGGCAGGGCTAAATTGTGAGCAACCTTGTAAAGCCTAAAGGTACTCATTGGACTTTCGGCCCCTTTACGCACTTAGGCTGCAAAAGTGTCAAACATGTGGTATCGCCGTACTCAGAAGAAGTAGGGAAATGTGTTCTGGGGTGTATTTTTAAAGATACCCATGGTGGGTGAGAGAAATATCTCTGTAAATTGACAACTTTGTATAATTTTTTTTTAAAAAGTTGTCATTTACAGAGATATTTCTCACACACAGTATGGGTATATGTAAAAATACACCCCAAAACACATTGACCTACGTCTCCTGAGTACGACGATACCACATGAGTGACACTTTTTTGCAGCCAAGATGCGCAAAGGGGCCCGAATTCCAATGAGTACCTTTAGGATTTCACAGGGCATTTTTACGCATTTGGATTCCAAACTACTTCTCACGCTTTAGGGCCCCTAAAATGCCAGGGCAGTATAAATACCCCACAGGTGACCCCATTTTAGGAAGAAGACACCCCAAGGTATTCCGTGAGGGGTATGGTGAGTTCATGTAAAATTTTATTTTTTGTCACAAGTTAGTGGAATATGAGACTTTGTAAGAAAAAAAAACAAACAAAAAAAAACTATTTCCGCTAACTTGTGCCAAAAAAAATCTTCTATGAACTCGCCATGCCCCTCACAGAATACCTTGGGGTGTCTTATTTCTAAAATGGGTTCACTTGTGGGGTATTTATACTGCCCTGGCATTTGAGGGTCTCTGCAATCATTACATGTATGACCAGCATTAGGAGTTTCTGCTATTCTCCTTATATTGAGCATACGGGTAATAAGATTTTTTTTTTCCGTTCAGCCTTTGGGCTGAAAAAAACAAATGAACGGCACAGATTTCTTCATTCGCATCAATCAATCTGGATGAAAAAATCTCTGCCAAAAAATGTGCAAAAAAAAAAAAAAAGAGGGGAAAGGACATAGGAGTGCTTGCGAAGTAAAGCTGCGATCGCTAATAAAGATCCAAAAATTTCAAAAGTGATCTTTATAGCGCCTCAGTGATTTTACAGTGTTTTTGCAGTGATCAAAAAAAAATAAAAAATTCTGACACTGCGGTGGGGCGGACTGAACGCAAGTGTGTGCACAAGATCAGGCCTGATCAGGCGAACACTGCGTTTTTTGTAGAGCCTAAGGTGACCGTAATGTACTGATATAGATCTGATTGCGATCAGTCTTGATCACTTGCAGATACTATATAGTACTAGTGCTG
Organism: Bufotes viridis; assembly: GCA_033119425.1. Classification (NCBI taxonomy): domain Eukaryota; kingdom Metazoa; phylum Chordata; class Amphibia; order Anura; family Bufonidae; genus Bufotes; species Bufotes viridis. The sequence goes on along the minus strand of CM065597.1, from coordinate 57,534,261 downwards.
ATTAGCGACAGCGATGATGCTAATCAGCGACTAATCAGTGACTGCGGTGCGCGCTAACTACCTAACAAGTAGCTAACTAACTGGTGGTGATAAGGGACCCTTAGGCCCCATTCACACATCCGCAATTCTGTTCCGCATTTTGCGGAACGGAATTGCGGACCCATTCATTTCTATGGGGACAGACTTTGTCCCACTCGGATCCGGAATTGTGGATCCGCACTTCCGGGTCCACACTTCCGTTCCACAAAAATATGGAATATGTCCTATTCTTGTCCGCAATTGCGGACAAGAAAAGGCATTTTCTATATAGTTTTGGTAATGTGCGGATCCGCAAAATGCGGAAAGCACATTCCCGTTGTCCGTGTTTTGCGGATCTGCTGATCCGCAAAACACATATAGACGTCTGAATGGAGCCTTACAGGGGGGTGATCAATGACAGGGGGGTGATTAGGGAGTCTATATGGGTGATCAGGGGTTAATAAAGGGTTAATAAGTGACAGGGGGGGTGTAGTGTAGTGTGGTGCTTGGTGCTACTTACAGAGCTGCCTGTGTCCTCTGGTGGTCGATCCAAGTAAATGGGACCACCAGAGGACCAGGTAGCAGGTATATCAGACGCTGTTAACAAAACAGCATCTGATATACCTATTTGATGTTTTTTATTTAACATCTACAGCCTGCCTGCGAATGATCATCGCTGGCATGCTGTAGTATAACTTCCCTGCCGCAAGTCGCTGAGAAAGCGCACGCATGCGTGCGCGTTCACAGGAATTCTCGCGTCTCGCGAAATGGCGCACCGATGCGTCAAGGAGGAACATCCCAGCCGCCCGCAGGACGCATCCCTGCGTTAGGCGGTCGGGAGGTGGTTAAGGCTCTAGGAAGGCAGGGAGCAAAAAATTAAAAACGAACACGCAAAATTGAAAATCACCATGTCCTCCATAGTTTAAATGATAAATAAATAAAAAAACTGATTCTCTGGGGCTTGTGCAAAATGGTAAATGATTACCCGCATTTGGCCGATCATGTCATAAATGTGTACTTTCAGACAACTTTGCTGAAAGTTTCCAACCAAATTTTCGGTAGACAGAAATTTACCATTGGCCATTACGAATGATCATTTGTGTTAACTTTGAAATAATAGTCAGCTGAAATAGACAAAATTGTTAATTTTAGATGACGTTTACATGTGTTGATAGCTAAAGGGGGTTGTCTGACCAATAATTATAATTTGGCTGAGCCGGAGAGGATGTGTAAAAATTGTCCCCCCTTTTAAAGAACCCATTCTTGCCCATTTGACCACTGAGACCAGTGACTGCAGTATTCACATGAGCAGAAAGGGCACATCACTACTCCCTCTCCAAAATGTAGAAATGGTGAGGATATGAGTCACAGTGCTGGATCAGTCTTTATTAAAAATTTGGAGCCCTTTTCCCTGTACAGAGCTGAGATGCTCTAGTAGCAGGATATGAATGTTCTGTCTGTTCCATCAGCCAGCTCACCTGACGACTCCTGATCTCTGACCTCCTAAACACTTATTATAGCTCAATTCTTATGTTACTAATAATAATTAGCTATTCAAATAGCGAATTTTAATCGCGAATATCACAACTTTGATAATTCGCGAATATTTTGAATATAGTGATATATATTCGTAAAAACGAATATTCGTCAATTCGATCGTCACTTTTTTTTTCATCTGAACCCATTACCTGCCTGCTTCTTGCTTGTGGGCCAATGTGAGAAGGCTGCAATATCTAGTGAATTAGAATATTCTTCATTATTTAAAGAGGACCTTTCACCGGTCCAAAGTTTGTTAGTGAAAGGTATGTACATGCAGAGCGGCACCCAGGGATGTCCCTGCACTTACTTGTATCCCTGGGTGCCGCTCCGTTCGCCCGCTGTAGCCCCCGGTAGCGGCGCACGTGCTGAGACTAGTTTTGCCTTGGGCGGAGACATCCTCTTTTGCCCTGGGCGTCTCCTTCTCTGAGGCTGGAGCGCTGGCCAATCGCAGCCCTCAGCTCATATCCTGCAACTTACCAGGATATGAGCTGAGCGTTGCAATTGGCCAGCGCTCCAGCCTTAGAGAAGGAGACGCCCAGGGCAAAAGAGGATGTCTCCGCCCAAGGCAAAATTAGCCTCAGCACGTGCGCCGCTACCGGGGGCTACAGCAGGCGAACGGAGCGGCACCCAGGGATACAAGTAAGTGCAGGGACATCCCTGGGTGCCGCTCTGCATGTACATACCTTTCACTAACAAACTTTGGACCGGTGAAAGGTCCTCTTTAATATAGTTTATGTTATGTCAAAAATCGGTAATTAAATATGCGCATTAATTGAATTGCTTAAGTTCGTTAAGCAACTTTCCTATTGAGTTGGCTTGGTAGAATTGTCGAATTTGTAGAATATAGCGCTATATTGTACATAATCGACAATTCTACCAAGCCAACCCAATAGGAAAGTTGCTTAACGCTCTTACACGATTCGATTAACGCGCATATTTAATTACCGATTTTTCACATAACATAAACTATATTAAATAATCAAGAATATTCAAAATCAGTAATGAGTCATTACTGAATTGTGGGTCAATTCAATTCGAGAATATTCGTCATTTTTTTCCATCTGAAGTCATGATTCCTCCCTGCTTAAGTTGCTTTTGGGCCAATGACTGTTCACATTAAATTGGAAAAAATGATGAATATTCTAAAAAACGAATATATAGCACTATATTCTATAGTGCTATATATTCGTGTTTTAAATTATTCGTATTACGCGAATATTACATAGCTGATTTTTCGCAATCAATAGAATAATCTCGAATACGAATATTCGCGAATATATGACGAATATTCTAACGAATATTCGCAAAATATCGCAAATTCGAATATTGCCCCTGAAGCTCATCACTAATAATAATGTGGTTTAAAATAAATGTTCATGGTGACCTTTTAGAAATTTAGATATATGGTTTATTAGATGACCAGCACAAAGTGAAAATAAAAAGTACTATTCACACAGGTAGAAAAAACAGTTAACCATTTGTGACAGAATGGCTGAATATTTTTAATAGAGACCAACTGAAAAAATTATTTTTAGCACAAAATAAGTAAAATTCAGTCATTAAAAAAATTGCTCCCGAAGGTATACATTGCCTTTAATTTTTAGTCAGACAACCCCTTTAAAGGGGTTCTGCAGTTTGTTTAAACTGATGATCTATCCTCTGGATAGATCATCAGTATCTGATCGGAAGGGGTCCGACACCCGGGACCCCGGCCGATCAGCTGTTTAAGAAGGCAGCGGCGCTCCGGGAGCGCAGCGGCCTTCTCACTGTTTACCGCAGGCCCAGTGACGTCACGACTTGTATTAACTGGCCTGGGCGTGGCTAAGCTCCACTGATCAGATACTGATGATCTATCCAGAGGATAGATCATCAGTTTAAACAAACTGCAGAACCCCTTTAATTAAATTAGATCTATTCAGGACAAAAAGAAGCAGAAAAGCCAGATTGACAATTGCTCACAGGATGAAAACAAAACTTTACAGGTCCTTACTTGGTGAAGTCCTTTAATAGTACATGCCAATATCATCTACAACTGTAAAAGTAGTCAAATGGGAGGCGTTACAGTCAGAGAAGCAGCAAAGCAATATACAATTAGTAAAAAGAAAAACAAATGTACACAGGCTTATGCATCCACATGGTGGAAGACTACAAACAAAACCCATTGCAGTCTATCCAGCAGTCATACTCTCTCCCACCTATTCTCTACTAACCTATTAAATGAATAATAGCAAGACATAGAGGATAGTCAGAAAGGACTTTGAATGCACAGTTTGTAATCTGTTACTATAGAGACACGTAGGTCTACATAGGAGCTGAAGACACAGAACAATCAGACATTTTTAATCAAGACTATTTGCAAAGTTGCTTCATTTTCTATTTTAGATGCATGTATAATAGCAATATAATAACATAGTGTATAAGGGCTCGTTCACACGACTGTATGGTTTTGCGGTCCATTTTTAACTGATCCGTTTTTCCGCTTCTGGTTTCAGTAGTGTTTCCATTTCCATTCCGCTTCTGTTCCCTTCCGTTTCAATATGGTTTCCGTTTTTGACCCGTTTTGCGGATCGCCAACGGAAACGGAAGCATATAATGATGCACATTGAAAAATTGGGCAGGGCATAACATTTTTCGTAGATGCTTCCGCAAAAATGGAATGCATACCAAAGACATACAGATGCATTCTGTATGCATTCCGTTTTTTTTTTTTACAGCCCCATTGACTTGAATGAAGCCACGGAACGTGATTTGCGGGCAATAATAGGACATGACTCAAAATGTAGCGGAACGGAAAAATGGAAATATGGAAACGGAATGCATATGGAGTACATTCTGTTTTTTTTGCGGACCCATTGAAATGAATGGTTCCTTATACGGACGGTATAGTGAAGGCAACAAACGGCCCGTATACAGAACGCAAAATGTGAACGAGCCCTAAGGCTGCAAAAAGTCCATTCAGGGTGGGCTCACATAGGTTTTCACTGGCACTAGTGACCATTTTTTTTTCACTACTGGCATTTTTGTTAAGTGAAGTTTTGGGTGAATTTTTGAAAAACCTGACATGTCAAAGGTCTTGGCATTTTTTCTGATATTTTGGCTTCTCAAAAATGTCTTTAAAAAAATGTTCACACTTCAGTTATTGTGAGGGTAAAAAGTAAAAAATAAAAACAGAATAGGTGAAAATCAAATCATTACAACTGATCTCTGAGTAGGCTTCACTACTGGTTTTGGCTCACAATAACTAATCGAAATAACTGACCAAATACCTGGTGTCAACTCAGCCTAAGTGGTCAAACACACCACAAAAGTACAAAACAAGTGGGTTTTTGCCAATGTTTTTCTGTGCAGTTGCATCATTTGTGGCATTTTTTGCACCTGCATTCCTCCAGATGTTAGCTGAAGGTCTATGGTAAATAAGAAATGCCAGACACACAAGTTTGTCTAAGGTCATGTACAATATTTAACAGGAGGATTTCTAGCAGAGATCGGAGGCAGACATTTGGATTTCCGCCACTGATGTACCACAGATCTGCAAGAGCATTAGCCCCTTTGCTGTGCCTAATCTGTGTTTTTTCCATGCTGAATACAGAGCATACTGCATATTCTGTGAATTTTTTTTCCCTCTGCATGTGAACGCAGTATGAAATGCTGTACCTCATTCACTTTAGTTGAATGTAAAGCATCACGATATTTGATGATGATTTTGGCACAGAACCTACACGTAAGTCCTCATCAAATTCTGAATGTGTGGACAAAGTCATAAAATTGTATGTACATAAAGTATGTTTAAAAGTATATAGGCTGATTGTATTTCACAACACTTTGACCATGCTGGGGATGGATGCAGCCAGCCAGCTATATGTACTTGATCAGTATAGCTGTGAAAGTCTGAGCAATCAAATTGTTCAATATCCCTATTATTATCCTGGCATGCTTCAAGAGAACATTTAAGTAGCTGCACTTAGAGACCTAAGGTGACTAATGACATGACGGCATCACAGAGTGACGGAGAAACTTGTAATAAATACATGTTTGCATAGGTAAAAGCAATGTTCAGTTGACATTTTCAGTTTAGAAAATGTACATAAAATAATAAATAATCTGATTTTATTACTGCTGTGAGCCTTGCCTTATAATCCGACTCAACGTAACTCTAGATGTGGTTTCTCAAAGTGGACTTTAATCCCAAAAAAAATAAATTTTCAGTTTTACATTTTTCAGCTCCTTTACTGACTGTCAGAAGATGTGAGTTTTCAGCTTGCACTTGAATATTGAAAATTGTGGGATGAAACTAGTGCCATAGGTTCGCCACCTCTAGTATAGGGTATTGTAGATGTTGATTCTCTGTGTAATGGGCAGCCAGAGGAGGGAGGCCTTACATCAATGAATGAAGAGGTAAATGTTGGAGATGTTTAAGATTAGAAGTTCTACCATCAGATTTGTAGACCCGTGCGCTTGGCAACTGGTGGCACCTGTGTTGTTCCCATGTTTATATGTGCCTGCATTGCTGAGAAAAAATATATTTTACTACATGCAAATGAGCCTCTAGGAGCAACAGGAGGCATTGGCCTTACTCCTAGAAGCTCTATCTGCAACTGCCGAGCCCTCTGCACTTTGATTGACAAGGGCTGGCAGTGAAAACATCATAACTAGAGAGGAGCGAATTTTAGTTGACGAAGTGGAATTCGATCCGAATTTCAGGAGAAATTTGATTTGCACCGAAGCCAAATTTCCTCACGCTTTGTGGAAACGAATCGCATTTTTTCCTAAAATGCCTGCTGCACATGTGAAGACATGAAGAAGAGAACTCTGGGAAGGCAGAATCACGCATAATGCCATGCATGCAGCCAATCAGCAGCCATCCAGTCCTGTGATGTCACAGCCCTATAAATAGCGGCAGCCATCTTAGATTCTGCCATTTAACAGCATACTTAGTGTAGGGAGAGACGTGTCTGCAGGCGCTAGGGACAGTGATAGGAAAGACTGGACTGTGTTGAAAAAACTATTTATAAGTGCAGGGAAAGGATAGGAAGAAATCATTCCACAGCCTTTATGTAGAACAGGGTTCAGTAGGGGAGGTTATAAACTGGGTAATGGGAACAATCCTATTATACCTTGCTGCACTGACTGGGGATCCAAATTGCTATTATACAGCTCTAACACAACAATAGCTGATCTCAGGGAGACCAGCTACAAAAAACACCGCGGAGCTTCACTTAAGAGTCTCAACACAGCAATCCAAAGTGCAAAGCTCCCTGGGAAACAGGAATATGCAAAATAAATGTGGAGCCCCAGTTATGGGTCTACAACACAATGAAAGCCAGATATCCCTCAGGAAGACCGAGCAAAAGAGTGTCTCCATTACAGAGATCACCAAATCCACCATATTAAGTGGCCCCTATCTCAAGATCCCGCTTTTTTACAAGCTTTAAGGATGTGACGGGGAAAACCTAAGCCAGGTATCCATCCACAGACAGCTGTCCATTATACAGCTCTGTCATTCTAGCAAACCTTGTTTGGCAAACTTGTGCAGTGCAGTTTTAAGTATTAGTATTAGTCGCCAAAGAAAAATAGATTTGCCCTTGTGTGATGCAGAGATATATTCTGAAGCCCAGTTTGCTCTGTATTCATCCATTTTGTCCCAAGTGACATCAGACACCCCCAGCCAAGAGTCGGTGGGTTCCTCTGACACGACGCTTAGTTGGCATGGCCCTGTGCCCCCACCTGTCCTGAACCTTCCTCTGTCATTTTCAGTTCCTTCAGCGCGAGAAGTATTATACTCCCGTGGCTCAGCTCAACTTTTCAGCGAGGATGAGCTACTAGAGGACAGTCAGCAACTACTTCCCAGCCAAGATCTGGAGGAGACATCCACCGCTTCCTCAACTAGGCTGGCAAGAAGTGAGGAGGAGAGTGGCGTGGGAGCTGGTGTTGCCTGCAGACAGGCTCCTGACCCAGAGACGGTTGAGGAGGACAGGACATCAGTGACATGCAAACAGTACTCGATGATGATGATGTATCTGATCGCTCTTAGGAGCCAGGTGACGAAGGGGCTTCATCATCATCAGGAGAAGAGGCAGAATTCCCATGAACCAGCTGTGTAGCCAGTAAGTCTCTAGCGTGGCCGGGAGTCAGCAGAGTGGCAGCAGTGGAAGGTCGGGAGCCAAATGTGCCCAGGGTAGACCACCCGCTTCGCAGGAGCCTACATGCCCTGGAAGTAGCGGTGCACGGTTTCAAGGATGCAGCGGCAGTAGTAGTCAGTCGAAGAGTAGTGTTGGGGGTAAAATCACCTATTTGGCGGTGTAGCAGAAGGTGAAGCGTGGCCAGGGTGCCAATGTTGGCACCACGGCCCTGCATCAACACATGCAGCGTCACCATAAAGTGGCCTGGGACAACCGTGGCTCCCATGTGGTGGTCCAACCTGCCGCAGCAACAGCTGCATCACCCAGTGGCCCGCACCCGGTTTCAGATAGTCAAGGCTCCACCACCTCAGCCGAAGGGAGCTGTCTGTCCTTCCCATCATCTGCTGGTCCTGATGCTCCTGCTCCTCCTCCTCGTCAGTCAATCTGTCAGCAAATCGAACACCAAAGTGATTGCTAACAGACAACAGTATGCGTGCACTCATCCAATGGCGCAGAAGCTGATTGTGCTCCTGTCCAAGTTGCTGGTGCTGCAGTCCCTTCCTTTGCAAGTGGAGGACTCTTCACCTTTCAGAGAACTGATGGCTTGTGTCGAGCCGATATGGAGAGTCCCAAGTCCATTTCTTTGCCAAAAGGCAGTCCAGGAAATGCACACACATGTAGAACAGAAGGTGGGCCAGTCGTTGAGCCTGTCGGTGTCTGCCAAAGTGCACGGCAGTGCCATCGTGTGGTACTTTAACTACGGCCAGGGACAATATATGCCCTTTACAGCCACTGGGTGAATGTAGTTCCTGCATAGCCACACCAGCAACTTGGCCAGGTAAGGCTGCATCCTCCTCCACGTTGTCACGCCGTTGCTCCTGCGACAATGTCCGCCTCTGCCTCCTCATCCTCCACCGTGTCCTCAGCCTCCACTACAGGGACAATTTACAGTGCCCCTCCAGCATACCACATGTGCAGGGCACAGCAGTGTCACACTGTTCTGCACCTCGTTTGCCTGGGCAAACTGAGTCACACAGGGGAGGAACTGCTCCGTGTCCTTCATCAAGAAATTGAATCCTGACTTTCTCCACGACAACTCAAAATCGGAACCATGGTGACCGACAACGGAAAGAACATGGAGTCGGCGCTGCGTCAAGAACAGCTGAGCCATGCACCTTGCATGGCACATGTGTTCAATCTGGTTGTCTAGCGGTTCCTGAAGTCTTCCACCCATCTGCAAGACATCCTAGAAATAGCCAGGAAACTTTGCATGCAACTGCCGTTTGCTCAGGCCCTTTGAGGATGCCAAGTTATTTGTCAGTCGCCAGGACTACGGGATGAACAACATCATTCCACTACTTCATGTCCTGGAACAGATGCTGATAAATCTGGCTGGTTAGGGGACTGGAGACGTTGCACCTAGATTTCATGGCCACATAAGTACTATGGGGGCTGAACTAGAGGAGGAGGACAATGGAGCACAAGCAATATGTAGCGAAATGGGTGGTTTTTCTACACAGGTGACAGGAGAGGAGGAGCAGCCAGATGAGCGACAGGGCAATGAGGAAGAGGAGGCAGAGGACCCAGACACACCAAGACAGTATGCAGTGGAAATGGAGACGGCGAGTCCCCACAAGTCCCTTACACAAGTGGCCCGACGCATACCCACTTGCTTGTGTAGTGACACACGAATTGAGGGATGACTTCTGGCTCTCCACCTTGTTGGACCCTTTCTACCGCTCCAAAATGGAGGACTTTTTTAAACTTACTGAGAGGGAGGAAAAACTGAACTACTATAAAGACATCCTATGTAGTCAGTTGGCCGCAGCCTATCTGCACCATCGTCCATCCTCTCGCAGTTCTGATCGGGAGGGCCCTCTGTGCTCACGTTACACTGCCATGGCTGCTGGGGAGGGGTGGGGTGACAGTAGCAGAACCAGCTCTATAAGCAGCAGCCTGAGTCTAGAGTCTCTGATTAGCAGCTTTCTTCACCCGCCTAGTGAAGAAACTACTCACCAGCAGCAGCAGCTAGACCTGGAGCAGGACCTAAACCAACATGTGGTGGCATATTTGGACAGTAGCCTGCCACCCCACATTGAAGATTCGCTGGACTACTGGACAACCAAACTGGATATGTGGCCGCAACTGGCAGAATTTGCCCTGGAAATGCTGTCCTGCCCATCCAGTAGTGTGGCATCAGAGCGGGTGTTTAGTGCAGCTGGGGCCATAGTTACCCCAAGAAGAACTCGCCTGTCCACCCAAAATGTGGGGAGACTGACCTTTGTCAAGATGAATCAGGCGTGGATCAGCCAGAATTTCCATCCACAAATGCCTGATGCATCAGACTAGATCATCCATGGTGCTACAACAACATTTTGAGAAAAGAGACCGGTTTCTTCTGGCTACCTGCCTCAGCTACTATTCTGATGCTGCCACCTGCCTGATGCCACACATCTGATGCCAAATGCTTCTTCTTTCACGCACCATCTTTAGCGGGTACTGGCATTGCCACCCACCTCCACACTATGTCACCTTTCCATTATGTGGCCTCCTGATGCTGCTGCCACCTCCACACTATGTCACCTTGCCACTCTGTGGCCTCTTGATGCTGATGCCACCTTCACACTATGTCACCTTGCCACTCTGTGGCCTCCTGATGCTGCTGCCAGCTCCACACTATGTCACTTTGCCACTCTGTGGACTCCTTATGCTGCCGCCACCTCCACACTTTGTCACCTTGCCACTCTGTGGTCTCCTTATGCTGCTGCCACCTCCACACTATGTCACTTTACCACTTTGTGGTCTCGTCATGCTGCTGTCACCTCCACACTCGGGGTCACTCTGTGGTCTCCTCATGTTGCTGCCACCTCCACACTATGTCACCTTGCTACTCTGTGGCCTCCTGATGCTGTCACCACCTCCACACTGTCATTGTGCCACTCTGTGGCCTCTTCCTGATGCTGCTGCCACCTCCACACTGTCATTGTGCCACTCTGTGGCCTCCTCATGCTGCTGCCACCTCCACACTATGTCACCTTGCCACTCTGTGGTCTTCTGATGGTGCCGCCACCTGCACACTGTAATTGTGCCACTCTGTGGCCCCCTCTTGATGCTGCTGCTGCCAGACACACACTCTGTCATTGTGCCACTCTGTGGCTTCCTAGTTCTGCCGCCATCTCCACACTCTGTCATTGTGTCACTCTGTGGCCTCCTCTTGCTGTTTTCACCTCCACACTATGTCACCTTGCCACTCTGTGGTCTCCTCATGCTGCTACTACCTCCACACTATGTCACCTTGCCACTCTGTGGTCTCCTCATGCTGCTGCCACCTCCACACTATGTCACCTTGACATACTGTGGTCTCCCGATGCTGCCTCCACCTCCACACTGTTATTGTGCAACTCTGTGGCCTCCTTCTAATGCTGCTGCCGCTACCTCCACACTCTGTTATTGTTCCACTTTGTGGCCTCCTGTTGCTGCTGCCACCTCCACACTGTTGTTGTGCCACTCTGTGGCCTCCTCCTAATGCTGCTTAACAGACATGATCCGTTTTTTGGGGGTTATTGTTTCGACGGATCAGAGGAAGGACAAAATAATCAGTGACGTGAACACAAACTTACTGCTGACACCCACTCTGTCGGAGGGATCTACAGGTTCTGTAGACATCTATGTGGAATCAGCTGACGACCGTGTAAAAGGAGTGCACTTCTTCTTGACACTAACATCAACCTGTAAGGCTGAGTTCACACTTCAGTTATTTGGTCATTTTTGGCCCCGTCACTGCCCAAATAAGTGAAGTGTTCAGTGCTTCTAAGAGCGACGCCTGTCATCTGCATGTTATACTGACTCTCAGTATTATTTCACTACCAGATCAGGCTGAGTATTAGTGACTTTAGTGCATGCACAGATTGTACAGCTAGACACAAAATCGACTACATCCTGGTGCAACCTCGAGCACCAAAAACGACGAGACAATAGGTCCGAGGTTGCCCTACTATCTGGGTGCCCAGCGAGTGAAGAGTTATGATGTTCTTTTAATATTTCAAGGTCCAAATTCAAGGGCACTAACAAGAGGAGACCGGTGCATCCCCTTGAGCCTGCAACACCATCCCCTCCAGGTCTGAGTGTAAAATCAGCACCAGATCGTCAACATCACCCCCTCCAAGAAAACTTTGGGATAACGCATCAGCTTTGGTATTTGCCCCAGGACAATAGGTGATAAAATTTAACCTGGTAAAAAAACAAAGACCATCTAGCTTGTCTAGGAGTAAGATGTTTAGCAAATTCAAGGTATAACAGGTTTTTAAGATCCGCTATCTCCGTGACGGGATAAGCTGCCCCCTCCAAAAAGTGACCCCATTCCTCAAACGCTAATTTAATAGCTAATAGTTCCCTGTTACCTATATCATAATTCTTCTCAGCTGCCGACATTTTCTTAGAAAACAAAGCACAAGGATGCCATTTAGTTGGAGACGGAACCTGGGACAGTACAGCCCCCACCACCACCTCTAATGCTTCAACCTCCAAAATAAAAGGTTGAGAAACATCAGGCTGGACCAGTATAGGTACCAAGGTGAAACTCTACTTCAGAGAGGAAAAAGCCAGTTTAGCAGCATCCGACCATTTAGAAAAATCAGTTCCCTTTTTTGTCATGTCCGTAAGGGGTTTGACAATCGCAGAATAGTTCTGAATGAATTTTCTACGCTGCAGAGCTTTTAGGTTCTCATAAAGGTCCTATTCTAGGATTGCGCGGACCTTCTCTGGATCCATACGGAACCCCCGAAGCTGATAGCGAATACCCCATGAATTGTACCTCCTGTACGGCGAAAAGACATTTCTCCAATTTAGCAGATAACGTATTCGTCCGTAAAATCTGCAACACCTGCCTGATATATACCTTGTGTGTCTCCAGATCGGGTGAATAGATCAAAATATCGTCAAGATATGTCACCACAAATCTGCCGACAAAATGGCAAAATATATCCTTGACAAAGTATTAAGAGACAGCAGGAGCATTAGTCAGGCCTAATGGCATGACCAGGTTTTCATTAATGCCCCTCAGGAGTATTAAACGCTGTCTTCCACTCATCCCCCTCTTTAATGCAAATCGGATTGTAGGCTCCCCTTAAATCCATTTTGGAAAACCATTTCGCATCAGCAATCTGATTAAAAAGGTCGGGAATGAGAGGAAGAGCATCGGGGTCTCGGATAGTTATCAGATTTAGTTCACGAAAATCTAGGCAAGGATACAAGCCCCCATCTTTTTACTTCACAAATAAGAACCCTGCAGCCACGGGTGTAGAAGAGGGTCTGATATTTCCTTTAGCCAGACTCTTGGAAATATAGTCCTTGTCTTTCAGGGGCCAGAAAGATTATATAACCTGGTTTTACGTAACTTTGTTCCAGGGAGCAGGTTAACAGTGCAATCATACAGATGGTGGGGTGGTAACTCCTGACATCCTTTCTCAGAGAACATCTTCAAAATCGGACACAAATGCTGGTAAGGTTGTAATGGAAGTGACTGAGCAACTGCTACTTAAGCAATTATCCCTACAATGCTCACATCCCTCCAATATCTTCCTGGCCTGCCAATCAGGATTGTGCATTACCAACCAGGGAAGACCAAATATCATAGGAGTAGGAAGACCTTCAAGGATATAGCACCCGAAGATGTATGTTATGTACAATGTGTGTCAGTTTCCCCGGAGTAAGAGGAGCAGAGTCGATAGCGAAAATAGCGATAGATCTCGGTAAAGGACTGAAAGTCTGAGCGAATCGGGCATCCACCAAATTGACCCCCACTTCACTGTCTAAGAAAACAGAAATCGTCTCAGTTTTACTACCCGAAACTACCATAGCTGGCAAAACAAACTGAGACGTTTAACCTGGGGTTAGTAGTTCCAGCAGTTGTTTATTTTTGGGTACAGATGGACAAGCTCCAATAAAATGCCCCTCCGACCACAGAAAAAACAAACCCTTGTCTTACGGTGAACCCCTGAAGGACCAACCTGATGAGTGTCTCCCCCTACTTGCATAGGTTCATCTGAGTCAGAACAAACAGACTCCTGCCTGAGAAAAGTCTTTGAAGGACATCATCCTATCTCTAAGGCGTCTATCAATTCTTATAGATAACGACATAGCGGCCTCAAGGAATATAGGAGTCTCATACAGCACAAGCGCATCTTTTACTTTCTCTGACAACCCCTGGCAAAACTCGATCCTGAGAGACGGGTCATTTTGTGGCCCAGCTTCGAAACTCAGAACAATAAACCTCCACTGACCGATCTTCCTGCTGAAGCTGCCATAATCTAGACTCAGCTAGGGAGACTCTGTCAGGTCATCGTATATGAGACCCAGGGCCTAAAAAAACTCATCTACCTACCGGACGGCCTGGGTACCAGCTGGAAATGAAAAAGCCCAGGATTGAGGATCCCCTTGGAGAAGGGAGAAAACAATCCCCACCTGTTGTTCCTCATTACCAGCCGAATTTGGGCGCAGCCTGAAATATAATTTACAGGCTTCTAGGAACACCACAAAATTGTCTCTCCCTCCAGAAAATCTGTCTGGGAGAACAACTTTAGGTTCCGGATTTACCTGGTTACCCATAGCAACCACTGGGCTCGAGATCTGCTGCAGCTGCTGGAGGACCGGCACCCTGAATTCTGTCACTTAGGCCTCATGCACACGACCGTATGTGTTTTGCGGTCTGAAAATTGCGGATCCGCAAAAAAACGGATGACGGTCCGTATGGCATCTGTTTTTTTTGCGGATCCGTTATTTTTGTGGATCCATTGTAATAATGCCTATCCTTGTCCGCAAACTAGAAAAAATAGGACATGCTCTATTTTTTTGCGGAACGGAAAAACGGACACACGGAAACGGAATGCACACGGAGTACCATCCGTTTTTTTTGCGGACCCATTGAAATGAATGGTTCCGCATATGGTCCGCAAAAAAAACGGAATGGACACGGAAAGAAAATACGTTAGTGTGCATGAGGCCTTAAAGAGACAGACCTTACAATTGCTTTGCCAAAGCTGCAATAGTGAATCTTAAAAAAATATTTATTTTTATTTTCAAAATAAGGGCCAGACGTGCAGCGCAGAGGGGAGGAATGGAGAGTACCCTTTCACTAGGTAGAGGGAGGAGTGGTGACCCCTAACTCACCTAGCACTGGCACCTGGCTTCCCTGACGTCCCTAGACGGGCTGCTAAACCGTACTCCGATCACGTGCATCATCCCTGCCTTACCCTGAAAAAAGCCCTAGGTAGTGAGTAGGTCGATGGAAGCACTAGTCCTCACCACTGACACCTAGGGTAACAACAGGGAAAGAACAAACAACACAAACACCATAAACAATCCCAGAAGGGAGACAAAAAACAGGAAAGAACCGGAGATCCAACAGCACCAGTTCCAATAGCTCCACAGCAACTCCAACTTCACCAGAGGTCAGATTAGAAGATCTGGAAAGAAGGTCTATATCTGGCAACAAGGGAAGCAGAAAGGGAGAGTATATAGTAGCTGGAAGAGGCTGACAGAGAAAAGCTAAAAGGAAAAGCAACAGATTCCTATATGGGACAAAAAGGATTGCAAACCTAAGCAGGAAAACTTGGACTGGAATCCATTCCCACCACTAGGTCATGGAGCGATCTCTTAAAAACCAAGCGAAGAGACACCGGCTACGACCTTCTGACCCAAGGCACAACAGGGTCAGCGATAGGTCATGACACACTCTTGTGACAGAATAGAGTTCATGAGGAGACATCAAGTACAGAGAGCACGGACAGGACAGACTGTGGTAATGGAGACTGCATACAAGAGCTGCTGCTCATTAATCACATTTCTACCTCATGAGCTCCATTCCCACAGACATTCAGCTGAAAATCTTATAAGTAGTATTCAGGATCATAATCCCTAACATGTAGGAGAGGAGGATGAGGCAGCTATTTCACTCAGTGTTCTAAAGTAACTTATCTTGTGTGATTAGGACAGGTTTTGTGTGTATTGTTCGGAAGGCGGCCTTTTTATTTCTCCTTATGATTGCTCCCTAGACAAAAAAAAAACATTATAACTAGAGTTGAGCGAACACCTGGATGTTCGGGTTCGAGAAGTTCGGCCGAACTTCCCGAAAATGTTAAGGTTCGGGATCTGAACTCGACCTGAACTTCACCCCGAACCCGAACCCCATTGAAGTCAATGGGGACCCGAACTTTTGGGCACTAAAAAGGCTGTAAAATAGCCCAGGAAAGGGATAGAAGGCTGCAAAAGGCAGCAAAATGTAGTTAAATCCCCTGCAAACAAATGTGGATAGGGAAATTACTTAATATAAAATAAATAAAAATTAACCAATATTAATTTGAAACTTGGAGGAGGAGGAGGTGGAATAGGAGGTTGGGGTGGCATCAGGTGGGAATGCTATCGGAGTTGATGTTCTCATCACAGCCAAAAATGATTCATGTCTGCCTGCAGTGCCACAGTCCTCATTCACAGACTCAGGGCCATGGCACCCGCAAAGAGGAGAGCGGTCCCGTAACAGCAACACAGGCCTCAAGTCAACCTGCAATGGAACAGGCCATTATCATTTATGTAGGCACCTGACACCCAGACAGAAGAGAGGTCATTTGACAGTAAAAAAAGTTTAATGTCTCTCACCCAGACAGCAAGCAATTAAACGAAATATAGGCCACTGACACCCAGACAATGGGGCGGTCATTAGACAGTAAAAAGAGTTTAATATCTACCACCAAGAAAACAAATGATTAAACGACATATAGGCCCCTGACACCCAGACAATGGGGAGGTCATTAGACAGTAAAAAGTGTTAAATGTCTGCCCCCAAGACAGCAAGCAAGTACGTGAAATTTAGGCCCCTGGCACCCAGACAATGGGGCGGTCATGACAGTAAAAAGAGTTTAATATCTCCCACCAAGGCAACAAATGATTAAACGACATATAGGCCCCTGACACCCAGACAATGGGGCAGCCATGACAGTAAAAAGAGTTTAATATCTCCTACCAAGAAAACAAATGATTAAACGACATATAGGCCCCTGACACCCAGTCAATGGGGCGGTCATTAGACAGTAAAAAGTGTTAAATGTCTGCCACCAAGACAGCAAGCAATACGTGAAAGTTAGGCCCCTTACACCCAGACAGAGGAGAGAGGTCCCATAGCAGCAAAAGAGGCATCATGTCACCCACCAACGGAGAAGGCCACTTTTAGTTATTTAGGCCCCAGCACCCAGACAGAGGAGAGAGGTCCCAAAGCAGAGAATCAGGCTTCATGTCACCCACCAATGGAGAAGGCCACTTTCTGATATTTAGGCCCCTGGCACCCAGACAGAGGAGAGGTTCATTCAACTTTGGGTTGCCCCGCAAAATAATGGTAAAATTAAAAAAAGAGGATTTAATAAAGAAGTGCCCTAGAGTACAAGAATATATCGTTAACGGGAGGTAGTTATAAATGTCTATTCTGCACAAGGTAAGGACAGGTCCTGTGGGATCCATGCCTGGTTCATTTTTATGAACGTCAGCTTGTCCACGTTGGCTGTGGACAGGCGGCTGTCTTTGTCAGTAATGACGCCACCTGCCGTGCTGAATACACGTTTAGACAAAATGTTGGCCGCCGGGCAGGCCAGCACCTCCAAGGCATAAAAGGCTAGCTCTGGCCAAGTGGACAATTTGGAGACCCAGAGGTTGAATGGGGCCGAACCATCAGTCAGTACGTGGAGGGGTGTGCACACGTACTGATCCACCATGTTAGTGAAATGCTGCCTCCTGCTGACACGTTCCATATCAGGTGATGGTGCAGTTAGCTGTGGCGTGGTGACAAAACTGTTCCACATCTCTGCCATGCTAACCCTGCCCTTAGAGGAGCTGGCCGTGACACAGCTGCATTGGCGACCTCTCGCTCCTCCTCTGCCTTCGCGTTGGGCTTCCACTTGTACCCCTGTGACATTTGGGAATGCTCTCAGTAGCGCGTCTACCAATGTGCGCTTGTACTCGCGCATCTTTTTATCACGCTCCAGTGCAGGAAGTAAGGTGGGCACATTGTCTTTGTACCGGGGATCTAGCAGGGTGGCAACCCATTAGTCCGCACACGTTAAAATGTGGGCAACTCTGCTGTCATTGCGCAGGCACTGCAGCATGTAGTCGCTCATGTATGCCAGGCTGCCCAGAGGTAAGGACAAGCTGTCCTCTGTGGGAGGCGTATCATCATCGTCCTCCATGTACCCCCAGCCATGCACCAGTGATGGGCCCGAGCTGCGTTGAGTTCCACCCCATTGTGAACATGCTTCATCCTCATCCTCCTCAACCCCCTGCTCATCCTCGTCCTCCTCGTCCTCCAGTGGTGGGCCCTGGCTGGCCACATTTGTACCTGGCCTCTTCTTTTGCAAAAAACCTCCCTCTGAGACACTTCTAAGAGACTGGCCTGAAAGTGCTAAAAATGACCCCTCTTTCTCCTCCTCTTCCATCATCGCCCTAAGGGTTTTCTCAAGGAGACATAGTAGTGGTATTGTAACGCTAATAACGGCGTCATCGCCACTTGCCATGTTGGTGGAGTACTTGAAACGGCGCAACAGGGCACACAGGTCTCGCATGGAGGCCCAGTCATTGGTGGTGAAGTGGTGCTGTTCCGCAGTGCGACTGACCCGTGCGTGCTGCAGCTGAAACTCCACTATGGCCTGCTGCTGCTCGCACAGTCTCTCCAGCATGTGCAAGGTGGAGTTCCACCTGGTGGGATGGTCGCATATGAAGCGGTGAGAGGTAAAGCCGAAGTTAAGCTGTAGCTTAGACAGGCGAGCAGCGGCAGAAAGTGAACAACGGAAGCGCGCACAGATGGCCCACACTTTATGCAGCAGCCTTGACATGTCGGGGTAGTTGTGAATGAACTTCTGCACCACCAAATTCAGCACATGTGCCAGGCAAGGGATGTGCGTCAAACCGGCTAGTCCCAGAGCTGCGAGATTTCGCCCATTATGGTACACCACTAGGTCGGGCTTGAGGCCCACCGGCAGCAACCACTCAGCGGTCTGTTGTTCAATACCCCACCACAACTCCTGCACGGTGTGGGGCTTGTCCCCCAAACATATGGGTTACAGAACGGCCTGCTGACATTTACCCCGGGCTGTGCTGAAGTTGCTGGTGAAGGTGTGTGGCTGACTGGATGAGCAGGTGGAAGAAGAGGAGGAGGAAGCTGAGTAGGAGGAGGAGGCTACAGGAGGCAAAGAATTATGCCCTGCGATCCTTGGCGGCGGAAGGACATGCGTCAAAGAACTCTCTGCCTGGGGCCCAGCCGCCACTACATTTACCCAGTGTGCAGTTAGGGAGATATAGCGTCCCTGGCCATGCTTACTGAGCCACGTATCTGTGGTTAGGTGGACCTTGCCACAGATGGCGTTGTGCAGTGCACACTTGTTTTTATCGGATACTTGGTTGTGCAGGGAAGGCACGGCTCTCTTGGAGAAGTAGTGGCGGCTGGGAAGAACATACTGTGGGACAGCCATGGTCATCAGCTGTTTGAAGCTGTCTGTGTCCACCAGCCTGAATGACAGCATTTCAAAGGCCAGTAGTTTAGAAATGCTGGCATTCAGGCCCAGGGCTCGAGGGTGGGTATGTGGGAATTTACGCTTTCTCTCCAAAGTTTGTGAGATGGAGAGCTGAACGCTGACGTGTGACATGGTGGAGATGCTTAGTGACGCAGGTGGTGGTGTTGGTGGCACATCCTCTGTTTGGTGGGCGGCAGGTGCCAACATTCCTCCCGAGGCGGAGGAAGAGGCCGAGGCAGCAAGGGGAGCCTGAGTGAGTTCCTTGTTTTTAAGGTGTTTACTTCACTGCAGTTCATGCTTTGCATGTAGATGCCTGGTCATGCAGGTTGTGCTAAGGTTCAGAACGTTAATGCCTCGCTTCAGGCTCTGATGGCACAGCGTGCAAACCACTCGGGTCTTGTCGTCAGCACTTTGTTTGAAGAAGTGCCATGCCAGGGAACTCCTTGAAGCTGCCTTTGGGGTGCTCGGTCCCTGGTGGTGGTGGCCAGTAGCAGGCGAACTCTCTTGGCGGCGGCTGTTCTGCTTTTGCCCCCTGCTCCCTCTTTTGCTACGCTGTTGGCTCGGTCTCACCACTGCCTCTGAACTATGAAAGTCAGTGGCACGACCTTCATTCCATGTGGGGTCTAGGACCTCATCGTCCCCTGTATCGTCTTCCACACAGTCTTCCTCCCTGACCTCTTGTTCAGTCTGCACACTGCAAAAAGACGCAGCAGTTGGCACCTATGTTTTGTCATCATCAGAGACGTGCGGACTCCAATGAGGTGGTATTCCCATGTCCTCATCATCAGGAAACATAAGTGGTTGTGCATCAGTGCATTCTATGTCTTCCACCACTGGGGAAGGGCTAGGTGGATTCCCTTGGGAAACACTGCCAGCAGAATCTTCAAGCAGCATAAGAGACTGCTGCATAACTTGAGGCTCAGACAGTTTCCCTGATATGCATGAAGGTGATGTGACAGACTGATGGGCTTGGTTTTCAAGCGGCACCTGTGCGCTTTCTGCAGAAGACTGAAAAAAATTGAAAAAAATATATCCTTTGACGGACAATATGAAACTTGTCCAGTCACAGCTGGAACACCAGATTTACGGTACTTCTATTTATGCAACAGAATTTCACCCCAGAAAATAATATATACTTTGATGGACACTATGAAACTTGTCCAGTCACAGCTGGAACACCAGATTTATGGTATTTCTATTTTTGCAACTGAATTTCACCCCAGAAAATAATATATCCTTTGATGGACACTATGAAACTTGTCCAGTCACAGCTGGAACATCAGATTTACGGTATTTCTATTTTTGCGACTGAATTTCACCCCAGAAAATAATATATCCTTTGACGGACACTATTATATTTGTCCAGTCACAGCTGGAACACCAGATTTGCGGTATTTCTATTTTTGCAACTGAATTTCACCGCAGAAAATAATATATCCTTTGGCAGACACTAAGAAACTTGTCCAGTCACAGCTGGAACACCAAATTTACGGTATTGCTATTTTGGTAATTGAATTTCAACCCAGAAAATAATATATCCTTTGACTGACACTATGAAACTTGTCCAGTCACAGCTGGAACACCAGATTTACGGTATTTCTATTTTTGCGACTGAATTTCACCCCAGAAAATAATATATCCTTTGACGGACACTATTATATTTGTCCAGTCACAGCTGGAACACCAGATTTACGGTATTTCTATTTATGCAACTGAATTTCACCCCAGAAAATAATATATCCTTTGACGGACAATATAAAACTTGTCCAGTTATAGCTGGAACACCAGATTTATGGAATTTCTATTTTTGCAACTGAATTTCACCCCAGAAAATAATATATCATTTGAAGGAAACTATGAAACTTGTCCAGTCACAGCTGGAACACCAGATTTACGGTTTTGCTAATTTTGCAACTGAATTTCACCCCAGAAAATAATATATCCTTTGACGGACACTATGAAACTTGTCCAGTTATAGCT
This sequence comes from Bufotes viridis, assembly GCA_033119425.1. Taxonomy (NCBI): domain Eukaryota; kingdom Metazoa; phylum Chordata; class Amphibia; order Anura; family Bufonidae; genus Bufotes; species Bufotes viridis. Next base: position 57,513,056 of record CM065597.1, on the reverse strand, counting down.
GGAACACCAGATTTACGGTATTTCTATTTATGCAACTGAATTTCACCCCAGAAAATAATATATCCTTTGACGGACAATATAAAACTTGTCCAGTCACAGCTGGAACACCAGATTTACGGAATTTCTATTTTTGCAACTGAATTTCACCCCAGAAAATAATATATCATTTGAAGGAAACTATGAAACTTGTCCAGTCACAGCTGGAACACCAGATTTACGGTATTGCTAATTTTGCAACTGAATTTCACCCCAGAAAATAATATATCCTTTGACGGACACTATGAAACTTGTCCATTTATAGCTGGAACACCAGATTTACGGTATTTCTATTTTTGCAACTGAATTTCACCCCAGAAAAAAATATATCCTTTGACGGACAATATAAAACTTGTCCAGTCACAGCTGGAACACCAGATTTGCAGAATTTCTATTTTTGCAACTGAATTTCACCCCAGAAAATAATATATCCTTTGTCGGACACTATGAAACTTGTCCAGTCACAGCTGGAACACCAGATTTACGGTATTGCTATTTTGTTAATTGAATTTCACCCCAGAAATAAAAGCTATCCTTTGACAGACACTATAAAACTTGTCCTGCCACAGCTGAAACCACTGATTTAGGGTATTGCTATTTTGGAAATTGAATTTCACCCCAGAAAAAAAATATATTCTTTGCCAGACAGTATTACACTTGGCTAGTCACAGCTGGTACACTAGATTTAGGGGATTGCTATTTTTTTAAGTGAATTTCACCTCTCAATAAAATATAAAAAATTCTATCCTGAGTTTCTAGGGGTGACAATAAGCACAGCCAAGCCCCTGATGTATGATAGCAATAAAAAACTGCTACTATTGATGGATTAATGGACTTGGTGGCAGCTTGTGCTGGCGCACCACAAGACACAAAATGGCCGCCAATCACCCCAGAAAAAAGTGACAGAAAAACGCTCTGGGCAGCCTGAAAACTGTGAGCAATTAACTAGCAGAAGTTGAATGATTCAGAGCTGTAGATCGATCACTTCATTAAGTGTTTTTGCTGAGTTAATCCCTGCCTAATCTTGCCCTAACAGCAGCTGCATCCTATCCGTACACTGATCAGAGCAGAGTGACGTGCGGCGCGACGTGACTCCAGCTTAAATAGAGGCTGGGTCACATGCTGCACTTGGCTAATCACAGCCATGCCAATAGTAGGCATGGCTGTGATGGCTTCTTGGGGCAAGTAGTATGACGCTTGTTGATTGGCTGCGCCATAGAAATCACAGTTCGCTCATTCGGATTCGCTCATCCCTAATTATAACTAATGAAAGGTATTTGGGAATATATTTATTATAAAGTAATATTTTGGATTTTTATTTTATTTTTTCCTGGAGAACCCCTTTAACCTAGAAATGGTTATGATTTTAACTAAATCCCAGAGACTTTTTACTTCTTGTAAGGTGAGTAACAAATGTAAGCTTAATATTATAACGTATGTGGACTGGAGCAATCGCATCAAGCTGTTTCTGGCCTCCCAGAAATTGATTAGTAGTTCCATGAGAAGCTCAGAGAGAAGGATTTTAGAAATCTATCTTCATGCTACACTTAGATAATGCTTATGCAATGGCTTTATTAATAGTAGTAAATCAGGAGGCTGAGGTCTCTTAGTAAATATGTCAGCAAATGAGAAAATAGAATGCATTTCACCTAGTGCTGTGCACCGACATCATGTTATAAATCCAGCTGTATAATACCAATGATTTCAGCCTCATTTTATTACTCTGCATTTATTTTGTAGAAAAACTAACCGGAAGTAGCGATGTCACGGTACATGCCGAATCTTACATCGTTTGCACATCAATTTCATTTCCTTCCATTAAACTGCAGCCTCAGCACTACAGCTCAGATTGATTCATAGTTTGTGCGCTGCACGGCATAATGCTTATCATTGTAAAGTTGATAGACATCGGGATACAGGAGTATTGTAAATGCAGTTAAACAATCAAGTGTTATTACATGACATGAGCAGAGACTTGTATTTTATTCCAAAGCAAATGATTAATATTTCAAAGTAGTTTTACATTTTTTTTTAGACATGAAGCTGTTTAGTTATTAAAGGGTATTACTATGCTCATGTAGTCGCTTTCCTCATTTACATCCTTCCCATGATTTTTTTTCCCCCAATTTGGATGCTTCTGACCCATTTTTACCATGTAAATCAATGACTCTGGTTTCTTTCCATCCTGTATGTAGCACTTCCTGTTGCTGTATTCAACCAAACCCATGATGCCCTTCTCCTTTCTCTGCCACAATTCGAACACTGCCCCTAACAACCCCAGCTAGATTATAGCTTCTCCCACCCAGCAAGTTACATAGATGCTACCCTATCACCGCCCCTAAAAACCTCAGCTAGTTTATAGCTCCTCCCACCCAGCTAGTTTAATAGACAATCCCCTCTCAATGCCTCTAACACCACCAAGCTAGTTTATAGCTTCTCCCACCAGCTAGTTACATAGACACTCCCCTCTCACTGCCCCTGTTGCTGTGCCCATTAACATACCATCACACGAAAAAAGAAAAAGCTGCATTGACATGGTCATGTGACCACAACACAGTACAGGAGATAAGAACAATAAAGATAAAAGAAATACATTACACAATTAGAGCAACCTTCATAAATGATTATTTTAAAGGATGTTAAGACAAACTGGAAAACCCCTTTAAGTTAAAGGGGCAGCCCACAAACATTTATCATCTATTCACAGGATAGATGATGAATGCTGTGTTCTCTTGACCTGCACGCCATCGACATTGCAGAGCTCATGCAGAGTAATTACAGGTCCTCCATCCCATTCACCAGGGGCAGTTTGGCCATAGACCTTACAGGGAAATTTCCTGGTGGGCCAATGCCTAAAGGGCCACCCAATCCCTCCTCTCTGCTGCTAGCCAGGTACATAAAGACCTCTTACCAGTAATTAAAGCTGTGAGAATCAGGTCCTCATGTAAATGGCCACATGGAATGGTATTTTGTGCCATGATATTGATGATGCTGCCTACCTGTGTTGTCCTGCCTTCTGTAAATTTGGACCTGGCTACAACATAGGGCTACTTTTATTTTTTATTTTTCCAGGGCCAAATTATGTCCTCAATCCACCCCTGCCATTCATTTCAGTGATGCACTAGTGCACGTGCATGAGCACTGCTCTATTCAAACAAGTGGAATCGTAAAGTCAAACCCTTTAAAGATTATGTACACCCTTGGGGGAATTTTTTTTTATTATTATTGCATCTTACTTATCTTGAGCTAGAAAAATATTTTTTTCTATTGGTCTTTATTAACAATATGGAATCCTATTTTTGTGTATAGAGCACAGATGCTCTACTAGCTGCCTGTGGATTTTCTGTCTTTTCTGTCAGACCAGGAGCAGATGGACTTATTTCTGCTCTCTCACATTGTAAACACTCATTATAGCTCAATCCTTATCATAGCCTACTTTCACACTTGCGGCAGGACAGATCCAGCCTGCCGGATCCGTCCTGCCGCAAGTGCCCATGCACTGCATTGCTGCCGCTCCGTCCCCATTGACTATAATGGGGGGGGGGGGCAGGGCTACGGCACAGCGCGGCAGTGCATGGCCAGAGATCACCGGACTAAAAGTCCTGCATGTCCGACTTTTCAGTCCGGCGATCTCTGCCGTGACATTATAGTCAATGGGGACGGAGCGGCAGCACGGCAGCGCACGTGCCCTTGCGGCAGGACAGATCCGGCAGGCTGAATAGCCTGCCAGATCCGTCCTGCCGCAAGTGTGAAAGTATCCTTACTGATAACAATGTGTTTTAAATAAGTGTTTATGAGCTCTCAGTAGTTAAGAGATAAGGGTAATTAGATGACTGGCACAAAGTGAAAGTGAAAGTACCAGTTACACAGTTAGAAAAGGCCAATAAAAAAAATGAACTCCAAAAGTGTACATAGCCTTTAAATAACTGTACGATTTCATACTCCTTTACATTGGTCTATGTATATTGTAATGTACATGTAATATTTCCTTACCATCAACTTGTAAAATTAACTTATACTAATTTTTATTTTAAAATAAAACATCTCATTAATATTTGCTTTTGTGAAAACTTTGACGTGGGTGCGTTGTTCAGCCTGTTATGTCCTTATTATGTTCATCTAAAATGAAATAAGAACCTTTTTATGGTAAAAACCATTTAGCACTAAAACAATAGATGCAAACACAACACATGGACTAAGCCCTCACTCAATAATAAAATCTAAAACTCTCAGCAAATATATTTTGATCAAAGCACATCTGTACCTGCCTACCTGTAGAGATGTCGCGAACATAAAATTTTCTGTTCGCGAACAACGAACCCGAACTTACTCAAATGTTCGCGAACAGGGGGGCGAACAGGGCAAACCGCAATAGACCTCTATTGGCAGGCGAATATTAAAACCCACAGTGACTCATTCTAGCTAACCTATTTTATGACATCTAAATCTACCTTAACATTTTATTTTCTAACCTACTTTTAAATACTAATTTAGTTATTTAACATATTTTAATTACTTGTAAAATAAAAAAAATCACTCTACACCATGTCAAAAGCCAGGTATGTGCAGGCTGACTATCTATCCATAAGACAGGGTGTCAGCATACCTTACAATGACAGGTTTGAGCAATTTAGACAAACAAACATAAGTTCTCAATCCAAAAGGAGAGAAATTGCCTAGCATTGGTTGGCTATCTTGAGGGGCCTGGACCCTAGACCATTATCATTAGGGCGACAAAATTGTAATTTTATATGCCAGCCTAACTCCTCTCTCACTGCCTAAGAGAGCTGCATAAACATTTCCCAACATTTAAATCTCATTTGCATACACATGACCAAGAAATGCTAATGAGCAATATAGCAGTATCTGCCTTGTTTGTAAACTGAAACACGATTTGCATAGCTTTCCCATAGTCCCATGTTATGCAAATGAGTTTATATGACAAAACAGAATAGAAAGATTATAAAGTTAGTCTTTAAAAATTGCAAAATCAAAAAAACTGTGCAGCCTTCCTAATCATTGAGATGAGAGCTAGGTGGCATAAAAAAAAAAAAAAAAAAAAAAAATGTTGTCACCCTAATGATAATCATCTATGTGCACAGGTCCCCCTAGATACCTAACACTAAACAGACAATTTCCCTTCTGGGAAATTTCCTTCTGGGAAAACTGGTTAATACCCAGGCTGCCTTGCTAAGGTATGCTGATGATCTGTCTGTCTGATGGATTGTTGGTCCTGCATATACCTGGTGCTTGGCGGCCATAGGGGAGAACTGTTCTGTGTTGTCCATTGAATGTTTTATGTAATAATACAAATAATAATAAGATTTTATGATAGGCAGGCCAGGGTAAATGTCTGTAAGTCTGTCTTTGTCTGTTTTAAAAATACAAAGATTAGTTTTTTTAGTCAGCTACCTTACTGTATGTTAAAACTCATTTGCATACACATGGCCAAGAAATGCTAATGAGCAATATAGCAGTATCTGCCTTGTTTGTAAACTGAAACACAATTTGCATAGCTGTCCCATGTTATGCAAATGAGTTTATATGACAAAACAGAATAGAAAGATTATAAAATTAGTCTTTAAACAATTGCAAAATAAAAAAAACTATGCAGCCTTCCTAATTATTGAGATGAGAGCTAGGTGGCATATTAAAAAAATAAAAAAATGTTGTCACCCTAATGATGATCATCTATGCGCACAGGTCCGCCTAGATACCTAACCCTAAATAGACAATTTTCCTTTTGGAAAAACTGGTTAATACCCAGGCTGCCTTGCTAAGGTATGCTGATGACCTGTCTGTCTGATGGATTGTTGGCCCTGCATATACCTGGTGCTTGGTGGCCATAGGAGAGAACTGTTCTGTATTGGTAATTGGATGTTTTATGTAATAATACAAACAACAATAATAACTAGAAAGTGCTGTTTCTGAAGAAACCACAGGATGTTGGCTTGGAATATGATTGGCTGTTTGTGGCTCCACCTACTTTCTTGAATTTTAATGCCAGTCCTCAAGTGACCAATTGTGCCAAGTTTGAAGACTGTGCCAATAACAGGCTACGAGCTGCGGCAGTTTTACATTTTCCCATTTAAACCAATTGCTAAAATTTGATTGGCTGATATAGACTCCGCCCACTTTTAACAATTTTGACCCCAATGACCCACGGTGCCAAGTTTGGGTATTCTCATTTAAATACTGTGAGAATGGTAGCTTTTTAAAGTTTTCCCATTGAAGTCAATAGGGAAAATCTGATTGGTTGTAGTTTGCCCTGCCCACTTTTTCCAATTTTGAATTGGACATAACCTACCACCTGATTTCTGAAATTCGAAGCCCCTGACATAAAAATTTGAGAATTGCAGCATTTTTGGAAGTTAAAATTTTTCAAATTTTCACATTTTTCACACTCAAAGAAATCTGATTGGTTGATTTTGGCCCCGCCCACTTTTCAGAATTCTAATCCCAGTCCTCCAATGACCAACTGTGCCAAGTTTGAAGACTGTGCCAATAACCGTCTACGAGCAGCGGCAGTTTAAAATTTTCCCATTTAAACCAATTGCTGAAATTTGATTGGCCGATTTAGACTCCGCCCACTTATAAAATTTTTGACCCCAGTCACCCAATGACCCACGGTGCCAAGTTTGGGTATTCTCATTTAAATACTGTGAGAATGGTAGCTTTTTAAAGTTTTCCCATTGAAGTCAATAGGAAAATCTGATTGGTTGTTTGTAGCTCCGCCCACTTTTTCTAATTTTGAATTTGATGTAACTTGCCACCTGATTTCTGCAATTTGAAGCCCCTGACATCAAAAATTTGAGAATTGCAGCATTTTTGGAAGTTAAAATTTTTCAAATTTTCACATTTTTCACACTCAAAGAAATCTGATTGGTTGATTTTGGCCCCGCCCACTTTTCAGAATTCTAATCCCAGTCCTCCAATGACCAACTGTGCCAAGTTTGAAGACTGTGCCAATAACCGTCTACGAGCAGCGGCAGTTTAAAATTTTCCCATTTAAACCAATTGCTGAAATTTGATTGGCCGATTTAGACTCCGCCCACTTATAAAATTTTTGACCACAGTCACCCAATGACCCACGGTGCCAAGTTTGGGTATTCTCGTTTAAATGCTGTGAGAATGGTAGCTTTTTAAAGTTTCCCTATTGAAGTCAATAGGGAAAATCTGATTGGTTGTAGCTCCGCCCACTTTTTAATGTCCCCAAAATGTGACATAAATTTTCAGGTTGACCCCATGACTAAGTGACCCAAGTTTGGTGAGTTTCACTCGAAGCTGTATGAGTGACAAACGCTTGCATTTTTCCAATAAAACTCTATGGGAAAAAAAGAGGTTTTTGTGGGCCCGTCCCAGGGCCCGGAGGGTGGGATCGGTTAAAAGCACAAGCAACCTATTCGGGTATGTGCCGAACAAGTGTGCAAAGTTTGGTAATCCTAAAACTGTGGGAGGAGTAGCGTATAGAAATTTGCTAAATTTTCATTGGCCGTTGGTAGCTCCGCCCACTTTGGGGTGTCCCCTCAAATTTACCCATTTATTCGGGTTGACACCAACAATATGTGATCCAAGTTTGGGGAGCGTAGCTTCAAAATTGTGCGAGTGGGAGCGATTTGAAAATTTTCCCTGTCAAAGTAAAAAGGAAAAGTGGGTGTTCGGGGCCCGTCCCAGGGGCCCCGAGGTTGGGATCGCTTAATAAAGCACAAGCAACGTACTTCGCTATAGGCCGAAAAAGTGTGGAAAGTTTGAGGTCTGTAGCACAAAAACGTTTTATAGACATTATGCAAAGACAGTGTTTGATGATAATAGCATAATTTTTCTGAGATCAAGGATCCTAATACAGGACTATATATATTTATATAGATATATTTCTATAGGGTAAAACAGCCTGTCCCTTTAAGGTGTAATACTCAATCAAACATACAGTAAGGTAGCTGACTAAAGAAACTAATCTTTGTATTTTATGAAACAGACAAAGACAGACTTACAGACATTTACCCTAGCCTGCCTATCATAAAATCTTATTATTATTATTTGTATTATTACATAAAACATTCAATGGACAACACAGAACAGTTCTCCCCTATGGCCGCCGAGCACCAGGTATATGCAGGACCAACAATCCATCAGACAGACAGATCATCAGCATACCTTAGCAAGGCAGCCTGGGTATTAACCAGTTTTCCCAGAAGGGAAATTTCCCAGAAGGGAAATTGTCTGTTTAGTGTTTGGTATCTAGGGGACCTGTGCACATAGATGATTATCATTAGGGTGACAACATTTTAAATTTTTTTTTTTTTTATGCCACCTAGCTCTCATCTCAATGATTAGGAAGGCTGCACAGTTTTCTTTTGATTTTGCAATTTTTTAAAGACTAACTTTATAATCTTTCTATTCTGTTTTGTCATATAAACTCATTTGCATAACATGGGACTATGGGAAAGCTATGCAAATCGTGTTTCAGTTTACAAACAAGGCAGATACTGCTATATTGCTCATTAGCATTTCTTGGTCTTGTGTATGCAAATGAGATTTAAATGTTGGGAAATGTTTATGCAGCTCTCTTAGGCAGTGAGAGAGGAGTTAGGCTGGCATATAAAATTACAATTTTTGTCGCCCTAATGATAATGGTCTAGGGTCCAGGCCCCTCTAGATAGCCAACCAATGCTAGGCAATTTCTCTCCTTTTGGATTGAGAACTTATGTTTGTCATTGTAAGGTATGCTGACACCCTGTCTTATGGATAGATAGTCAGCCTGCACATACCTGGCTTTTGGCATGAATTGAGTAGTTTAAGTTAAATGTGATAGAAAATGATTATTAATGATATATCATTTTCAGAAAGGATTTTTTTTTGGTTTGACGGTTGGGGTGGACAGAGAACATTAGGCAGGGCGAATCGCTATGTTCGCAGTCGAACAGTTCGGGACATCTCTACCTACCTGCGCCAAGGTGGTCTCAGTCAGGCAGGTCCTACTCTAAACTTACCTATGCCATTGGGTATCTACATTCAGGAGAACAGACCCTGCACATATAGTGTGCTGCTCCTAGGTACCTCTGTATGAACCAATCAACCAATTAGAGGAGAAGCACGCACAGCTATATGTACCACCTAATCAAGGTCACCTGTTAGATAGGAGGGGCAAAAGTGCACAAAAATGCTCTCTTAAATATAGATGCCCCTACAGTATAGGTAGGTTTAGAGTAGGACCTGCCTGACTAAGACCATCTTGGCGTTAGTAGGCAGGCACAGATGTGTTTTGATCAAAATATGTAGGCTGAGAGTCTCAGACTTTATTATTAGAATGAGGCCTTAGTCAATATATAATGTTTGCATCTATTGTGTATATGGACAGGGAGGGTCTCATAATATTCAAACTGAGCAAAATACCTTCACAGTGTCTCTCAGTAGCCCTTCTCCAGCATAGTGCAGCTTAGAGGTCACTAGAGATGAGCGAATCGAAGCTGACGAAGTGTAATTCGTTCCGAATTTCAGGAAAAATTTGATTCGCACCAAATGTGAATTTCCTAGTGATTCGTTGTAATGAATCGCATTTTTTCCTAAATGGCTGCTGCACGTGTGAGGACATGGAGAAAAGAACTCTGGGAAGGCGGGATCACCCATAATGCCATGCATGCAGCCAATTAGCAGCCAGCCAGCACTATGATGTCACAGCCCTAAAAATAGCGGCAGCCATCTTAGATTCTGCAATTTACCAGTGTACTTAGGGAGAGACATCTGCAGGCACTAGGGACAGTGTTAAAAAATCGACATTTGTGCTAAAAAAAAACTATTTACAAGTGCATGGAAAGATTATTCAAGGTGTAGGGAAAGGATAGGGAGGAATCATTCCACAGCATTTATGTTGAAAAGGGTTCAGTTGGGGAGGTTACAGCTTCTGTAATAGGAACATTCCTATTACACCTTGCAGCACTGACTGGGAATACAATTTTCTATTATAGAGCTCTGTAATTCCAGCAAACCGTTTTTGTTATTGGGGTGCAAGTGCTGTTTGATACAGCCACCAACAGGGTTTATTACAAGGAAATATTTCTACATCTTATTTGCCCTTGTGTGGTGCAGTTATCTGTTGTAAAGCCTCTTGTGGGGTGTATTAGCGGGGAAAAAAAAATATACAGTATATATTTGCCGCTTAGCGGTGCAGTTATCTGTTGTAAGGCCTTTTCTGTGGTGTTTTAATTTCCTTTTTATTTATTTATTGGATCTAACACTATGTCAGACAGAGAAGTGCCAGGCCCTTCACAGGGGAATGGAGGAGGCCTAAATGTTTCTGGCGCAGGCAGAGGTCACAGCAGAGTAAACGGGTGTGGCAGCAGGGGTCGCAGTGAGAGGCCAGAGCTCCCGGTGTAATCTAGGAGTCGTGTCTTTACCAGCAACCCAGTGGTTCTTGAATTGCTGACTCAGTCATCCACTGCATCCCAAGTGACATCAGACACCCCCCAGCCAAGAGTCAGTGGGTTCCTCTGACACAACGATTAGTTGGCATGGCCCAGGAGCAGTCCCTGTGCCCCCACCTGTCCTGAACCTTCCTCTGTCATTTTCAGTTTCCTCAGCACGAGAAGTATTATGTACCCTTGGCTCGGCTCCACTTTTCAGCGAGGACGAGATACTAGAGGACAGTCAGCAGTTACTGCCCAGCCAAGATCTGGAGGAGACATCCGCCGCCTCCTCCGCTAGGCGGGCAAGTAGTGATGAGGAGAGTGGCGTGGGAGCTGGTGTTGTGAGCGGTCAGGCTCCTGACCCAGAGATGGTTGAGAAGGATATTAGTGACAGGCAGACAGTACTCGATGATGATTATGTAGCTGATCGCACTTGGGAGCCGGGTGATGAAGGGGCTTCATCATCATCGAGAGAAGAGGGTGGTAGCTTGCCCATGAGTCAGCGGTGGAGGCAGCAAGTCGCTAGAGTGGCCGGGAGTCAGCAGGGTGGCAGCAATGGGAGGTCAGGAGCCAAATGTGCCCGGGTTGACCAACCGCTTTGCAGGAGCCTACCTGCCTGGAAAGTAGTGATGCAGGGGTACACGGAGGCAGCGGTGGTAGCAGTCAGTCAGTGCGTAGTGTTGGGGAAAAAATCAATCATCTACTCTGCGATGTGGCAGTTTTTTGTTAAGCCGCCAGAGGAGGTAAACATGACCGTATGTAGAATCTGTGGGCAGAAGGTGAAACGTGGCCAGGGTGCCAATGTTGGCACCATGGCCCTGCGTCAACATATGCAGCATCACGATAATGTAGCCTAGGAGAACCGTGGCTGTGATCTGGTGGTCCAGCCTTCCTCAGCAACTGCTGCGTCACCCAGTGAGACGTGCCCGGTTTCAGGCAGTCAAGCCTCCACTACCTCAGCCAAAGGAAGCTGTCTGTCCTTCCCATCATCTGATGGTCCTGATTCTCCTGCTCCTCCTCATCAGTCATTCCGTCAGCAATCGATCACCAAAGTGATTGCCAAGAGACAACAGTATACGTGCACAGAACAAACAGCGCAGAAGAAGAACGTGCTCCTGTCCAAGTTGCTGGTGTTACAGTTCTTCCCTTTTCAAGAGGTGGACTCTTCACCTTTCAGAGAACTGATGGCTTGTGCTGAGCCTAGTTGGAGAGTCCCAAGCAGTCATTTCTTTGCCAAAAATGCAGTACCAGCCCTGCACACACATGTAGAATAGAAGGTGGGCCAGTCCTTGAGCCTGTCAGTGTCTGCCAAAGTGCATGGCAGTGCTGACATGTGGAGTTGTAACTACGGTCAGAGACAATACATGTCCTTTACGGCCCACTGGGTAAATGTGGTTCCTGCACAGCCACACCAGCAACTTGGCCAGTTGATGCCTCTTCCGCCTCCACGTTGTCACGCCATTGGTCCTGCGACAATGTCCGCCTCTGCCTCCTCATCCTCCACCGTGTCCTCTACCTCCACTGCAGGGACAATTCACAGGGGCCCTCCAGCATACCACATGTGCAGGGCACAGCAGTGTCACGCTGTTCTGCACCTTGTTTGCCTGGGTGAACGGAGTCACACAGGGGAGGAACTGCTCCGCGTCCTTCATCAATAAATCGAATCCTGGCTTTCTCAGAGACAACTCAAAATCATAACCATATTGAGCAACAACTGGAAGAACATGGTGTCAGCGCTGCGTCAAGGACGGCTGAGCCATGCGCCCTGCATGGTACACGTGTTCAATCTGGTTGTCAAGCAGTTCCTAAAGTCTACCACCCATCTGCAAGACATCCTATAAATGGCCAGGAAACTTTGCATGCACTTCAGCCACTCGTACACCGCAATGCACACCCTCCTTGAGCTGCAGCGGCAGAATAGCATCCCCCCAACATAGAAAGGCCATAAACGATTTCTTGATGATCCAAGCAGACAGGAGTACTCCCCTGTGTAACTTTGATATCAGCCAGTGGCAGTTCTTGCGTGACGCCTGCCGTTTGCTCAGGCCCTTTTAGGAGGCCAAGTTATTTGTCAGTTGCCAGGACTACAGTATGAACAACGTCATTCCACTGCTTCATGTCCTGGAACAAATGCTGGTAAATCTGGCTGGTCAGGGGACTGGAGACGTGGCGCCTAGATCTCACGGCCAAATGAGCCTTGTGTGGGCTGAACTGAAGGAGGAGGAGGACATTGGAGCACAAGCAATGTGTAGCAAACTGAGTGGTTTTGACACACAGGTGACAGGAGAGGAATAGCAGGAGCAGGCGGAGGAGCAAGAGGGAGATGAGGCAGATGACCCAGGCACACTGTTGCAGTATGAAGTGAGGCAAGGAGTCTCTCCGAGGCACTTGCGCAAATGGCCGGATGAATGCTCACTTGCTTGCGTAGTGACTAGTGATGAGCGAGCATGCTTGGCCGAGTAGTGGTTCGCCTTGAGCATCACTTTGCTCGGCACATGGCGATATTCAGACGAGTACCGCATGCGCTTGAGCAAACTGCTCGAGTCTCCGCCCCGCACGTTTCCCGGGTTTAAAGCAGCCAATAAAGGTGCAGGTAAGTACTGCCCTCACTGTAATGCCAGTAGCCATGTTAGCTGCTGGCATTACAGTGATTTACTGGCCGGAATGTGTCATCGGAGGTTATATAGCACCCGATGACATGTGCTCGGATCAGTCATGGTCAGGGAGAGCATCGGGTAGGAAGGGAAACACAGAGCAGGGAGCGAATTTCAGCGATTTTAGTTAGAGAAAGCTTTTCAAAGATCAAAAAGTCCTTTTAAGGACTACAGTGTGTGTGCGTTTTAGATCAACAATATATTTAACAGCAGTGTCAGGGACATCCGTGCTAAAGAAGGGACAGATAGTGCAGGGAGAGAAATTTGCTGTATTTAATACCAAAAGCTTTTCAAAGAACCCAAAATGCCTTTTAATGACAACTGGGTGTGTTTCACAGCAGCAAGATATTTTATTTTTTACCTATTATTGACATATCGTTTACATCATCTGCAGACTGTGTCTTTAATATTCTGTCTCACATCTAGTGACCATAGTGTGTGGCTATGTGTAAAAAATACAGTCCTACATCAGCAAACAGTGTCTGCAGCGCAAATTCCATTAATCTGGGTCTACTAATGTCCATATTCTGTGGATTTATGTGACATACTGTCCAGCCTCCCCAAACAGTTTCTGTATTTCAAATCACATTAATCTGGGCATAATATACTATCCATATTCTGGGGGTTTATATGACAGATAGTGTCCGGCATCTGAAAACGGTTTCTGTATTTAAAATTACATTCATCTGAGCATAATATAGTGTCCATATTCTGTGGTTTTATGGGACATATACTGTCCATCATCCGAAAAGAGTGTCTAATGCACAAATCTAGATAATCTAGTGTCCACAGCGTGTGCCTCTCTATGTCAAATACTGTACCACAGGTGAAACCAGTGTATTTTGGGGAAATTTACATTATTTGTGCAACATTTAGCGTCCACAGCAGACACTTGAAAGCATGTCCGAAGCATGACCATTCAGGAATTCTCTTTTATCCTGGATTTGTCTTTTTAAGAATTGACCATGTTTTTTTCTATTGTGGAGAACATTACGGGTAATACAGTCAAATGTTGATATCCCTGGTTTAAAAACTAAAGCTTTTATACAATCTATTGTATTCTTTTTTTTCATTGTATGTGCCACTTTCCCTATATCTTTCTTTGGGATAGACAATAAAATTCCAAGATAGTCAGAGAGCAGTTTGTAATTGTGGTATAGTTTCGGTAATGAGTTTCCATCATGTAAAGAGGCTGACCGCCATTCAATGCGCTAACTCTGCAGTGTAACATTACCGCACGAAAAAATAATTTTCAAAATTCTATAAAATTGTATTGTACCTGTTGCTGACTGCCATTCCCTGTGCTAACTCTGCTATGTGATGTTATCTGGAACCAAAACGAAAATTTCGATTAGAAATTGGTCTTTCTTTTTTTGGAGCCGCTGCTGACCGCCATTCCCTGTGCTAACTCTGCTATAAGACGTTATCTCGAACCAAAAATAAATAAAAATTTGATTTCAATTTGTTCTGTTTTCCTTGCCTGTGCTGACCGCCATTTCCCGGCACTGAGTCTGCTATGTGACGTTATCTATAACCCCAAAAAAATATTTTTATTTGAAATTGGTCATTTCTTCTTGGCAGTCTGTGCTGACTGAGTCACTTAACTTCTTAGGTGGTCAGATCAGCAGGCCCTTGCTCCTAATGTTGCCCTCTTTTATGTGTAAGAAAAGGAAGTATTGCAGTGCAGGTTCCTTGTAATTTTTGGCAGATCTTTCACTTAGTGCATAGGCTTTATGAGTGTAGCAGTGTACCTGAACAATTGTAGCACCATGTGAATGAGGCCCTCCTTTATATGATATACAGGCTGTATCTGATTGCTTCTTCCTTACAATTTTTGGCAGCACTTGCGCTGTATATGCAATTGAATATACAGGAGAGAATGTTTCCTAACAATTTTTCCTCTAAAAATGTTTTTTTTATTTGGAGGGGGCAGGGGGGATTTTGGGTGCATTTTTGTCGGTCTGTAAAAATGGCGTTCAACTGGGACAACATGGTTCCCAGCAGCAACTTCAAGTCCAAGATGAATCCAGATATG
This sequence comes from Bufotes viridis, assembly GCA_033119425.1. NCBI lineage: Eukaryota > Metazoa > Chordata > Amphibia > Anura > Bufonidae > Bufotes > Bufotes viridis. The sequence continues at coordinate 57,497,928 of CM065597.1, read as the reverse complement.
GTCCCCATGCTTTTCCCGATCCATTTCGGTGGTGTTTCTGTCACTTTCTGACCTTTCCCTATGAACCAGGCACCCTCCCCTCATACGAGCAGGGGGTGCCTGGTTGTTTCCCATTGACTTCCATTATACTCTGGTGCTCGGCCGAGCACACGAATATCGCGGTGTGTTCGGACCCCAATTTGATGATCCGCTGGACTACTGGACAGCCAAAATGGATTTGTGGCCTCAACTGGCCGAGTTTGCCCTGGAAAAGCTGTCCTGCCCAGCCAATAGTGTTGCTTCAGAGCGGGTGTTTAGTGCGGCGGGGGCCATAGTTACCCCAAGGAGTACTCGCCTTTCCATCCAAAACGTGGAGAGACTGACCATTGTCAAGGTGACTCAGGCATAGTTAAGCCAGGATTTCCACCCACCAATGCCTGATTCATCAGACTAGATCATCTATGGTGCCACACCAACACTTTGAAAAAAGACACCGGTTTCTTGCACAATGGATCCTGTCTGTGTAGCAGCTGTAAGGCATGTATGGTCCCATCAGAATTGGCTTATGATTTGGTAGACAAAAGCAGGAGTGGGCACAAAACACAGAAGACATGCAAATTTTCCGTTCACGTGTCATCTATGTTTTAGATCCACTCCTGTTTTTTTTTTGCATAAGCAATACTGATAGATTACTGACCAAATGCTGACCGAGTGAAGTCAGATGCTCCACAGACAGGATCCTTTTTTTGTGAGTTATTGTTCTGACGGATCAGAGGAAGGGCAAAAAAATCAGTGACATCAACACAAACTTACTGCTGACACCCTCTCCACCCTGTCCGTGGAGGGGGGGGGGAGGTGGCTCTACTTGTATAAGCTATTAATAGAACAGGTTCTGTAGACATCTATGTGGAATCAGCTGGCGACGGTATAAAAGGAGTGCACTTCTTCTTGACGCTAACATCGACCTGTAAGGCTGAGTTCACACTTCAGGGGGATGTTCACATGACGGTTCATGCCTCTGGAATTTTGGTAAGGTCACCAGCAGCGGCTGAGTGGTGCCTGCTTACTATTGTTTTTAATCAGAGACAGCTCTGCAGTTCTTGCAGCCAGCAGTTTAAATCCATGACCACATCAAGAAGGGACATATCCACGTTGGAGCTCATGGAGCTAAACTGTGAGTGGGTCTGCTGTGTTCAAAGTGAACAACCATGGAATTTCCTTTATGGATAATCCATCAATGTGTGATAGGTTCCATGAAATGCTGGGGTTTTTTCATAACCCAAATAAGCTGTAATGGAAAGACCCTCACACATGTGTTGTCCCTGAAGCCCTACCTACGTGTATCATGTATGACACATACTGTTGATATAGGAATGGCCCTTTTTTGCTGCTCTTGGAGTGATACTTAGCCTGGAAAATGTTGTGCACCTCAGCTCTGGATTCATCAACAAGGTATTCATCCTCTTAATAACGCTGGCATAATCATTTTCTTGCATAAAAACGCTTTGAAATGACTTTGAGCCACTCTGAAGTCACGTCTTTCTATTCTGTCCTACAATGATGGTGTCTGGCCTGAATGCCATGCTGTTCAATAGATTTTAACCTATCATAAATACAATGATAAATCATCCCTACTGTTTGGAAAAATAGTGGTGCGATATCGCAGCCTTTTTTCTCCTATCAGATGTGTGTCACCTTATTAATTTACAAGTGTGGATTGTGGAAGAAAACTAGAATTTTATCAGGAAAACCCAATTTTTTTGGCTTGTTTACTTTTTGTGCCATTTTTTTTTAAGTTGTGACCTTCAGCTTTTGGGTGCAGTGTTTTTTTTTAAATACAATTTTCCATGCTTGTTTTTTATTTATTTTTTTCAGTCCTAATAGTTAAATCAATACCACTGATCCTAAAGAAAAATGCCACAAAAAGTGTAATGTTTTTCTTTTATGTCCCCACTGGTTGCCAATTCTTTTAATATTGATGGACTATCCTCAAAGTAGGCCATCAATATCTGATAAGTGGGGGTGAGATACCTCATATAACTGCTGATAGGGTGCTTGAAAGTAGTTCCAGCCCCAGAAGTCATAGAAGCCAATATGAACAGCGCTGCAGTTCTAGCACTGACTACTGGCATTAGCGCTACTCTGCTATCCAGATATAGATGGCCTATACAAAAAATAACAGAGTGGGCACTCCCTTAAAGCTTAACATTTGGCCATTGCAAATTTTTGAAAAACAAAATAGGTGAAAAAAAACTCCCGGAAAAAAACAAATACGTGGTAAATCAGCCTAAACGTATAGTAATAAAGCATTAGGAGGCACGTCCTTCATGACTTTGCACGACTTCATTCCTACATTCTAATATTTTATTTTACAGTTTTATAATCCTTCAGCAGAAGGCTGAATGCAGCTTTCTAAAATGCTTCATGAAAATAATGTATGGCATTTATCTGCAAGTGATACTGCACTTATGCATACGTATAGCTGGTGAGATTACACAAGAAGTCATTTAAATGGAGTGGGATTCTGTTAGTAATATCCTGAGTCTTACATATTGTATTCATTATTTACATAACTACTGTCATTATCAAGATGCTTCTCTGCGGAGTACCTCAGGTATGAAAGGAATAAGTCAGACCTTTGAAACTGACACAGTTAATTCAATTTTTCTTTTTACGAAGTGGCAACGCTTTGGAATACATTGTGGCTAGAGATAAGTGAATTTTTCAAAATTCGATTAGACGGGTTCGACTAATTTTTCGGAATAATTTGCTTCGATTTGAATTTATTTCTGGTGAATCACTTTAAGAAACTGCTATTTCTGGGCTGCAGAGAGCCTTTATAGGGGTGAAGAACACTGTGACTTGCAGTAACAGGCATAGGGATTCTGCTGTGGTAGTGAAACAATACTGTGAGTCCGTATGACAAACAGATGACAGGGGTGTCTCTTAGAATCACTGCATACTTCACTTATTTGGGCAGTCACGGGGCCAAAACTGACCAATTAACTCAAGTATCAACTCAGCCTTACAGGTAGATGTTAGCATCAAGAAGAAGCGCACTCCTTTTACACCCCCGTCAGCTGATTCCACATAGATGTCTACAGAACCTGTTCTATTAAAATACTAGTACCCACTGAAGATGGTGGGTGAAAGAAGGAGCACTTGGCATCAGATGTGTGGCATCTGGAGGTTAAAAGCATCAGAATAGTAGCTGAGCAGGGCCGGACTGGCCTGCCGGGATACTGGGAGATTTCCCTGGGGCCGTTTTAGATGTGCCTACCCGTCCCGGGGCCCAGTGCTCCTCCCCTCTTAATTCCGCTGCCCGCGGCGCGCCCTTTACCTCCCCAGCCTGCCCGCGGCCCGCCCTTTACCCTCCCCAGCCGGCGCTTCACTGTCCTGAGCATGTACAGCGTCAGGACGTAGTGTGCGCACTATGACCTGACGCTGCATGCTGTCAGGTGACAGTGCAGTGCCGGCCCTTAAGACAGAGAGGAAGGAGAGCGGAGGAAGCGGCGATCTGTGGTGAGTATGTTGGGGCTGGCCTGGCTGGAACCTCCCCTGCCTGCCGCAGCTGATCTGAGCGCTGATGGGGGCTGACTGGGGGTCTGAACTTTGATAGGGGTCTTTGGGCTCTGAGGTCTAATGGGGGCGGGCTGACTGGGTCTGGGGTCTTTGGGCTGATCTGAGGTCTGATGGGGGCTGACTGGGGGTCTGATGGGGGTCTTTGGGCCGATCTGAGGTCTGATGGTGGCTTACTTGGGGTCTGATGGGGGTCTTTGGGCTGATCTGAGGTCTTATGGGGGCTGACTGGGGGTCTGATGAATGTCTTTGGGCTGATATGAGGTCTGATGGGGGTCTTTGGGCTGATATGAGGTCTGATGGGGTCTGAGTGGGGTCTTATGGGGGTCTTTGGGCTGATCTGAGGTCTGATGGGGGCTGACTGGGGGTATTATGGGGGTCTTTGGTCTGATCTGAGGTCTTATGGGGGTCTTTCGGCTGATCTGAGGTCTGATGGGGGCTGACAGGAGTCTGATGGGGGTCTTTGGGCTGATCTGAGGTCTGATGGTGGTCTTTGGGCTGATCTGAGGTCTGATGGGGGCTGATGGGGGTCTTTGGGATGATCTGAGGTCTGATGGGGGCTAAATATATGGGTGGGGCTGTGTGTGGGTGTGGCTTGAGGGTGGGCGGGGACACAGGGGCCCCATGATCTCCTATTGCCCGGGGAAGTGTCCCTCCCGAAACCAGGCTCTGGATCCGCCACTGGGGTGACGGCGGGGCCCCATGGATAAGTTTGGCACTGGGGCCCCATGGATTGTGTGTACGCCACTGGATCTGTCTGCACTTTTGGCCACATAATATTATTTCCTGTTACAGTCTATGTGTCCGTGGACTCAGCCGCTGCCGCAACCGTGCCGACGCCGGCCGCCGCTTCTGCGGCTTGCTGTCAGCTGAAGATGATTACACAATGCTATGGGGCTGGTATCTAATGTTTTCCAGGGCTGGTTTTCATAACTAGTCCGAACCTGTAGCTGAGGCAGGTAGGCAGAAGAAACCGGTCTCTGTTGTCAAAATGTTGGTGTGGCACCATGGATGATCTAGTCTGATGCATTAGGCATTGGTGTGTGGAAATCCTGGCTGATCCACTCCTGATTCATCTTGATGCAGTATCCCACTATGTGCTATATATGGGCACTTTAAACTCTTGCTAAATGTCATATCAAATGTATTGTGGTATCATGCTGTAGTTCCCTTTAACAGGCTGGCAGTATCATTTACCTTTATTCACTCCTAGGTGGTGCTCCACTTATATATATAGCTGGGGAAGGGGTGTAAAGTTAGTGTGTAATGAAGAAATGAGGAAGTTAATGGAGGAGGTGGAAATTTGTATTTCCACCGAAATAATTCACGAAAGATTTGACCGCATATAAGTGCAGCGCTTATTGCAGAATACAATATTTTTTTCCAATGAAATAATTCAAAAAAGATTTTACCGCATATAACATTTCTTTTATTTCTTCCTCTTTTATATACTGTAGATTCTTCTCTTTATATTATCAACCTATGGCAGTGTTTTATTGATGACGTGATTTTTATTTGGAAAGGGTGGGAATTAAGAGATTCATTTTTTAGATTTGACTGTTTTTATTAAAGCAAATAAATTATGCACAAAGACTTTTAACAAACCAACCGATGCTAGTAGTTTTCTTTCTAAAGAAAGTTGTCACCTTCCATGTTGGCCAGATAATATACTGAGAAGTCAATTCCTACATATAAAAAAGAAACTGTACTAAACCCGAAGAGTATGAAAGAGAGGCGGATTATATGCAGAAAATATTTGAAGCAAAGAGTTACAGTACAGAAAATTGAATAGCCCAAAACATAGAAATAGGACAGGTAAATAAACAGACCGTACTTGGAGAAAAAGGGAAAAACAGAAATAAAGGAGGAGGAAAAAACAATCCCACCCATCATTATACCATGTAATGGCTGAGTGACACTTTTTAAGAAAATTGTCAATAAATATTGGGATGCCTTGAAAGAGGATAAAGTGGTTGGAGAGTGAATTCCCACAGTGCCACGATTAATTTACCGGAAGGCAAAAAATATTGGAAATATGGTGGCATCTACTAGTAGGTGCATGACCAGTCAGGATAATAAAAATGTGAAAAGTTACAAAGACGAAGGGCAGCAAAAAGGCTGTAAAAATTAAAAAAAATTATAAAATACAAGTACAAATATAAAATAATTATGGATTATATAAAGAGAACATCAGAGAATTTATTACATGTGACAGCTGGGGGGTGATATATGCAATAACATGCCCTTGCAATAAGGTCTACATTGCCCAAACAAGAACACAATTGAAGAAAAGAGTGGGAGAACATGCATACAATATTCAAAAAAATGTTTGAGGGACACCCATTATCACGGCACTACAAAGAAAAACGTGAGGGGAAATTTACTGGGTCAATTTTCTGCGGGATAGAGGTGGTGAGGCTAAATAAAAGGGGAGGTGATTTTATTAAAAACATGTCCAGAATAGAAACAAAAATAATTTTTAACATGAATACATTGGCACCTGGTGGTTTAAATTCTGAAATAGAACTATTTGCATTTGAATAGTGCAGTATAGGTATAAATAGAGAGAGAGAATATGCCTGGATATGTATCAGAACGCAATACAAGAGTGGAAGTAAAGGGTTAAAGTGTCATCATTCAGAAAAAGTGCATACAGTATATACAAGGAATCCAGCAGCACTACCGTATTCCATTTCTCTTACGAAGGACAGTATACTGTGTGAAACACGTTGGCAGGAAGTTTGGTACTCGCAACTATCCGTAGTTTGTATGGTGACGTCACTCTTCGCTCCTTGAGAGCGTCAGGTACAACTTATATGCGCGGTATCGTGCCACCGGCCAGGGCGCGATCCGCATCTTAGAAACCAGACCCATACCCAGCTTGATCCCCATACTGCATAGAGAGGAAGATAGACGCTGCAGAACAAGAACCACTAGTAAGGTAACTTATGTTACAATTGGTTATAAGTGTCTGCGATCTACTTTCAGCAGAAATCTTACTGGTTTAGGGAAAGGAGTGCGTGGTATTTTTCATACTTATTCACTCATATTAACCATCACACTGCCCTCAAACAGTCTGGAGCCACTCATTTATGGTCTGGTTTTACATGTGCCCAACCCGTTTTCAGCAGGAGACAGACTAAATTTGCAGGGTCCGTTTCTTAAAATTAAATACTGTTACAAATACTGTTAAAATTAAATACATGCAAATTTGGGACTTTTGGCAACTATGTACTATTATGTGCCACTATTACTGATTGAAGGCAGAATCTGCAGAGACAAGATGTAACTGGAAGAGGAGTAGTGATGTCGCAAACCTAAAATTTTCCGTATAGAGTATAGGGGCGAACGCGAACATCGAATATGTTCGCCCGCCGCGGCGGACGTGAACAAGCTAATGTTCGCCGTGAACTGTTCGCCGGCGAATAGTTCGGGCCATCTCTAAAGAAGAGTGGTCTGGCTAGCATGAAGATAAAGAATGTCTACAGTCATTTGGCATTTTGCTTGTGATCTATACTCCCGTATGTTTAGCAGTGCTGAAATTAAGAGGCAATATCCAGCCAGTTACAGTGTTTTTTAAGACTCTGTGTTGGTGACAATGCACAGTGACGTCAGAACTTGCCTTTCAAGGTCCAGACCAGCCCTGAAGAGAACAACGCTTGAGACGTAAGTATCGCTTGTATTTTATTTTATTTTAAGCTACTCTAGGGGTTGTCCAAGATTTTTAATATTCTTGGACAACCCAAAAAGGAACACACCAGGCAACACTCATACACTGTGTTATACCTAGTGCAAAGCCTTGGAGTCATACTTCACCCTGGAGGTCATGTGGTAGGCTCACCTGAGTTGGGGGAGATATACTATGAGTTTTGCAGGAGTCTGCATTGCTATACTTTCCTCCAAATTTATCAAATGTTGCACAAAGTTTGATAAATTTAGGGCATTTTTAAGTCAAACATTTTGGTATTTAGATGCTACTCCACTTTCTACTCCACTGGAGTAAGATTGTGAACATTTTTTACAACTTTTTTTTATCTGGCTTAGATTAGGACAGGAAGATGTCACCCACTTCCCAGCCACTTTTCAAAATTGTTCTAAGTGGTGCAAAAATGCAAAGTGTTCCAAAATGTTTGCTCTCATAAACAATCAACAAGCTTTTAGGCTGTGGGCAATTAGAAGCCATCACAGCCATGCCTACTAATGGCATGGCTGTGATTGCCTGGTGCATCATGTGACCCAGCCTCTATATAACCTGGAGCACGTGTAGCACCACCCATCATCTCTAAAAAATGCAGGGACAGGAAGCAGGCAGCTGAAGTGAGGGATATCAATCTCATCTGGCTGTTAATTCTGTGGGTGACCTATAGCGTTTTTTTGTGGGTGCAATACACCATCTTTGCACCCCTGACACAGAAAGATATTATTAAATCAATCTGTTAATTCTGTGGGTGACCTACAGCAATTTTTTGTCTGTGCAATGCAACATCTTTGTACCCTTAAAACAGAAATATAATAGTTAATCCGTCTGTATGTTCGGTGGGTGACATATACCCATTTATTGTGTGAAGTACAACTGCACTGCATACATGACAGGGAAATAAATATAGTTAATCCGTCTGTTAGTTCGGTGGGTGACATATACCCATTTAATGTGTGAAGTACACCTGCACTGCATACATGACAGGGGAAAAAATGTAGTGAATCAGTCTGTTACTTAGGTGAGCGACATATACCCATTTTTTGTGTGAAGTACATCTGCACTGCATACGTGACAGGAAATAAATATAGTTAATCCGTCTGTTAGTTAGGTTAGTGACATATACCCACTTAATGTGTAAAATACACCTGCACTGCATACGTGACAGGAAAATAAATATAGTTAATCCGTCTGTTAGTTCGGTGGGCGACATATACCCATTTATTGTGTGAAGTATACCAGGACGGCATACATGACAGGGAAATAAATATACTTAATCCGTCTGTTAGTTTGGTGGGTGACATATACCCATTTATTGTGTGAAGTACACCAGCACGGCATACGTGACAGGGAAATAAATATGGTTAATCCATCTGTTAGTTAGGTGAGTGACATATACCCATTTTTTGTGTGAAGTGCACCTGCACTGCATACATAACAAGAAAATAAGTATATTTCAAAAATGGAGACCGGCACCCGCTTTAGTTGATCTTTAGAAATGCTTTACTTGGTCACATATTATACAAGTGACGCGTTTCGGCACTTTATTGTGCCTTCATCAGACTCATCCATGATCACCCATCTATGACAATAAAGTGCCGAAACGCGTCACTTGTATAATATGTGACCAATTAAAGCATTTCCAAAGATCAACTGAAGCGGGTGCCGGTCTCCATTTTTGAAGTATTCCAGGGACGCCGACCCATCGACACGGTGCACCGCGATCATTTCCAGAGCAGTGCTGACCAGTCCAGCGCTTAAGAAAATAAGCATAGTTAATCTGTCTGTTAGTTAGGTCGGCGACACATACCCATTTTTTGTGTGAAGTACACATGCACTGCAAACGTGACAAAGAAATAAATATAGGTTATCTGTCTGTTAGTTAGGTGGGCAACATATACCCATTTATTGTGTGAAGTACACATGCACTCCATACATGACAGGAAAATAAGTATAGTTAATCCATCTGTTAGTTAGGTGGGCGACATATACTAATTTATTGTGTGAAGTACACCTGCACTGCATACATGACAGGGAAATAAATATAGATAATCAGTCTGTTAGTTAGGTGGGCAACATATACCCATTTTTTGTGTGAAGTACACCTGCACTGCATAAGTGACAGGGAAATAAATATAGTTAATCCGTCTTTTAGCACCTCATATGCGATGTACCCACAAGGTGGAACTCCAAATGCTCGAGAGGCTGTACGAGCAGCAGCAGGCGATAGTGGAGTTTCAGCTGTAGCACGCACGGGTGAGTCGCTCTGAGAAACAGTACCACTTCACCACCAACGAGTGGGCCTCCATGTGGGACGTGTGTGCCGTGTTGCGCTGTTTCGAGTAAGCCACCAACATGAGCAGTACCGATGACGACGTCCTCAGAGTTACTATCCCACTTCTATGTCTCCTTGAAAAACCGCTTCGGGCAATGATGGAAGAGGATGTGGCGCAGGAGGATGAGGAGGAGGAAGAGGGATCATTTCCACGGTTATCAGGCCAGCCATTCACAAGTGGCTCGGAGAGTGGGTTCCTGCACCAACAAAGGCCAGGTACACAATTGTCTAGCCATGGCACAGTTCTGGAGGATGAGGAGGATAATGAGGAGGAGGAACCGTGTTCACAGCATGGTGGCACCAAAAGCAGCTCATGGGTATCACTGAAGTGTGGCTGGGGGGATACAGAGAACACAGACGATACACCTCCCACAGTGGACAGCTTGGCGTTACCTCTGGGAAGCCTGACACACATGACCGACTACATGCTGCAGTGCCTGTGCAACGACCGCCGAGTTGCCCACATTCTAACCAGTGCTGATTACTGGGTGGCCACCCCGCTGGATCCCCGCTACAAGGACAACGTGCCATCCTTAATTCCATCACTGGAGCCTGATCGGAAGATGCGCGAGTACAAGCGCATGCTGGTAGACATAGTGCTGCTTGCATTCCCATCGGAAACCAGGGGCTCAGTGGAAGCACAAGGCCGAGAAGGAGGAAGAAGTCGTCAACGCAGCTGGGGCACCGCCAGCACCTCAGAAGGGAGGGGTAGCATGTGGAAAAGCTTTGTAAGCATGCCACAACAACCAGAACCACCAGCTGATATGGAACGTCTTAGCAGGAGGCAGTATTTCAGCAACATGTACTGACTGATGGGTCTGCCTCATTCAATTCCTGGGTCTCCAAATTTGGCACTTGGCCCGAGCTTGCCCTTTACGCCTTGGAGGTGCTGGCCTGCCCTGCAGCCAGTGTATTGTTCGAACATGTGTTTAGCATGGGGGGGTGGGATGATCACAGACAAGCGCAGCCGCCTGTCCACAGCCAATGTGGACAAGCTCACTTTTTTAAAAATGAACCAGGCATGGATCCCCAAGGACTTATCCGTACCTTGTGCAGAATACACAAGTATACCGTCCACACCCAGCCATTGTTATAAAAAAAACTACAAAAACAGTGTTGGCTACCTTCTACTACTCCTCCACCACCGCTTCCACCTAAACTGCCACGTCCACTGCCTCCTAAACCTCCTACTCCACTTTGACCTCCGCCTGCTAGTTCAAGATCATTCTTTTTAACTTTTTGTATATTTTATGTTATTTTAAGTCATTTCTCTATCCACATTTGTTTGCAGGTCAATTGTCCTGCTCTTACACCCATTTTAATTACTTTTGCAGCCCTTTAGCCCTTTCTATGACTTTTTTTTTAGAGCCATATTAGTGTCTCAAAGTTCGGGTCCACCTTGGTTTCAATGGGGTTTGGGTTCGAGGTCAAGTACGTGTCCCGAACTCGAACTTTGTGGTAAAGTTCGGCCGAACCCGGCGAACCTGAACTTCCAGGTGTTCGCTCAACCCTAGCTATCAGCTTTAGCTAAGAGAGGAGGTCCTGACCCTGTATTAAATCTATATATGCAGGCAAACTTTCAACCATCACAAAAGACTTCATGCAGTCATATTCTCCGAGCTTAATACTAGGAATAGTATGTAGTATGTACTTGCAGTTTTGAGGTCAAGAACAAGTTCATCAGGATAACTACTGTAGCAGATGGTAATATAAAGAGACGTAGGAAATAAACATGTCAGGTGCTTATGTAAAAGATCTGTTAACAGGCAGCCAGACATGAGGAAGCCTGGAGGCTGCTTTCAGGAATGAATTGGCTGATTGGTGATTGTTAAAAATACAATAAAGATAATTGTGGCAATTTCTACTGGGTTTTAGTGAGTCATTTGTTGGTAGTGCGCACGCATTGCCAACGTGATAAAATGAGGTTGCACAGGCTTAGATGTTTTATTTTGCATTCAACTTTTTGACAACTCTGCACACGTTCTTGTCAAACATAAATTTTTGGTCTAGTGTCAGCCAGAAGAATAAGATATACACATGGGCATACTACACCCATGTTTAACATGAAATCAATAAATAATTTTAGCATGTCTCCCATCTTCTTGACTCAAAGAACAGATCAAAATGTGCTAAAAAAGGGCGTCACAAGAGATGTCAGTCCTATATCCATGACTATAGTGAACAAAACTGGTCATAGAATGACAGCTGATGGCTGGGGAAGAATAAGCCTGGCACATTGGAAAGCTATGGAAGAAATAGTGTACTGGCAATTATGTGTGAGAGAAAAGATGAGAAATGTAGTAAATCTTGAAGAAAAATATGGACATACACAGAAAACTCAGAATCGGTTTCCCACAGGATACATCATACATCATGCCTGATATGTGCCAGACCCTCACCAATCTGAGACCCTATCATAAGAGCTGGAGACCCAAGCACTGCTTGCTTGACTCTTTCTGTAATCTGTATTCTGTGGTTAAGCCATTAATGTCTAAGATGAGAATGCCCTTTCAAACAGCATCTGTCAGCAAGATCAGCCCTATTAAATCATGCATACAGCCAGGTAGAGTTGAGCCTGCTGATTAAAATGATACCGGTCTTGTTGAAATCAATTACATCGTTCCTGAGAAAGAAGACTTTTGGTCTTCATACTTATAATCGCCTCAGTGCACCAAGAGGCGGGGCCGCCCCTCACTTGCACTGAAGCCCTCACTTGCATAAATAATAAAAGTATTTTTTCTCAGAAACACCACAACCCTTTTTCACAAGACAGGTATCATTTTAATTGGCAGAACCAAATATACCAGGCAGTATGCCTAGTTTAGTAAAATTGATCCTGCTGACAAATGCTCTTTAGGCTCCAGGTGTATTTAAAGGGATTGTCTATGGTTAGAATGAAGAATCTGTTCTTTTTCCAGAAATAGCACCACTCTTGTCCATGGGCTGTATCAGCCTTATTTACTTGAACAGGGGTGAGCTGACTAAGCCAATCATTTTCAAGGTGGGAGCGCTCCCTTAAGGGGCATCTTTTAGAGGGATCAACCCTATTAAATTAGGCATACTGCCTGTTAAAGTTGATCCTGATGATTAAAGTGATACCTGTCTTGTGAAAATCAGTTGCAGGGTTCCTGAGAAAAAAGACATTGACTCTTTATGCTACTGAGGGTTTTCAGGATACCAAGAGGCGGGGCCTAGCCCCTCTGTGCACCTCAGCTTTCCTGTGTTGGCCACACCCCTCAGTGCACTGAAGCCCACACTTGCATAAGGAATAAAAATATTTTTTCCCAGGAACGCCACAACCAATTTTCAAAAGACAGGTGTCATTTTAATCAGCAGAATTAACCCACCTGTTTAATAGGGTTCATCTTGCTGACTGATGCTCTTATAGTTCCAGGTGAATATTTAGAATATAGTGCTATATATTCGTATTCGCGAATAGTGTTGATTGCGAATTTATCGCAAATTTATTGTGAATATCGACACTTAGTAATAGGAAAGTTGCTTACCCCTTAGTGTTAATCGAGTAATATTCTAAAAGCTTTTTTTCTTTTTATTGTGAATATATTACATTGCCGATTTTCACAATCAAGTAAATGATGACTGGAGATCACAAATTCTTGAATTTGCGAACTTATGGCGAATATTCAGCCCAAAATTCGCAAAATACCGCAAATTCGAATATTGTCTATTCTGCTCATCACTATGGCAGATTAGAATAGGGGCTTTTGGGTTGGCGGCCCCAGGCCTGACATTTCTGTAAGGCCCATCACAGCTCAAAACATCTTTTACAAGGAAGTAAAGCTGTGATTCTCTTAGGAGAAAGGACAATTTTTTACTCTACCTGAAGAGTTGCTGCAGGAAAAGTTTCTCATTATTTTAAGGAGCTTTTTTGTGAAGAGTTCATCAGGAAAAGGTGACAGAGGCTGTTAGGCTATTATACTGCATTCTGTGGGCTACTGCATACTGTGGGCTACTGCATACTGTAGAGTGCTGTATGCTGTGGGGTGCTGTATACTGTGGGGTGCTGTAAACTGCGGGGTGCTATACTGCATACTGTGGGCTACTGCATACTGTTAGGTACTATACTGCATACTGTGGGCTACTACATACTGTGGGATGCTGTATACTGTGGGTTGCTATACTGCATACTGTGGGCTGCTGCATACTGTTGGGTGCTGTATACTGTGGGGTGCTATACTGCATACTGTGGGCTACTGCATACTGTTGGGTACTGTATACTGTGGCATGCTGTATACTGTTGGGTGCTGTATACTGTGGTGTGCTGTATACTGTGGGGTGATATACTGCATACTGTGGGCTACTGCATACTGTGGGGTGCTGTATACTGTGGGGTGCTGTATACTGTGGGTTGCTATACTGCATACTGTGGGCTACTGCATACTGTGGGGGGCTGTATACTGTGGGGTGCTATACTGTATACTGTGGGCTACTGCATACTGAGGGGTGCTGTATACTGTGGGGTGCTGTATACTGTGGGATGCCATACTGCATACTGTGGGCTACTGCATACTATAGAGCGCTGTATGCTGTGGGGTTCTGTATACTGTATATTGTGGGGTGTAATACTATATATTGCATACTGTGGGGTGTGGAAGATCATCATCATTTTATTTTTTTCAACAACATTATATACTGTGGGGTGTTATACTATATACAGTCGTGGCCAAAAGTTTTTAGAATGACACAAATATTGGAAATTGGAAAAGTTGCTGCTTAAGTTTTTATAATAGCAATTTGCATATACTCCAGAATGTTATGAAGAGTGATCAGATGAATTGCATAGTCCTTCTTTGCCATGAAAATGAACTTAATCCCAAAAAAATCTTTCCACTGCATTTCATTGCTGTCATTAAAGGACCTGCTGAGATCATTTCAGTAATTGTCTTGTTAACTCAGGTGAGAATGTTGATGAGCACAAGGCTGGAGATCATTATGTCAGGCTGATTGGGTTAAAATTGCAGACTTGACATGTTAAAAGGAAGGTGATGCTTGAAATCATTGTTCTTACATTGTTAACCATGGTGACCTGCAAAGAAACACGTGCAGCCATCATTACGTTGTATAAAAATGGCTTCACAGGCAAGGATATTGTGGCTACTAAGATTGCACCTTAATCAACAATTTATAGGATCATCAAGAACTTCAAGGAAAGAGGTTCAATTCTTGTTAAGAAGGCTTCAGGGCGTCCAAGAAAGTCCAGCAAGCGCCAGGATCGTCTCCTAAAGAGGATTCAGCTGTGGGATCGGAGTGCCACCAGTGCAGAGCTTGCTCAGGAATGGCAGCAGGCAGGTGTCAGCGCATCTGCACGCACAGTGAGGCGAAGACTTTTGGAAGATGGCCTGGTGTCAAGAAGGGCAGCAAAGAAGCCACTTCTCTCCAAAAAAAACATCAGGGACAGATTGATCTTCTGCAGAAAGTATGGTGAATGGACTGCTGAGGACTGGGGCAAAGTCATATTCTCCGATGAAGCCTCTTTCCGATTGTTTGGGGCATCAGGAAAAAGGCTTGTCCGGAGAAGAAAAGGTGAGCGCTACCATCAGTCCTGTGCCATGCCAACACTAAAGCATCCTGAGACCATTCATGTGTGGGGTTGCTTCTCATCCAAGGGAGTGGGCTCACTCACAATTTTGCACAAAAACACAGCCATGAATAAAGAATGTTACCAAAACACCCTCCAACAGCAACTTCTTCCAAAAATCCAACAACAGTTTGGTGAAGAACAATGAATTTTCCAGCACGATAGAGCACAGTGCCATAAGGCAAAAGTGATAACTAAGTGGCTCGGGGACCAAAACGTTGACATTTTGGGTCCATGGCCTGGAAACTCCCCAGATCTTAATCCCATTGAGAACTTGTGGTCAATCCTCAAGAGGCGGGTGGACAAACAAAAACCCACTAATTCTGACAAACTCCAAGAAGTGATTATGAAAGAATGGGTTGCTATCAGTAAGGAATTGGCCCAGAAGTTGATTGAGAGCATGCCCAGTTGAATTGCAGAGGTCCTGAAAAAGAAGGACCAACACTGCAAATACTGACTCTTTGCATAAACGTCATATAATTGTCGATAAAAGCCTTTGAAACGTATGAAGTGCGTGTAATTATATTTCACTACATCACAGAAACAACTGAAACAAAGATCTAAAAGCAGTTTAGCAGCAAACTTTGTGAAAACTAATATTTGTGTCATTCTCAAAACTTTTGGCCACGACTGTATTTATTTCATTGTCTTTATTTCATTGTTATTAAACACCGCCAGCTATCGTAGTGTAATATTCTATGAGTTCCCTCCTGCACGAGGGATTGTGGTTCTGTGCACTGTCACCACTAGGCTCTTTTCCATTACTTCCTTTTCATTGATAAAATCACATTGATTGCACAGTTTAGCAGATAGCCGTCTTCAAAAAGCGCTTCATACATTGCCCCCAAAATGTTTTGCCAGATCACTGGCATCTTTAGGGTTATATGGGCAACGACACTATATACGTGGTACATTTTTTTTTAATATGTACCAGAAAAAATATATATATGGGGCACAACGCGAAAGGGGGGCGATCGGGGCAAATGGAGGGGGGGGCCCCAAGATGGGTCTATGATACATTTAATCTGCTCCTGCTTCCTCTTTATGCTACAAAAGCAAATGATCTTTTTCTTGTATTCCTGATGGAGTAAAAAGATACTTTCCGGAAAGAGGAGCAATAAGGATTTACTATATCTCCACTAGTGCTCATTTTATTTATCTGTCCTTTTACAATGCACAGCGCAGGGAATATTTCAGAGGGAACGAGTGTTTATTTGAAGAATCATTTGCATTGTAGTGACACACAGCAAACTATAACTGTTAACTATGCTAATAGATGTCTCGCCGCTTGCAATAAACAGGATACTAATAACACAGTTACAATTCATATTTCATCCGGTTAAAATGTAAACTGTTTGCAGATGATTGTAACAGTCTAATGAGCTATTGTAAGCTAATTACACAAGGGTTTCCGTTTTTTTACAGCTTTTTAACAACTCTAAGAGCCAAATCCTCTCCGGTCTAATACAAAGCGTCACTGAATTCCCTCTTAAATATTATGAGATCTCGCTGTGATTTTATTAACAAGCAAATGCAAAGGGCTGAGAACCAAGAATAAAAGGGCCTTTATTAACTTCATGGTTGTTTTACCCAGGAAAGGCGCCCTTAAAAAAGATTTTTATATTTTGAATAACAGCTTACGACTGAAATCTGTCTTGTTAAACTGGAGGGAATGCTGAGCAATCTGGATATAAAATGATGTGCCCGAATAGATGGGGGGAGGGAGGATGCCGCTCATAAAACTTAGCAAATGACATAATGAAAAGATATGATTGAGTCAAGATTATATGAATAAACTGCATGTATTTTAGCTACCTATGGAGTCTATATATTTTATTTGGAAGTAAGTGGGAGCTTATCACTTTTCTTCATCCTTGTCGTCCTTGTGTTTGCTGTTCCGATACGGAACGTATCACTCGCTGACAGAACACAGTGTAAGGTTTTTCTTCATAATTAAGAAGACATCATACAGATGGAGTTAATTTAGTTCCAGTGAATAGTTACAGCATCACAGGCAAAGGGTTGTTCCCAGTTCTCTGTCCGCTCGAGCGTACGTTCGAGAGGGGGATGCCAACGCAGCTTGGTACAGCACGTTTTCTCCAAAACTTCATAAGCCATGACTCTCTGTTCAATTCAGTTACTAACATTTACATCTCAGTTATTTTTCCTAATATCTGGATATATTTTCAGGATTAGTAAAACTGACCTATTAGGGTCTTGTAACATATGAGGGCAATTAATTATTTCATCCTGGTATGTTAAATACATTTAACCATCGGCTTTTTTACACTATATGTCCTGAATACCACAGGGGCGTAGCTATAGGGGGTGCAGTGGTGGCAGTCGCTACTGTGGAGCCTGAAGGGGCCCAAAGACCCTTGTAGTGCATAAGATAACACCAGTATTATGGAAAGTAAATGCTGGTCAAGTTACACTTCTGGCTGGAGGGAAGATGTTAGGACAAGAATTTGGCATGGGGGGGTGGGGGGGTTGTACAGTTTTAATTTTTGCCTCAGGGATCACAAAGACTAGGTGCACCCATGCCCCTGTTCACAAAGCACCGAGTGAAGGGGGGCCCAAGCTGAACTCTTGCACCAGGGCCCATGAGCCTTTAGCTATGCCCCTGGACACAATGGCTGCATGTCACTGGCTTGTATGGGGGGAGGTGTTTTCCCTGACATCACTTCCTGCACTTTAGCTATTGGCTGAAGCTAAACCTCATAGACTTCAGCTGGGGCCTTTTAAAATGTTGAAATGTCCTGTTATTTTTGAGGAATCATTCACATATGACTTTTTAGTGCAGTATAAGTGTATGGAGCCACCTCACCCATTGATTCTACTCCATACATGGTGAGTGGCCTCATTGACCAGGGAAAGAGATAACACTGGTCTCCGTCCTTTAACCCCTCAGATGAATTGGTCAATGGCATCTGAAGGGTTAGACAGATGGAGGGGCCTTATCTGTCTGCTGACTGGAGCTCCCACAGTCAACTTGAGAGACTCAGATCGGTTGGTATAACAGCCTGGAGCCTTGCAAAGGCTCTCTATTGCAGTCTAAAAGACAATCAATCAGGAAATTGCATGTACAAGTCTACTAAGAGAGCTAATTACAGTTTAAAAAAGTAGAAAAAAAGTTTTAAAAAAGGTAAAAAAAAATGTTAAAAAAAGGTCAAAGCACTCCCTTTTTTTTATTTTACATATATAAAACAATTACAAAAATTAACCTAATTGGTATTGCCACATTCAAAAATGTCTAGACAATTAAAATATTTTTGTGTCTGGTGAATGCAGAAAAGGAAACAAAAAAGAAAAATGGACAATTTGACGGTGTTTGGTCACCTCACGCCCCCACCCTAAAAAAAGAATTTGTAAAAAGTGATCAAAAAGTCATATGCACCCAAAAAAGGTACTAATAAAAATACAGCTCACCCCTCACACTGCACTGTAGACAGAAATGTAAAAATGGGTGTCAGAATATAGTGATGCAAAGATAAGAATGCTTATTCAAAGGTTTTCTCTTTAAAAAAAAAAATATTGAAACATAATAGTAAAAGCTATATAAATTTGGTATTGCTGTAATCTTACTGACTTGCAGATTAAGGTTGTCATTTTATTTGCATCTAACAGCGAAGGCAATAAAAACTGCCATTTTTGTTACAAGAATTAAATGGTCCCACTAAAAAAACTTATCCTGCAAAAAACAAGCTCTCATACAGCTATGTGAACAGAAAAAAAATAAAAATAAAAAAAGAATCGTTCATGGAAGCCACGGAAGAAAAAACTAAAATGAAAAAATAAAAATAGACTGTGCCCTAAAGGGTTAGGCTTTAACCCTTTCAGGACCAGGCCAATTTTTACATTTATCATTTCTGTTTTTATTTTCCCATCTTACTTTTCCTTTCACACAGTCATTTCTACAATTGTTTTGGGGTTTTGTTTTTTTTGGCATTCACTGTGCACTAAAAATTATAACATAATTGTGAAGGTCAGCATGATTACAGTGATACCAAATTTACAGTATATAGTCTTTTATTATAATTTATTACCATAAAATTGAAATTCTTTGAAACAAATCTAAATTTTTTTGCCTCTCCATATTCTGGATTTATAATATAACCAATTTTACAAAAAATATTGCTTCGTAACAAATTACTTCGTCACCAAACGCATTTATTTGTAAGTAGCAGGTGCTATGACAAGGAAAGGTGATTGCGCCGCCTTCAGTCATTGAACCACTCAGTTGCTGCGTTCATCGATGATCGCAGCATCTGAGATCAAAATTGTACTTACCTTATCCATTTGGCCTCATCCATGGCCATTTTGCTTAAAGATCCAGCATGAAATCATGAGCAGCACTTGATGTCATCATGTCGGCCAGCATGCTTACATCATACGTCACCGCGCATGGGACCTTCAAGCAAGATAACTGCGGCAGTCTCGTCAAGCTTAAATGGATGTGGTTAGTATGGTTTTTTTAATTTTTACAATTTCAGGAGAAAATCGAATCATTACAACAAAGCATGAGGAAATTTGGCTTTGCAGCTAATCGAATTTTCGCTGAAATTCGTATTGAAGGCCGCTTTGTTAACTTTGATTTGCTCAACACTAGTGTTTACCTTGTAGCAGGCTAAATGCTGTTGTTTTTTAATAGTTAAGACATTTTTGGACGTGACAATACCAATTATGTTTATTTTTATGTAAAAATGAGAAAGGGGAGTGATTTGAATTAGTCCTTTTTTTAAATATTTTAAAGAAAATGTTTACTATTACTTTGAATCCCGGTAGGGGACTTAAATATGAGTTAAGTCTGCATTTTGCTTATTGCAATTCAAAATGCCATATTTCACACATTTTTAACTCTTTTAGCAATGGGCTATCAGCACGCTGCACAAGGCATGTACACCAGTTTTTAGGCCATAATTTTAGAACATTTTGATCAGTAAATCTCCTCCTTTGTATTTGTGATCAAATTTTCTGTAACTGAGCTAAATTCTTAAATATTTATATTGATGGAACATACGACATAGCATCGTATTGATCAGCGATATCTGCATAGACAACATTATCCTTCTTTACCATGATTAGTAATGATTGGGCTTGGGAATTAGATTATGATTACATGTACTTATCTGTAGAGGAAGGTCTATTGGACACTATTGATGTTTTCAGAGTTTTCACTCTTACACTTTATGTGAATAAAAATTTCCAGACTACTCTAAATCTGGTCTTGCCAAGGTTAATCCTGTCTCAAAAATATTATGGTGGATTGTAGCTAGTTGTTTCACTCTTTATATTAGTAGACTCCTATTATTTTTGCAATAAAAATGTTCAGAACCAAACCTTATGCTCAGAGAAGTCTAGGTTCCCACAGCATGTTGCAAAAGAGTGCCCTTTTGGCATATGTTTGACTGGTATTCATGTGTATATCATTGGCTCATCTCACACATTGTTGACATATTGCTAGGATATACCATCGATGTCTGATAGGTGCGTGTCCAACCACTGGGAACTGCTCCTATCTCCAGAATGGGGCACCCAAAGTGAAGGAGAGGACACCGCACATGCACTGTGTGCAGGAGTAGACTGGAAACCTTAAGTGGCCTTGGAAAAAATACTAAAAGTGGCCTGTTTTTTAGTTGGGTCCAAATTGATGGAAGGCAACACAAGTAGGTGGGCAAGCAATACCATATTGTGGCACATTTTACCACCCCAACAGTGCCAAATAACATAGTTCATCACAAAATACTGCCAGCAGCACAAAATACATACCCAAAAACTTCCACTGGCGGCTGTGAGGAGGACTTAAGTGGCCCCCTGGGCATCATCCCACCAAGAAGTTTCCCTGTAAGGTCTATGGAGAATCCACCCCTGCCTCTGTGCTCTCCATTTATCTCTATGGGAGTTCCAAAAGTAGTCAAGCAAGCATGCCCGGCTATTTTCAGAAGTCCCATGGAGAGCACAAGTTGCAAGCACAGCTGCCACTCTATCCACCACTATAGGTGTCACCAACTTACCTGTCAGAGCTCCAACACCACAGTCTGGGGCTCAGGCACTGTGTCAGATGCGCCTCCCTGTTGATGTTCCTCGTAGGTCACGCCCCTTGGTGAGGCATCACAGCCCATGCCCACTCTCTATGTCCCGTTTTAGCCATGTCCCCTGGTGATGCACCACTTTAGCCACACACCCTGGTGATGTGACACTTTAGCCACACCCCCTGTTGATTTAAGCGTGCTTGCTTGCTGGGGGTGATTAGTTATCTATTTAAAACATATGCTTGCAATACTCCTTGCCAGTTATAGGTTTTCCCTTGCTGTGTTCCTGTGCATTTTTGGATTGGTGATATTTGGATTTGACTCCGGCTTGACTTGGACCTCTCTCTCTCTCTCTGCGATTTTGCACCCTATTTCCCGTCCAGTTTTGACCCTTGGCTTGGCTATTTGTGACTACCCTCCTCTCTGTGATTAGGTACTGTATTGACCTCCTGACTTGACCTATTTCTGTACGACCCTTCTCTGTGTGTTTATCAGTTTTGTTTTCTGTTGTGTGTGAACAGGTCTCTGCGGTTTTCACCGCGGGTGCTTGGTTTGGCTCCCTGCACTTACCAGTATAGGGACGGTCGACTAGTTGTGGACTTGCCACTTAGGGCTTGCTCTGCAAGTAGGCAGGGACAGCTGGTTGGGTTCCAGTTAGGGCTGACTGTGTGAGTGTGTCTTCCTGTATATAGTCGTGACAATAGAACTGCTGAAAACAGCCAAGCCGGAGCTCAGCTATTTTAGTGAACGGAGTGTGGCAGCGCATGCGCAGCAGCTTTCCGCTCACTTCGGGGGCCCCCATTCCAGAGATAAGAACCTAGAGCCAATAAACCTAGAAATGATAAACCATAAATGTAAACCAAAGATAAACTTGACCTCACTGTTTGTCACTATGAAGGATTTTCTACATTTTCCTGATTTTTTACACGTTTTCTTATGAATTTTCTACAGTATGTCTAGCACACCTTTAACGTTTAGGATTTGTAAAATGGTGTCCAAAAGTAGATATTCATGCACTAAAATACTTCTAATGAGGACCTTAGCTAACAAATTTCAGAATTTGACCTGTTAGGCAGGGTTCACATCATGTTTTTGTCTTAAGTTTAATGTTAAATGGATATTTGTAAAAAAAAAAAAACTATATGTTGACGTATAGTTTTTAACTAGACTCTGTGGGATAGAAAAGGGTAGTGTACCACTCTTTAGCATGCTTTCTTTCCTCAAAGTATATGTTAAATGTAGGGCGAAAATGTGATGTGATCCCAGCATAATTTTTCCAGTTCTATGCTAGTGGTATGGAGAATTGTTTATGCTTTTTGTTAATTTTCTAATGTGCTGTCAGTTTCTTAAAAGATTATAAACCTAATTGTGTGAAATGCTATAAATTCAAACATCACTATAAGGAAACATGGAAGAACATACTATAGTCTTGTTGTGAATGGGAAGGATAAATGTCATTTTATTTTTTATTAATTACACTACAAGTGCTTTACAAAGTGAAATTTCCATAATTTCAGTTTAAACTTAAGTATGAAGTCAACTGTAAAGTTGGGCATCGAAACTCCAAATGCATTTTAGCGTAGATAAATAAAAGGTTATGTACTTAGGCTGTTATAGCAAATGTGCTGCTTCCACATTATGTGGGATGCAGTTGGGTATTTGTGAGATACAAATACTGGAAGATAGTAAAGTGAATTACAGCAACCAGCGCCAGGCGGCTGCTGCCAATGCTAATAACATTTTTGGATGTGAGAAAAAAGACATTTAAGCAAATGCTGAAGACACAGTTGTACCTCTGTTGCTAGTTAAACCACTGCTGGCGTAATGTGTGAAGTTCTCAGCTCCTATGTAGAAAAAAAACACTGTACAGGACAATCGGGTCACAGTTGGGCAAACTTGTTACTTGAAGGTGCGTGTATAATAGATTGTCATGAATATATACCATAATTTGTCATGTAGAAATATAATAAAAATCAGAATAAAGGACATTAAAAGAGAATTGCTAAATAATGGACCACTATGTATAGTACATCCTGTGTTACCACCAGCAAGATAAATAGATGTTCTTCAAAGTAAGGGAAAAACAACATGGAGATCTTTCCAGTGATAATGGATAAAACTTTGTGATTTTGAAAGAGGTTTCATGAATGGGAAATATGTCACTCCATGCACTTTTTACAGAGTCACTCACTATGTTGGTTCCCAGGCAGGTAGTGACAACCACTGGATAATATGTAAAAACAGACACAAACCAGCTCATCCCCTCCACCTTATATTCCAGCCTCACAGCATCCATCTGCTTCCAGTCCAAAGATTTTGATCCAGATGATATTCAAATATTCAAATATCTTGATCTTTATTCCATTAGAATTAAAACATCCATGGGGACAGGGAAAAGCTCCATGCTTAAGCTTTTCTATCCCATCACATGGTCTAAGGGTATGGCCACATGGTCAGGTTTCCTTATACAGTTTTAGAAGCCAAAACCAGGAGTGAATTCAAAAAACACGAGGCATCTTATCTGTAACAACAAGGACAGTAAGCCCTAAGGCTAGAACCCGGCCTGTTTTCCCTACCTACTTGCAGTGGAAGCCCTAGATAGCTAGACTGCAACTGGTCGATGGTCCCTACGCTAATTACGTCAGAGACAGACTAACAAACAAAGACAGACAAACTCAATACCAGAGTCGTATGAAAATAGGTCAGAACCAGAACCTGATGGGCAGTGCAATATCAAATGAGCGACAGAGAGTGGTCAGAAGACAAGCTGGGGTCAGAAGCACAAGCAATCTAATTAAGCACAGGAGCAATAACCAGGAACAATGCTAGTGACACAAACACTAGCAATGATGTATGGCCAGGAAGGGATTTCAATAGAACACCGAGTCCCTGGATCAGAACCTGATAGGTTCATTGACGTGCCATTCCATTATTCAGACAAACTAGAAACAGTAATAGGGTAGATAAAATAATCAGCCCACTGCTAATCTCCCCAGCACATGTTGTGGAAGAAACAGAGCATTGCATCCTGTTACTAAGGATGCTGTCGCATCACCAGGAAGTGTGTCTCAGCAGCGCCTCTCTACCGGCATGGCTGTGCTGAGGCTGAGGATCATGCTGTTGAAGCCTGGACAGGTAGGTTTGTTACACTCACCTTTTAAGATGCACTCGTGCCCGTTCCCTTACTTATAGCATGAGCCTACCATTTACCCTCCACCTATATATCCTGCAACACATAAAAGGGGCCTTGAATTAGTGAATACTGGTGAACTTATGCAGACTTGCTTCTCATTACAAAAGGTATTACAGACTATAGTTAATCACTATGCAAGGTTATCCCCATTAGATGTTAGAAAGATAAACCGTTGTTTGATGTACTGAACATCCAGGTGCATAGCAACTGAGGCATTGATCACTCTCACACATTTTTATTGAGAAGAACAGGTGTCAGTAACCAAGCTTTCTGTGCCTTTATTTGGTAGGCAAAGCACCAACAAAACACACTTTTCCCATCTCATCTTCCTAACTGAAACACCTTTTGCTAATTAAATCTCGGAGAAGTCGCCTTCACTGTGGATGATAACTCAATGTTCTCAGTAAAATACATGAACGGAGCAATTATTGGTGTGGCACTAGTTTAGTTGCATTGTATTTATCTATAACTGTGACCATCCTGGTAATTTCAATGAGTTCATAACATTTTTCTTGCAATAGTATAAAATCACAATTCTACAATTTTCTCATCAATTTATTTTAGTTTCATCTCTGTTAATTGGCAGCATAAAGCACAGTTGACATTTATTCTATAAGTTGTCATTGCAATACCAAATATATTTTGTGTACTTGAGTACATCCCTTTTTTTTTCTAAAACTTGTATTTACTTTTATTTTTGCTTCACTTGTGACCATTCACATTTTTTGTGTATAAAATTGTACCTTTGTGTTCTAAATCCAATGCATTGTTGCATATGACAGGGTCTTATAGGTATTAAGTGTTGACAGTCCTCGGGGCCATTATGAGGCTCCCATGGAGGCTCCCAGTGGAGCCTTCTCCCTTTATTCTAAGACCGTATTCAAACTTATTCACAGGATTTTTGTTTGTGCTTTGCATCAGTTCTTGTTATCCAAAACCAGGTGTTGATCCTCCCTCTACCAAGATAAGGTATAACAGAATGGTTGATTAGGTTGTGTGTTTTTTAATCCCTCTCTTGGTTTTGAATAAAACTCAATAATACAAAACACTGACCAAAACATAGATGTGTGAATAAGGTCTAAAGGTGGATTTAGATGTGCAGATAGTAGGGCAGATTATTGGGAGCTTTAATTTCCAACAATCTGCCCATCTGAAGGTGCAGCTGATCACCCGATGAACAAGCGAAAACACTTTTTCATAGGGTGAAACTGTCTTTCGTGCAGTCACCTAAATTATCGTTTCTGGGAAGCAGATTGTGATGACTAAACAGCGATCTCCTGCACAGAAACAATGCAGCTGTATGAGGACAAGGAATTGCAATATCGATCGCTTGTCCTCATACTGTGGAGGTGATCACTGCATGTAAATGCAGGGCTTCACTCCCACTGATCGAGCAGCCGACTCTCGGGAGGGAACCCTTCCTTCCCGACAATTTGCTGCTTATCTGCACAACTAAATCCAACTTAAGTCTATGTTTATGCTCAGTGTTGGACTGGGATGCCTAGGGCCCACCAGTAAAAATCATTCTGGGGGGGCTACACTACCACTACATGCAAATGCCACCTGTTCACACAGCAGCAGACAGCAGCAAGATGCTACAATATGATTGATTATGGGGGTCCCGGCAAACTTTTGAGAAGGGAGGTCATGGAGAAAAAAGATACTGGCTGGCCTGCCTCTGTGCCTATAAGTCACCTCAGCGACCTGATGCATCTATAATAATAGACTGCCTATCTATATGTAGTGCAGTCTGTAACTGTGCCTCTTGTGCAGTGGATGGGGAACTAGGGCCATACCTTGCTCAGGGGCCCACCGGGAGATTCTCTTGTTCCTCTGTGGGTCGGTCCAAGCCTGTTATCGCAGCTATGAAAGGACCTGTTCTGATCCTCCTTTGGCAGTCCTGGCTGATTTGACCAAAAGAATGTGCAGCAGTATAAGTATTCTTAAAAATTTTGGAAATGGCAACATAACCTATTGTAATTGAAACCAGAAAGCCACAATCATTAAAGCCTCAAACAATTACTATGTTGCAAGTGGGAACAAAATCTAAGGCCTCTTTCACACAACAGTATGGTCGCCATGCTCGTGTTAAAAACTGCAAATTGCAGGTGCGAAATACATGTGTGAACAACTCCCTGCTTTGGATGCGGACCCTTTGACTTGAATAGGTCCGTTATCCACAAGATATGGCAAATTATAGGACATATGCTATCGTTTGCGGAGGGGGGGCATGGATCACAAGCCCATGGAAATGCACAGAAGCCTTTATTGGGATTTCGATTCCATGCCTCTGCACTGCAAAAGGTAGGTCATGTCCTATCTTTTGCCGTATCTTACGTATAGCGGGCCCATTCAAGTCAATGGGTTTGCAGCAGGGAGTTCATATGGCCAGTGCCCATGTTTTGCGGACCGCTTTTTGAAGGCCACAACACCAGCATGGTGACTATTCAATCATGTGAATGGGGCCTTAGGTTTTGCCGTCCCTGCTGACAGTAGTATCCAAGGTTTAGAAATAGTGGTACCTCATCACTGCAGTATAATAAAAGGCCATTTTCTAGGAAGGAGTGGATTTCTCATGGACAAACAAAAGCAAAAACCTTCACCATTCCCATGCTGTAAGATGACCCCCAGCAGCCATGTGTGAACCACATACATCACTACATATACTTCATTGGTTTGTCTACTCATGAGATACGGTATGTCTTCCCAGTGGACAACACATTACTATGCAGGACTGTAGAAACAATAGAGGAATTGATTAGTAAAG
The DNA here is from genome assembly GCA_033119425.1 of Bufotes viridis. NCBI lineage: Eukaryota > Metazoa > Chordata > Amphibia > Anura > Bufonidae > Bufotes > Bufotes viridis. The sequence continues at coordinate 57,470,747 of CM065597.1, read as the reverse complement.
AAAGAATTCTAAAGAAAAGTACATTGAGAAAAAATCTTTAATTAAGTAATGGGTAAGGCCCCATTCACACGTCCGCAATTCCGTTCCGCATTTTGCGGAACGGAATTGCGGATCCATTAATTTTAATGGGGACAGACGATGTCCCGGCCGGGTCCGTAATTGCAGATCCGTACTTCGGGGTCCTTAATCGCGATCCCGGAAAAAATAGAACATGTCCTATTCTTGTCCGCAATTGCGGACAAGAAAAGGCATTTTCTATGTAGTGCCGGCGATGTGCAGTCCGCAAATTGCGGAACGCACATCGCCGATGTCTGTGTTTTGCGAATCTGCAAAACACTTGCGGACGTGTGAATGGGGCCTAACTGTTGGGTGTCTCCAAAAAGTATTAAAGGGGTTTTCTGGAACTTAGATATTGATAATCTATTGATAGTTCATCAATATAGGATCAGTGGATGTCTGACACCCGGCATCTCCATTAATCAGCTATTTCTAGCAGCTGCTGGTGTAGGACACTATGTAGTGGATAGATCCAGAAGGAAAGGTTTCAATCCACTGGATAGTGGCTGTACTGGAGTACTGGAGTTCAGCTACTATTTAAGGCCTCTTTCACACGGGCGTCATGTTTGACGGCCGGATAAGAGGCAGGTGCGTTGTGGGAAAATGCACGATTTCTCCGCGCGTGTGCAAACTGTTGTAATGCGTTTTGCACGCGCGTGAGAAAAATTGGCATGTTTGGTACCCAGACCCGAAGCCGGATTTCATCACTGAAGTCCGGTTTCGGGTTGAGTATTCTGTATATTTTCCCTTATAACATAGTTATAAAGGAAAATAATAGCATTCTAAATACGGAATGCTAGGTAAAAAGGGCAATAGAGGGTTAAAAATAAAAAAAAGTAACTCACCTCCTCCAATTGAGCGCGTAGCTGCCGTTCTCTTGTTCTGTCTTCAGCTGGGGGGGTAAAGGACCTTCCGTGATGTCACTGGGTCACATGGTCCAATCACATGCTTCCATCATCATTGTGATGGGAGCAAGTGATTGGACCATGTGACCCATGTGACCCAGTGACTTCATGGAAGGTCCTTTACCCCCCTAGCTGAAGACAGAACAGGAGACCGGCAGCTACGCGCTCAATTGGAGGAGGTGAGTTACTTTATTTTTTTATTTTTAACCCTCTGTTGCCCTTTTTACTTAGAATTCTGTATTTAGAATGCTATTATTTTCCTTTATAACTATGTTATAAGGGAAAATAATAAAGATCGGGTCCCCATCCCGATCGTCTCCTAGCAACCATGAGGGAAAATCGCACCGCATCCGCACTTGCTTGCGGATGCATGCGATTTTCCCGCAGCCCCATTCACTTCTATGGGGCCTGCGTTGCGTGAAAAATGCACAATGTAGAGCTTGCTGCGATTTTCATGCAATGCAAAGGTGATGCGTGAAAATCACCGCTCATGTACACAGCCCCATAGAAATGAATGGGTCCGGATTCAGTGCCGGTGCAATGCGTTCACATCACGCATTGCACCCGTGCGTAAATCACGCCCGTGTGAAAGGGGCCTAAGTGAATGTGAGATGAGCTATAATACACTAGTGTTGGAAGCTACACAGTGAAAGGAGCCTTTAGTACCCGAAGCTCAAAAATAGCTGATTAGCAGTGGGAGGAGGCTGTAGTGTCAGAGTGTCAACAGTCTGTTAATGATGACCCACCTTGATGACCTATATGAGTCCCAAAGAACTTTTTTTTTTATTAAAATAGGTCTTACACTTTTGTACAGTATGATTTAAAAGGCTAAGGACACCTTTGGGGCAATTTTTACTCATTTTGGGCTAAAAATACTTTTTCAATTGGTCTTTATTAAAAAATTAAAGCAGTTTTTGTCCTACAGGGTTATGTTTTAGCCTGTCTGCAGATGGCTGGATGTATAGCCCTATCTCTGAACTCCTGACAGATCATAAACACTCATTATAACTAAATTATCATAAAAGAATATGATAAGAATATGGCTTAAATGTGTGTTCATGAGCTGTCAGGGGATCAGAGATAAGGTCTGTACATTCAGCCATGAACACAGTGTGAAACTGAAAGGAAGATATTCTGCAGATAGGCTGAAATGGAACCCTGTAGGACAAAAACTAGAGAATTTCTAAAGAGCCAATGAAAAAATATATACCATATTTTTATCTGTATAAGACATACCTGATGATAGGACGCACCTAGATTTTTGAGGAGAAAAATAAGAAAAATAATATTTTGAACCAAAAGGTAAGCTTTTGGTGGGTTTTGAACTAATGTTGGTCTGTGGATGACACTGGTATGGGGGGATCTGTGGATGAAGCACTGTTATGGGGGATCTGTGGATAACACTGTTATGGGGGGATCTGTGGATGACGCACTGTTATGGGGGGATCTGTGGAAAACACTGATATGGGGGGGGGATCTGTGGATGACACACTGTTATGGGGGAATCTGTGGATGGCACTGTTTGGGGTATCTGTGAATGACACTGTTATGCAGGATCTGTAGATAATACACAGTTATGGGGAGATCTGTGGAGGACACTGTTATGAGGGATCTGTGGATGACACTGTTATGGGGGGATCTGTGGATGATGCACTGTTATGGGAGATGTGTGGATGGTACACTGCTATGGGGGATGTGTGGATGACACACATATAGCATCTTATGTAATGGGGGTCACTATTCACACAGGGACAATATACTGTGACACGTATGATACTGTGACCAGCATAAGATGATCTTATGCTGGTCACAGTATCATATGTGTCACAGTATATTATCCCTGTGTGAATAGTAACCCCCATTACACCACTGGGCACCCGCTCACAGCAGTCTTTATATGCAAAATCTTTTTATGTAATGCTCCAGCAATGGCTCTGCTTTCTTCTGTAACAGTACTTACTATCAAAGCAGCGGTCCGGCCGGCATGGGACGTCACTCAGTCAGTCGCGCTCCTGCCAGCTTCATTGAAGAATTGGGAGAAGCATTCACCTCATTAAAGAAGCAGGAACGGGAATGAGTGAGTGAGGTTACACTGCTGGCCTGCCTGCCACTTTGATAGTAAGTACTACTATAGTGGATTGCGCTAGTTTAACGCAGAGCCACTGCTTGAAGATTACATGAATGGACTTTACATATGAAAACTGCTTTGAGCGGGGCCCGGGGTAATGGAGTACAGTGACTGCATGGGGCCCGCCGCCAGTGAAACAGTAGTTGCCGGCCTCCAGCCCCTCCTCCCTCCCCGCTGATACATCACCGGCAGCGCTGTGCAGCATTGCGGCCAGCAATGTATCAGTGTCAGACATTTTAAAAGCACACCATTCGCTTTATAAGACGCACTGCCATTTCCCCCCACTTTGGCGGGAAAAAATGCATCTTATAAAGCGAAAAATACGGTATACATTTTAAGCCAAATTAGTAAAATGCAATCATACAAAATTGCCCCAAAAGCTATTTGTAGCCTTTAGGTTTGCAGAAGGTACAGCTTCCTTTAATTACCTACAAGTAATCCAAAATTGATAGCTGCCTGTGTGAAATATCCCAAAGTGATTTATACAAAAAATGTGTACGTGTGAAAAAATAACTTTTTTTTAAAAGAAGTTCCAGAAGCACCAGTGGGATTATGAGACTTTCCATGTATTCATACTAATCACCAAAAATTATTTTTATTCATCTCGTGGTTGGTAAACAGAACAAGAGCTCCTAACAGTTGGGGATATTCCAGGTACGTGGGAGGTTGGATGTTCACTGCTTTGTTCGTTTGTTTTCTCTGCACGACAGCTTTCATTCGTCTTTTTTTCTATTGCTAAGTTCATAGGAATTGCACAATTACTACTGGAAATATTTGATACAAGCACAGTATAACATGGAGCTTGCCTGCTTTCATTTCTATAGATTTATGAGGAAATCTATGGAGCCAACTGTACAAAGTGGCGTTAATAAGACATTGAAGTCATTTAGCTGACTGATGTGTTCCAGATAACGTTTTTGTCATTTCATAAGTTCTATGTTCTGTAGATCTTTGTTTTGTATTATTAATAGGAAGCTGTCAGTTCTGAAAAAGCCCAAAAATAATTTGACAGGGAGATTAAAGAGGTTCGCCTGTCATTTATATCGATGACCTATAGATCATAGGTGATCAATAGAGATGAGCGAATCGAAGCTGATGAAGGGGAATTCGATCTGAATTTCAGGAAAAATTTGATATGCGAATTTCCTCGCGCTTCATGGTAACGAATCGCATTTTTTTCCTAAAATGGCTGCTACACATGTAAAGACATGGGGCAAGGAACTCTGGGAACAAGGGATCACCCACCCTGCCATGCATACAGCCAATCAGCAGCCAGCCAGCCCTCTCAGGTCCTCTAAATAGCGGCAGCCATCTTAGATTCTGCCATTTACCAGTGCACTTAGGGCAGGGAGAGACATCTGCAGGCACTATGAACAGTGTTAAAAAAAAACGATATTTGTGCTAAAAAAAAAAGGATTTACAAGTGCAGTAAAAGATTATTCAAGGTGTAGGGAAAGTATAGGAAGGAATCATTCCACAGCATTTATGTTGAAAAGGGTTCAGTAGGGAAGTTTACAGCCTGGGTAATAGGAACAATCCTTTTACACCTTGTAGCACTGACTGGGGATCCAAATTGCCATTATACAGCTCTGTAATTCCAGCAACCTATTCTTGTTAATGGGGTGCAAGTGCTGTTTGATACAGCCATTAACAGGGCTTATTACAAGTATCTGTTGTTGTTATCTGTTGTGAAGCCTTTTTTGGGGTGTTTTAGCGGAAAAAGAAAAAATATATTTGCCGCTCAGCAGAGCAGTTATCTGTTGTGAAGCCTTTTGTGGGGTGTTTTAACAGAAAAAGAAAGAATATATTTGCCTCTCAGCGGTGCAGTTATCTGTTGTGAAGCCTTTTCTGTGGCGTATTAGCAGAAAAAGAAAAAATATATTTGCCGCGCAGCGGTGTGGTTATCTGTTATGAAGCCTTTTCTGGGGTGTTTTAGTGGAAAAAGAAAAAATATATTTACCACTTAGCGGTGCAGTTACTGTTGTGTAGGCCTTTTCTGGGGTGTATTAGCAGAAAAAGAAAATATATATTTGCCGCTCAGTGGTGCAGTTATCTGTTGTGAAGCCTTTTCTGGGGTGTTTTAGCGAAAAAAGAAAAAAACATATTTGCCGCTCAGCAGTGCAGTTATCTGTTGTGAAGCCTTTGCAGCGAGAAGCCTGAGCTCCCGGTGTCATCTAGCGGTGGTGTCTTGACCAGCAACCCAGCTGTTCTTAAATGATTGACTCGGTTATCCACTTCGTCCCAAGTGACATCAGACACCCCAAGCCAAGAGTCGTGGGTTGTTCTGACACGACGACTAGTTAGCATGGCCCGGGAGCAGTCCCTGTGCCCCCACTTGTCCTGAACCTTCCTTTGTCATTTTCATTTTTCTCAGCGCGAGAAGTATTATATTCCCTTGGCTCGGCTCTACTTTTCAGTGAGAACAAGCTACTAGAGTACAGTCAGCAGCTACTGCCCAGCCAAGATCTGGAGGAGACATCCGCCGCTCCCTCTGCTAGGCAGGCCAGTAGTGATCAGGAGAGTGGCGTAAGAGCTGGTGTTGCGAGCAGTTTCCTGACCCAGAGACGGTTGAAAAGGACATTAGTGATGAGCAGAAAGTACTCGATGATGATGATGTAGCTGATCGCACTTGGGAGCTGTGTGATGTAGAGGCTTCGTCATCATTGGGAGAAGAGGGTGGCAGCTTGCCCGCGAGCCACCGGCAGAGCCAGCAAGTCGCTAGCATGGCTGGGAGTCAGCAGAGTGGCAGCATCGGGAGGTCGGGAACCAAACGTGTCCGGGATAGACCACCCGCTTCGCAGGAGCCTACCTGTCCGGTAAGTCAGTCAGTGCAGAGTGTTGGGGGTAAAATCACCTACTCTGCGGTGTGGCAGTTTTTTGTTAAGCTATCTGAGGAAGTGAACATGACCATATGTAGGATCTGTGGACAGAAGGTGAAGCATGGCCAGGATGCCAATGTTGGCACCACGGCCCTGCGTTAACATATGCAGTGTCACCATAAAGTGGCCTGGGAGAACCGTGGCTCCGATGTGGTGGTCCAGCCTGCCACAGCAACTGCTGTATCACCCAGTGGCCTGCACCCGGTTTTAGGCAGACAAAGCTCCACCACCTCAGCCGAAGGAAGCTGTTTGTCCTTCCCATCATCTGCTGGTCCTGATGCTCCTGCTCCCCCTCCTTATACTCCTCATCAGTCATTCAGTCAGCTATCGATCACTGAAGCGATTGCCAAGAGACAACAGTATGCGTGCACTCACCCAACCTCGCAGAAGCTGAACATGCTCCTGTCCAAGTTGCTGGTGCTGCAGTCCCTCCCTTTAAAAGTGGTGCACTCTGCGCCTTTCAGAGAACTAATGGCTTGTGCTGAGCTGAGGTGGAGAGTCCCAACCTGTCATTTCTTTGCCAAAAAGGCAGTACCAGCCCTGCACTCACATGTGGAACAGAGGGTAGGCTAGTCCTTGAGCCTGTCGGTGTCTGCCAAAGTGCACGGCAGCGCGGAAGTGTGGCACTGTAACTATGGTCAGGGACAATACATGTCCTTTACAGCCCACTGGGTTAATTTGGTTCCTGCACAGCCACACCAGCAACTTGGCCAGGTGACGCCACTTCCGCCTTCATGCTCTCATGCCGATGGTCCTGCCTCCTCATTCTCCACCTTGTCCTCAGCCTTCAATGCAGGGAGAATTCACAGGGGCCCTCCAGCATACCACATGTGCAGGGCACAGTGGTGTCATGCTGTTCTGCACCTTGTTTGCCTGGGTGAACGGAGTCACACAGGGGAGGAACTGCTCCATGTACTTCATGAAGAAATCGAAAACCTGGCTTTCTCCGAGACAACAAAAAATCGAAAGAAGACAGGATTTGTAAGACATACTGTACCTTGAAAATACTACAGTTCAGAATACTCATGGCGCCTAAATGTAAAAAACTACAGTAAGTAATAGTCATATATTAAGATATAAAAATGTAAGTATCTCATATAAAATGTTCCTAATTATATGTGGCTATAACAGATAATTTAATAAACTTTAAAGGGGTTAGCCCATCTGGGACATTGATGACATATCGCTTGGATATGACATCAATATCAGATAGGTGAAGGTCCCCCCTCTGGGACCCTGTTCTATCTACAGAACGGTGCTCCCAAAGTAAAGAAGAGAATACTGCGCAAGAACAGCATGCATTCCACTATAGGAGTTCCAAAAATAGTCGAGTAAGCACACATACTATTTTTGGATATCCCATAGGGGTAAATGGAAAGTATACAGCGCAAGCGCAGCAACCTCCCCATTCACTGCTATTGGACAGCTGAAAATAGCCAAGCCAGCACTCAGCTATTTTTGGAACTCCCATGGGGGTGAACTGAGGGTGGGCGTACATACGTGGGAACCGCACCTCTTTGAAATTGATGGCATATCCTAGTGATATGCTGTCAGTGTCCCAGATGGGAAGGGGTTATCCCATGAGTAATGTAAAAAGTGAAAATCAGGCATAAAATAGTACATGACAATAAATCTATTTTTCCAAAGATAAAATCAGCCCTGTACCTCCCATGGATCCAAAGATCTCCCCATTCTTTGCTCTGCTAGATTTATATAAAGTGTATTTTATTCTGCAGCTCTCACCCTATCACAACTTAACAAGCAGTTGAAGGCCATCTTAGGGCTTTTTCACACTTGCGTATTTCTTTTCCGGTATAGAGTTCCGTCGTCGGGGCTCTATGCCGGAAAAATCCTGATCAGGATTATCCCAATGCATTCTGAATGGAGAGAAATCCGTTCAGGATGCATCAGGATGTCTTCAGTTCAGGACCGGTTCGTTTTTTGGCCGGAGAAAATACCGCAGCATGCTGCGCTTTTTGCTCCGGCCAAAAACCCTGATTACTTGCCGCAAGGCCGGATCCCGAATTAATGCCCATTGAAAGGCATTAATACGGATCCGGCCTTAAGCTAAACGTCGTTTCCATGTAGTAGGGAGCGGGGAGCAGTATACTTACCGCCCGTGTGGCTCCTGGGGCGCTACAGAGTGACGTCAGGGTGCCCCACGCGCATGGATCACGTGATCGCATGGATCACGTGATCCATGCGCATGGGGCGCTTTGACGTCATTCTGGAGCGCCCCAGGAGCCGCGCGGGCGGTAAGTATACTGCTTCCCCGCTCCCCACTACTACTATGGCAACCAGGACTTTAATAGCGCAACCAGTAGCACTGAAAGCATTTTGAAGACTGATCAGTCTTCAAATGCTTTCAGTTCACTTGCATTGTTACAGATCCGGCACGCACTTACGGCGACGGAAGTGCACGCCGGATCCTAACAACGCAAGTGTGAAAGAGGCCTTAGAAAGCAGGACACAGAAATAAGAAAAAAACAAAAATCATCTGACACTACATTTTCTTAAATAACTCTATTCCATTTTAAATTACAAGAAATTACAAATGTATTTAAATCCAGCTGCTGGTTTGAAAACTGTATAATATTTTTCGTGGGACAACCCCTTTAAAGGTGCTGTCTGAGTTATGAAAAAAAAAACATCTAGCACTGTAAGTTTTAGTCAAAAAAATATATATTTCCTCATTTCCCTGGTTCTCTTTGTCCCTTTGTTTACCTGCAATAACAACAATCTCAGGTTTTCCTCATGAATATTTGTGCCCCTCCCCCTGCTCTGCAAAGGTAGTGAATACAAGAGCTGCCTTTAGTGACATGTCTGGCCGCTGGGATACTCAGCAGCATGTTGTAATTGTAGGATTACAAGTCCCAGCTGCACAAGGACACTGCTGATACACACAGGATCTTTCCCCTACCTGTTCTTGTGAAATGCTCTGCAGAACTCCTCTGTCAGCTCCTGTGGCCAGCATTTGTCTCCTACCACTTTACAAATCACTAGTCAGACCACACATGGAGTATTGTGTACAGTTTTGGGCTCCTGTGAACAAGGCAGACATAGCAGAGCTGGAGAGGGTTCAGAGGAGGGCAACTAAAGTAATAACTGGAATGAGGCAACTACAGTACCCTGAAAGGTTATCAAAATTAGGGTTATGCACTTTAGAAAAAAGACGACTGAGGGGAGATCTAATAACTATGTATAAATATATCAGGGGTCAGTACAGAGATCTCTCCCATCAACTATTTATTCCCAGGACTGTGACTGTGATGAGGGGACATCCTCTGCGTCTGGAGGAAAGAAGGTTTGTACACAAACATAGAAAAGGATTCTTCACTGTAAGAGCAGTGAGACTATGGCACTCTCTGCCTGAGGAGGTGGTGATGGTGAGTACAATTAAGGAATTCAAGAGGGGACTGGATGTATTTCTGGAGTGTAATAATATTACAGGCTATAGCTACTAGAGAGGGGTCGTTGATCCAGGGAGTTATTCTGATTGCCTGATTGGAGTCGGGAAGGAATTTTTTTTCCCCTTAAGTGCGGAAAATTGGCTTATGCCTTACAGGGGTTATTTGCCTTCCTCTGGATCAACTTGTAGGAAACAGGTCGAACTGGATGGACAAATGTCTTTTTTCGGTCTTATATACTATGTTACTATATGTTACTGCCTGCAGCTACTCAGTAAATCCTTCAGATCTGAGTCTGTGCAGCTGAAGAGGTTATTGTTTTTCCTCAAAAACACAGAGAGAGAGCAATAAGCAGCAGGCGGCAGTGCAGGGGGGCGTGGCCAGCACAGTGACGTCTCGTGTACAGACACACATCTGCTCTCTCAGGTTTGTTCACAAAACATCATCAGAACAGGGGGAGAAGCTGACATCACAGGTCATGTGACCCTCAGTGAAATCTGAGAAAGGAGCCACTGCAGATAAAGTAAGTGAACTGTAAAGGCCTTACATACAAAAAACAAAAAAATAACTCAGACAACCCCTTTATAAGGGTATGAACACACTGTATGTACGTTGCTATAGAAAAAAATGTGGATTTTGATGGAAGTCCACAGCAAAATCCATGAGGAATTATTTACATCTCTGCAGTAGTTACATGCAGATTAGTCACAGATTTTGCAGTGGATTTGTAGCAGATAACACCCTATGCTAAGGGTGAAATCTGCTGTGAAAAGCATTGTCATTCAATGTGTAGATTAAGCATGGAATTTTCTATGAAGACTGTAGATTGGATATTTGGTAAAACCTAATTCACATTGCTGGTATTATAATATGCTGCAGTTTTCATTCCCTAAAGACAAAAAAAGTACATTGATTTTATGAAAAAAAAATTTTTTAAATCTTCTATAAGATAACTAAGTTACAGGTCACCAATACATTCCAAGCCCTTTAGACCAGAAAGAGTTAAACGTGTAATGAAGAATGACAGATGTGTCATCTTGTTGGAAGAAAAATAACATAATTCTTTGTGAAAAGCGATCTGAGAGACTATGCTGGAGAAATAATGAATAACAAGATGAATCTTTGAACAAACCAAATCAAAGAAATCCCTGCTGCCCAGATCCCAGAGAGCACAGAATGGAGCTTCCTGCAGGAGACATTAGTCAGAAATTCAGAAAAATCCAAAATATTTCATAATTCATATGGTAGATACATACCGCTGAGTGTGAGGAATTCTTTCTGCATGAAAAGCCAGCAAGTGGCACCTCATTAAACAAGACCTAAACTTAATCTAACTTGGAAGAGATAAAAAAAAATGGAAGACATCATGTGAGGCGATCCAGCCTGAGGGCTTAATCTCAGAGCTTTTCAGTATAATGAATGAATTAAGTAGGGCAAGTGATTAACAACAAAGAAGCTATTAAGTTATATTAAAAAAAACTGAATTTGATTTAATTTTTAATTGTGTTTTTGATGCATCCATCAAAAATTATACATATGTGTTTTTTTCCTCATTCATGCAGATATTTATGTCTGTATATGAATAATGGATGCACCCAGAACTTTCATGTCCATACTGTATCTCTGCTACTTCCAAACCCTTAGCTACACTTACCTAAGCCTCATGACTAGAGATGAGAGACTTGAAGTTGACGAAGTGGAATCCGATCCGAATTTTAGGAATAATTCAATTTCCACCAAATCCAAATTTCCTGACGCTTCGTGGTAACGAATAGCATTTTTTCCTTATATGGCTGCTGCACATGTTAGGACATGGAGCAAAGAACTCTGGTAACGAGGGATCACCCACAATGCCTTGCATGCAGCCAATCAGCAGCCAGCTAGCCCTGTGATGTCACAGCCCTGTGATGTCACAGCCCTTTAAATAGTCTCAGCCATCTTGGATTCTGCCATTTTCCAGTGTACTTAGTGCAGGGGGAGACGTCAGCAGACGCTAGGGAGTGCTAGGAAAGACTTGAAAACTTTTTTTTTGCTGAATAGAAGTTCAGGGAAAGAGTATTAGAAGAGTATGGAAAAGATAGGGAGGAATCATTCCACAGTATTGAAGCAGAACAGGGTACAATAGGGGAGTGTACAGCCTGGGTAATAGTGTTGAGTAGAGATAAGCGAACTTCATATTTTGAAGTTCGTGTTTGGGTTGTGGTATATGCAGAATTGCGTTGTGGATTCCGTTACCACGGACCATAACACAATTCCATGATGGAATGCATAACGGAATGCCTTTAGAGGCATTACTTTATTCATTCCGTCATAATAGAATTCTATGGCCAGCATAATAGATCCGTCCAGTTTTTGTTATGCTGGAGTCCTCTCTTGCATAACGGAAATGGGACAGATCTGTTGTGCAGGCCATGGACTTCTATTATGACGGAATGAATAACGGAATGCCTCTAAAGAGAATTGGATTATGGTCCGTGATAATGGAATCCATAACACAATTCAGCCTATACCACAACCCGAACACAAACTCAAACTAAAAAATATGAAGTTCGCTCATCCCTAGTGTTGAGTGCGAATATTCGAAAAGCGAATTTTAATCGCGAATATCGGCACTTTGAGAATTCGTGAATATGTCGAATATTCATTTTTTTTTCTTCTAAGTTGTTATCCCTGTTCCTTTCCCACTTCCCAAAAGCAGTTCTTACCTGTCCGGAGTATTCCTTGGCTGCTCCAGTCAGTGCCTGTTACCACTTCTGCCGACTTCCGTGCACATGGAGCATCCCCATCACAATGGGAACGCCTCCATGCTACAATGTACTGTCAGATGTGAGAATCACAATCTCCTAAATTAGCTTAAGTTGTGCGAATAATCTAACTTGTATTAGTCGCATTACAAATTCAACTTGCAGCTGTGAAGATTAATGAAGATAAGGAATGTAGTGCTATATTCGATATTCGTCATCTTCGTCAATTCTAGCAAGCCAACCATTAGGGATCCAGCTCTAAGTTGAAATCGCAATGCGAGTATATGTTCCCATTGTGAATTCAACTTAGAGTTGAGTTCCTAATGGTTGGCTTGCTAGAATATAACGAGGATTGAGAATATAGTGCTATTTTCGTTATCTTCGTCATCTTGTTCAATTCTAGCAAGCCAATTATTAGGAACCCAGCTCTAAGTTGTATTCGCAATGCGTTCCATGCATACTGGTTTTGGTAGTTCTGTCCTTGTGTAGGGTCTAGAAGGTATAAATCTTTCTGCATCTCCCCTGTAGCAAACAAAGGTATACTTAATGACAACCAAAAGTTATATGAAATGCATTGTATGATTCAATATACTGATGCAAGAAAAAGTAAATGAACCCTTTAGAATTACCTAAATTTCTGCATTGACTGCAGGCCACATTGTATTAGTAATCAATGCAGAAATTGAAGGAAATTCCAAAGGGTTCACTATTGCAACTGTATATTTTGAACTCAATTTTTGAATGTGTCCAAATTAGTTATAATTAACCATGGAGCCTAAGCAAGACTCACTTCTGTGTGGAGATGCCCCCTTGGTTATTAGGTCCCATAACAGCAGCTGCTATGCCTGCTATCCTGGTAGTTACACCCATAAAGCTAGTGTAGTGCCCTGGAGCAGGGGTATTGTGAAGTCTGGACATTTGGACATTTGCCCCTGTTTCCCCTATGCAAAGTTATAAACTTCTTACTTTTTTTAACTTGAAAGGGTTAACGTGCACTGTTTTATACGATGTAACTGCATTTTATATGTATTTTGTGATATATATCTTGCTCATTTTCACTGTATTTGTAAGGCTCCGTGGAAAGGGTTAATGAATACTGAGAGACTTTTGGGATTTTGAATAAGAAGCTAGTAATTTTCCACAGCTGCTATAGGGTTTAAAGAAAAGGATGTTTTGGAGGGAAAAAGTCACACTTGTTTACCACCAAAACCAGACAGACTGACCCTTTGAATGTCTGGTTTTAGCTATATTGTTATGTCTGGAAACTTGTTTTTGTCTGGAAAAACTGCTGTGTCATTGCCACTGAGTATTATTGAAGCCCTAATGTAAGTCTATGACACACCGGAGTTGTAACAATTTATATGTTTGTGCTGAGTTTTTCCACTCCACCCCTCACACTAGAAGGTTCTAGTACAGCTAGAAACTGTATATAAGGAGTGCAGTCAGAGCCCCTAGTGTTCTGGATTTATTAATTAGTTCTTGGAGGTGGATACTCATGCCAGTGTGCATGAGTCAACAGAAGAAGACTCTGAGATGGGGATGCTTAGCCACAGACCATGGGTCACCAGCCCTGTGACCAAGGAGATGTCACAGTGGGGAGTGGGGGAAAACTCCCCACCGTACAATGTCCGTGGCTACTAGGCCAGGATGTAGGGAACAGGGAGCTGCTCACCCCTTTAGTGTCCCTATAGCTGCCCCTAGACTCTTGACTGTATAAGCCGCCTTCTATGGTAAGTAGGCCCATACCCTCGAACCTGGAGCCCAGGCATCCCTGCATTGCCCTGAAGGATGGTGATAGGGCAGAGACGACCAATTGTCACGACCATGGGCATGGTCATGACTCATTGTGTCGCATGCGGTTGCCAGCGGCTAAGTTTGCCGCATGTGAGTGCTGTTACGTGGTAGCCTCACGTGCGATTGCCACTGGCAACATGGTTAGCTTAAGCATGCATGTCTGGTTTACCCTTTGTGTTGTTGGCAGCGTAGCAGCCGGAGCTTGGTGCTAGGCGCTCACTGTCAACGCATGGGGTTGCCTTTGGCAACGTGTGTTTGTATGTGTGCACTTCCCCTGTTTTGTGTGCACGGAGTTAAGGTGTGTTTGTTAGGTGTAGTGGGTGGGACCTCAGGCCTCCTTATATGTTGGTGTGGTGGAGCCTGAGGTCAGTTTGGTCTTTTTTGTCTGTCTATGTAGGAGCCTTGCTCCCTGGCTGTGTGTTATGTCTCTGTGAGCCACCCTTATTTGTTATATTGATTGTTATTATTGCTTATTGTTTATGGTTTTCCCTCCTGTGTGCATCTGCTTGCCCTTCCCCCACCTGGTGTATCTTTTGGTGTGGGTTTGCATGGAGGTATGTGTATGTGTGTGCTCCGGAAGGGGCTTGCTTACCCGGGGGGTATAGCTTAAACCAGATGGTGTTGGTTCGGTATCTCCAGTGCAACAGGTAAGTGTGGGCTTTTTGGATGTGGTTTGCTCTGTTACTTACCTGTCGTGCGGGCGTACACTGTCTGGTTCCCGGCTGCTGTGGGGCTTCTGGAGACGCCTGCTCATCCGTTGTCCCGGATGAGCGGGAGGTCTCTGCCCTCTCACCATCCTAGGGTGATACAAGGACACCAGGGCTCTTAGGTTCCAGTAGTATGGGCGCTCCTACCTTCTGGGTTGGCTCATACTGTTAGGAGACCAGGGCGAGTATAAGGGACGCTTCAGGAGGTGACCTGCTCCCTATTCCCTGCTTTCCGGCGTAGCAGCCGGACATTGTACGGTGGGGGGTTTCCCCTACTCCCCACCGTGACACCTATTCATCCTACACCATGGATGAAAAGGTGTCTCCAGAGGCCTAGCAGCTGACCACAAACTAGACAGGGTCTATACCCAAACGGCAGGTAAGTATAACACAGCAACAAACACCTAAAGTTACCAACACTTACCTGCCGGCGCCGAGATGGACAGGAGACGGCCAAGATCTACCCGGACCTCCACGCAGACACCAGATACCCAGAGGCTCCGGGCAGGAAACACACTGTCCAGTGCTTAAACCCCTCTGGGAAAGCAACCCCCTTCCGGAGGAGGCAAACACACGTGTGAACGTAATTATTCCATGCAGGCAAGAGCACACCTACACGGAACAACAACCATACATACCTCCACACAAACCCACATCAGAACTAACACACAAGGTGGGGAATGGAATAGGGAGGAACACACCAAGACACCATGCAGGACTTGCCAAAGGACCTCATGCAAACCAAAATGGGGAAACCAAATTAAAGGGAAAGTGTCTCGCATGCAAAACCACCATGTTGCCAACGGCAACTGCACGTGGGGCTACCATGTCACAGCTCACACATGCGGCGACCAGGAAACTTTGCCGCTGGCAACAGCATGCAAAGCCACCGAGTCATGACCTCACCAAGGGTCGTGACAGGAGACAACTAGACTACTAACCTACACACTGTGGGCCTTTGGCCAGGATACCAGCCTTCTGAAAGAGAGAGGGACAGCTAACTCAGGCCTTTACTCAGCAACAAACCCTTCATCTGCCAGGGAGGACACTGGAGATGCCAGCCCTATGCCTTACCTGTATTGTTCTCCACCTGAATTCCTCCAGTAAAGAAGCACACTGGTTTACTGCAGACCCTGACTTTCTGGATTTATTTCCCACTGTAGTGCACCATGCCTTACCATCCTGTGGAGAGCAACTTGTGGTGACACCTCGACAGTGTCCGGGGACCCAACGTAGCATTGAGGCCATCCCAAACCTGGCCACTGTGGCATGCTTACAGCGAGTGCAGAATTATTAGGCAAGTTGTATTTTTGAGGATTAATTTTATTATTGAACAACAACCATGTTCTCAATGAACCCAAAAAACTCATTAATATCAAAGCTGAATATTTTTGGAAGTAGTTTTTAGTTTGTTTTTAGTTTTAGCTATTTTAGGGGGATATCTGTGTGTGCAGGTGACTATTACTGTGCATAATTATTAGGCAACTTAACAAAAAACAAATATATACCCATTTCAATTATTTATTTTTACCAGTGAAACCAATATAACATCTCAACATTCACAAATATACATTTCTGACATTCAAAAACAAAACAAAAACAAATCAGTGATATAGGCACCTTTCTTTGCAAGGACACTCAAAAGCCTGCCATCCATGGATTCTGTCAGTGTTTTGATCTGTTCACCATCAACATTGCGTGCAGCAGCAACCACAGCCTCCCAGACACTGTTCAGAGAGGTGTACTGTTTTCCCTCCTTGTAAATCTCACATTTGATGATGGACCACAGGTTCTCAATGGGGTTCAGATCAGGTGAACAAGGAGGCCATGTCATTAGATTTTCTTCTTTTATACCCTTTCTTGCCAGCCACGCTGTGGAGTACTTGGATGTGTGTGATGGAGCATTGTCCTGCATGAAAATCATGTTTTTCTTGAAGGATGCAGACTTCTTCCTGTACCACTGCTTGAAGAAGGTGTCTTCCAGAAACTGGCAGTAGGACTGGGAGTTGAGCTTGACTCCATTCCCAACCCGAAAAGGCCCCACAAGCTCATCTTTGATGATACCAGCCCAAACCAGTACTCCACCTCCACCTTGCTGGCGTCTGAGTCGGACTGGAGCTCTCTGCCCTTTACCAATCCAGCCACGGGCCCATCCATCTGGCCCATCAAGACTCACTCTCATTTCATCAGTCCATAAAACCTTAGAAAAATCAGTCTTGAGATATTTCTTGGCCCAGTCTTGACGTTTCAGCTTGTGTGTCTTGTTCAGTGGTGGTCGTCTTTCAGCCTTTCTTACCTTGGCCATGTCTCTGAGTATTGCACACCTTGTGCTTTTGGGCACTCCAGTGATGTTGCAGCTCTGAAATATGGCCAAACTGGTGGCAAGTGGCATCTTGGCAGCTGCACGCTTGACTTTTCTCAGTTCATGGGCAGTTATTTTGCACCTTGGTTTTTCCACACGCTTCTTGCGACCCTGTTGACTATTTTGAATGAAACGCTTGATTGTTCGATGATCACGCTTCAGAAGCTTTGCAATTTTAAGAGTGCTGCATCCCTCTGCAAGATATCTCACTATTTTTGACTTTTCTGAGCCTGTCAAGTCCTTCTTTTGACCCATTTTGCCAAAGGAAAGGAAGTTGCCTAATAATTATGCACACCTGATATAGGGTGTTGATGTCATTAGACCACACCCCTTCTCATTATAGAGATGCACATCACCTAATATGCTTAATTGGTAGTAGGCTTTCAAGCCTATACAGCTTGGAGTAAGACAACATGCATAAAGAGGATGATGTGGTCAAAATACTCATTTGCCTAATAATTCTGCACTCCCTGTAGTGAGGATGAGCGAATCAACTTCGGATGAAACATCCGAAGTTGATGCGCATAATACTCCACTTGAATACTGTACAGAGCGAGCACTCCGTAGAGTATTAGAATGTATTGTCTCAGATGAGCCAAAGTTATTACTAGTGATGAGCGGCAAGGGGAATATTCGAATTCACAATATTTCGCAAATATTTGTAGAATATTCATCATATATTTGCGAATTCGCTATTATTTTCTTGATTGCGAAAATCAGCAATGTAATATTCGCGTAATGCACGCAAAATACAGACGTGGGTCACTATAGCTACATTTTCAAACTGCTTGAAATTTACTGAGACTGGAGAAAATGGTTGGCACAGCAGAACATTACAATAGCTTTATATGCAGACAGGGTACTCAAATATAGTCACGATTGCAAAATCGGCACTAATGATGTGAATATTTTCATAATATCTGCAACTTCACATTTTAACAGGTCTGACTACATATTAGTGATTGCTGCACTAAGTATTGTTGTGAACTTGTGATAGCAGAGCACTGTGTATGTATGTATGTATGTATGTATGTAGTATACATACATACATACATACACACAGCGCTATGTATGTAGCATGTATGTATGGACAGCAGAACCTGCTACACTATATCACTATCTAACCTACACTGACTATCTCCCACTATCTATCTGTATTATATATATATATATATATATATATATATATATATATATATAAACTAACTAAATAACTAACTAACTAACTAACTATCAAATGTAATGTGACACAGGACAGAAGAGAGCACAGCAATAACACTGTACTGAAATAAACTGTAGAAAATGGCTTTGGAGAGGTTCTTATATACTAAAGGGGTAGGCAACTTATTGGTTGCTAGGGATGTTGCTAATCTCAGACAAAGACATTGTAGCCTTCTTATTGGCCCACAAACAAAAAGGGTGGTCACTGAAAAAAAAGTAGAATATTCGAAAATATGAATATATATCACTATATTCTAAATATTTGCGAATTCTCAAAGTTGCGATATTCACGATTAAAATTCACGATTCGAATATTCGCACCCAATACTAGTTATTACTAGTTATTACTTATTAGAATGTATTAGCTCAGATGAGCCCAAAACTAGTTATTACTTTGTGAAGTCTCGCAAGACTTCGCAAAGTAATAACTAGTGTTGGGCTCATCTGAGCCAATACATTCTAATACTGTACAGAGCGCTTGCTCCTTACAGTATTCAAACTAAGTATTATGCAAATCGACTTTGGATGTTTCATCCAAAGTTGATTCACTCATCCCTAATGCTTAGACTCAACAGGATTAATGTCATGTATAATATTATGCAATGGTGATGACTGGACAAGTGCTCCTTAGTGGTATGGCAGAATTTGTAATTTTCTATGGATCCAATGGATCCAATGATTACAATAGCAATTCACTGAAAATTAGACAAAGAAACCCTCAAGGGAAATGACCCAAATGTGAATCTTTTGAAAATACTGATAAATAAAGTCACCTAACATTTTATTCTTCTGAGAGAAAATAACTAAAAAGAATCAAAACTAATCAGTGAGTTCTACAAATAAAAGAGTGGAGACATGCAGTTAAAATATACACCAGGGGCTTGTAGGTATTAAACAGGAATTGCAAATTACACTCAGAATGCTGAAAATAGATGTAAGGAGGAGAAAGAAAGTAAGGAATATGATAGAATGTAAAACATGTTCAAAGAATAGCAGGTTGAACCCTCATTCTGAAGAAGCTCTTCTCCATTATTGCTATGCTGTTATTTCTTAAACTGGTCATAGACAGGAGATAATTGTCAGCCAAAAGGTTATAGACTAACTGGCAACAGACATTCTGTAGCAAAATTATCTTTTTTTAACTAAACTTTTACAAAACTTTATTTAAAAAATGCTGGAAATGTCCTTAAAAGAATTTATGTAATATACTTATTAATGTATTTAGCTTTTTTAATAGAGAAATAGCCATCTGAACTTATGTACTCCTAAGCACTGTAAAATCTCACTACATTTGTACACCGTTAACATTAATTGGAGAAGTGGGTATGCCAGCATATTGTGCCCCCCACTTAACTAGTGATGTCCCGAACTATTCGCCGGCGAACAGTTCCCGGCGAACATCGCTTGTTCCCGTTCACCGCGGCGGGCAAACATATGCGATGTTCGGTCCGCCCCCTAAACATCATCATTGAGCAACCTTTGACCCTGTACCTCAGAGTCAGCAGACACATTCCAGCCAATCAGCACCCTCCCTCCCACACCTTCCCACCTCCTATAAAAACGGCAGCCATTTTAGATTCAGTCTAAAGCTGCAGTGTGTTAGTGAGAGCCGGGAGAGTGCTGCTGCTGCTGTGCTGATGATTCTGAATTCATAGGGAAAGCGTTAGCTAGGCCAGTGTTCTGTGTCCACAGACTCATGTGCTGTAAGGACAGCATCACAGCACCCCAAAAAGCCCTTTTTAGGGCTGCTATAATAGTCTACTTTTATTTTTTTTTCTCCATATATATATTGCAGTTGCTTGGCCTTTCCGTGTGTGAGAGGCTGCAGGCCCACAGACTGTAGTGTGCCCACTGCCAGTGCCCACCATTCATACCGTGTGGCACAGGACTTTGCATAAAAAAAGGCATTTCATCTTGACACTTTAATCTAATTTCAGTTGCCTGCCTGCTGCCAGTGTGTGCCAGGCCCACTTCCACTGACTGTAGTGTGCCCACTGCCAGTGCCCACCACTCATGCCGTGTGGCACAGGACTTTGCATTAAAAAAAAGGCATTTAATTTTTACACTTTAATCTAATTTCAGTTGCCTGCCTGCTGCCAGTATGTGTCAGGCCCACTTCCACTGACTGTAGTGTGCCCATTGCCAGTGCCCAACACTCATACCGTTTGGCACAGGACTTTGCATTAAAAAAGGCATTTATTTTTACACTTTTATCTAATTTCAGTTGCCTGCATGCTGCCAGTGTGTGTCAGGCCCACTTCCACTGACTGTAATGTGCCCACTGCCAGTGCCCACCATTCATACCGGGTGGCACAGTAGCTTGCCGATAAATAAGGCATTTAATTTTTACCCTTTAATCTAAGGTTAGTTGCCTGCCAGTGTGGTTAGTTGCCTTCCACTGACTGTAGTGTGCCCACTGCCAGTGCCCACCACTCATACTGGGTGGTACAGTACCTTGCACACATAGTACCACTAATCAAAAAAAAAAATGACAGGCAGGCCACACCGCAGGGCCCGTCGTGGTGCTGTGATTTCCTTTGGCCCTAGAATAATGCCCAGTGTTCAGAGGCCACATACCCTGAACTCGAAAAATTCTGAGGACATAGTTGACTGGCTTACACAGGACACCCAATCTTCTACAGCTTCCACTCGGAACCTTGACGCACCATCCTCCTCCAGCTCAGCTTCGGGCACCTCTCAAGTTACCACTCACCCGCCCGCCGCCACCACCAACACTAGAACCACAGCCGCTTCATTTGATCTGTCAGAGGATTTATTTACACATCAGTTGGAAGAAATTAGTGATGCGCAACCATTATTGCCAGAGGATGTAGATAACTGGGATATGTCTCAGCCACGCAGCATTACACACATGGACGTACGGTGTGATGATGATGATGTGGTACCCGCTGCTGCTTCCTTTGCTGAGTTGTCAGATACAAGTAAAGCGGTTGATGATGACGATGTGTCCGTGGATGTCACGTGGGTGCCCGCTCGAAGAGAAGAAGAACAGGGGGAAAGTTCAGATGGGGAGACAGAGAGGAAGAGGAGACGAGTTGGAAGCAGGGGGAGGTCATCGCAAGGACCTATTGGCACAGTCAGACAGCATGTATCGGCCCCCGGCTTTCAGCCAGACAGTACGCCAATTAACGCATGCTGTTGCCACCACCAGATTGCCGTCATTGCAAAGCTCAGCGGTGAGGCATTTTTTTGTGTGTCTGCCTCTGATAACAGCGATGCCATTTGCAACCTGTGCCAAAAGAAACTGAGTCGTGGGAAGTCCAAAACCCAACTAGGTAAAACTGCTTTGCGAAGGCACATGATCTCACATCACAAACGCCTATGGGATCAACACATGAGTACAAGCAGCACACAAACTCAAAGCCACCATGCTCCTCCTGGTCCAGCATCTTCAGCCACATCAACCACTGCTGTCCCCCCTGCCCCCTCTCAACCACCCGCCACTCCACCTCTCACATTCAGCAGTTCCTGCTCATCACAGTCAGGTGTCTGTCAAGGAAATGTTTGAGCGTAAGAAGCTGGCTTGTCAGAACTCTTAGCCAGCCAGCTTTTACCATACAAGCTTGGTGAGTCTGAGGCCTTCAAAAAATATGTAGCTATCGGGACGCCGCAGTGGAAGGTACCCGGACAAATGTTTTTTTCACAAAAGACAATCCCCAACCTGTACTCTATTGTGGAAAAGGAAGTCATGGCATGTCTGGCACACAGTGTTGGTGCAAGGGTCCATCTGACCACTGATACTTGGTCTGCAAAGCACGGTCAGGGCAGGTATATCACGTACACTGCGCTTTGGGTAAACCTGCTGACGGCTGCCAAGCATGGAATGCGTCGCTCTGCAGCGGAGTTAGTGACACCACCACGACTTGCAGGCAGGCCTGATGCCACCTCCTCTACTCCTCCCACTCCATCCTACTCAAACCTCTTCGGCTGAGTCCTCTTCTGCTGCTGCGTCTTGCTCCACATCATCAACTGCACCCCCCCAACTCCCCAGGGGCTATTCCACATCCCGGATATGACAGTGTCATGCCGTCTTGGGGTTGACTTGCCTGAAAGCAGAGAGTCACACCGGACCAACACTCCTGTCCGTCCTGAACGCACGGGTGGATCAGTGGCTGACCCCGCACCAACTGGAGATCGGCAAACTGGTGTGTGACAATGGAAGCAATCTGTTGGCGGCATTGAATTTGGGCTGGTTGACACATGTGCCGTGCATGGCACTTGTGTTGAATTTGATTGTACAACGCTTTGTGTGTAAGTACCCAGGCTTACATGACGTCCTCAAGCAGACCAGGAAGGTGTGTGGCCATTTCAGGTGTTCCTACCCGGCCATGGCGCAATTTTGAGGTGCTTAAGTTGCGACAGCCCGACACGTTGGATTTCAACACTCCTAATGTTCAACCGCCTGTTCCAACAAGAAAAAGCTGTCAATGAGTATTTGTATGACCGGGGTGCTAGGACAGCCTCTGCGGAGCTGGGTATTTTTTTGCCACGTTAATGGACGCTCATGCGCAATGCCTGTAGGCTCATGCGTCCTTTTGAGGAGGTGACAAACCTAGTCAGTAGCACCGAAGGCACCATCCATGTTTTCTTCCTGCAGCATGCCCTGTGAAGAGTGCTGGATCAGGCCGTAGATGAGTGTGAAAAGGAAAAGGAAGAGTTGTGGTCACCATCACCACCAGAAACAGCCTTATCATCATCGCTTGCTGAACCTGCGGCAACGCTGGAAGAGGAGTCTGAGGAAGAGGAGTCTGAGGAGGAATGTTGCTTTGAGGAGGAGGAAGACAAACTACAGCAGGCATCCCAGGGTGCTCGTTGTTGTCACCTATCTGGGACCCGTGTTGTTGTACAATGCTGGGGGGAAGAACAGACCTTCAATGACATTAGTGAGGACAAGGAACGGGAGATGAGTAGCTCGGCATCCAAACTTGTGCAAATGGGGTCTTTCATGCTGTCATGCCTGTTGAAGGACCCTCGTATAAAAAGGCTGAAGGAGAACGACCTGTACTGGGTGGCCACGCTACTAGACCCCCGGTATAAGCAGAAAATGGCTGAAATGTTACCGAATTACCAGAAGTCGGAAAGGATGCAGCAGTTCCAAAACAAGTTAAAAAGTATGCTTTACACAGCGTATAAAGGTGATGTCAGAGCACAATGAGAATCTAACAGGGGAAAAGGTGAAAGTAATCCTCCTCCTACCACGACCACGCCGGCAAGGACAGGATGTGTTGTTGATGGAGGACATGCAGAGCTTTTTGAGTCCTACGCATCGCCACAGCTCTTCGGGGTCCACCCTCAGAGAACGACTCGACCGACAGGTAGCAGACTACCTCGCCTTAACTGCAGATATCAACACTCTGAGGAGTGATGAACCCCTTGACTACTGGGTGTGCAGGCTTGACCTGTGGCTTGAGCTATACCAATTTGCGATAGAACTTTTGGCCTGCCCCGCTTCAAGTGTCCTGTCAGAAAGGACCTTCAGCTCAGCAGGAGGTATTGTCGCCTAGGTCAAAAAAGTCTAGATTACCTTTGCGATTAGGGGACATAACAGGGATTAAACTGATAAGAATAGTACTAGTTAACACACCACTCATATAGGGTTGCACAGTACATTGCACGGCGCACGCGCAGTGCCCCAAGTTGGGAGTAAGAGGAATGAGCAAGCTTCTTTTTCCATCTCCCGGTTCCTAAAATCTATTCGATACACGTCCCGTGATAGGGGATGTAACAGGGATTAAACTGATAAAAATAGTATTACTGATTACTGAAAACACCACTCATATAGGGTGGCACAGTACATTGCGCGAGGAACAGACCTTCAATGATGTCAGTGAGGACAAGAAACTGGACATGGCTAGCTTGGTATCCAAACTTGTGAAAATGGGGAGTTTGCGGTTGTGCAAATGTACTGTTTGTGGTGCGTTAAATGCAGAGTTTGGTCTGTCAGAGTTTGGTCTGTCACTGTGAAGCGGGCGTAACCCTTTCACAACCTGATCGATACAATATCATACCTGATCGTATACACACACTGGATGTTTTAAAGTACGTTATTCCAAACAATTTAGGAATGTTAGGTGTTTTATGCCCTTTATGGATTAAAACCCGACTCTGTGTCCACTACGTAATTTTCTATGGGAGTTTTGCCATGGATCCCCCTCCGGCATGCCACAGTCCAGGTGTTAGTCCCTTTGAAACAACTTTTCCATCACTACTGTGGCCAGAAAGAGTCCCTGTCGGTTTTAAAATTCGCCTGCCTATTAAAATCTTTGGTGGTTCGCCCGTTCGCGAACATTTGCGGAAGTTCGCGAACGGAAAATTTTATGTTCGCGACATCTCTACACCTAACCAGCCAAACCCCATACCAGTAACAGACCCTATTTAAAGGTGCATTAGAGGTGCCTCGCGGCTATTAACAATGGAGACTATCTATACAGTGTAGACTCCATTATTAAATGAAATGCAGCTGTGGGCTAATTTGCCTTGCGGTTCTTCATCACAGCATGGCCCAACCCGCCTGCAGCCTGGGTATACTTTATTTATAGCGCTTCATGATTAATTACTTTATAACTAATCATTTCCTTGGTGAACTTTGGCAAAGCCTAATCAAAATTTTCAAAAATTTCATAAATCTCTAGCTACCACATCTGCTGTTGAGATCCTAGATTTCAAGTCGCTTCACTCAAAACTTCGGTTTAATTTTGTACCGAGATCCGTCTCTATAAAGAATTTTCATGAGGTTGACATCACTGTGGACTCTTTATATTTATTTCGTTTTCTACACACTGTAACACAAGGCTTGGAGCTGTGCAAGAACTGCAACTAAGTCCTGTTTAGCTGAATGGCTGGTTTGTGCCTAGTAAAATGTGAAATCCCAATGGTCATGTTCCACCAATCAGTAAGTGGATACCTTAGTAATATATTATCATTTATTGTAATAGGAACAACCCTTTAAATCTCCCAGTGTACCAATAATTTATATATTATATCCTAAGTTAGACTTTTTCAACACTTTTGACCATGCTAAACTGCTGACAGCTCTAGGTGGGGGATGGGGAGAGCAGAATAGGCTTACAATTTTAGGAGCCTAACTATAGCCTAACCCTTATTTAAGACAGTTATGCTTAGGAGACCACTATACCCTGACCCTTATCATTTACCAGTCCCCTGATGAGTTGGAATATAACCAATAAAACGCGTTGGGACACTTTTGAACCATTACTTGGGACTTCCCTGCAATCTTTCCCATTTCTCCATTCCACAGAGTCAGGAAACCATTCTACTTATGGTAAAGCCGGGAGCTCAAGTTAGATTTGAGGGACAGCTCAGAGGGATTGCCCTTATCAGGGCGAGTGCTCTGCTACCTAAACGTAAAGGGTAGCTCAGGCCAAGTAGGGGCATTTCAGGGCAAGACACCTGGCTCAACGTTGGGAGATCCCCTGTTACCAATAATCTACAAAGCTGTGAGACCGTTCCTTTTCTTAAATTGCACACTGGTTTACTGTTTAATAAGTATTTTGTATATTTTTGTATATTGAACGATTACACTTTAAGTATTATAGTTAGGGCCATTTTTTGTTAATTGCTTCTATCCTCAGGATAGGCCATAAGTGCCAGATTGGTGGAAATGTGACTCCACCTACTGATCAACTGTTTGAAGAGACTGTGGAACATCTGGCAACATCATGTTCTTCAGTCACTTGGCTTAGGCATACCTCAGTCCTATTCAAGTGAGTGGGGCTGAGGTGGAATTTCATGCACAACCACTACCAAATGCTATGGCACTGTGCTTAGTAAGCTACATGGAGTGCTGTGGCCTCTTCAAATAGCTGATTGGCAGGATGCCAGGAGTCATATCCCCACCGATCACATACTGATAGCCTATACTTAATATAGGTCATCAGTGTTAAACACTTGGAAAACCCCTTTAAGTTGAACACTTGAGAAGTATAAATATTCTACAACATATCAACAACTGAAATATATATTAAACAAATTCAGATACTTTCCTTTGCTTTGGCAATAATAAAATGTACCAGAAAGGATATTAATTGATGTGTTTTCCCACCCTTATTAAATAAATAGTGATGGTAAATTGTCCTAATTATGATTTATTAGGGGTAATCTATCACTGACGCACAGTCTGCCAGATGGCAACATGAAGTTTGTATAAGTTTGGCTTAGTTAATATTAATACGCCATTTACATTGCATTAAAATTTAAACAAGACTCTACACATCTTTTTTGCAAATTAAAACATCATATTCATATTGCAAATATATATTTTATGAGAAGAAATGAAACCCACAACAAATTAAAGCCACCCAAGCAACATAGATACATGTATAATGGTGGATTAAACTGCAGGACAGCATCCACACTCTCTAGGTCATTTAAGGTTGGTTCTTTTTTCTTAACGGAACTTTACAATAATAATCCTTCTTGATTGAACAGAAATACAAGAAAATAAACTTGGTGGATATTTATTAATCAAAATATGCCAGAAATGTGAACATGTTTTTCACTGCATTTGCAACCAGTACATATTGATGACCTATTATCAGGAGAGGTCATCAATATCTGAATGGTGGGGGTCTGACTCCAGCACCCCGCTATTCAGTTGTTTGAAGAGGAAGTAGTGCTCGCATGAAAGCCCCCACCTCTTGAAAAAGCTGATTGGTTGGAGTGATGGGAGTTGGACCTGGACTGATCAGATATTGATGTCCTATCCTGAGGATAGGTCATCAGTATGTACCGGCTGCACAACCCCTTTAAGTGCTTTAGACACTTTAGGAATTTCTTGCAACTTGTCTAGCAAGGGTGTGTGTCTTACAGAATATGTGGACTGGCATCACTGTCAAGGCACATGCCTTAAATGTGACATTCTACAGCAAAAAATACGCAAAAAATTAGCCTAACAAATAGGTGGTGAAAAATTAGACTAGATAGTCTAAACATATATTTTACTGGTGCCTCGTGGCCACCTCCATCCTGCTCCTCTGGCACAGCTCCACTCATCCAATGTTTGTGGCAGGAAGCTGACAGGGGGTCTGTGCCCCTGTATCATGTGTGTGTCTATTGGAGATATTCTTCATTGAACCTCACCTCATTCTGTAGTATTGCAAGGATGAACTCTACTTCTGCTCTGTGTGCAGCTGCTTCTAATGCGTTAATTATGCTATATATGCTTTGCTGTTTGTCTCACTCTCTGCCTGAGCAATAGGTTTACTAGTTTGCTTTATCATGCAAAGGTAATATAATCTGCTTGTCTACCCTCTGCCCTGACCCATGCTTGATCACCATACTTACCCTCAGCTGCCTGCCCTGACATTCAGACTTGTTTCACAGATTTGCAAGGATTCTGCCTGCCCTGACCTCAGCCTGTTACTGACTATGAACTTTGCCTGATCCCTCGATGCCCCGCATCTGTGTCTATAACCACAGTAGGTCATCTGTCAACCACACTGGAAATACAGCGAAGTCCAGATCTTATTATAGGAGTTAACAGGTAAATACCAGGGGACTGTCAGGACAGTGCCCTTAGGTTTAGCCCAAAGTCGAACCAGTTGGTTAAATTAGTCATTCCACACCCACTTATTGTAACATGAAGCACCAGATTTATCATCCATCATCAGCCACTATGATAATTCTGTTGCACTTTAAGATTGTCTGGGGGAGATTTATCAAGATTGGCTTGTGCTATGCAAATTTTCATATAATCTGCGCTGACAGAAGATGCTTTTAATTTATGAAGACGTGCATGCCTCCTCATAAATTAAACCCATCCTCCGGCAGTCCGTGTACCTAAAATAACATTTATTCTTCATGCAAGTGAGGGTGTCCGTGCACAGAGTTGTGGGGCCTAGCCCCTTTGTGCACCTCAGTTCCTAAGCTTTTCAGTGATGCCCATGCAACTCTGTGCAATGAATCCCTCAATGGCTGTCAATGGCAGGACACATAACAGGCATTGTGACACCAAATTTCCTTCTACTAATTCTCTGGCCCAAGCAGATAAGGGGTGTTTAATGACGGTGCCACCTGAGTCTGGATGGGGGACAACAAAACTGTGGGAGCTGCTCATGCTTGTCATCTACTGATGCTCTGTCTGGGGCATCCAGAGCCTGTTCTCTGTGTGTGAGTGCCCTCACATAACCACTGTTCCCAATCCTAACACCTCCTGAAAACTAGATCGGAATGGCCTAGATGGTGGGCAACTCATTGAAATTACATTCTTGCTTTCCCCAGTCCAATGATGTGCCCCCATCAAAGTCAACTAGGCAAAATGTCTTTGAGTGCATCATAGAGGGCATATCTAGCCGTCAGCGATCTCACACCAAGAGGTACATTACCCAAAAGTAGCATTTAAGAGCCTTTTTATAAAACTTTTAGGCCTTATTGTGGCAAGATCCATTGTCTAATCAGTCCACACCTGTCGGAGACATAACAGCATGCCAAGTTTTACAGCACTCCAATATTTCTATCTGGGTGTGTAATTTTTTTGTCAATGAGTGTATATCTCCCAAATGCCCCTTTAGCTTACTTTTTTAAACAGATATAGGACCTATTGTATGAGTTCCTTTTATGGCAGTCAGTAAACCAGGGAAGTAGATTAGGATAGTAATCTGTTTCTTCTCACATATTGTTATAGACCTGGACAATAGATATGAGTGCTATGAAAACTAGCTGAGCATAAAGTGAGGGGCATAGCTAGAGTAATTCCCAAAAACAGAGTTGTAGCAAACTAGAATCATATAGTGAAAGTGTACATGGGATCCCAGAAGACAGGCCAAAGTCCGAACCAATGCATGGATCAGAACCAAGATAATTTATCTAACCAGAGGATGGATCAAAGCTATAAACTGGTAGAGTGTAGAGTAGAGATGTCCCGAACTATTCGCCGGCGAACAGTTCCCGGCGAACAAAGCTTGTTCGCGTTCGCCACGGTGGGCGAACATATGCGATGTTCGGTCCGCCCCCTATACATCGTCATTGAGCAAACTTTGACCCTGTACCTCACAGTCAGCAGACACATTTCAGCCAATCAGCACCCTTCCTCCCACACCTTACCACCTCCTATAAAAAGGGCAGCCATTTTAGATTCAGTCTAAAGCTGCATGTTAGTGAGAGCAGGGAGACTGCAGCTGCTGCTGTGCTGATGATTCTGAATTCATAGGGAAAGCGTTTGTTAGGCCAGTGTTCTGTGTCCACAGACTCATCTGCTGTAAGGACAGCGTCACAGCACCCAAAAAGCCCTTTTTAGGGCTGCTACATTAGTCTGCTTTTATTTTATTTTTCTCCATATATATATTGCAGTTGCCTGGCCTGCCCGTGTGTGAGGAGCTGCAGGCCCACAGACTGTAGTGTGCCCACTGCCAGTGTCCACCACTCATACCGTGTGGCACAGGACTTTGCATCAAAAAAAGGCATTTAATTTTTACCTTTTAATCTAAGGTTAGTTGCCTGCCAGTGTGTGTCAGGCCGACTTCCACTGACTGTAGTGTGCCCACTGCCAGTGCCCACCACTCATACCGTGTGGCACAGTACCTTGCCGATAAATAAGGCATTTCATTTTTTCCCTTTAATCTAAGGTTAGTTGCCTGCCAGTGTGTGTCAGGCCCACTTCCACTGACTGTAGTGTGCCACTGCCAGTGCCACCACTCATACTGGGTGGCACAGTACCTTGCACGCATAGTACCACTAATAAAAAAAAAAATGACAGGCAGAGGCAGGCCACACCGCAGGGGTCGTCGTGGTGCTGTGATTTCCTGCACAGACGCAGTGACCGTGGATTAAAACAAAGGGGAGGGAGCCAGCCTTTTTTTAACCATCTCCCCGTTCGAAAAATGAATTCAATTCACCTTTCGGGGACCCTTGGTGTTGTACGTGGCTGGGTGGAGGAAGAAACCTTCAATGACATCACCGGGATGTGGCTAGCTTGGTATCCAACCTTGTGCAAATGGGGAGTTTGCGGTTGTGCAAATGGACTGTTTGCGGTTGTTTGCGGTGCATTAAAAGGGGAGTTTGGTCTGTCAATGTCTGTGAAGCGGGCGTAACCCTTACACTATCTGATCGATACAACATCATACCTGATCGTATACACACACTGGATGTTTTAAACCACGTTGTTCAAAAAAATTTAGTATTGTTAGGTGATTTATGCCTTTTATGGATTAAAACCCAACTCTGCGTCAACTATGTAATTTTCCATGGGAGTTTTGCCATGGATCCCCCTCCGGCATGCCACAGACCAGGGGTTAGTCCCCTTGAAACAACTTTTCCATCACTACTGTGGCCAGAAAGAGTCCCTGTGGGTTTTAAAATTCGCCTGCCTATTGAAGTCTATGGCGGTTCGCCCGTTCACGAACATTTGAGAAAATTCACGTTCCCCACTCGCGAACAGAAAATTTAATGTTCGCGACATCTCTAGTGTAGAGTTATGGCTAATGATTATTAGGTAAATGTCAAGTGGACCACGTTCAAGTAACTCAGGGGAGTCGAATGGGGACCGGTGGAGTGTTCTACAAGTCTTGGGTGTGGGACTATTGGCCAGCAAATGGACTATTTGATTTGAGTAAAAGATAGCTTAGCTATGGTCTAAGAAAAACCTATTCTTTAATTAAGTCATTTTCTTGTGTAGATTGGTAATGTAGTGAGACTAGCAGTGGATTGACAGATTTCAAGTATATAGTACTTAAAAATATTATGAACATAAAAATAATATAAATGAAAAAAAATATTGAATATTGAATAAATAACATTATTTTTTCAATATGTAAATATTGGACAAGTATCTCTGATGTAAATCTAGAGTATGTTTTTGTATTTTAAGGGTTAAGAAATTTTGTATTTTAAGGGTTTCTGCCACTAGAATTTTCACTATTAAACTGGCTGACATTAGTGATATGCTAATGTCAGCTGCACCTAACTGTGCTATTCTTGTAATTATTCATGCCCCCATTACTGCAGAATTCTTACTTTTATAATATACAAATTAGCCTCTAGGTGCAGGGGGCGTTGACCCTGCTCCTAAAGGTTCCGTTCTCCCACCTCATTACACGCCCTCCAAGTCTTGATTCACAGGGCCAGGCAGCTTTGCATCCTCCTGCTGGCCCTGTGCGCTGGAGAAATCTCACACCATTCAGTATTCGGTGCAGGCGCGGTAAGGGAAGGACACTCATCGGCTGCCAGCTTCCTCACCGCACCTGCACCGAATGATGAATGGGGTGAGATTTCCCCAGTGCACAGGGCCGGCAGGAGGAGGCGAACGCTGCCTAGCCCTGTCAAGACTTGGAGGGCGTACAATGAGGTGGGGGAACGAAGCCATTAGGAGCAGGGTCAACGCCCCCCTGCACCTAGAGGCTAATTTGCATATTATAAGAGTAAGAATTCTGCAGTAACGGGGGCATGAATATTCACAAGAATAGCATAGTTAGGTGCAGCTGACATTAGTACATCGCTAATGTCAGCCAGTTTAATAGTGAAAATTCTAGTTACAGAAACCCTTTAAAAGAAATATATTCAGTGAACGACCAATTTGGCAAAAACTTGCATAAACCATTTAAAACTGGATCAGCTGCATACACATAATCTGTAAAGACAATATTTGTCCACCATAGCTCATTTTTAAGTGCCTTTTTGATCAGGGCAGCACCAATTGTGTATGAAGCTCCTTAGATTTCCTGTGTTGCAGGTGCAAATACAACTTGCACCACATGAAATAGATTGGTTTGCTGTGGTTCCCCAACAGCTAGTGTCTTATAGTAAATCCAACATCATTTAAATTCATATTGCAGCTAGTATCGAAAGTTGAAAAGATTTCAGAGCAAAAACAAGAGGGCTTTTAATGTTTGAAGTTTGTCTAAACCTCTTAAAGTAAGAAACTGTGTTTCAACGTTTTGTACAAAGCTGTATTGAATAATATCACAGTACCAGCCTCTTTCCTATGTCAAGTTCAACAGAACTTTCCCTTCACCTGGCCGCAGATATCAATTAAATGCTTTGGGATTAAAGTAACTAAAGACTCCTCAAATTTATATAGGGCAAACTATTTACCATTCATTCAGGATCTATCCAATCAATTACAATCTTTAAAAATACCATTTACCATATTTCATGGATGAGAAGAAGGAATCTCCTAAAGGCCTTCATAATTCCCAAGATACTATATGTTTTTTTTTTTTATTCAAACCATATTTAACTCTTTCCTCTGGGACAAAAAAAAAAAGCGTCCGAGACTCCCCTTCCAACTTTTGAAATGAAAATGTAAATTTTGAGGTTTTGGTCTGAAAGATCTCTATACCTATTATAGAGCAAATCAATTATGTAGATGGATATCCATCAACCAAAACACTTCCTCTAATTTATATGCCAATATATAAAATCATCTCCTCGCACAGTTCAATTGACGCACCCTATGGAACTTATCTTCTTATCTACCATCAACACAATACCTTAATAATCTTCTCAAAGGTCTCACTTTGGTAGGATATAAGGTTAATCAACGGACTGAACTGTTTTCAAAGTATTTTTTTCTTCATTGTCGCTTTAACAGTGATTGTGGATCAGCGGTATTTACCTGCTCACCAACCCTGTCCCAAGCACAAGGCGAGCACTGCCTTCCCTGGCCACCTCCATCATTGCCCGCATCCAGCTGCTCTTCAGGGCAGGTAGTAGTGGTGATCTAGTGCTGGTGTCTCTCCATACACTGCTGAAGTCTTGACTCTGTGCCTGCAGAAGCTGTGCCTTCTCGAATCGGCTCCACATTTTCGTTTCTTCTTCTTCTTTTGCCTTTTGAGCCTGTTTCCTCTAGAGCCTCGGCTAGCGCACATCACTTCCTGTGAGGTAGGGGTTTTGCATATATGACCTGTGTGACCAATCCCAGCCATCCTGCACCAATTTTAGTTGTCTAGCCCCCTTCTCAGGTGCCTGAGCATTAAAGCTCCTTGTGTCCTGCAGAGGCTGCTGTTACTTCTGCTTGTGTTCTTTTATATCTGATCAGTGCTTGTGTTTCTGGACTCCGCTACCTGTGATCCTTGTCTGCTTTGCCGAGACTCTCCTGTTTTTGACCCGGATTGCTTTACCTGTACCTTTGCCGCCTGCCCTGACCCATTGCTTGTTTGAATTCGCCTTTGCCTCATCCTTCAGTTCTGCACTGTCATTCCTGTTTATGACTCGGCCTACTGACTATGACTGTACCTCTGGTACCTAGCTCTGGTACCTCCTGGTCCACTTGACTAGCTGCCTTGTGTGCCAATCCTCCTCAAGAGGAAGTGACCTGGTGTTTCCCCCGGGAAAGTCTATCCCCACCATCAGGGTTACTGCAAAGAATGAGGGATTCACTTAGACAACACCCTTACAGGAGATTGGTCATGTAACATAGTGGGTTCACACAAACTAATTTGTGACAGTGGCATTTAGTTCTGCTGTAAAAGTATTTTGTTCTACTTTTTGGTATTTGGTTCTGCTGCAGAATCAAATACCACAGTGCAGGACAAAATACTACCCCAGCAGAACCAAATACCACAATGTAGCACAATATAATTCCCTAGCAGAACTAAATGCCACAATGAAGAACAAAATACTACCCCAGCAGTACAACAAGAGGATCTGCTAGGGCAGTAAATTCTGCTGCACTGTGGTATGTGGTTTGAAACAGCATACTGCCTACGAGCACTACCAAACATACAGGCTAATACAGCACTACATATTTTTTTCATCCGGTGATATTTCCTCTGTTGTAGACATTCTTTTTCCTCATCTTCTCCTTTCGGCCCATACAGCCACAACAAATTATTTCAGTTGCATCTCGTTTCTCAACACAAACTTCCCATCCTGCTTCCCCTACAGTGTTATACAGCTGCCACCCCCAACATAATACCCGCTGTACTCCCCAATGCACGCAAATACTATACTGTAGAAATAATAGTGCCCTCAGCAGTAATAAAGCCACCTAAAATGTCTCCATTAATAATAATTACACCTATATAGTTCCTCCAGTAGTAATAATGCCCATATAGTGCTTCCAGCAATAATAATGCCTTTATAATGCCTACACTAATAATAGTGTCCCTATAGTGCCTCCAGCGATGATAATGCCACTATAGTGTCCTCGAGTAATAATAATGTCCCCTAAAATGCTCCCATAATAATAATACCCTTCATTGTGCTCCCAGTAATGCCTGTATGATGTACCCAGAAATAATGTCGCCAAATATGCCCCAGTAATATGCCCCAGAGAATCTAAGCCCGCTTTTACTTGGCTAGATAAAGGTTGTCTTTTTTCTATTGGAAGCTGGACCCTGTTTTTTTTGTTTTTGGATTTCTAAGGTGCTCTGTCCTAAATATGTCCATGCCTCCTAATACCAAAGCAAGCAGGTGAGGGCTTTACTGCTTGTTGTTCTTTTAGCCATTCTACTATACATTGCTGCGCTGGGAGGGTTGGTACGCTGACCAGCCAAGTCCCAGCTGGTTGACTTGAGCCATTTGTCCAATCCCAGAGTTTGGCATGGGGACTTAAGACTGCTGATTCCTGATTGATTTGCCTGTGTTTTTTTTTTTTTTTTTGTATCAGGGCTCAATATTGTCTGATACTATTGACTCTCCTGGGGAACTGACTCTGGCTTGTTTTTGGATTAACCCTGTGGCTGCTATTCCTGCCTATATCTTAAATGCTTAAAAATAATTTTACCAGAATGCATTTTATCTTGGAGCTCTTATTTGGAGTTTTGATAAATACTTCTGTTATGCAAAATAAATGACAAAAGAAATCATAAACACCCGTATACAAAGCCAAAACACACATCAACTACAATGAGCATTCATGTTTATTCCGCCAAGCAACACATGAAATCTCAAATCTGTCTTGCTTAAGAAGTGTAATTTTTATTTGAATAACACATATCCACAGTATGCACACGTCTACACAATAATGTATAGTAGATACAAAAAAAGCAAATTCTATTTAACGAGCATCTATCAGCAAGATCAATCTTATCAAACCAGGTACAATGCTTGGTATGGTTGATCCTACTGATGAAGAGCATACTGTTGCTATATTGGTCAGTTCTGCCATTAAGAAAAAATCTTTCTTTTAATGAATATGGGTTAGGATTTAAATGTACAGAGGGGAAGACACTAGCCCTTCGGTGCACTTTTGCTCCACCACTGTGCATTGATGGCCACTCCTCCAACCCTGCCAGTACCAGGCGCAGGGGCAGATTGGCCATAGACCTTACAGGGAAATTTCTCGGTGGGCCGATGCCCATTGGGTCACCTGGGCTTTCCTCACGGCCCGCCAGTGGAAGTTTTGGGGATGCACTTTGCTTCTGCTGGCAGTATTTTGTTATGGACTGTGGTATTTGGCTCTGTTGGGGTAGTATAATGTGCCACAATATGGTATTGTTGGCTCTGCCTTCCATCAATTTGGAGCCAACTACAAAATGGGGCCACCAAGTTCCCAGTATTTTTTCCAGGGCCACTAAGTTCCCAGTCCGCCCCTGACCAGGCATCATCAATGTCTTCACACCTAGCCTTTATAATCCTTTGCCGATACGGTATATTATACTATCGTCACATGCGTAGTAGTTATCTGTGCTGCGGGGGCAGATGTACTGCGCATGTGCCGATGGTGGAATGTATGGCTCAGGTGTGGGATTACAGCGCAAGAGGAGGCTAATGACATGACTGCTGACCCTGTCCATAACGCAAACTGAAAAGGGTAACAGAACTTTTCAACCTATTCTCAGTGTTGAAAAACTGCAAAAAAAAGGGCAATAGTGAAAAAAAAATGTAAAAAATAAAAAATCTTTAGAAATTTTTTCTATAAAAACTTGCCATAGGTCATTTCCTGACAGCAGATTCTCTTGAAGCACCATGGATGCCACTTTTAGCATTGGAAGATATAAAATGGGATCAAACCGGATAGCAATCTTTCTCCAAAATAACTAAATAAGAATGACAGCCTGGGAGGCAGAAAATCAAATTAGCTCCACATTTTCCATCTCATTGTTTCCAGGAAAATAACAATTCTGTAATGAACATACTTCTAGCAAGCTGTGCTAAACAGGTCTCTCATCCAAAAACTCACACACCAGTTGCGAAATTCAAACAGGAACTATGGGACATCTGCTCTGGCGTAGCTATCACATAGAATCTTTTTGACACATATTGGTAATAGTCTTAACTTACTTACTTTTTTTTTCCTGCAGAAACATTAGTTTGTCCGCGCCTGAAATCTGGCATGCAGAAACTGACAGATGCTTCTGTCTTTACCTTGTCCTTAACTCAGATTTTTTTTTTTTTATTAAACCAGCACATCGACTAGAATAATTTCTCTGTTATGGAGCTATGACAAAATGCCATCTGTCTTTAAGCGATTATCCAACCTGATGCCACTGTAAGAAAAGTATACAAATGATCCAGAATGTGTCAGATTTCAGATATAGTCTGTCTATCTATCTATCTATCTATCTATCTATCTCTATCTCAGGGGCGGACTGCACTTTCCTGACTGCGTACAGCGTCAGGACTTACAGCGCGCACTAGCATTGATATGGGGGCCTAAGCATCTGATATGGGGGCCTGAACATCTAATATGTGGTTGTGAGTATCGATATGGGAGCCTGAGCATCTGACAAGGGGTTCTGAGCTTCTGATATGGGGTCTGAGCATCAATAAGGGGCCCAGAGCATCTTATATAGGAGTCTGAGCATGTGATATGGGGGTCTGAGGATCTGATAACGGGGTTTGATCTGATATGGGGGTCTGAGGATCTGATATGGCGGTTAGATTTGAGGATCTGATTTAAAGTCTGATGTGGGGGTCTGGTCTGAAAGGAAGGGGGTATTTTTGTACTGGTGCACATTATAAGGGGGCTTTGTTCTACTGGCACACATTGTAAGGAGAATTATTACTACTGGGGGACTATTGGGAGCATGATTACTAGTATGGGCACTATGGGGGCATTATTACTTTTGGGTCAGAATAAGGATATTATTGCTATTGGAGGCACTGTTAACACTAAATGCACTCTGGCAGATTTTTCTATTGGTGGGACTTTGGGGAGGACTATTACCGTGGAGGGCACCCTGGCACAGTATCAGCTTAGCACAATTTTTTTGGGGGGACATTATGGAAATGCTATTAGTTATAGAAATACTATTTCTTGGGCGCAGCTATTTTTATTTTGTTAGTTTGTTGTTATTTTATTGTTATCGTCTTTTTGGTAAACTCTGCAGAGACAAGAGTTAGCTGAAAGAAGTCATCATGGAGGTTTGATCTAAATGGAAAAGATGATGAAAGAGAATATCCACTAGAGAAGACATCACTGGATGTAAGAGGTATGTGCGCTGTATTCTCCTGTATGTTTGTAGTGCTGTATGTAATGGTTTCCAAGTATGTCTTTAACAGGAGTGCTGGAGGGAAGGGGATAGGTTGAGAATTTGGCAGGTGGGGGCACCATTTCAATCTTTGTCTGTGGCAGCAGAAAGGCTAGGTGCACCCCTGTGCCTTGCCATAAAACACTGAGTGAAGGAAGGGGAGCAGGCACATTCCATGCACAGAGGCTATCTGCTGTCTATGTCCGCCCCTGATCTGTCTGTCTATCTATCTATCTATCTATCTATCTATCTATTTATCTATCTATCATCTATCTATCTATACTTCTATATACTATATGAACACAGTATCTGACAGTAGATATATAGTAATATCCACCACAATCCCAAACCCTAAGCAATTATGAGAATTCCCAACATCCACAGTTTTGGGTGCTCCTTAAAAGCACATCTTTTTAGGTTCACTCTTTGACTAAATTTTATGTTGAAGATTTGAACCACAATTTATTTAGGATTATGTAGCTAGTATAGTTGTGTCCATCATGTTCATCCAGGTAATAGGAGAAAATGTGGATGAAGGAAAGAGTAAATTTTAGAACTTTATTTCCCCCTAATTGCGACATCCATCTATATGTGAGAATAATCATGTTCCTACTTATCACATTTTACATCCTTTGAGAAGCTTGGCATCATTCTGTAAGAACACAGTAAAGTATTTCATGTTGCTCTTCTGGAATATCAAAGCACAATGTGCTTAGAGTAAAATAAAATGTGCAGTGTTTTTATGAAGTGTTGTTTGCCACCTGTGGAGACCATAATGAAGCTGACAGATACAAGGCCGTAGTCCCACATGTCTCCTTGCCCTGGGTTGTTAATACTGTAAAGCAGTTTGAGAACTGTAACAACAATTTCTGCATGGATTGTGTCAAAAAGCTTCATGACTATAAGCTAATACTATGTATTTTATGACTCATTGTCAGGGCTGTATTTACCATTAAGAACCCCTAGGCACTTGCCTAGGGCTCCAGAAAGTTGGGGGCGGCACTCTACTAAATGTGGCCATATATGACTCTCCTGAATTAAACTGTATTGCCGTTCTCAGGATGGAAATGCAGTTAAATAATGCGGTGGGGCCTGCCCAGCCATTCACCCTAGGCCTTGGACTTCAGGCCTAGTATTCCTGAGGCCTATGAGGCAGTGTATCGATACAGGTGGGAATGATAACGTCATCATGCCAGCCTGCACAGCGTTAGGTGACATAAACCTGACTGAAGCCTTCATCCCCAGCATTCCAGGTTGTAGACTGGAAGAGGTCTGTGACTTTCAAGGGACAGAGATTAGTATTAGATTTTTTCTTCTTCTTTTTCAACTTGGAGACATTATTGGGGGCTCACTGTAGGGTATATTACTACTGAAGCCGGAACTGTGGGGTGGGGGCATTACTACTAGAAAGGACATTACTACTGGAGGGGCACTGTGAGGGACATTACACTGGGGGATATTATTGCTGTAAGGGGGCACTGTAGAGGATATTACTTGTGGGGAACATTACTGCTGGAGGAGGGCACTGTGGGGGACATTACTGGGGGACCTAACTACTGGATGGGCGCTCAGGGGGCATTATGACTGGGAGGGCAGAGCATAGACATTACTACTGAGGGCATAGAAGGACATTTCTACTGGGGGCATTGTGGGGGACATTACTGGCAGCACTATAGTGGGGACAATACCGCTGCATGCAAAGGTTTTTGTGTGGCCGAATCCCAGCAATATTTGTCGATGTCAGTCCCTGGCATTATAGTCAGTGTGGCCGGCAGGCATTGTGGTAACATCTGGCTATGCTGGATCCAGAGACTGGTAATGCACATGTAAAAAAAAGTCTTATCCATGAATGCAAATGTGCAAATATACAGTTCATTTAGATTTCAGTGAGCAAAGAATCCATACTCATGAGTCACAACTCCTTGGGTACAAATACCTTCAGACTTGTTATATACTGTACTTGTCTAGCATATTCATAACATGTGGGACTCTGAGTCTAGAATCATCCCAGCCTTCTCACCCACCAGGCAATGTTTTCCAAGTCTCCGCCCTATTACTCACTGATCAGTAAGGGGACAGACACTCCCAAAACATTGCATGGTGAGGCCAGGACAATGTTAGACTCAGAGTCCCACAGAGACCCAGTAGGTTCATAATGCAGTATATGTCACCTTATCGTTCAAACACACGACTTTGCTTCTAACACGGGCCTACATTATAAACATGAAAGTAATCTCTTCACTTCCATACCATGGATGGGCTATAGACCATACTAAGTGCCACCATTCAACTAAGAACAGATAAGTGACCACAGTGGGCAAAGGGAAACAAACAGTGACAAATGAAGGTAGAAAAAATAATGGGAAAGTCTACTATCCCATTTATGCAAGTTTTTTACATTACATTTTTGCACAAGACATGTTTTGCACAAAAATGTGTGACTTTTTTCACTTTTCCTTGGTTCTTGCTACATTTCAAAATATGGGGTTTAGCAGAAGTGGGAGTGCCACCGCCAGTCCAACAGATGTACTATAATTTATACCAGAGCCTGTAATATAAATTATATGGTAAATCTACACCTGCGTATCGCCAATCTAAATAAATCTCCTCTATTGTCTCATCAGAAAATTTTTGCTCCAATTGTCTACTCAGTAGCTATGGCATAAAGAAAATTTGGGTTGTGGTGAAATGGGAGATTTGTGATATGGATGTGCATCTATCTATCCTTCTAGCTACTATATCTACACAGTATTTATCTGACAGTAGACCATTCAGACAATGACTTAAATCTAATAGCCACCATAATCCAAACCTCACTCCCGTCTCCAAGACATCTCCAGAGATGAACCAGTTCTCTGGAACACCCTACCCCACGGAATTAGGTTAATTCACAACAGGCATGCTCAACCTGCGGCCCTCCAGCTGTTGCAAAACTACAACTCCCATCATTCCCGGACAGCCTACAGCTATCAGCCTACAGAAGGGCATGGTGGGAGTTGTAGTTTTACAACAGCTGGAGGGCCGCAGGTTGAGCATCCCTGATTCACAACATCCACTGTTTTAGACGCTCCCTAAAAACACATAGGGTGGCCTATCACATCCCCTAATCTAACTCTTCTCCTTCAAACCCTCCCCTCCTTCCATCATCATCATTAGAGATGAGCGACGTTATCAAAAATTTGATTCAGCTGTTCTTCGCCAAAGTTCACAAATAAATTTGATTAGTTATGACTGACTTCATCACGATTCGCATTCCATTGTATGTAGTGAGCGGAATGACGGAGAACGGCGATTGCACGCCCCCGCCCCCCATTATTGAACCCCTCAGATACCACGTTTAATGCTGATCACGGCATCTAACAGTCACATTGAGGCCTTTCAGGGGTTAATCAGGTGTTAAAAACAAAAAAAAATTATACTCACCTAATGCATTTGTTCGCAGAGAGGCTGTCGTGCCCATCTTGATTAAAGTAAACGCACCAAATCTTGCCCGCACTGACATCACTGCGCCCGGCCAGCGTGATGACTTGGTGACGTCACACGGCAGCCCGTGCGAGATTTGGCGTATTTTCTTTAATCAAGGTGGCCTCGATGGCCTCTCTGTGAGCAAACGTATGAGGTGACTTATGCATTTTTTGTTTTTTACTGCCATTTTATGAAAAATTGATTAGTTCCCACAAAGTGTGAGGAAATTCAGCTTCGTGGCTAATCGAATTTTATCTAAAATTGAGATCAAAGTCCACTTTATTAACTGTGATTCACTCAACACTAATCATCATTCTTCTGAACCTGATTCATCATCAAACACTTTCCCCCCCACTATATGCACTCAGAAGCACTACAGATATCGACTGGTGACAGCTCATGCAGCTTTATATCTACTCCCCTATTGTGTTAAGATGTCTAGACCATTGTACAAAACAAGCTCTTTTTACCTTCTTTGTCACCCCTTCTCCTAATAGATTGTAAATCTCTTGCAAGCAGGACCCTCATGCCTCTTGTTTTAATTGTTGAATTGCTTGTTACTATGTAAGCATGATTTTGTTTGTACATAAACCCCTGATTGTAAAGCGCTGTGGAATATGTTGGTGCTATATACATAAGGTCAGGGGCGTAACTGCGACCAGGCCCGGTAGTAAAGGGGGCCCGCAGACCCACCACAATAATATGCAGCAGGGCACAGGGAGATGAGCGCTTCGATTGAGGAAGTGCTCATCTCCATAGTCATCTGTATCGCCGTACTCAGGACAGATGGCTGTGCTGTGGGGCAGGGGAGAGAGAGGTGTCTCTCTTCCCTGTTCCTCTGATAGGCTGCCTGCACAAGACCTATCAGAGGCCGGTGCAGGCGGCGCAATGACGTAATTGAGCCACCTGAGGCGTACAGCGTGGGACACAGGCTTGAAGAGGCTTGTATTGCATCACTGCCATGGAGGTAAGTATAAGTGTCACTTGTTACTGGCACATGGGGGGGGGCATGGAGAGGCACTTGTTACTGTTACATGATTGGGGGGAGCGACACTTGTTACTAGCACATGATTGGGGGGCATGGAGAGGCACTTGTTACTGGCACATGATGGGGGGTATGGAGAGGAACTTGTTACTGGCACATGATTTGGGGGGGCATGGAGAGGCACTTGTTACTGGCACATGATTTGGGGGGGCATGGAGAGGCACTTGTTACTGGCACATGATGGGGGGCATGGAGAGGCACTTGTTACTGGCACATTATTATTTTTGGGGGCATGGAGAGGCACTTGTTACTGGCACATGATTGGGAGGGCATGGAGAGGCACTTGTTACTGGCACATGATTTGGGGAGGGTCATGGAGAGGCACTTTTTACTGGAACATTATTGGGGGGGCACTATGGGGGCACTTCTTACTGGCACATTATTGGGGGGCACTATGGGGGCACTTCTTACTGGCACATTATTGGGGGGCACTATGGGGGCACTTCTTACTGGCACATTATTGGGGGGCACTGTGCACTTCTTACTGGCACATGAGGGGGAGCATGGAGATGCACTTTTTACTGGCACATGATTTGGGGGGCTATAGAGAGTCACTTGTTACTGGCACATGATGGGGGCATGGAGAGGCACTTGTTACTGGCACGTGATTGGGGGCATCTATGGAGGCACTTGTTACTGGAACATTATTGGGGGCAGGGGCACTATGGGGGCATTTCTTACTGGCACATTATTAGGGGGCACTATGGGGGCACTTCTTACTGGCACATTATTGGGGGGCACTATGGGGGCTTCTACTGAGGCCACAAAGAAGTGGTATTTTATAGGGGGGGCTCTGTGTGGTACTAATATTATCAGGGGGTTTGTCTGTTTCTGCAGTATAGTATTGGGGAGCACAGCGGCACAGTATTGGGGGTAGTAGGATGATTTGTCTAAAAGATAGGAGGATGATGGAAAAGGAGTAAACTAAGATTTCTTTTTTTTTTTTTTTTCAAACTGCAGAGAAGAAAAATAGTTGAGAAATGGTGGTCTGGTCTGAAAGTCTGAAAGGAGAAGATGAGGAAAGAGAACATCTACATCAAAGGAGACGTCACTGGATGTAAGAGGTATGTGGGGCTGTATTACTTGTATTTCTGTAGTGATAGGAGCAGGGGCGTAATGATCGCGGTTGCAAAGGGTGCGACAGGGGGGTGGAGAATGTGTTTACTCTCAAGCACTTTCTTACACAGTAATTTTAAACTAGATTATACGTTTATAATGTCTATTATCTGACATCTAATAAAAAAAAATCTTATGTTATCCCGGCATCACTAATTGACTCTGCTTTCCTGTACATATACTCTTTACATTGATCATGATAAGCTTTGCACAAGCTCTAAACTGAATCTTGCTGTAATGCACTTGAAATAAAGTTGAAAGATAGTGTAAATTTTTATTATAATGTTAACATTTTAGAGAGACTGCTTTCTTATAAATGAGTTTTCCACCTGTCAGAACACATTGTTATGCTCAGCTGTCAGGAGGTAGTCTGCTCCATCGCCATGGTAACAGTGCTTGCTGGAAATGAGAAGTAGGACCTTCTTCATTTTAAGATACTGTATTGGGTAAGCTAGCCATTTGTGCTTTAGAGGATATTGCGTGTGCTACAGCAACTCTGTAGTGTTATTATCCTATTGAGCACACTGCTAGTAATACACTGTAGGTGACCATATTTAGTGAAAAGAAGACATAGTATTATTTCCTTATTATATTACATCTTTACATTAGTAATAATATTTCTACAAATTTACATTGGGAGCCTACACAAAATATAAAGATGTAGTCTTTATAGTCTCTATATGTTGGGTCTATATAGACTACTACAGAGACATCTGTATTAAGGATGAGTGAATTTATTCACAATGAACAGGATTCATTGCAAATTTCACAATTTGAATTATTTCAGATGAATCAAGTAAATATGGCACCCGGTGCCAGTGCCATTTTACTGTCAGTGTTGGCGTAAGAAAAAAGAACGGTCACATGACACTGGAAGGAAGTGAGGGGGTGACAGACAGCCTAGATCAGCCAATCAGGGGGACAGCAGGAAGGAAAGTGACTGTGCAGACCGAGAAGAACACCATTCTGCATTGTACTTGTGAACTGGAAGGATGATGTTCTGTGGCTTTGTCTCCTAAAAGAGCCTGCAGAAATAACCCATTGATGTGTTGTCATAGGGACAGTATAAGAAGATTGTAGGGAGAGAAAAGGAGATATATTTGGGAATTTGGGGAATATTAAGGGGTGTAATCAGGAAACCACAATGAGGTAGTGAGAACTGGTCACTATCAGGTGTATTTTTTCATTTTTAATTGTACATTTTAGTGGGTTATAGCCTCGTTACGAGTTGTACATTGTTAAAGGTGGATAGTATACAGCATTTCACATCAGTAACACAAATTATAATAATGTTACTGAAGGAATTAATGCATTCACAGCCTCTAGTTCAAATGAAGTTTATCGTTAGTGATGTTGAGCGAAGCGAGCTTCAGATGCTACATCCGAAGTCGCTTCATTCAAAACTTCGGATTAATACTGTATGGAGATTTGTCTCCGTACAGCAGTAAAACGTACCGGCTTTGATGAGCCAAAGTTAGTTATTTGCGTAGTCGCGCAAGACTTGTAATTTGTCAAAACCAGTGTGCAGTGTGTTTTTGGAAGGGGTGGGGATTCTGGAAATTTAATTGCACCT
Organism: Bufotes viridis; assembly: GCA_033119425.1. Classification (NCBI taxonomy): domain Eukaryota; kingdom Metazoa; phylum Chordata; class Amphibia; order Anura; family Bufonidae; genus Bufotes; species Bufotes viridis. The sequence continues at coordinate 57,425,953 of CM065597.1, read as the reverse complement.
CTGTCTTTGAATTACAGAAAAAACATTTGCAATTTTTGCTAGTACCGTTTAATAATCTGCATGTACCTCCCACCCTTAACTCAAATTTCATTATCTCATCACATTATCTTGAAACAAAAGCCATTGAGAAGCAATTGTTTCACTAGCTTAGTTAACTAAACTGAAGTTAACCAATCTCAGAAAACAGGAGTCTTAACCCTGCTGCATCCGTACCAAAGCTATGACTTTTTATTTATAATAAAATGTCTGGAAAACGGAAGAGTGAAAAACAAAAAACTCAAGCCTTGCCATCTGAGAGTCAGCATGTGTTTAGTAGCAACAGTAGCAGCACCAGCCATCTTGACCCATGTATTGGTAGTAGTAGCACCTGTAACCATGGTGGTGGCATTAGGGGCAGTGGTAGCAACAGCTGTACTCTGGGCAAATACAGAGCAGGGAGTTGGGAGGGGGGGCCATGGAGCCAATAAAGACATATTATTATACTATTATATTGACTGTGTTGGATAGGACCTTGGAGCCAGATTGGGGTGCTGAGGAGTTGATGACATCAGAGGAAGAGGTTGGTGGCTGTGGTAGCAGAAAGAGCAGAGACAACATACAGCCAAAAGGTCCAAAAATTGGCAGGGCCAAATCTGCTTCTAATGTGCTCAGCTCAGGAGCTGGTGATGTCGCTGATTCTGTGGGTGCAGGCTCCAAAACATGCCAGACCTAGGCCAAGCTCAGCTGCCTCTAGTCTGAGCAACTCCAGTATAGTGGTTTTTCTCCTCAAAGCTATTACCCAAAACCACAGCTGTGTGCAAGATCTGAAGGATTAAAATAAGTTGTGAGGGTTCAAACACAAATATAGATACCGGTGCTCTATTGCAGCACAGGAGGTGACATCACAGGATCCTGTGGGAAAATAGAACTGGACAGTTTTCTGAAGCAGAACAAGTCTGTCTTCCTACTCCTGGTCTTCTTTGTATCAGCCAGGCTCCACCCCCAAGCAGTACAATGTCCTTGACATCATCAGCTGCTTCTTTTTCTCCTGCTCAAACTTCTCTTCCTCCTTCTCCTCCGCTGCATCATGAGACATCCATAATGGAATGTGTGGCCATGAGAAAACTATTCTCAACCAGCAGTAAGCCTTTATGCAAGCTAAAGCTCTACATGACAAGTTTCTGGCAGTAAAATTGCTGCTATAACACTTAGCTGTGGTAATGACAGCATAGTTCTGCACCTTCACCAAAATTTTATTTTGCTGTATAATATTAAAACTTCTGTCTAGCTGTCAATTTCCCCCCAAAAACAGTTGTTTTAAATTGCATTTCTCACTGTGCAGCAAGGTGCATGCCACATCTTTCATGGTCCACTGGGTCAATGTTTTTTTGCGGCAGCAGTGAGGCAGCACTGCCGCAAAAAGTCTGATCCTATTGACGCCTCCACATTTGTGTCAGTCTGGTTCCTATACCAGGTGTCTGTGCCACATCCCCCGTCATGGACAATCTCCTGTCATCAACAGAAGCACATGAAGCTTTGTCATGCCATGTTAGAGCTGAATTTCTGAACTTCTGAACTTTTGCAGCATCCCTAAAACGGGCCTCACCTCTATGAGTAATGCTGCTGACAATAGCTGCTTTCCATGGTGCTGAATATTCTATTTTGCCTTTAGCTGCATTCAGGTACAAATCCCCACACACATGATGTACACTAATAATTGTCCCATGTTATGGCAGATAGTGTTTAAACACACACGTTGTTTTGGTAAAAAAACAGTGACTAGTTGGGACCAAGCATTCAAAAATGATTTCTCAACGGGGCAGATCTCTATTTATACACACGATGCTATGTCCAGCTTGGCATCAATTTTTACTTATTGCTCTATTGCATCTTAAATGAATTAACTTTGAAATAAGAAAACTATTAGTGATGTGGGACACCCAGCAATTTTAAGAATATCGGGCCTGCAATGGTCTACAATGTGCCTATAGTTTGGATTGATGATGGTGCTCTTTGGAATCTCACACCTATAATGTAGCATTATCACTAGTACATTTTCTATAGTGAGTATGGAGCGATTGTATACACTTGATTATTTGTGTTTGCAGAGTGTTGTTGCATTGTGTTTGTTTTTGTTCTTTCAGCCATGGCAACGTGCACCTGCGCATTGGGATGTGCTTACTGACCCCCATTTCATTGCCTTCCTCCTCCTACATACCTCCATAGGAACTACAGCTCCAATACCATGGATTTATTAAGCGAGACCTAGTGTATTAGAAATAACCGATGTCTCCTCAAATAACCACTTGGAGAAGCAATTCAAGCCCTAGCGATTCTGGGCTTTCAGTGCTCAGATACCATGCTCACAATTACTATGGCATCTGGGCATTATCACTAATTGAAGACATTATCTCCAGGTGCCTGCTATGTGAAATATCGTTCACCTGGTGGCTATAGTGACTAATTTGCTCAGGAGCAAGTGAAACATTTAAAGACCCGATCAGCACCATACCTGTAGGCCACTGGTCAGGAAGGGTTTAAAGGCTAGTTAAAGCTAAAATAAAAGGACTAGGGTATAGCTTTCAAATGATATCAGGCTCCATTTTTGAGGTGCAATATTTTGGGCACACCTTTGATTTGAAATTGGGGAGAAACATAAAAAGTTGCATTTTCTGGTTCTGTGTGTGGAAAGGGGGAAGCTGAAAGTGACAGGAGGGATCTTATCCTCAGATCATCTTTTCTTCTACACAGCCTACAGTCACCCTAGGGGAGATACAGGAACTTTTTTAGTGTTATCACTGCTCTTAGCAATGGGCCAGTGTATGTGCTCTCTAATTGCCGCAAATAAGGAGGGGGGGGGGACATTTATATAGTGACAGAATATTCTGCAGTGCTGTATAGACATTGTCATCACTCACATTGGTCCCCATTGAGGCTCACAATACAAATTCCAAATTAACCTATCAGTATGTTCTTAGAGTGTGGGAGAAGGGCATACATTCTCCATGTAGATTTTGCACTTGGTTAGGTTTAAACTCTGGACCCCAGCACTTCAAAACAACAGTGCTAACCACTAAGCCACCATGTAAAGGGGTAAGAACATGAACACTTGCAGATCTTTAGCCCTGCACCTAAACTGGACATTTATAGACGTTTACTGGCATTTGGCTCATGAAGAGATTTGGTTTATTTAGATCTTGAAAAAAAAAATAAAGAGAAAAAACAAAGAGAAAAACATCCTGCACGATATAATAAATAAATATGCAGATGTCTATGGCTACATTTATGAAAAACATTACAGAAAACAGATAATGCACTTACACAATAGATGCAAGTATTATATATGGACTTAGCCCTCATTCTGATATGACTCCGAGACTCTTAGCCAAAATATTTTGATGAAAACACATCTGTGCCTGCCTACCAATGCCAAGGTGGTCTTAGTCAGGCAGGTCCTACTCTAAACCTACCTATATCATTAGGCATATATGTTCAGGAAAGCAGACTCTGCACATATATTTTATTATTTAGATCTTGTTAATATGTGAGATGTGTATGTAGACATCGGCATAGGTGTAAGAGATAAATATAAACTCATAAACTCTGCACAGCTTCAACTTTTATACTTTGCAGGTGTTTTGCTCCTCAGGCTGTGCTTGGGGCTGTCTTACCTATAAACATTTTCTTTTTGCAGAAAACCGTATCCTTTATGCAAAGTTGCATGAAATGCCAATGAGTGTAAAATACTAGTTGACTATTTCCCAATGTACCAGATGTTTATTTAGAAAAAAAATGTTCAGGTTTGCAGGAATTTAGAATTGTATAATTCAGAATTTATGTGTGTTTGACAAAAGGATGAAATTTTTCCTGGTGGTGAAAGGGTAAATATAATTATCTGTATAATATAAATATAATTTACATTTTTATAGGGCTGCTTACATTTAAAGCAAATTACTAAAGATACAATAGCTTATGCCATAAGATAAATGGAAAGAGACAGACAGAGATAGATGGATGGATGGATAGATAGAAGATAGATAGATAGATAGATAGATAGATAGATAGATCGGTACATTTTCTCCATTCTATTTTCTAACCACCAAGTAGAACACAAATATATTTTTTGTCAAAATTACCAGTTTTATTTTTACATTTAGATTTGGAGACGGAGATGCCGCTGGAAACTTGCTGCCCATCTGTTGCACGACCCAACTGACATACTTATTGTTCTCAAAATGACTAGTTGTTAAATTCAGCAAATTGATACAGAATTACTACCTTGCATGAACATAATGCCAATAATAAACGTTGTCTGTGAAATTTCTATTGCCCCAGCAACTCGATTTGAGTAGACAGCGAATTGCTTATGTACAAAGTTCAGTCTGTTCACAACAATAGCAATGGTATCAGTAAATGTCAGCAAGTGTACTGTAATAACAGCGAGGGTTAATTTTACCTGTTCATAATGAACTGAATGTTTTACAAACAAATCCTAACATATAGGTATAATATTCATTTACTCTACAGCCCTGATTTATCATGCCTTGACTCCAGACTTCTGACTTCAAAAAGTCGCAAAATGGGGACTTTGCAACTTTTTGGACTTACCTGTGCAAAAACATTTTGTTACTTTTTGCGTTTTTTACCAATCACTGCAGTTTTGAAATATGGGTGGGAAAGTGGACTTGGTTAGCTATTTTATTGAGTTTCACTCCAGATTTATCACTGAGACCTTTTTAAAAGTTGCAAAAAAGTCTCACTTCAGTAGGAGGATGGAATAGGAAAACTGGAGTAGCATTTCCAGGCAAAAGTGTTAGGTTTAGGCCTTATTCACACGTCCGCATATATGTCTGCATGTATTCCGCAATTCTGCGGAATACATGCGGACCCATTGACTGTGAATGGGGCAGGGAACGATGCGGAGAGCACACACTGTGCTCTCCGCATCAGTTTTTGCGGAGCGCGCCGCCGATCTTACGGCCGCAGCTCTGCAAAAAAGTAGAGCATGTCCTATTCTTGCCCGCAATTGCGGACAAGAATAGACATTTCCATGGGGCTGCCGACCGGGTGTGTTTATGGATCCGCAATTTGCGGATCCATAAACACTACGGACGTGTGAATAAGGCCTTAAGGATGAGATAAATGTATCAAACATGCAAATGTGGCATAAAGTACACCAACACAGACTCATGCAAAACTAAGTTCAAATATTCCCTTCATGATAAATTCTCCCCTAAGTTTGCAAAAAAAAAATTTTTTTCCAAATGCATTTGCAATTTTGCATTTTTTTATTTTATTTTACAAAATTGGTGAAAAAAGCCATGATACATATATTGGATCCTTGTGTGTTTGGTTTTAGCATGCTATAAAGTTTTGGTCACTTTTTCCCGCCTTGAGGGACTAAAAGTCGGCCAAATGCTAATTCAGCCTCTCAACATCCCCATACACATGCACGCTTGACTCAATGTGTGTGTGTTGTCAATTGGCAAAGGGGAGCAAGCCATTGCCATATAATCACTGGCGGAGACTTGTCTCCCGTGAAAAGATTAAGGATTGGCTGCTGAAATTTATCATGCCCATTTCCCAATCCTCCTTTCCCCAGATATCATCTGTTGGAGGATAGTCAGGAGGACCCATGCACAAGATTCTGTGTGAAATTTTCTATTCAATGTGTATAGGGGCCTTTAAGGGAATGTGCCTTCAGGAAATGATCTATTGTTTAAATCATGTTTTTATGTTTCTTTAGAATTCTTTAGATTTCGTTAGAATTTATGGTGATTTAATTTTCCATATCACTACGTACAGTATAGTCTTGGGACAGTAGCGTTTTGGGACTTAAACAAATTTTGGTTTTCAAAATGTTTTTATGGTGGCAATTTGCATTAACTCTAGATTGTTGCGAATAATGATCAAATAATTTCCAATTAATTGCAAAGTCATTCTTTACCATAAAAATGTACTGAAACACAAAAACTTAATTTTCTCTGCATTTCAGCCCTGCCACATAATGACCTGCTAACATCATTTCAGTGATCCACTATTCATAATAGTTGGTGTCATAGCTTATCTTCTTCCTCCTGACTTCTGCACAGGTCTAAAAAACTTCCCCAAAGAAGTCAATGAGGTCCCCCCTCCCGACCATTGTGTCTATGATCCATGTGGCTGCTCTCCATGACAGTTAGTTTTAACATATTTTAGGCTTAGTGGCCAGTGTGAATGTTGCATGATTTTAGGATCTTTTTTTAAATACAGATAGGGACATGGAAAATGTAAAAAAGAAATCACATAAGATTCTACAAAGATATATGTTTCACATAAAACTTGATTTAAACAATAGTGGAGGGGGCATTTATCATTTGACATGGTTATTATATCCCTTTTTAAGTTTGCTTTTAAATTGAGTGGTTGCATCAAATGTATGAAATGGTGCACAGTTTTTAAGTATTTGGTGGAACTGCATTGTGTTGTATGACATAGTAACATAGTAACATAGTACATAAGGCCGAAAAAAGACATCTGTCCATCCAGTTCGGCCTGTCATCCTGCTAGTTGATCCAGAGGAAGGCAAAAAAACTCTGTGAGGTAGAAGCCAATTTTCCCCAGTTAAGGGGAATAATAAATTCCTTCCCGACTCCAATCAGGCAATCAGAATAACTCCCTGGATCAATGACCCATCTCTAGTAGCTATAGCCTTTAATATTATCACACTCCAGAAATAAATCGAGGCCCCTCTTGAATTCCTTTATTGTACTCACCATCACCAATTTAGTCTTACAAAATACACCAAGAGGCAGCCTGGCAAAGGGTGTGACTTTTCTGTAAAATTTCTGGTGTTGCAGATCTCACTATTCTACCTTAAATATAGACCAAATTGGAAAATGCAGTATCTCCTAAATGTTGCAGAAATGTCGCAAAAAGTCCCAATCAGCATGTTGTGCAACATTTTTACACCAAAAACCTGACATTAGGTTAATGTCCCCCCCCAAGGTCTTTTTCTTATGACATGTGAGAAAAAGTGCATTAGAAAAGTAAAGCATGTCTAGTGCTCAGTTTAGAAATCTATCTATCTATCTATCTATCTATCTATCTATCATATATCTCTTGAAAATACCTTTAATGTAACAAAATGTGCAAACTTAAAAAATGTCTCTAAAAAGTTGTCCACTTTTGATAATCTCTCTTAGATAAAAAGGTCCTCCAGATAATGACAGGAATAAGAGTCATAATGCTGGGACCTGTGGGAGAATCTAATATTTTTAGAGTGAAGTACCGCACACCTTTGTTGCTGGTGCTCGCAAGGACTTGTCAGTCACAATCCAGTAATAAGAAATTGCTGCACACAGCTTTCAATTTGCAAGTGATTCACACGATTTATTGAGTGCTTTACAATGTATTGCATACATGATCCAGCTAATTATCCATGAGTGTCACATATGAGAATGGCTGACCGAGCGTTTGGCCAGGGTTGGCCTTCATCAGCGGTAGGTAATCTCGAGTGACCGGGATCACAGGCGTGCTGGATCACACGCCTGTGATCCAGCACGCCGTGATTCCCGGTCACCTCGAGATTACCTACCGCTGATGAAGGCTAACCCTGGTCAAACGTCAGTTAAACATTTCTCATGTGACACTCATGGATAATTAGCTGGATCATGTATGCAATACATTGTAAAGCACTCAATAAATCGTGTGAATCACTTGCAAATTGAAAGCTGTGTGCAGCAATTTCTTATTACTGTGGGAGAATCTGGCAGCAGATGCTTAATTCTCCTGCAGCAGCACCACAGAGGAACAGGGTTTAAGTCCAAATGGTGCTTTATTCTGGCACTTCACCATCACAAACATAAACCAAAGTAAACACCTGCCCGTCTGGGCTCCAGCTAAAATAGAGGTCTTCTCCCTGACTCACCTCAAAAACACAGTTTACACACAGGGTCTCTGGCTCCAACCCTCTGTAGGGTCACTTCCTCTTCCTAGTCATACACAGAGGGTTGTCTTATCCCACCTTGATTACAGCCCACCTGACCTCACCTGTGATCTCCTCAGCTGAAGGTAATATCTGTAGTGGACTAGGGGTGTGGACTGAGAGACTCCCACTACCAACCTGTCTCCCAGTACAAAGAAATACAGCCCATACAACTTTAAACAAAACAATCTCCAGCAAGCTACAGTGTTCAAAATTATTCAACCCCCACTGAAATTGAGTGTTTTGGCCAGTTTGACATTGATTTTGATCATTTCAGTCATCTTGTTTACAATTAAATCAAAGAGGCACTTGTAAGTCAGACAAATATAACATAACATTTATAATGAAAAAACCACAAATGTCTTTTCTGTGCTCACATCATTATCAGTTTTATTCAACCCCCAAGTGACATTCAATCTTAGTACTTAGTACAACATCCTTTTCCAGTTATAACAGCTTTTAAACGTGAAGCATAGCTTGACACAAGTGTCTTGCAGCGATCTACGGGTATCTTCGCCCATTCTTCATGGGCAAAAGCCTCCAGTTCAGTCACATTCTTAGGCTTGCGCGCTACAACTGCTTTCTTTAAGTCCCACCAGAGGTTCTCAATCGGATTTAAGTCTGGTGACTGCGATGACCACTTCAAAATGTTCCAGCCTTTAATCTGCAACCATGCTCTAGTGGACTTGGAGGTACGCTTGGGATCATTGTCCTGTTGAAAGGTCCAACATCTCCCAAGCCTCAGGTTTGTGACGGACTGCATCACATTTTCATCCAATATCTCCTGGTACTGAAGAGAATTCATGGTACCTTGCACACGCTGAAGCTTCCCTGTACCTGTAGAAGCAAAACAACCCCAAAGCATGATTGACCCCCCGCCATGCTTCACAGTAGGCAAGGTGTTCGTTTCTTCATAGGCCTTGTTCTTCCTCCTCCAAACATAGCGTTGATCCATGGGCCCAAACAGTTCTAATTTTGTTTCATCAGTCCACAGAACACTATCCCAAAACTTTTGTGGTTTGTCCACATGACTTTTGGCATATTGCAGTCGACTCTTCTTATTCTTTGGAGACAGCAAGGGGGTGCGCCTGGGAGTTCTGGCATGGAGGCCTTCATTACACAGTGTGCGCCTTATTGTCTGAGCTGAAACTGACAAATCTTTTTTCAGTTCCTCAGCAGTCACACGGGGACTTTTCTCCACTTTGCGCTTCAGGTAGCGCACAGCAGTCAAAGTCAGCATCTTCTTTCTGCCACGACCAGGGAGCGTTTCAACAGTGCCCTTTGCCCTGAATTTGCGAATGATGCTTCCTATGGTGTCTCTTGGTATGTTTAACATCTTTGCAATCTTCTTATAGCCATTGCCCTTCCTTTGAAGAGAAATCACCTCTTCTCTTGTCTTCCTGGACCATTCTCTTGACTTCACCATGTTTGTAAACACACCAGTAAATGTCTAGAAGGAGCCGAGTATCACAGTCATTTTAACCCCTTAAGGACCGGGGGTTTTGGGATTTTTGCGTTTTTGTTTTGCGCTCCCTGCCTTCCAAAAGCCATAACATTTTTATATTTCCGCTCACATAGCCATATGACGGCTTATTTTTTGTGGGACAAGTTGTACTTTTAACGCTACCATTTATTTTTGCATGTGATGTAGTGGGAAACGGGAAAAAATTCCAAATGGGGTGAAATTGCAAAAAAGCAATTTCACCACAGTTTTACGGGTTTTTAAATTACAACGTTCGATTTGCGATAAAACTGACTGGTTAATTTTATTCTTCAGGTCAGTACGAATCCGGCAATACCTAATATGTATAGTTTTTCTTATGTTTTGATAGTGAAAAAAATTAAAAGTGGGAATTTTTTTATTTTATTTTTTTGTCGCCATGTTTTGACCCCTATAACTTTTTTGTAATTATGCGTACGGAGCAGTGTAGGGGCTCATTTTTTCATGGGCAATCTGAACTTTTAATTGATACCATTATGGGGTGCGTATGATGTTTTGATCACTTTTTATTCATTTTTTTAGGAAATGAAGCGCCCAAAAATGGCGAATTAGCCATTTGGACGCTTTCTTTACGTTTTATGTTTACCGTATGGTGAATATTTTTTAATATTATTATAGTATGGGCGTTTTCGCACATTGCGACACCCATTATGTGTAATTTTTTTATTTTTTATTTATTTTATTTTCATTTTGGGGAAAGGGGGTGATTTGAATTTTTATATTTTTTTATTTAATTTTTATTTTTTAAACTTTTTTTTTTTTTTTTACCACTTTCTTATAGTTCCCATAGGGAACTATAAGATGCAATCATCAGATTGCTATTCTCATATATTCCAATGCAATAGCATTGGAATATATGAGAAAATCGCATATTTCCTATGGAGCCTATTACAGTCATAGGCTCCATAGGAATACTGGTAGTAACCTAGGTTTCATTCACAGAAACCTAGGGTACTACATGCATGCTCCGGCTCCCCTTGTGGCCATCAGGGAGCCGAGCAAAACCGAAAGTGAAACTTTCGGTTTTTGCGCTGATCAGATGCCGTGGTCAGGATTGACCACGGCATCTGAGGGGTTAAATGTCCGCGATCGGCATCGCTGCCGGTCGCGGACATGAGCTGCGGGTGTCAGCTTGATGAATCAAGCGTTTACCCGCAGCTCGGGCGCCCGCTCCGTGCGGGAGCGGGCGCCATCTTTAAAGTGCGGACGAAGGGCGTACATGTACGCCCTTCGTCCTTAAGAGGTTAAATCTGCCTAATTGGTGCTTATTATGCTTGATTGCTGCTCCTTGAAATCCACAGGGGTTTTCAATACCTGATCGAAAACACTTGAATGAACCTCTGTTCTTAAGAGTGGTAGTCTTTAAAGGGTTGAATAATTGTGTCAATGAAGAAATCACAAAAAAAAAACATTTAATACTGTATTACAAAAACAATTGATGTCATTTTAGTTGCATTTGGCTCTTTAAAAAGTCCTTGTAAGATTTCATTCTGAACACAATTACAAATGTACACTAAATTCCCTAAAACCCTTTACAGCATTGGGGGTTGAATAATTTTGAACACAACTGTATGCCTTGCTAAAGCAGCAGTATTTCTGAATTTCAGTTATCTCACCCAGCTAAACTGAACTACCGGGTGAAATACACACCCCCACCATACAGTACCTCTACCATGCACTTTATCACAATAGTTACAATTGAAATCAATGGGTGGTTCACGTCATTTATAGATCTGTTGGCTTTTCCAGAGATATAAACACTCCAAAGAGGTACTTACACAGAGATCCCTTATTTTTTTAGAGAAATTCTCCCCTGCAATCTGCTGCCAGCTTCTTCTGTTGCACTGCAATGTAATACATTCAGGATGAGTCCACCAGAGTATTGGGCATATGAACAAGGGTGTCTTTATAGGATGGAGCAAGACTGATTCAAACACCAAGGAGGAGGACATGGGGAAATTAGGAAAATCAATGCACATTCACAATCAACACTTTTTGGAAGAGGAGGCTAGATAGTCCATATGATATGATATGATACTACAAGTCCTGAATTATTCTATGTAAGGATATTGAAGGGGTTAATGGTGTTTAACTGGGTTGTCTGACATACTTAAAATGTTCCTAAATGCAACAATGGTGATAAAATAAGAAAAATATATATACTCGCCTATTTAAGCGGTGATGTCATCTTCTTGGCTGCAGCAATGACATGCCATGTACCCCAGACACTTCTGCACTATATGGTGGTCTCAGCATTATATGGTGCAGGGCGGTTGAGGCCAGTGATTGGCTGCATTGGTGACATGGAGACAGCTGCTGGCAACAGTATTGCAGTCATGGGCCCAGAGATGATGGAGAGCCTAGGACCAGCCACTTGAGGTCTGATCCCCAGGAGAGGACATCAGTATCTATTCAGTGGGGGATCCAAATTCCAGCAACCCCCGTCGATCAGCTGTTTGAAGAGGCTGCAGTGCTCACCGGAGCCTTGCGGCCTCTTCCTGTGCCAGTGACATCACATTCATCGGTCACATTGCCAAAGCGCAGATCAGTCCCATTCAAGTGAAGGGTTCTGAGCTTCAGTAATCAGCACAGTCACTACCCAATGGTGCTCTGCTTGGTAATTGACAAGGGGTCAAGGGGTTAATTGGGGGTCAAGGGGTTAATGTGTAGTGCTTGGTTTACTCACTGTGATCTGTGCTCTCTGCTGGGACCACCCGACGAAAAGGACCCAGCAGATAGCACAGAAGCCATTTAACACATTATATTTATAAATATAATGTGTTATATGGCTGGTGGTTCGATTTTTTAAAAGTCACCAACCTGCCAGCGCTGCCTTGTGCACCTTTTGCCGACCCGCACTGCGCATGTGCGGGTCGCATATGCGCGTCATCTCGCGTCTCGCGAGATGACGCGTATATGCGTCCAGGAGGAATAACCCGGCGGTCGGGAGGTGGTTAAGGTGGTTGACCTCTACTAGCGCTCTATTTCTGGAGAGGAAGGAAGTTGTTCCCACATAAATTATTATGAATATATCCTATGTCTACGAATGAATGTATCTAAATAAAATGCCACCCCACCTCTGTCCTAACCAGCTATAGTGACTGATATGAATGCTTCGTGAATGTATTCCACTTTATGCTCATTTCTATCTCTATTCCTGGAGAACCCTTGAAGAATGCAGAACGGCAACACAGGAGCAAACTTTATCTCATCTGTAAAACACACAACCGCACAACACAATGCAGCGTAAACCTGCTCGAACAGACTGATTTTCTTTATAGCAGACTAACCAAATCCAGCTCTTTAAAAACCCTGATGCACATTCAGCTTCTTTTCCCGTTGAATCCATTATGCAGACTGTGTGAGGTTTTTATTATTTGCAGGACTCTAATCCTTACGCTTTTATGCTCCCTCTCTTTATTGCTGTAATTCATAACATATTTCCGCCGTTCCTTTCCATCTGCAATTTAACACACACACACACCTTGAGCTATGCTCATGGTAGGTAATATGCATTTAGCCGATGACATCTGTAATTTGTGGCATCCTGCACGGGCATCGCTCTTGGATTAAACCAACATTCAGAAAGAACAGCTGAACAAATGTAAAATACACAGTAATATTTCAGACGCCGTGAAACAAGCGGTGTTCTGCCGCAGACAGCTGTAATGCCTATTTGCTGAGAGGCTTAGAAGCACGCAATGGAAGTATTACCTGTAACAGATGTGATGTATTTCTGCCATTGTGAAGGATGCTAAATACATGCCTAAGAAACACACAACCTCTGGAAATGCATTTAATGTCGCATTGCTTTCTTAATATTCATTTCAAATTCAAATACCGCTGTTTGGAGATTACGTTCAGTACTCCAGCTACAGGTGCAGACGGGGTTTGCCTGAACACCCTCATTTAAAATAAGTGCTGTCTAATGTATTTGTTTTGCATAATCCTTCTCTTTACCAAGCATATAACGTCTCCATTAAAAAATAATGCCTTAGTGCTCTCTGCTGGTGATGAAATATATGGGACGTCAATACGTACAGCTTCCAAGCATCTTGACAGCAACGAGTTCTGGTTTCATTTATGTCCTTTGAAGACAAGCAAATAATGACGTCTATGAGTTCCTGCCTGCTGCCTGGCCTCAAGGTAACGTCTTGTGTCGAGGATTAATAATGCACACATCACAAATCATCATGGACAGGTTTAGCAGCTCCTTGATATTGCCAAATAGGCTATAGTCTTTATTTAAGGAAAAATGTGGGTTCTTACATTACTTAACATTAATTCAAAATGATAGCAAGGCTTTCCCTGGTTTGTGCATGGCTACATTTGGTCAAAAAAACGATATAAAAAAACATTATTTTGAGTTATTATGAAAACAAGTACAAATAAAAAAATAACTTTGTTCAAGGGAGCCAATGCACTGTTATTAGGGTTGCTTCATGCCATTAGATTAGTGCTTTCATTTCAACAAACTCGGCATTAATCAATTCACTGCAAAAGAAATGTAAGAAACTTTGTAATATATCTTATTAGAGAAAAATGGCCCTTTTATCACTTATCAGTCAATTCCTCCCCTTCCCTATGTCTCCTACCTGATTAGGGGTGGACTGGGAACTTAAAGTTGCCCTGTAAATAAAAAACTAAAAGTAGCCCCAATTTTGTAAGTGGGTCCACATTGACACATGGTGGTGCAGGGAGATATGGAGCAGGGGGGCTTAGGAGGTGAGATGTGGGCCACAACACCAAGCCAGCCTTACCTTCAGCATACAGCCTGGAATTCATCTAATAATGACCCCTATAGATCCCCCAGTAGTAAGCACATGGCCAGTAGCATTGAAGAGGGCTCAAGTGGCCCTATAGGCATTGGCACACAAAGAGCCATAGCTAAAGACGTATGAGCCCTTGTGTAAGAGTTCAGCTTGGGCCCCCTTCCCCCAGTGCTTTGTAGCCAGGGGCAGGGAAGCACATAGCCTTCGTACTGCTTGAGGCAAAAATTGACGACCCCCCCCCCCCCCCCACTGCACTTTCTATAATACCGGTCTCTTCTTATGTGGCACAAGAGTCTTTGGGCCCCCTCAGACTACTGGGCTCGGTAGCAACTACCTCTGCACCCCTTATAGCTACACCCCTGTACCTGATCATTCACTCTCAGTTCACAGCTCAAGTCTGTCTTGAGAGACGAGGCATAATATCAGCTTACTGAGGGATCAGGTTACATGAAGCACATAGAAATCTATAAAAATGACATAGGGAGAGGGAGAAGAAGCAAACACAGGGTGAAAGAAAGACAGAGACACATTGAGTTGCTGCTGCTGTGTCTATTACCATATGTCTTCTATCTCAACACAGTGCTGGATTCACAGCTACACTTCTCAGTACTGCTCTATGATGATTTCCACGCTGCCTCTTCTAACAGTGTGCTACAGAGAGATGGGTGAGCAGGATCTCCTCTTCTTTGTGTGCTGTATGGAAGCCATCCTATTTGTGGCCTGTGTATGATTATATTTATTTCCTGTTGATTATATGGCAACAACATATTTAGCAACACTGTATTGAGAAATGTATAAGGCACACCCATCACCCATCCCTGTCACTGATGAGATTTTCAATCTAAGTTTCCCTATCACAAAATCACTAGGGCCAAGTTCATCAGTATGCCTGTGGAGTGCCAAAGATAACCAGCAAATCTAGAGGTAACCAAAGCTTACACAGGTAGTATATACGGACTCTGTGCAGATGTTGTTGGTCTGATTTGAGTGTTGCAAAAGGAACAGTGATATATGGTCTATATTAGGTGCCTATGTATGTGCGTGGCTATGTGTCTATACATTGTTAGGTGTCTATCTGGTTATATGTGGCATTATGACTGGGTGCCTGTGAACGGTCTTATGGAAATTTGAAGAGGTAAACTGTCAGCTAAATATTTTAAGATGATCTTGGTTTATCCCCTTTATGGTATGGATCACATTCAGCTGTTAAAACAAACAAAACAGTGTAGGCTTTATGAGATTAAATATACAACCCCCTTTTGAGTTAATGAAGAGCTCTTCAGATGTTTCATTTGATATGTGAGCATGCTGGTTTAGAGTGACTTAAGGAGGACCCATCACTTCTCCTGACATCTTTTTTAGTAACTACTTACATTCTCTATGCAATAACAATTATGGAGCGTCTACTATATGTTGTTTTATTATTTGTTATTCCTACTAGAATCTTATGAATAAATTACCAGCAATCTGTAATAAAGGTCTGTCTGGGTGTAACCAGTTGGGAGTGTGTCCCTGCATAGACTAACATTGGCAGACCGGATTGGACAGTGTCAGACTGTGCAGGGACACACCCAGATGGACCTTTATTGCAGACTGCTGGTAAATCATTCATATGCTTCTAGTAGGAAAAAAATTGAATGGCACATCATAGAGTCATAAGAATAGATGCTCCAGAGTTGTTATTACAAGGGGAATGCAGGTTACAGGTCCTCTTTAAATAAACAACCCCCTCTAGTGCATTAAACAGATGACACAGAATAAGCATGCATACATACTGTATATTAGGAATCATTCTACTGCCATTGCTGTGAGTGAATCATTATATAGAACAGTTTTTTAATTGCTGGAAATTAACTGTGCCTCCGTAATTACACCCTACAGCAACTCCATATGGGAAACAACTTAAGACTCAAAGACATAGAGTAGCGCATACACTGTGCAATGCTTACTGTGTACCCCTCCTTATCCATCTTTTATCATTCGCTAGGATTGTCCTCTATACAGTATAAACACAGAAAATGCTTAAAGAGGTCATCGAAAATGGGATCTATGCAGAACACATTCTTCTGGATTTATGATATTCTTTTTCAGTTTGGTTTTGCTACAGTATATACGTTGTAGAACAAAAATCATTCGCTATTTGGAAACATAACCAAGCTGCTGTTGTTGGATTTTATGTTGGTATTATTTTTATTCTAATAATAGCATATATGAATACCCAAGGTAGTATAAACCAATACTTACATTCCATATAGAAAGTCTCCAGACCCTTTCAGGTCATCAGGTATTCAAAACCGATTTTACAAACTTTGTTAACCCTTTAGGTGTTCCAAAAGAGTTATTGGCAAATGGAGATAAAATTTCAGAATTTCTATTTTTTGTTACCTTGCCTCAAAAAAAGTGTAATATAGAGCAACCAAAAATCATATATACCCTAAAATAGTACAAATAAAACTGCCACCTTATCCTGTAGTTTCCAAATTGGGGTCAATTTTTTGGAGTTTCTACTGTAGGGGTGCATAGGGGGGCTTCACATGGGACATAGTGTCAAAAAAACAGTCAAGCAAAATCTGCCTTCTAAAAACCATATTGTGTTCCCTTCTTTCTATGCCCTGCCATTTGGCCATACAGCATTTTACGACCCCATATGGAGTTTTTCTGCAAACTACAGAATCAGGGCAATAAATATTGAGTTTTGTTTGGCTGTTAACCCTTGCTTTGCAAAAAAAAAACTGTTTTGGGACCGTTTTTATTTTTTTTATTTACATAGTTGATCTGACAGGTTAGATTGAGTGCTATTTCTATAGAGCAGGTTGTTACGGACGCAACAATACCAAACATAACTACTTTTTGGGTTTTTTGTTTCAGTTTTTCATAGCAAAGCATTTTTGAAAAAAAATATTTTTAGTGTCTCCACATTCTGAAAGCCATATTTTTAATTTATTTTTATTTTTTGGGCGACTGTCTAATGTAGGGGCTCATTTTTTGTGGGATGAGATGACGGTTTGATTGGGGTGCATATGACATTTTGGTCACTTGCTATTACACTTTTTGTGATGTACAGTGACAAAAATGACTTTTGACATGTTATTTATATAATTTATTTTGTTCTGTGTTCACCTGAGGGGTAAGGTCATGTGTTATTTTTATTTGGGTTATCATTTTTTGCGGGATAAGATGTCGGTTTGATTGGCACTATTTTTGAGTGCATATAACTTTTTCATCGCTTGCTATTGCAGTTTTTGAGATGTGAGGTGACAAAAATGTTTTTTTTACATTGCTTTTTTTTTTTTGTTTTACGGTATTTACCTGAGGGGTTAGATCATGTAATATTTTTATAGAGCAGGTTTTTACGGACACGGTTATACCTAATATGTATACTTTTTTTTTAATTTATTTTATTTTAACACAATAACAGCACTTTAAAAAAAAATAATAATAATGTTTTAGTGTCTCCATAGTCTAAGAGCCATATTTTTTTATTTTTTGGGTTGATTGTCCTATGTAGGCACTCATTTTTTGCGGGATGAGATGGAGGTTTTATTGGTACTATTTTGGGAGGCATATGCCTTTTTGATCAATTGGTATTACACTTTTTGTGATGCAAGGTGACAAAAAATGGCTTTTTTTACAACATTTTTTAGTTTTATTTTTACGATATTTGCGTAAGGGGTTAGGTCATGAGATATTTTTATAGAGCATATTTTTATGGACAAGGCAATACCTAATATGTGTAGTGTATTTTATTTTAAATTTTTTTTATTCAGCGATATGTGTTTTTTTTATTTTTACTTTTTTTTACTTTTTTTTTAAACTTTTTTAAACTTTTGTTTTTTTACCCAGACCCACTTGGTTCCTGAAGATCCAGTGGGTCTGGTGTCTGTATAATACAGTACAGTAAACTATATAGTGTACTGTACTGTATTTTTTACTTTACATAGTCTGATCAGACTTCTGCCTTTAGCAGAAGACTGATTAGACTTACATCACCATGGCAAGCAGGACACCTCTGAAGGCGTCCTGCTGCCATGGTTACCATCACCCGCTGCCAGAACTGCCAGTGACATAGTGTTGAGGTAGCAGCAGCATGAGGATACCACAGAGTGTTGGGTTGGCAGCAGCATGAGGATACCATAGAGTGTTACGTTGGCAGCAGCATGAGGATACCATAGAGTGTTACGTTGGCAGCAGCATGAGGAGACCACAGAGTGTTGACTTGGCAGCAGTATAAGGAGACCAAAAAGTGGTGAATTGGAAGGCGCATGAGGAGACCACAGATTGTTAAGTTGGCAGAAGCATGAGAAGACCACAGAGTGGTGATGAGGAGACCACAAAGTGGTGAGGTGGCAGCAGCATGAGGAGATCACAGAGGGGTGAGGTGGCAGCAGCATGAGGAATAACAGAGGGTTGAGTTTGCATCAGCATAAGGAGACCACAGAGTGGTAAGTTGCCAGCAGCATGAGGAGACCACAGAGTGTAGAGTTGGCAGCAGCATGAGTAGACCACAGAGTGGTGAGGTGGCAGCAGCATCAGGAGACCACAGAGTGGGGAGGTGGCAGCAACATCAGGAGACCACAGAATGGCTCAATGACAGAGTGTTGAGATGGCAGCAGCATTAGAAAACCACAGAATAGTGAGGGAGCAGCAGCATCAGGAGACCAAGGAGTAGCCCAATGACAGAGTGATGAGGTGGCAGCAGCATCAGGAGACCACAGAGTGACCCGGTGACAGACTGGAGAGGTGGGTGGCAATAACAGTACCTGCAAAAAATGGTGGGTGTAAGAAGGAGCACTTGGCATCAGATGTGTGGCATCAAGTGGGTGGCATCATCAGAATAATAGCTGAGGCAGGTAGCCAGAAGAAACCGGTGTCTTTTGTCAAGGTTTGGGTGAGGCAGCATGGATGATCTTATCTGATGCATTAGGCATTGGTGGGTGGAAATCCTGGCTAATCCACGCCTGATTCATCTTGACAAAGGTCAGTCTCTCCACATTTTGGGTGGACAGGCAAGATCTCCTTGGGGCAACTATGGCCCCCGCCGCACTAAACACCCGCTCTGATGCCAGACTACTGGCCGGGCAGGACAGCTTTTCCAGGGCAAACTCGGACAGTTGCGGCCACAAATCCAGTTTGGTTGCCCAGTTGTCCAGCGGATCTTCAATGTGGGGTGGCAGGGCTATCCAATTATGCCACCACCTGCTGGATCAGGTTCTGCTCCATGTCTAGCTGCTGCTGCTGGTGAGTAGTTTATGCACTAGGCATGTAAAGAAAGCTGCTCATCAGCAACTCTAGACTCAAGTTGCTGCTGATGGAGCTGGTACTGCTCTCCCCCCCCCCCCCCAGCAGCCATACCAGTGGAACGTGAGTGCAGAGGGCCCCCCCAATCAGACCTGCGAGGGGATGGACGATAGCGCAGATAGGCAGTGGCCAACTAACTACATAGGATGTCTCTATAGTAGTTCAGTTTGTCCTCCCTCTTAGTGGGTGTAAAAAAGGCCCCCATTTTGGACTGGTAGCGAGGGTCCAACAAGGTGGAGAAAGCCAGAAGTCATCCCTCTGCCAAATGGTGACAATTCAGCTGTCACTATGCAAGCAAATGATCATGCAGGGGACCATTTGCGCAAGTGACTCGGAGGGACTCCCTGCCTCCATCTCCACTGCATACTGCCACAGTGTGTCTGGGTCATCTGCCTCATTTCCCTCATCTCCCTACTGCTCTTCTGGCTTCTCCTGCTCCTCCTGCTCCACCTCTCCTGTCACCTGTGTGGAAAAAACACCCATTTCTGTACACATTGCTTGTGCTCCAAAGTCCTCTTCCTCTTCCAGTTCAGCCCCCACAGGGCTCATGTGGCTGTGACATGTAGGTGATCAATGTAGGATAAACAGCACTACAGATCCCAATTTGGGAAAAATATACCTGTAAAAAAAGATAATTATGGTGGTGCTCGCGGATGAAGATCCCGTCAGAGAACAGACATATAGAAATCCGTGGCACTCGTCAATTAAGTGAAAAAAAATCTGGTTACTTAAGTCGTAGCAGCAGGATACAGAACGTGAGATCACAAACCATAGTGTGCCTTAAATAATCAATTTGTGGGGTGTGCATACCTCCCCCATAAAGGGGGCGTGGATACTAAAATCCCATCACATATAGTACCAATACACATAGTGTACAACCCATGTCCTGTCTCAAGGGTCATATTGTATCAATAAAAATGACCTCTTATTTACCCTTTGTGCATTATAAAACAGAAGACTTGCTGGTGGTTCAGGTCCATGTGAGCTCCTGGCCGTATTAATGCCATGAGTGCGCGCCAATGCCCGGCGTACTGCATGTCCCACTGTGCGTGCGCATGACACGTAGGTGTCACGTCTCCAGTCCCCCGACAAGCCAGATTTAGTAGCATCTGTTTCAGGACATGAATTAGTGGAATTACGTTGTTCATCCCGTAGTCCTGCTGATTGACAAATAAAGTGGCCTCCTCAAAGGACCCACGCAAAAGGCAGGTGTCACGCATGGGCTGCCTCTGTCTAACATCGAAGTTACACAGGGGA
Source organism: Bufotes viridis (assembly GCA_033119425.1). Classification (NCBI taxonomy): domain Eukaryota; kingdom Metazoa; phylum Chordata; class Amphibia; order Anura; family Bufonidae; genus Bufotes; species Bufotes viridis. The sequence continues at coordinate 57,405,180 of CM065597.1, read as the reverse complement.
GTACCTCTGTCTGCCTGTATCATCAAGAAATCGTTTATGGCTTTGCTTTGTTCATATAATCGGTCCAACATATGGAGTGTGGAATTCCAATGAGTGGAAGCGTCGCATATCAGCCTATGTTGGGGACGCCATTCTGCCACTGCAGCTTAAGGAAGGTGTGCTTTGTGGTGTACGAGTGGCTGAAGTGCATGCAAAGTTTCCTGGCCATTTTCAGAATGTCTTGCAGATGGGGTGAAAACTTCAGGAACCGCTCGACAACCAGATTGAACACATGCGCCATGCAGGGCGCATGGCTCAGCCCTCCTTGACACAGTGCCAACACCATGTTCTTCCTGTTGTCGGACACAATGGTTCTGATTTTGAGTTGTCGAGGAGAAAGCCAGGATTCGGTTTCTTGATGAAGGACGGGAGCAGTTCCTCCCCTGTGTGACTCAGTTCGCTCAGGCAAACTAGGTGCAGAACAGCGTGACACCGCCGTGCCCTGCACATGTGGTATGCTAGAGGAGCACTGTGAATTGTCCCTGCATTGGAGGCTGAGGACATGGTGGAGGAGGAGGAGGCAGAGGCGGACATTGTCGCAGGACCAACGGCATGAGAACGTTGAGGCAGAAGCAGCGTCACCTGGCCAAGTTGCTAGTGTGGCTGGGCAGGAACCATATTTACCCAGTGGGCTGTAAAGGACATATATTGTCCTTGACCTTAATTACAGCTCCACATGTCGGCGATGCCGTGCACTTTGGCAGACACTGACAGGCTCAAGGACTGCCCCACCTTCCACATTTGTTTGCAGGGCTGGTACTGCCTTTTTCACAAATAAATGATGGCTTGGGACTCACCACCTTGGCTCGGTACAAGCCATCAGTTCTCTGAAAGGTGCAGAGTCCACCACTTGGAAAGGGAGGGACTGCAGTACCAGCAAATTGGCCAGGAGCACGTTCAGCTTCTGCGCCGTTGGATGAGAACACACGTATTGTTGTCTCTTGGCAATCGCTTTGGTGATTGATTGCTGACGAAATGACTGACGAGGAGTAGGAGGACGAGGAGCAGTAGCATCAGGACCAGTAGATGATGGAAAGGTCAGACAGCTCCCTTTGGGTGAGGTGGTGGAGCCATGACTGCATAAAAAAGGGTGCGTGCTAGTGGGTGATGCAGCAGTTGCTGCGGCAGGTTGGACCACCACATCGGAGTCACGGTTCTTCCAGGCCACTTTATGGTGACGTTGCATGTTTTGATGCACCCTGGTCACGCTTCACCTTCTTCCCACAAATTCGACAAATGGCCATATTTATCTCCTCCAGCAGCTTAACAAAAAACTGCCACACCGCCGAGTATGCCATTTTCTCCCCAACACTCCGCACTAGCTGCCTGCTACTGCTGCCTTCGTAAACCCCTGCACTGCTACTTCTCAGGCAGGTAGGCTCCTCATGCTGCGAAGTGGGTGGTCTACCCCTGGTACGTTTGGCTCCTGACCTCCCACTGCTGCCACCCTGCTGACTCACGGCCATGCTACCACCTTGATGGCTCAGCCCCTGCCTCACACACAAGCTGCCACCTTCTTCTCCTGATGATGATGAAGCCCCCTCTTCACACGGCTCCCAAGTGCGATCGGCTAAATTATCCTCCACTACTATCGGCATGTCACTGATATTCCCCTCAACGGTCTCAGGGCCAGAAACTCGCAACACCAGCTCCTACGTGACTCTAACAAGCAAGGGTTGCTGGAATTACTGAGCTATCATATAGTACAGCGAGGTGTAATAGAATTGGTCCTATTACCCAGGCTGTACACTCTCCTATTGCACCCTGTTCTCCTTTTATGGTGTAGATTATGCCTCCATAAAATTTCCCTACACTATGAATAATCTTTCCCTGAACTTCTAAATTGTTTTTCAACACAATATAGTCTTTCCTAGCACTGTCCCTAGCGCCAGCTGACGTCTCTCTCTGCACTAAGTACACTGGAAAATGGCTGAATCCAAGATGGCTGAGGCTATTTATAGGGATGTGACATCACAGGAGCTGGCTGCTGATTGGCTGCATGCATGGCATTGTGGGTGATTCCTCCTTCCCAGAGTTCTTTGCTCCATGTCCTAACATGTGCAGCAGCAATTTTATAAAAAAAAGGCGATTTGTTACCACGAAGCGAAAGGAAATTTGACTTTGGTGTGAATTGAATTCGAATCGAATTCCGCTTCGTCGAGTTTGATTTGCTCATCCCTACCGACAATGCATAGCAGAGCAAAAACCAGGCCATGAGGAGGAAAGAACTGCCTGTAGTGCTCAGAGACAGGATTGTGTGAAGGCATAGATCTAGAGAAGTATACAAAACATGTCTGCTGCACTGAAAGTTCCCAAGAGCACAGTGTCCTCCATAATTCTTAAATGGAAGAAGTTTCGAAAAACTAGTACTCTTCCTAGGGCTGGGCGCCCTACCAAACTAGGTGATCAGGGGAAAAAGGGCCTTAGTAAGAGAGTTGACCAAGAACCCAATGGTCTGGCTGAGCTCCTCTGTGCAGATGGAAGAAACTGCTGGAAGGTCAATTATCACTGGAGCACTCTACCAATCTGGGCTTTATGGCAGAGGGCCAGAAAAATGTCTCTCCTTAGTAAAAGACACATGAAAGTTTGCAAAAAAAACACAAATAACTACCAGACTATGAGAACCACAATTCTCTGGTCTGATAAAACTAAGATTTAACTTTTTGGCATCAATTCTAGTGCTGAGCGTGAATATTCGAATCACGAATTTTAATCACGAATATCGCCACTTCGAGAATTCGCAAATATTTAGAATATAGTGCTATATATTCGTATTCGCGAATAGTGTTGATTGCGAATATTCTAATCGCGAATTTATCGTGAATTTATCAAGGATATCGGCACTTAGCAACATCCCAAACAACCAATAGGAAAGTTGCCTACCCCTTAGTGTTGATTGCGAATATTCTAATCGCTAATTTATCGTGAATATCGGCACTTAGAAACATCCCTAGTTCTAGGTTTCATGTCTGGAGGAAATCAGGCACTATGCAATACCATCCCTACAGTGAAGCATGGTGGTAGCATCATGCTGTGGATGTGCCTTTTAGTGGCTGAGACAGGGACACTGGTCATAGTTGAGGGATAACTGAATGGAGAAATGTACAGAAATATTCTTTAAAAAAAATCAATAAGAGTGCTCTGGAAATCAGACTGGACAAAAGGTTCACCTACTAAAAAGACAGTGACTCTAAGCACACAGCCAAGACAACACAGGCATTGCTTAGCAACAACTCTGTAAATGTCCTTGAGTGGCTCGACCACAGCCCTGACATGAACCCAAGTGAACATCTCTAGAGAGATGTCCACCAACGGTCCCCATCTAACCTGACCGAGCTTGAGAGAATCTACACAGAAGAATGGCAGCAAATCCCCAAATCCAGGAGTGCAAACCTTGTGGCATCATACCCAAGAAGACTGGAGGCTGACAGAAGTGCCTCAAATAAGTACTAAGGGTCTGAATACTTATGTAATTTTATTTGTTTTATTTTATTTTTTCCTTCTATTCACAACTTAGCAAAGATTTTGAAAATTCTATTTTCACTTTCTCAATTCGGGGTACGGAGTACAGAATGATGGGACAAACTTTTTTTTTTGCACAAAGCCACAGCATAACAAATTGTGAATGCACTGTACATCTGCCATTCCTGTTAAAGTATAACTGTCAATTTTTTTTTTTTTTTACTATTGGATTTTGGTGATTAATATCACCTTGTTGGCCCTGTTTTAATTTCTGATTATTTAATAAATAACCCCTAAAAGCCACCTAAAAGTCCCCAGTATTGGCTATTGTTACCTGAGATAAAATCAGGTTGCTATGCTCCTTCCGTCTACCAGATGAGGACCAGGTGAGGATGGAGCACACTGCTGCACTGGGAACTGATAAGTGAGTCAACATTGTAAGGGAATGTATAAAAAGCCAGGTTCTTCCTGACAGGAGATAACAGTGCTGGGCTGTGTGTGTGAACTTCTCCACATGCCTGTGCTTGGCAGACACTCCCTTATCAGTGCAGGACAATGTGGCTGCTCAGTGTATAAATGACAGCCTTATCTGATAAGACGAGAGCTTGTAGAAGGACTACAGGCTTCAACCAGACCTGGGCACTGCAAGACCCCCCTATACAGAGCTGGTCTTCACTAACTTCACTGCAGGCGTCCTATGGATTAGCCTCAGGGCTGAGGGCGGCCATCTTAACAGAATAGTGAAATTGCAGTTTTATGCAGACTGGCTGCTAAGGGCTGAATCTTATTAAATAAGGGGTAAGTAAGTCTAATAGTTATTGATTCAGGAATATTATCATATTAGTAACTACATATATGAAAACTGAAATTAAGGTCTAAATGTGACAGTTATCCTTTAATAGACAGGGCTGTAAAGAGTGAGTAACAACCAATACTCACTGACCACAGGACACCATTATACAGTACATTTAAAATAATACTTACAAAGACTTAGTAACAAATATGTAAGCCTCAAGTTGTTGGTGGCTTCTGGAGAGCAAGAACGTATAGTAGTTATGTGTAGTTTCTGTGTCGTATGGATGGTAAATGAACTGAAAAATAAAATATGTGAAACGACAAAAAGAATATAGAAAAATGTAATATGTAAAGCTCAGTGTATGTGTGTAAGTGTGTATGTCCACTAAAGGAATCCACTCCATTGCATTTACAATCATGAAATTTGGCACACATGTACATCAGGTGTCCGGGAAGGTTGTAGACAGGGTCTCAGCTCTCTAGCACGTACAGTTCCTGAGATATATATAAAAAATGCATTACCCAATAGAAGCCTGGTCACATGACCATCATCAGCCATAGAGGCTCATAGGCCCTAAGTCTCCACATACACACAGCTTTACACCAGGTTTCCATAACAACCCAGCCATTTTTCTTCACTGCTGTAGGTCAGCTTTAAAGGGGCAGGGCGCTGTGGATGACACTGTTAAAGGAGCGGAGTGCTGTGGAGGTCGCAGTTCAGGGAACAGGTAGGGTGGAAACCCCACCCATAGGTCCCAATAAACCCCACCCATGGTTAGGCCACGCCCTCTAACACTCCACAGCTGATGGGGATTGAAAAAATGAAGGTAAAAATCAACTTCTGTCAGCTTCAGGGGTGGGAGGGAGGCTGCTCAAAAGGACATCCCTGTGTCCATCCAGGCCCTGCGCCGGACGGAGGACAGGGAGTCTGAAAGCTGGTCTGTTTGGCTTAAAACCGGACCTCTGGCCACCCTAGGGGCAGGCTGCTGTGGAGGTCCCAGTTAAGAGGACAGTCCACTATGGAGGTCAGTGTTAAGGGGAATATTGCTGTAGAGGCGACTGTTAAGAGGGCAGAGTGTTGTGGAAATCACTGTTAAGGAGAAGGGGCACTGTGGAGGTCACTAATAAAGGGGTGGCCGCTGTGGAGGTCACTGTTAAAGGGGTGGCCTGCTGTGGCGGTCACTGTTAAGGGGGTAGGGAATGATGGAGGTCACAGTTAAGTAGACAGTCGGCTATGGAGGTCAGTGTTAAGGGGCGAGGTGCTGTAGAGGTCACTGTATAGGGGGCAGGGTATTGTGGTGGTCACATTTTAAGGAAACAGAGCTCTGCGGAGGTCACTGTTAAGGGGGCGGGTTATTGTGGAAATAACTATTAACGAGATGGGGTACTGTGGAGGTCACTAATAAATGGGCAGCCACTGTGGAGGTCACTGTTAAAGGGGAGGGCGCTGTGGGTGTTACTGTTAAGGGGGCTGGCCACTGTGGAGATCACTGTTAAAGGGGTGCGGTACTGTAAATGTCACTGTTATAGTGGATACTGTCGATATCTTTTAACGACACACACAAACATTAAATGAAATATATCGGTGCAAAGCCGGGTCCTTCTGCTAGTATATAATAAAGATGTTAAGACTTTTGCAAGCAATATAGATGTGTTATTCAAAGGTTTTAAACATTCATTCACATGACTGGATAGATTAGAGGCTCGGGCAGAGAAGTGGCAAATGAGGTTTAATACTGACAAATAGTGTAGAGCAAACCAAAGCCAAACAAATTGACTTTGATCCGAATTTCAGGAAAAATGTAATTCGCTGCAAAGCCGAATTTTCTCGCACTTTGTGCTAATGAATCAAAAAATACATACTCACCTCATTCATTTGCATGCAAAAAGGCTTCAAATGGACATCTTGCTTGAAGGTACCGCTCAAAATCTCTTGCGCGGTGATGTACGACGCCACCATGCCGGTCAGGGTGATGACGTCATCACGTCACCACGCGAAATTTCATGCAGTGTCTTCAGTCAGGATTGCCATGGCAGCCTCTTTGCACGCATACTAGATTAACCCCTGACCACTATTAATGTTAATCTCAGATGCTGTAATCAGCGATGAATGTGGCATGAGGGGTTCAATGATGGGGGGCTGAGCGATTGCTATTCCCCGTCATTGCGTCCGCTACATACAAAGAAATGTGCTTTGCAACAAATTAATTTGTCACAAAGCAAATTTCTTTGGGAAATTCTTCAAAGTAGCCAAATTGAATTTTTGATAACTTCGCTGAACACTAGTGACAAATGTAAGGTTATGCACATGGGAAGGAATAATGCAAGTCAACCGTACATATTAAATGGAAAAATACTGGGTAGCACTAACATGGGAAAGGACTAAGAAATTTTAGTGGACAGAAAACTAAACTGTAGAAACCAGTGTCAGGCAGCTGCTGTCCAGGCCAATAAGATTATGGGGTGCATCAAAAGGGGCACAGATGCCCCTGATGAGAACATAGTCCTGCCACTTTACAGATCACTAGTCAGACCCCACAGGTCTCCATACAGCATTAAAACGATGTTGGTGAACTAATCGACTTCAGATCTTGGATCCAAAGCGTTATTCACTTACCCCTAAACAGGACTGTGATTAGGTGACATCTTCTACGTCTAGTGGAAAAAAAACATACTGTAGAAGATTATTCTTTATGGTAAGAGCAGTGAGACTATGGAACTCTCTGCCTGAGGAGGTTGTGAAGGTGAACTCACTAAAAAGAGTTCAAAAGGGGCTTGGATGTATTTCTGGAGTGTAGTAATATTACAGGTTATAGTCACAGATGGGTTGTTGATCCAGAGAGTTATTCTGATTTCCTGATTGGAGTCGGGAAGGAATTTAATCCCCCTAAAGTGAGGAAAATTGGCTTCTACCTCACAGTTTGTTTGTTTTTTTTGCCTTCCTCTGGATCAACTTTGCAGAATAAAAGGCTGAACTGGATGTACTGTATATATACTCACATGTATAGGATTGGTACATGGAGGGTTTTATCATAGCTTATAGCATATATTTTTACGGTGTTAAATTCTACTTTTTCTACTATCTGTATATTGTGTTTATATGCATTTAATATACTTGTGTCAATACAGGGGCAGTATATATTGAGGAACGTAGGCTAATCTTATCATACGTACAAGTAATGAAGAAAAATAATAGAAACCATCAATGAATAATAGATAACTCAGCATCTCAGTGAGTGATGGAGAACACCAATACGATCAATATAGCAGTTGCCGGCAAAGCAGTCACTTGTGTTTGCATTTTTGTGCCAGAAACTCAAAACAAAAATGGGACTTTCCTCTAGAGAAATTCCATATAAAGAATAGGTTCAATATTCTGTGTAATTTGGAAAATGGTTTATTCCGGTCTTCTGAAGAAAGTCTTGCTTCAGTTTCATTTTTTCCAGCACGATCCTGGTGACCTGAGAAAACACGATGATGACAATTATATTGATCAAAAATGTTTAAATGAATGCTTCCTGATTTTTTTCCTGTAGCCTTTTTGTTATACATCTAGAGTCCACAACTTTTTGGTTTTACACATCTAGGTTTATTAGCAGTGAACTTGTTCATTACAAGATGTAGATGTTCTTTTGAGCGTGTGAAGTTGGATATAGTTCTTGCAAATGCATTTGAGATTTTGAGATACTAGGATACAATGTCTGCTCACGCTCAGTGGCTTTGAACTATCTTTAAGTGCTTCCAAGAAAAAGAAGAAATCCTATTGTAAAAGCATTTTTTACACAATGAAAGTATTCATGTAAATGCATCAGAGCTTCTAAAATAAAATGTTTCCAGCAAGGGCAGGCTGACCATTTGGGAATTAGGCTGTTTGCAAATGGTCGTGTGCGGTCTGTGAAATACAGTGACCATGTGACGGCCACGTTTCAAAGACCGACCGTGGCTCATGTGTGCCACACTAAATGCATTATAGTGATCTATGATGCTGTGAGATTTAGCACAACTGTGAGTCTATTGTCTTGTACTCACGGCATTATTTGAGTACAGGACTGGAACTCTCAGCATCATAGATCACTATAATGCAGTGAGTTTGATTCACAGTAAATATGGCTCTCATACAGCCATGTAAAAGCAGCCTTAAAGGGGTTCTCTGAGCTTTTAATATATATAACCTATCCTCAGGCTAGGTCATCAATATCAGATTGGCACCCCCGCCTATCAGCTGTATGAAGGGAAGGCGCGCGCAGTACACGCGTGCCGTCTCCCTTCTTTCTTCCTGCTCGCTGCTGCTTTGTCTATGATGAGCAGCAAGAGAGAAGGGAGACAGCACACGTGCACTATGCATGACTTCCCTCCATACAGTTGATCAGCAGGGGTCTGACACCTCACGTCCCCCGGCGATCAGCTGTATGAAGGGAAGGCATGCGCAGTGCGCGTGTGCTGTCTCCCTTCTCTCTGATATTGATGACCTCTCCTGAGGGGGGCCATTTCCAGCCTCGGATAACCCATGTAAGCTACCTGCAGATGGGGGCAGGCCGTCTTGCAGAAATTCCACACAAACTTCTTTTCGGGTTTCTGTGCATTTCCAAACCATAAAATGCATTATGTTACTTGTGGTTTTTGGTGCGCAGTTGTTTTGCCACAGATTTCACCCTTGCATTGAAAAGGGTGCAAATCTGCACAAAATAGCCACTCAAAAAATTGACATGCTACAGATTTTTAAATCCATAAGCAAGTCAATTTCCACACAGAAAGAAAAAGCAACAAGTATATGAGCTTTGTCTAATCTCATAAACTTTCCTGGTTCTGTATTACGCTGCATTTTTTCCGCATAAGAATCCGCATGCTGCACTCGGCTATCTCCATAGAAATTAGTGGAGCAGCATGGCACACGCCCAACTGGCTGCTCCATTCATTTCTAGGTGATCCACAGGGTATAGTGCCCCCATTCTATAGTGTCCTACCATCCCAGTGGTAGGATTCCACAAATCTAATAATTATCCCCTATCCTGTGGATAGGGGATAACTTTATACAACTGGAATACTCCTTTAATGTAATAATTCTAACCCAGTATTAGTTGTCTTAAGACCACCGTAACACAATAGCATGGCTATATGAATCATTTGTCAATGTGAAGTATATTGTCTTGATTTAACAGGTATGGAAATTGGAAGGAAGGAAGACATTACAATATTACATGTATTCTGTCTTAACATCTTGTTGTTTGCTGAAGTTTAGATGCAAAAGCAATATCAACAGCTGTTCAAAGATCTCAGTAGGATATGCAGCTTCCCTCAGCCAAATTGCCAGAGCTCCCACCAAGGAGAAAGCAATTTATTTTATGCAACCATCTGGGCTGTGCACAGTAAGTTGGTTACTTCACATCTTTTTTGCATTCTTTATCTTTTCATATAAGACATGAATATACAAAATGCTGATTTCATGTCTATGACTTTGGATTGCATTGCTGTATTCCACATCATTTTATATTTTTATTCTGTGTGTTTTAATTGTTACTCATTGCAGATAAACAATCCCACGAGAGCAATATTGGAGATGTATCACATTTACGTTTTGGTGAAACAGACCATCTTAAACTCCCCAGGACCCAGATGGAGCTGTCTAAAAAACATTGCTTTTTATGTAGAAACTTCAATCTGTAGACTGTTTTCAAGAAAATGGAAGTAATAATGAGCAGAAGTCAAGAAGTAAATTGTATGAGTACAACCCTTTAAACACCAGGAAGAACGTTATTATGCAACCTTGATGGTAGGACATGGTGCTGGAGCAATAGACTGTGATGCTTTATACAGACTATCTAAAATGTTAAACAACAAGAGAAAGAAACTTGACAAAGATTCTGACTCCCAGATCTTTACCCATGTAATCTTATACTGTGTATATACCATACTATATGTGAATGAGAAAATGTAGGAACAAAACTCTCCCCATGATGCAAAACTTCAGAAACATTTTCTTACATATTTATCGATTGTTTTACTGGCAGTCCATACCTGCCACATCACTCTTTCCTGTGTTTATGGCCACCTGAGCACTCACCTGTTAACTCCAGTGGTCTAGCACAGCCAGCATCTTGTTGCTTCCTGCACAATCCACTCCACGCAGGGTGAGGCCTGCCTTTCACCTGCTTTGCCTCTCCCTGCCCAGAGGGTGCATACTTTGACCAGCTCTTAAAAGGCCAGTCTGCACACTTTAATCTTTTCCAGCCTATGGATGTACATCTCAGGGTGTTTAAAACATATTCCCCTGTTGGAGGTGCCTGAGCAATAGGTTCTAGTAGTCTAGCGTACCATACGGTTGTAGCAGAGTTAGGGTCCATTCACACCTCCGCAATTCTGTTCCGCGTTGTGCGGAACGGAATTGCGGACCCATTCATTTTAATGGGGACAGACGATGTCCTGGCCGGGTCCGCAATTACGGATCCGCACTTCCGGGTCCGCAATCGCGTTCCTGAAAAAAATAGAACATGGCATTTTCTATGTAGTGCTGGCGATGTGCGGTCCACAAATTGCGGAACGCACATCACCGATGTCCATGTTTTGTTTTTCGTGGATCCGCAAAACACAAACGGACGTGTGAATGGACCCTTGACATGAACACTTGGTGAGTTATCACATCTAGTTAATGCCTCATGACTATGACTGTTAAGTCTGCTGCATCTGTATATCAACTTCTGTCTGAGCTATCTGCCCTTACTCTCGGACTGACTTTGGATTACACAAACTCTGCCTGCTCGGCTTGTCCTTGACTATGCCTAATACCTTGGGGTTTTGCATCGGTGTCTCTTGACCCCCATACAGTAGGTTAACAGTCTACTGAAGCGAGACTACAAAAGATAGTGGCCTGGAGTTACCCCTGGAGCAGAGTCCGTGTATAGGGGTTAAAGTGTGAAGACTAAGGGGGATCACCTAAATAACACTCAGGAGTAGCCCTAAGCACTGGTGTACCGCCTATATAGGCAGACTAGGCGGTTGCTATGGGGCCTGTGAGTATGAAGGGCCCGGCTAGGCTGAATGGCCCCGCCCCCTTTCCGACCTAAATGCACAGCTCCTTTCCTCCTTGCCCTTGCAGCTGCTGCCATCTGCCCGAGATACTGAGCTAGTCAGTAAGCAGGGAGAGGCTGTGTTCCCTGCTCTGCTCATTGACCAAAACACAATGACCAGTCTTCCTGTCTTCACTGTCTGCTCCGTTACCAGCAACTTTAGCAGAGCTTCACTGCTCTGACCTCCTCCTGACCTCCTCCAGACCACCGACCTGCAGAGGTAGGGACAGCGGCGTAGCTATAGGGGGTGCAGAGGTAGCAGTCGCTACCGGGCCCAGGAGCCTGAGGGGGCCCACAGACCCTTCTGCCACATAAGAAGACACACAAAGCACTGAGGGAAGGGGGGCCCAAGCTGAACTCTTGCACCGGGGCCCATGAGCCGTTAGCTACGCCCCTGGGTAGGGATTAACTCTTTCAGGGACCAAACTGAGATGGTACAGAGGCAGCAGATAGTGAGCTCACTAGTCACTACAATAATCATAGGTGTCTGCTGGCTGAGTCTAGGGGTGTCATATACAGTATGTGTAGCAGGGACAGGGTTAGTAGGAGTGCTGCTGTGTGTTTATATACTGTGTGTGTGTATATATATATATATATATATATATATACACACACACACACACACTGCTTACTGACTACACAGCAGCCTCCATATGCTTCCTAACACTCACAGATTTGATTAAAATTCTGGGAATTCAGTCTTTGCCCCTCATTGCACTATTACGAATAGTCTATTTTTATTGGGCAATGAGACTGAACCCTCTCTCTCTCTCTCTCTCTCTATATATATATATATATACACATATATATATATATATATATATATATATATATATTTATCAAACTGGTATAAAGTAGAACTGGCTTAGTTGCCCATAGCAACCGATCAGATTCCATCTTTCATTTTGGAGAGCTCCTTTGGAAAATGAAAGGAGGAATCTTATTGTTTGCTATGGGCAACTAAGCCAGTTCTAATTTACACCAGTTTTTTTTTAACCGTTTCCTGCTCTGCTATGTTGATGTGTAGCACAGTGATCGCCTTTTGGTGTCAGCTATATTGCTGAAACTGTCAGGTGTGAATCAGCTTCAGTTCTGCCATTTTAACCCTTTAGGGGGAGGGGCAATTCTGAGTTTCGCTATGGGGCCCCATGATTACTATGTACCCCCCTGGCCCTAAGTCAAATAAGTTCAGTAGACATAATGTATCCATATCTGCTTTGTAACATGGATGATATTACCAGGTTAACATGGTCAACATTTTTTTCAGTAAGCTCTGTACTTTAGGTTTCATATTCCCTTAATACCACCATAACAGTTGTCACAGTCTTTAGTTGCAAGTTGTTATACTTTGGGTATTCAATGTTATATACTGCAATGTTGGGTTTAGTGGTTACATCAGTGGTACAGTTTATAAAGCTTGCTTTACACAGTATCTCATTATGATTCCAGAAAAACACAGAGTGTCTACCCTTTTGAAGCTTTATCTGTACATTAACCCTTTCCTTACTGCCATACAGCTATATACGTGCTAGCTGCACATGCCCCGTGCAGCCCGCACGTATAAAAACGTTATGGCAGCTCTGTGGCAAACCTAGCCACTTCAGTATAGCAAAGACTGGGTTCATGTGTTCATTTTGCCCTCTGGAACACTGAGGGCATTCGTATGCTGGTTTCATGATCAGATGTTGTATGCCACACATCCCATCCCCTCAGCCTGGAAGATAACTCCATTAACCTTGTATCCATTGTGTTTCATGGAACAATACCCCCTGGAGAATTGTCCATTGTCTAATCAGGAACTGGTTACAGGCCACACGACATCTCCCCTCGGCCTAGGTGATAACCGCATTAATATTGTATTCATTGTGTTGCTACTGAACAACCAGACGAATGCTCAGCAGGTCACTGATTACATTGTAGGTTAAGTTCAACAGAGTCCACCAGGAGAAAACCCCTGGAATGTCTTTATGGAAACCCCTTGCATGGGGACGTGTATATAAACTGTTATATTGCAATAAAAGTTAGTTGACTCCCAGGCTATGTGTCGTCTAGTCCTTGGGAGGAAGGGATCCTTGTAACGCTACCTGGATTATTGTATGCTGTTCCAGTCTGCCAGCGGAGATACCGTGGATTATACCATTACTCCGCTACAATTGGTGGCAAGCGACGGGATTCAAACCTCACAGCAGTCCGTGGTTCGGCAGTTACAGACACTTGGAAAATTTGCCATTTTCGTATGGAACCGAAAGGAAAGGGTAGGTGAATATACCCGAACGGACAGTGAATGGGGACAGACTATACCAACTTGAAACGGGCCACACTAAAAGAACTATTGGAAGCAAGGGGAATTATTGCCAGCAATAAAACCAAAGCTACCCTTATTGCTGAACTCATGGAGGGAGACCAGGCAGCTGCTGCAGCACCTCTTCGGGACAGCACACAGAATGAGTTTGGAAGAGAACTCCAAAGCAGACTGGCCTTCTTCCCAGGTACGCCTCCCACAGAAACCTTGGAAAGGATTATGGCGGATGTCCACGAATACATAATGGAAAAGCAGCGGGCAGACCGGAGGTCCAGAGAGGGCCCCCAACCCCACCACACATAGTACCAGGGAAACCTAAAATCCCATACCATGCTTTTAAAAACTATGTGGAGACCGAGGACATCGATGGCTACTTGCATGACTTTGAGAGGTTATGCCAATTACATGAGATCAACGCCTCCGACCAGGTACCTCTGCTGGTGGGTAAGCTAGCGGGCCGGGCAGCAGAAGCCTACCGCACCATGCCAGACGAGGATAGCAGAGACTACCAGAAGGTAAAGCAGGCGATCCTGGACAGGTATGCAATTACCCCGGAGGCATACCGGCAGCGGTTCCGAGAAAGCCGAAAGACGGAGAAAGATACTCACATGGAGTGGGCACACCGCTTAACTAGGGCGGGCAAAGGTTGGGTGCAAGCCGCACAAGCAACCACAGTGGAGGACATGCTACAATTACTGCTACTGGAGCAATTCTTCCAGGGGTTAACCCCAGATTTACAAAACTGGCTGAGGGATCGGAAACCGCGCATCTTAACGGACGCAGCCAGGTGGGCAGATGAGTACCAAGATGCCAGGAGGGCGCAGCGGGCACAGGCACGATCCATCTTGGGAGCTGCTAACACATCTCCCACCATTACCCCCGCCCCAGCCCTACGTCCCGGTGGTGGGAACTACCAAACCCCTCCACGGTACAACAATGCCCGATCTTTCATCAGGTGCCACACGTGTAACCAGCAGGGCCACATGCAGAGAGACTGTCCCAGGAACAGAAACCGCTCCACGTGGAATACTCCAACTAATTCCCCTGCAAACCGGGCAGCAGTACACTGCTACCAGAATGAGCCTCGACAACCTTTCTTCGGGATCCGGGCTAATGAAGAACCTTTGGGCACACTCCACGAGGTCAACCCAGTACAAGCGGCCGCAGACAACCGACAGGGGCACCGCCAAGGGGTACGCGTAGAGGGCAAACGCCTTCAGGGTCTGCGCGATTCTGGGGCCACCATAACCCTAGTTCGCAATCACCTAGTCCCCAAGCACCAGCTCACTGGAGAATATGTGGCCGTCCGGGTGGCAGGGGAGCTATTTACAAAATTCCCACTGCTAAAGTCCATTTGGATTGGGAAGCGGGGTCGGGGAATGTGGAAGTGGGCCTCATGCAGGACTTACCAGCTGATGTCATCCTGGGTAACGACTTGGGGAGCTGACCTCCGCTTTGTTCCTCCACACCCGCGCAGGAAGCGCTACCCGTTGTAACACGGCAGCAGGCCCACACCACCGCATCTTCTGAACACTCTGAGGCTCCGGTAAGTAACAGTACTGACCCCCTTTCGTCCCTGGGCTCCCCCTTAGAATTTGGTACTGAAGTAGTCACCGACCCGTCCCTGCAGGTATACCGGGATAGGGTTACACAGAATCCGGCAGGGGTGGAGGGGAAAGATTCGGTTGGGAGAAAGGATTATTGTATAGATATGCTGAAAAGGTAGTAGCAGGATCTGTACCCATGGCCCTCACGCAATTAGTCGTGCCCAGAAAGTACAGGCAAGAGTTATTACGTATTGCCCATGACATTCCTTTATCAGGACATCTAGGCGTCAGTCGGACGAAGCATCGTTTGACCCAAAACTTCTTCTGGCCAGGGGTCTCCAAAGATATTCGACAGTATTGCCAAACTTGTGACACATGCCAGAGAGTAGGGAAGAGAGGGGACCGGTACAAGGCAAAAATGCACTCCTACCCATAATAGATGAACCCTTCAGTAGAGTGGCAGTAGATATAATCGGACCCCTAGCGAAACCCAGCCCGTCGGGAAAAAGTATATACTGACCGTAGTGGACTATGCCACCCGGTACCCAGAGGCCGTAGCCCTAACTAATATCCATGCGGAAACTATAGTGGATGCCCTAATCCGGATATTCTCCAGGATGGGGTTCCCCAAAGAGATTATCTCAGACCGGGTACCCAATTCACTGCCGAGGTCACTCATCAGTTATGGAGAACATGCGGGGTGAAACCTATTGTAAACTCAGCGTATCACCCCCAGTCCAATGGGCTCTGTGAACGGTTCAACGGAACCCTAAAGCAAATGCTCCGCACATTCATGGATACCCACAAGGACTGGGAGAGGTTTCTTCCCCATCTACTCTTCGCGTACCGCGAGGTACCCCAAGAGTCCACGGGGTTCTCGCCATTCGAATTGCTATTCGGAAGGAGAGTACGAGGTCCCTTAGACCTCATTAGGGAACACTGGGAGGGAACGGTCACCAGTAATGGTACCCCTATCGTCCCATATGTACTAGAGTTCCGGGAGCGCTTGGAGACCCTAATCCAGACGGTACGGTCCAATCTTCAGGCGGCCCAGCAACGACAGCGCAGATGGTACGATAGGGAGCCAGGGACCGCAGTTTTCAAATAGGGCAAAAGGTGTTAATCTTGAAGCCAGTCCAAAATGACAAACTGCAGGCCTCCTGGCAAGGCCCGTATAAGGTGGTGGAACAGGTATGTGACACCACCTATATCATTGCCCCATGTACCGGAGCCGGTGGTAGACGCATGCTCCACGTTAACCTGCTGAAACCCTATCACGAGCGGACCGAGGAAGTAACTGCCATATGTGCCTCGGCCACTGAGGACCCGGATAATCTACCCCTACCAGACCTATTAGCCCAAGGGGGCCAACACCGAATTAGGGAAGTACAGCTAGGAGACAGGCTGAGCACTAGAGAGCGAGCTCAAGTACTAGAGCTGATCCGGGAAAAAGGGGATACATTCTCTAACCAGCCTGGATATACCCCGCTGGCTACCCACAGGGTAGAAACCCCAGGGCAACCCCTCTTCGACAAACCCCCTACCGCATACCAGAATCGGTAAAGGATCATATGCGGAAGGAGATTGACGAAATGCTACAACTAGGAGTGATAGAACACTCAGATAGCCCATGGGCCTCTCCGGTAGTGCTGGTGCCGAGCGGGACGGAACCACCCGCTTCTGCGTCGACTACCGGAAACTTAACGATAAAACCATTTCCGATGCCTACCCCATGCCCCGAATCGATGAGCTATTAGATAGAATGGCCAGGGGCCAGTACCTCACCACAATAGACTTGTGCAAAGGGTACTGGCAGATCCCACTAGCCGAGGATGCCATCCCAAAATCCGCATTTGTCACCCCGCTTGGGCTGTACCAATTCAAGGTGATGCCATTCGGGATGAAGAATGCGCCGGCTACCTTCCAGCGGATGGTGGACCGGTTACTGGACGGATCCCAGGAGTATGCTTGTGCCTATTTAGATGACATAGCGATATTTAGCAACTCCTGGGACGAACATTTGACCCATATAGGAGCCATCCTCGACCGCATCAGGGAGGCAGGTCTCACATTAAAACCCAGCAAGTGCCATGTAGGGATGGCCGAAGTGCAGTACTTAGGCCACAGGGTAGGCAGTGGGCAGCAAAAGCCGGAACCCGCTAAGATAGAGGCCGTAGCTAAGTGGCCAACCCCTCGCACGAAAACTCAGGTCTTAGCTTTTCTAGGGACTGCCGGTTATTACCGTAAATTTGTACCTAATTATAGTGCCCTAGCCAAGCCCCTTACGGACCTGACCAAAAAGAACCTACCCAAAGTAGTGACCTGGAGCCCAGAGTGTGAGAAGGCATTCCAAGAACTGAAGACTGCCCTAATTCATGCCCCTGTACTGGCCGCTCCCGATCCCACTAAACGCTTTCTCGTTCATACAGACGCTTCTATGTTTGGATTGGGAGCAGTGCTGAGCCAAGTCGGGGCCGATGGCGGCGAGCATCCAGTCGCTTACTTAAGTCGGAAACTACTACCCCGGGAAGTAAGCTATGCCGCCATCGAAAAGAATGCCTGGCAGTGGTGTGGGCCCTCAAGAAACTACAGCCCTACTTATATGGACAACAATTTGCTTTGCTCACAGATCACAACCCGCTGGTGTGGCTAAACCGGGTGTCAGGGGACAACGCTAGACTGCTGAGATGGAGCTTGGCCCTACAGCCATTTGATTTCACCATTGTGTATCGCCCAGGGAAACAAAATGGTAACGCCGACGGGTTGTCCAGACAGACAGAACTTGAGAAATGATCTGTGAGCACTCCTCCGGACATCCTCAAGCCGATCCGTTGGGATCAGACTGTGTATGCCGGCTTGTGGTTCTGGGGGAGCATTGTGGCAAACCTAGCCACTTCAGTATAGCAAAGACTGGGTTCATGTGTTCATTTTGCCCTCTGGAACACTGAGGGCATTCGTATGCTGGTTTCATGATCAGATGTTGTATGCCACACATCCCATCCCCTCAGCCTGGAAGATAACTCCATTAACCTTGTATCCATTGTGTTTCATGGAACAATACCCCCTGGAGAATTGTCCATTGTCTAATCAGGAACTGGTTACAGGCCACACGACATCTCCCCTCGGCCTAGGTGATAACCGCATTAATATTGTATTCATTGTGTTGCTACTGAACAACCAGACGAATGCTCAGCAGGTCACTGATTACATTGTAGGTTAAGTTCAACAGAGTCCACCAGGAGAAAACCCCTGGAATGTCTTTATGGAAACCCCTTGCATGGGGACGTGTATATAAACTGTTATATTGCAATAAAAGTTAGTTGACTCCCAGGCTATGTGTCGTCTAGTCCTTGGGAGGAAGGGATCCTTGTAACGCTACCTGGATTATTGTATGCTGTTCCAGTCTGCCAGCGGAGATACCGTGGATTATACCATTACTCCGCTACAAGCTCTTTAATACAAGCGCTGCAAAAAGCTTGGATTAAAACTACTGCCGCTGCCAGGGACAGTGTACAGTCCAGTAATGCTGGCAAGGGACCAATCAGAGGGTCCCTTGCCGGCGATCTATCCGATTGGTTAGTCTGTGCAAAAAATGCCAGTTTCAGGCTCTGATCTACACTCTGCAGCACTTTCTGCTCCATACCCCGCTTTCTGCCCCCTGATGTGGCCTGTCTACCCCTTGATGTCTTACCCGGTGTCTGGGTGCCGGCCATGCTCCGTCCATTGTGGCTGTGGGCTGTGTATCCTCCATGCCAGTACTGCCCCCATCTGTGCTGGCCCTGCCCCCATTTCGACCCCCACCCCTGCCCCTGGTAAAATGTAAATTAAAAATATAATAAATTGCCTTTTCCTATATCAGCTCATTTATAAGAGATTAATTATTGAAGAAAAAAAAAACTACACATATTAGGTATCACCGCGTCCATATGACCGTCTCTATAAATATATCACATGATCCACCCTGTCTGATAAACACCATAAAAAATAAAAAAAAAACTGTGTAAAAAAAGCCATTTTTGTCACCTTACATCACAAAAAGTGCAATACCAAGCGATCAAAAAGGCATTCTACAAAATGGTACCATTAGAACCGTCACCTGATCCCGCAAAAAATGAGCCCCTACATAAGAAAATAGCTTAAAAAAATTAAAAAAACTATAGCTCTTAGAACATGGAGAAACTAAAACATCATTGGTTTTGGTTTCAAATATGTTATTATTGTGTTAACCCTTTCAGGACTGGGACTTTTTTTATTTTGCGTTTTTGTTTCGCACTCCCTGTCTTCCCAGAGCCATAACTTATTTCTTTGTCTGTTCACATAGCCATATGAGGGCTTGTTTTTTGCAGGACAAGTTGTACTTTCCAATAGTTACAACTTGATATTGCATATGATGTAGTGGGAAGCGGGAAAAAATTCCAAATGGGGTGAAATTGCAAAACAATAAAGTGATTCCTCCACAGTTTTATGGTTTTTTTAATTACAATGTTCGATGTACGATAAAACTGACCAGTTACTTTTATTCTACAGGTCAGTACAAATCCAGCGATGCCTTATATGTATATTTTTTTTTGTGAAAAAATCTGTTTTAATTTTTTTATCGTCAAATTCTGACCCCTATAACTTGTGTATTTATGTGTACAGAGCTGAATAGGGGCTGATATTTTGCGGGGCGATCTGAACTTTTCATTGATACCATTCTGGGGTGAGTATGATTTTTTGATCACTTTTTATTTAATTTTTTGTAGAAAATGAAGCAACCAAAAACGGCGAATCGGCTATTTGGACGCTTTTTTACGTTTTACTGTTTGCCGTATGGGGAATATATTTTTATATTTTTATACTATGGGCGTTTTCGCACATTGCAACACCCATGATGTGTATTTTTTTTAATTCTTTTATTTATATTTTGGGATTTGAATTTTTTATGTTTTTTTATAATTTTTTTACGCTTTTTATAGTTCCCATGGGTAACTATAACATGCAATCATTGCTAGTATTATAGACTCCAATGCACTTGCCTTGGAATCTATGATGATTTTACTACTTTCCTATGGAGCCCTATTACAGGCAAGGGCTCCGTAGGAAATACTATGCAGCAGCCTTGTGTCATTCATAAAGACATGGGCTGCTGCATACACGCTCCGGCTCCTCTGAGCGCCGCACGGGGATCGCTTTCGGTTTTCAGCAAGCTAAGATGCAGTGGTCAGAATCGAGGGGTTAAATGTCCGCTATTGGCATCACTGCCGGTTGCAAACATTAGCGCCATGTCTATAACAAACAGCTCTATAAAAAAATCATATAACCTAACCTCTCAGCTGAATACTGTAAAAAAAAAAAAATGAAAACAGTGCCAAAAAAGCCATTTTTTGTAAGCTTACTTCACAAAAATTGCGACACCAAGCGATCAAAAAGTATGCTCCCCCCAAAATAGTACCAATCTAACCATCACCTCATACAGCAAAAAGTGAGACCCTACCTAAGATGATTGGTCAAAAAATAAAAAAGTTATGGCTCTCAGACTATGGAGACACTAAAACATAATTTTTTTTGTTTCAGAAATGCTATTATTGTGTAAAACTTAAATAAATAAGAAAAAGTATACATATTATGTATTGCCACATCCGTACCAATCTTCTTTATAAAAATATCACATGACCTAACCCCTCAGGTGAATGCTGTAAAAATAAAAAAATAAAAACTGTTCCAAAACAACCAATTTTTTGGTCACTAGGCTCCATAAAGTGTAATAATGAATGATCAAAAAATCATATCTACCCAAAAATGGTACCAATAAAAACAACAACTCTTTCCTCAAAAAACGAGCCCCTGCACAAGACGATCGGCAAAAAAATAAAAAATTAGGTATTTAGAAAATGGAGACACAAAAACATAATTTTTTTTTCAAAAATGCTTTATTATGTAAAATTAAAAACAACAAAGAAAGTAGACATATTTGATATCATCGCATCTATACCTGCTCTAAAAAAATAGCACATGATCTACCCTGTCAGATGAATATTGTAAAAAATAAAGACAGTGCCAAAACAGCCATTTTTTGGTAACCTCGCCTCACAAAAAAAGTAATATAGAACAATTAAAAATGATATGTACCCCAAAATAGTACCAATGAAACTGGCACCTTATTCCCTAGTTTCCAAAATGGGGTCACTTTTGGGGAGTTCATACTGTAAGGATGCATTAGGGGGGCTTCAAATGGGACATGGCTAGGGATAAGTGAACCCGAACTGGATAGTTCGGGTTCGTACCGAATTTTGGGGTGTTCGGGACACGGACCCGGACCCGAACATTTTCAATAAAGTTTGGGTTCGGGTCCGTTGTTTGGCGATTTCTTCCCGCTTTCTGAACGGCAGCACAGCAGCCAATCAGATAGCATTTTACTTCTTGCCCTAAGAGGCCATCACAGCCATGCTTACTAATGGCTTGGCTGTAATTGGCCAAGTGCAGCATGTGACCCAGCCTCTATTTAAGCTGGAGTCACGTAGCGCCGCACGTCACTCTGCTCTGATTTGTGTAGGGAGAGGACGCAATTTCTGTGAGGGCGAGATTAGGCAGGGAAAAGTCATCAAAAACACCTAATGAAGTGATCGATCTACAGCTGTGAATCATTCAACTTCTGCTAGTTAATTGCTCACTGGTTTTTAGGCTGCACAGAGCGTTTTTCTGTCACTTTGATCGGCGGCCATTTTGTGTCTTGTGGTGCACCAGCACAAGCTGCCACCAAGTCCATCAATCCATCAATACTAGGTGTTTTTTTGCTATATCCTACATCAGGGGCTTGGCTGTGCTTGTCACCCCTAGAAACTCAGGATAGAAATTTATATATTTAATTAAGGGGTTAAATTGCCAAAATAGCAATCCCCTAAATATGGTGTTCCAGCTGTGGCTAGCCAAGTGTAATACTGTCTTCTATCCGGCAAAGGATAGATTTTTTTCTGTGGTGAAATTCAATTGCCAAAATAGCAATCCCCTAAATCTGGTGTCCCAGCAGTGGCTGTCAAAGTTTAATAGTGTCCGGCAAAGGATATATTTTGTTCTGGGGTAAAATTCAATAGCCAAAATAGCAATACCGTAAATCTGGTGTCCCAGCAGTGGCTGGCCAAGTTTAATAGTGTCCGGCAAAGGATAGATAATTTTCTGGGGTGAAATTCAATTGCCAAATAGCAATACCGTAAGGCTGGGATCACACAGGTGTCATGTTTGACGCCCGGATTGGATGTGGATGCATTGCAGGAATATGCGTGATTTTTCCGCGCGTGTGCAAACTTTTGTAATGCGTTTTGCACGCGCATGTGAAAAATCGCCATATTTGGTACACAGACCCCAAGCCGGACTTCCTCACTGAAGTCCGGTTTCGAGTTAAGTATTCTGGAGATTTTATTATTTTCCCTTATAACAAATCTATCCGTAAAAGGGTATCTTTTTTTCTGGGGTGGAATTCAATTGCCAAAATAGCAATACCCTGAATCTGGTGTTCCAGCTGTGACTGGACAATTTCCCTAGTGTCCGTCAAAGGATATATTATTTTCTGGGGTGAAATACAGTTGCAAAAATAGAAATACAGTAAATCTGGTGTTCCAGCTGTGGCTGGCCAAGTTTAATAGTGTCCAGAAAAGGATATATTTTTTTCTGGGGTGAAATTCAATTGCCAAAATAGCAATACCATAAATCAGTGGTTTTAGCTGTGGCTGGCCACGTTTAATAGTGTTTGTCACAGGATATATTGTTTTCTGGGGTGAAATTTAATTGCCAAAATAGCAATACCCTGAATCTGGTGTTCCAGCTGTGACTGGACAATTTCCCTAGTTTCCGTCAAAGGATATATTATTTTCTGGGGTGAAATACAGTTGCAAAAATAGAAATACAGTAAATCTGGTGTTCCAGCTGTGACTGGACAAGTTTCATAGTGTCTGGCAAAGGATATATTTTGTTCTGGGGTGAAATTCAATTGCCAAAATAGCAATACCGTAAATCTGGTGTTCCAGCTGTGACTGGACAAGTTTAATAGTATCCGTCAAAGGATAGATTTTGTTCTGAGGTGAAATTCACTTGCCAATATAGCAATAGCCTGAATCTGGTGTTCCAGCTGCTGCAGGCCAAGTGTTAATCTGTCCTTAAAAGGGTATATTACACTCAGCGTGCATTTCCAAGTATATTTCTTTACGTAAAAGAGTATATTACAAAAAGTGTTACATTACAATTACTGAAAGCATAGTCCTGAAAATCTGCACGCACTATTGTGCATCTCATAGTGTATTTCTGTCCGTAAAAGGGTATATTACACTCAAGGTGTATATACAAGTGCTCAGAGGGTCATCCTCAATAACTTCACACGCTACCGTGCATCTCCAAGTGTATTTCTGTCCATTAAAGGGTATATTACACAAAGTGTTAAAATGCAATTTTTTCGCACGCTACTGTGTATCTCCAAGTGTAAATCTGTCCATAAAAGGATACCTTTCATCCAGGGCCTAAATACTAGGCCTACAATTGATATTCTCCTAAATCATTGGTTACTGCTGTGCCTGGATTAGTGTAATACGGTACAAAAATAAATAGGCAGATAGTGTTAGGTGCCTGTAAAAAAAGGCCTAAATTTGAAATCAATACATTGGGCCAAATATTATTTTTCTTATTGTGGAGCTTGGTGAACGGTAACAATGAGGAAAACATCTAGTAAGGGACACGGACGCGGTCGTGGTGGTGTTAGTGGACCCTCTGGTGCTGGGAGAGGATGTGACCATTCTGCCACAGCCACATGTCCTAGTGAACCAACTTCCTCAGGTTCCAGTACCTGCCAGAATTTACAGCGATATTTGGTGGGGCCCAATGCCGTTCTAAGGATGGTAAGGCCTGAGCAAGTACAGGCACTAGTCAATTGGGTGGCCGACAGTGGATCCAGCACGTTTACAACATTATCTCCCAACCAGTCTTCTGCAGAAAGCGCACAGGTGGTGCCTGAAAACCAACCTTATCAGTCTGTCACATCACCTCCATGCATATCAGGGAAACTGTCAGAGCCTCAAGTTATGCAGCAGTCTCCCAAGCGAATCCACATAGCCCTTCCCCAGTGGTGGAAGACATAGAATGCACTAATGCACAACCACTTATGTTTCCTGATGATGAGGACATGGGAATACCACCTCATCGGAGTCCGCACGTCTCTGATGATGACGAAACACAGGTGCCAACTGCTGCGTCTTTTTGCAGTGTGCAGACCGAACAGGAGGTCAGGGAGGAAGACTGTGTGGAAGACGATGCAGGGGACGATGAGGTCCTAGACCCCACATGGAATGAAGGTCGTGCCACTGACTTTCATAGATCAGAGGAAGAGGCAGTGGTGAGACCGAGCTAACAGCATAGCAAAAGCAGAACAGCCGCAGCCAAGAGAGTTCGCCTGCTACTGGCCACCGCCACCAGGGACCGAGCACCCCAAAGGCAGCTTCAAGGACTTCCCTGGCATGGCACTTCTTTAAACAATGTGCTGACGACAAAACCTGAGTGGTTTGCATGCTGTGCGCTCAGAGCCTGAAGCGAGGCATTAACCTTCTGAACCTTAGCACAACCTACATGACCAGGCATCTACATGCAAAGCATGAACTGCAGTGGAGTAAACACCTTAAAAACAAGGAACTCACTCAGGCTCCCCCTGCTCCCTCTTCTGCTGCTGCCTCGGCCTCTTCCTCCGCCTCAGGAGGAATGTTGGCACCTGCCGCCCACCAAACAGAGGATGTGCCACCGACACCACCACCTGCGTCACCAAGCATCTCCACCATGTCACACGGCAGCGTTCAGCTCTCCATCTCACAAACCTTGGAGAGAAAACTTAAATTTTCACCTAGCCACCCTCGAGCCTTGGGCCTGAATGCCAGCATTACTAAACTACTGGCCTTTGAAATGCTGTAATTCAGGCTGGTGGACATGGCTTTCCCACAGTATGTTGTTCCCAGCCACCACTACTTCTCCAAGACAGCCGTGCCTTCCCTGCACAACCAAGTATCCGATAAAATCAATTGTGCACTGCGCAACGCCATCTGTGGCAAGGTCCACCTAACCACAGATACGTGGACCAGTAAGCACGGCCAGGGACGCTATATCTCCCTAACTGCACACTGGGCAAATGTAGTGGCGGCTGGGCCCCAGGCGGAGAGTTCTTTGGCACACGTCCTTCAACCGGCAAGGATCTCAGGGCATCATTTTTTGTCTCCTGTAGCCTCCTCCTCCTCCTTGGCTTCCTCCTCCTGTGCTTCCACCTGCTCATCCAGTCAGCCACACACCTTCACCACCAACTTCAGCACAGCCCGGGGTAAACGTCAGCAGGCCGTTCTGAAACTCATATGTTTGGGGGACAGGCCCCACACCACGCAGGAGTTGTGGTGGGGTATTGAACAACAGACAGGGGAACAAGTGGAAGCCCAAGGCGAAGGCAGAGGAAGAGCAAGAGGTCGCCAACGCAGCTGTGTCATGGCCAGCTCCTCTGAGGTGACAGTCAGCATGGCAGAAATGTGGAAAAGTTTTGTCATTACGCCACAGCTAACTGCACCACCACCTGATACGGAACGTGTTAGCAGGAGGCAGCATTTTATTAACATTGTTGAACAGTACGTGTGCGCACCCCTCCATGTACTGACTGATGGTTCGGCCCCATTCAACTTCTGGGTCTCCAAATTGTCCACGTGGCCAGAGCTAGCCTTTTATGCCTTGGAGGTGCTCGCCTGCCTGGCGGCCAGCGTTTTGTCTTAACGTATATTAAGCACGGCAGGGGGTGTCATTACTGACAAACGCAGCCGCCTGTCCACAGCCAACGTGGACAAGCTGACGTTCATAAAAATGAACCAGGCATGGATCCCACAGGACCTGTCCATCCCTTGTGCAGAATAGACATTTATAACTGCCTCCCCCTCAACCATATATTCTTGTACTCCGGGGCACTTCTTTATTGAATCCTCTTTTTTTAATTTTACCATTATATTGCGGTGCAACCAAAAGTTGAATGAAGCTCTCCTCCATCTAGGTGCCAGGGGCCTAACTATCTGAAAGTGGCCTGTTCCAGTGGTGGGTGACTTGAAGCCTGATTCTCTGCTATGGGACCTCTCTCCAATTGATATTGCTTAATTTTTATTTATTTAATTTTTTTAAAATTTTTAAATTAATTTCCCTATCCACATTTGTTTGCAGGGGATTTACCTACATTTTGCTTCCTTTTGCAGCCCTCTAGCCGTTTCCTGGACAATTTTACAGCCTTTTTAGTGCCCAAAAGTTTGTGTCCCCATTGACTTTAATGGGGTTCGGGTTCGGGATGAAGTTCGGGTCGAGTTCGGATCCCGAACATTTTCGGGAAGTTTGGCCGAACTTCTCAAACCCGAAAAGCCTGGTGTTCGCTCAATCTAAAAACCAGCCCAGCAAAATCTGCCTTCCAAAAACCACATGGCGCTCCTTTACTTCTGCGCCTTGCCGCATGCACTTACATCATTTTACGACCACATGTGTGGTGTTTCTGTAAACCGCAGAAAAGGTAATAAATATTGAGTTTTGTTTGGCTGTTAACCCTCGATGTGTTAAAGAAAAAAATTTATTAAAATCAAAAATCTGCCAAAAAAGTGAAATTTGGAAATTTCCTCTCCATTTTTCTTCTCCAATTCTTGTGGAACACCTAAAGTGTTAACAAAGTTTGTAAAATCAGTTTTGAGTGACTTGAGGTATGTAGATTCTGAAATGGGGTCATTTATGGGGGGTTTCCACTATGTAAGCCTCACAAACTGACTTCAGACCTGAACTAGTCCTTAAAAAGTGGGTTTTGGAAACTTCTAATCCTTCTAACGTCGTAAAAAATTTTTTATGGAATTTTCAAAATGATGCTAACATAAAGTAGACTTATGGGTAGTGTTGAGCGAACAGTTCGAGAATCGTTCGGGTCCGTACCGAATTTTGGGGTGTCCGTTACACGGACCCGAACCCGGACATTTTCATAAAAGTCCGGGTTCGGGTTCGTAGTTCGTCATGTTTTATGGCACATTTTGAAAGGCTGCAAAGCAGCCAATCAACATGCATCGTACTACTTGCCCTAAGATGCCATCGCAGCCATGCCTACTATTGGCAAGGCTGTGAATGGCCAAGTGCAGCATGTGACTCAGCCTCTTTATAAGCTTGTGCGCACGTCGCGACGTGCTCACTCCCGCTGTGATTAGACCAGGGATAGATGCAGCTGCTGTGAGGGCGAGATTGGCAGGGATAATTGAGGAAGAAAACCTGATAAGAAGTAAATGATCTACACCTGTGCATCAGAACAACTCAGCTGAGCTGTTCACTGAAAGTCACTATTTTTTTTAAACTGGCCAGAGCGATTTTTACTGGCACATGTAACTGGGCTGACCGGCGGTGGCCATTTTTGGACTTGTGGTGCGCCAGCACAAGCTGCCACAGAGTCTAAACCAAAGCTCCAAAGAAGTGAAAAATCTACACCTGTGAATCAGAACAACAGCGATTCAGCTGCTCAGTCAAAGTCAATTTTTTTTCTGGCTGGGCAGACCATTTTCTAGCACATGTTACTGGGCTGATAGGCGGCGGCCATTTTGGGACTTGTGGTGCTACAGCAAAAGCTGCCACAACGTCCATTAATCTCATGTAATAGTCGATTTTTTCATAGATATACTACATCAGGGGTTTGGCTGTGCTTGTGTCACCCCTACTAACTGCAAAGATATTTAATATATCAGTGGTGAAACTGAAAGTAACCCACTTGGATAGCAAATCCCATGAATGTGCTGTTCCAGCTAGGCTAGCCAGTGCCACTACAGCCAAGTCCAATACTGTCAGCCAGAATTTTTTTTTTTTTTTATGTGCCAGAAATATAAATTAAAAAAAGCTTTCACCGTAATAATAAAATTATTCTGGTGTTAGACCAGAAGAAGCACTCCTGTTGTAATTAATACTGTAAAAAGGCTTAGGCAATATTTCTTCCAGTGTGGGAAATTTATCTAGCAAAACTAGCATTTTAAAAATTCCGGTGTTCTGAAATACCAGCAGTCCTCTTGTAATTAATACCGCAAAAAGGCATTATATCGTCCAGTGTTGTAATTTTGGTGAAAAAAAGGCCAATTTAATCAATCTGGTGTTAGTTAGACCAGAAACAGTAGGCCGCACGTTTTTACTCCTGTAAAAAGGAATTATATCTCCCCGTGTGGGAATCTATGTACCAAAACTAGCATATTAAAAATTCTGGTGTCCAATTTGCAGCAGTTTTCTTGTAATTAATACCGGAAAAAGGAATTATATCTTCCAGTGTGGAAATTTATGTACACAAACTAGCATTTTAAAAATTCTGGTGTCCAATTAGCAGCAGTCTTCTTGTAATTAATACCTGAAAAAGGCATTACATTGTCCAGTGTTGTAATTTTGGTGAAAAAAAGGCCAATTTAATCAATCTGGTGATAGTTAGACCAGAAACAGTAGGCCTCACGTTTTTACTCCTGTAAAAAGGAATTATATCTCCCCGTGTGGGAAGCTATGTACCAAAACTAGCATATTAAAAATTCTGGTGTCCAATTTGCAGCAGTTTTCTTGTAATTAATACCGGAAAAAGGAATTATATCTTCCAGTGTGGGAATTTATGTACACAAACTAGCATTTTAAAAATTCTGGTGTCCAATTAGCAGCAGTCTTCTTGTAATTAATACCTGAAAAAGGCATTACATTGTCCAGTGTTGTAATTTTGGTGAAAAAAGGCCAATTTAATCAATCTGGTGTTAGTTAGACCAAAAACAGTAGGCCGCACGTTTTTACTCCTATAAAAAGGAATTAATACCTGAAAAAGGCATTACATTGTCCAGTGTTGTAATTTTGGTGAAAAAAAGGCCAATTTAATCAATCTGGTGTTAGTTAGACCAGAAACAGTAGGCCTCACGTTTTTACTCCTGTAAAAAGGAATTAATACCTGAAAAAGGCATTACATTGTCCAGTGTTGTAATTTTGGTGAAAAAAAGGCCAATTTAATCAATCTGGTGTTAGTTAGACCAGAAACAGTAGGCCTCACGATTTTACTCCTGTAAAAAGGAATTATATCTCCCCGTGTGGGAATCTATGTACCAAAACTAGCATTTTAAAAACTCTGGTGTCCAATTTGCAGCAGTTTTCTTGTAATTAATACCAGAAAAAGGAATGATATCTTCCAGTGTGGGAATTTTGGGGCTAAAAAATAATATATTTTATTGTGGTGCGAGTTGAATCGCAACAATGAGGAAACATTCTATTAAGGGACGAGGACGCGGTCGTTGTGGTGTCCGTGGAGCCTCTGTTGCTGGCAGAGGACGTGGCTGTTCGGCCTCAGGCGCACAAAGTAGTGAACCAACTCCCTCAAGTAGCCGGCAGAATTTACAGCGATATTTGGTGGGGCCCAATGCCGTTATGAGGATGGTAAGGCCTGAGCAGGTACAGGCATTAGTCGATTGGGTGGCCGACAGTGCTTCCAGCACGTTCACCACATTGTCTTCCACCCAGTCTTCTGCGGAAAGCGCACAGGTGGCACCTGAAAACCAAGCCCATCAGTCTGTCACATCACCCCCATGCATATCAGGGAAACTGTCTGAGCCTCAAGTTATGCAGCAGTCTCTTATTCTGTTTGAAGACTCTGCTCGCACGGTTTCCCAGGGGCGTCCACCTAGCCCTTCCCCAGCGGTGGAAGACATTCCATGCACTGACGCACAACCACTTATGTATCCAGATGATGAGGACATGGGAATACCACCACAGCAGAGTGACCGAGTCCCTGATGATGACGAAACACTGGTGCCCACTGCCGCGTCTTATTGCAGTGTGCAGACTGAACAGGAGGAGGTCAGGGAGGAAGACTGGGTGGAAGACGATGCAGAGGACGATGAGGTCTTAGACCCCACATGGACTGAAGGTCGTGCCACTGACTTAAATAGTTCAGAGGAAGAGGCAGTGGTGAGACCGAGACAACAGCGAAGCCAAAGAGGGAGCAGAGGGCAAAAGCAGAACAGCCGCCTTCCAGAGAGTTCGCCTGCTATTGGTCAGCGCCAACAGGGACCCAGCACCCCAAAGGCATCTTCAAGGAGTTCCCTGGCATGGCACTTCTTCAAACAATGTGCTGACGACAAGACCAGAGTGATTTGCACGCTGTGCCATCAGACCCTGAGGTGAGGCATTAACGTTCTTAACCTGAGCACCACCTGCATGATCAGGCATCTACATGCAAAGCATGAACTGCAGTGGAGTACACACCTTAAAAACAAGGAACCCGCTCAGGCTCCCCCTGCTCCCTCTACCGCTGCTGCCTCAGCTTCCGCCTCGAGAGGAATGTTGCCACCTGCCGAGCAGCAAACAGAGGATGTGCCACCGACACCACCACCACCATCGCCACCGTCACCTAGCGTCTCCACTATTTCACACAGCAGCGTTCAGATCTCCATCTCTCAAACCTTTGAGAGGAAGCGCAAATTCCCACCTAGTCACCCTCGAGCCCTTGGCCTGAATGCCAGCATTTCTAAACTACTGGCCTTTGAAATGCTGTCATTCCGGCTGGTGGACACAGACAGCTTCAAACAGCTGATGGCCATGGCTGTCCCCCAGTATGTGGTTCCCAGCCGCCACTACTTCTCCAAGACAGCCGTGCCTTCCCTGCACATGCAAGTGTCCGATAAAATCAAGTGTGCACTGCGCAACGCCATTTGTGGCAAGGTCCACCTAACCACAGATACGTGGACCAGTAAGCACGGCCAGGGACGCTATATCTCACTAACTGCACACTGGATAAATGTAGTGGCGGCTGGGCACCAGGGGGAGAGTTCCTTGGCGCACAATCCTTCCGCCGCCTAGGATCGCAGAGCATCATTCTCTGCCTCCTGTAGCCTCCTACTCCTACTCGGCTTCCTCCTCCACTGCTTCCACCAGCTCATCCAGTCAGCCACACACCTTAACCACCAACTTCAGCACAGCCCGGGGTAAACGTCAGCAGGCCATTCTGAAACTCATATGTTTGGGGGACAGGCCCCACACCGCGCAGGAGTTGTGGTGGGGTATTGAACAACAGACCGACCAGTGTTTGCTGCCGGTGGGCCTCAAGCCCGGCCTGGTGGTGTGCGATAATGGGCGAAATCTCGTGGCAGCTCTGGGACTAGCCGGTTTGATGCACATCCCTTGCCTGGTGCATGTGCTGAATTTGGTGGTGCAAAAGTTCATTCACAACTACCCAGACATGTCAGAGCTGCTGCATAAAGTGCGGACCGTCTGTGCGCGCTTCCGGCGTTCACATCCTGCCGCTGCTCGCCTGTCAGCGCTACAGCGGAACTTCGGCCTTCCCGCTTACCGCCTAATATGCGACGTGCCCACCCGGTGGAACTCCACCTTGCACATGCTGGAGAGACTGTGCGAGCAGCAGCAGGCCATAGTGAAGTTTCAGCTGCAGCACGCACTTCACCACCAATGATTGGGCCTCCATGCGAGACCTGTGTGCCCTGTTGCGCTGTTTCGAGTACGCCACCAACATGGCCAGTGGCGATGCCACTGTTATCAGCGTGACAATACCAATTCTATGTCTCCTAGAGAAAACGCTTAGGGCGATGATGGAAAAGGAGGTGGGCCAGGGCCAGGAGGAGGAGGAGGAGGATGACGGTTAGTTTTTAGCACTTTCAGGCCAGTCTGTTAGAAGTGGCTCAGAGGGAGGTTTTTTGCAACAGCAGAGGGCAGGTACAAATGTGGCCAGCCAGGGCCCACTACTGGAGGACGAGGAGGATGAGGAGGAGGTGGAGGAGGATGAGGATGAAGCAGGTTCACAGCGGGGTGGCACCCAGCACAGCGCAGGCACATCCCTGGTGCGTGGCTGGGGGGATACAGAGGATGATGACGATACGCCTCCCACAGAGGACAGCTTGTCCTTACCTCTGGGGAGCCTGGCACACATGAGCGATTACATGCTGCAGTGCCTGCGCAACGACAGCAGAGTTGCCCACATTTTAACGTGTGCTGACTACTGGGTGGCCACCCTGCTGGATCCATGGTACAAAGACAATGTGCCCACTTTACTTCCTGCACTGGAAAGTGATAGGAAGATGCACGAGTACAAGTGCACGCTGGTAGACACACTCCTCAGAGCATTCCCAACTGTCACAGGGGAACAGGTGGAAGGCCAAGGCCAAGGCAGAGGAGGAGCTAGAGGTCGCCCACGCAGCAGTGTCACGGCCAGCTCCTCTGAGGGCAGGGTTAGCATGGCAGAAATGTGGAAAAGTTTTGTCTCCACGCCACAGCTAACTGCCCCACCACCTGATACGGAACGTGTTAGCAGGAGGCAACATTTCACTAACATGGTTGAACAGTACGTCTGCACACAACTCCACGTACTGACGGATGGTTCGGCCCCATTCAACTTCTGGGTTTCCAAATTGTCCACGTGGCCAGAATTAGCATGTTATGCCTTGGAGGTGCTGTCCTGCCCGGCGGCCAGCGTTTTATCTGAACGTGTATTCAGCACGGCAGGGGGCGTCATTACTGACAAACGCAGCCGCCTGTCCGCAGCCAACGTGGACAAGCTGACGTTTATAAAAATGAACCAGGCATGGATCCCACAAGACCTGACCCTCCCTTGTGCAGAGTAGTCCATAATAACTGCCTTAAACCATGTTGTTTTGTACTCCTGGCTACTTCTTCATTGAAAAATCAATTTTTGAAATTAAGTAGGATCTTGGGGTGCAACCCAGAGTTGAATGAACCTTCCCTCTGTCTGGGTGCCAGGGCCAAAGTACATGAAAGTGTCCTTCTCCTGTGCTGGGTGATATGAATGTTATACTTGTGCTGTCTGACATGTCTCCTTTGTGTGGGTGCAGGGAGCCAAAGTCACTGAAAGCGGCCTTCTCCTGTGGTGGGTGATTGAAATGCCTGATTCTCTGCTGTGGGACCTCTCTCCTCTTTCTGGGTGCAGGGGTCAAAGAAACAAAAGGTGGCCTACTCCTGTGGTGGTTGACATGATGCCTGATTCTCTGCTGTGGGACCTCTCTCCTCCGTGTGGCTGCAGGGGTCAAGGTCTCTAAAAGTGCCCTTCTCCTGTGGTGGTTGATGTAAAACTGATGCTTGTGCTATCTGACCTGTCTCCTCTGTGTCGGTGCTAAGGCCTAAGTCACTGAAAGCGGCCTTCTCTTGTGCTGGCTGATATAAATGCCTGAATCTCTGCTGTGGGACCTCTCTCCTCCGTGTGGCTGCAGGGGTCAAAGTCTCTAAAAGTGCCCTTCTCCTGTGGTGGTTGATGTAAAACTGATGCTTGTGCTATCTGACCTGTCTCCTCTGTGTCGGTGCTAAGGCCTAAGTCACTGAAAGCGGCCTTCTCCAGTGCTGGCTGATATAAATACCTGAATCTCTGCTGTGGGACCTCTCTCCTCAGTGTGGCTTCAGGGGTCAAACTCTCTAAAAGTGCCCTTCTCCTGTGGTGGTTGATGTAAAACTGATGCTTGTGCTATCTGACCTGTCTCCTCTGTGTCGGTGCTAAGGCCTAAGTCACTGAAAGCGGCCTTCTCTTGTGCTGGCTGATATAAATGCCTGAATCTCTGCTGTGGGACCTCTCTCCTCCGTGTGGCTGCAGGGGTCAAAGTCTCTAAAAGTGCCCTTCTCCTGTGGTGGTTGATGTAAAACTGATGCTTGTGCTATCTGACCTGTCTCCTCTGTGTCGGTGCTAAGGCCTAAGTAACTAAATGGTGGCCTTCTCCTGAGGTGGTTGATATGATGCCTGATTATGTGCTGTGAAACCTCTCTCCTCTGTCTGGGTGCAGGGGTCAAAGTCTCTCAAAGTCGCCTTCTCCTGTGCTGGGTGATATAAATGTTATACTTGTGCCATCTGACATGGTTGCCGGGGTCCCATTAAATGGTGGCCTACTCCTGTGGTGGGTGATCTAAATGCCTGATTCTCTGCTGTGAAACCTCTCTCCTCCGCCTGGGTGCTGTGAAACCTCTCTCCTCCGTCTGGGTGCAGGGGTCAAAGTCTCTAAAAGTGGCATTCTCCTGTGCTAGGTGATATAAATGTTATACTTGTGCCATCTGACATGGTTGCCGGGGTCCCATTAAATGGTGGCCTACTCCTGTGGTAGGTGATCTAAATGCCTGATTCTCTGCTGTGAAAACCTCTCTCCTCCGTCTGGGTGCTGTGAAACCTCTCTCCTCCGTCTGGGTGCAGGGGTCAAAGTCTCTAAAAGTGGCCTTCTCTTGTGCTGGGTGATGTAAAACTGATGCTTGTACCATCTGACATGGGTGCAGGGGTCAAATTAACTAAATGGTGGCCTACTCCTGTGGTGGGTGATATGATGCCTGAATATGTGCTGTGGGACCTCTCTCCTCTTTCTGGGTGCAGGGGTCAAAGTATCTAAAAGTGGCCTTCTCCTGTGCTGGATGATATAAATGTAATGCTTGTGCTATCTGACATGTCTCCTCTGTCTGGGTGCTAAGGCCTAAGTCACTGAAAGTGGCCTTCTCCTGTGGTGGTTGATATGATGCCAGATTCTCTGCTGTCAGACCTCTCTCCTTTGTCTGGATGCTGGGGTCGAAATAATAGTAAGCGACCTTCTCCATTGGTGTCAGGGCCAGAGTAGCGGCCAGGTGTTGAACCCCTTGGCAGGGACGAATAAAGTCCAGAAATAGCGTAGTACAAAAAGGATAATCCAATTGGGTAGTCAGGTCCAATTCCGGCGGGCAGCAGGAATCGTAGTTGAAGGTTCAAGCAAAGGGTCGGTAGCCGGGAAGTCAGTTTAAACAACAGGTTCACAGGAGGGAGCTGGGTGTTCACCATGAGGTAGACTAACTCAGCAATGAGTCAAGGCTCTGACCAGCTTTAAATACACAGGGAACCCAGGACCGCCCACTGGCTGCAGGCAACCAGGAAGCTTCCTTAGTCAGAGGCCAATCATAGGGCTGAGGGCTAGTGGTGACAGCTGAAGCCCTCCCCCAGCCTGAGTAGCACCTGTGGCCTGGAAGGGCGTGTGCGCACTACGCTCGTATTTCCGTGTGCGTGCGCGCGGCTTGCGTACCGCGCACCTGCACACGGCGCTCGACCCGCGCACGCGCACTGGCCATACCAGCGCCAGATGCCCTGCCAGGAGGAGGAGGAGGAGCTACCTGCACCCGATGCCCGCGCCTGCAAACCCGATGAGGAACGGCACCTCTGGGTCCCTGACAGAGCCCCCCACCAAGGAGCGGCCGCCGGACACGAACCTGAGAGGGCCGATCAGGATGAGCCCGGTGGAATGCGCGGACTTTGGCATCTGCATGAAGGTTACCTGCTGGCTCCCAGGAACGCTCCTCGGGTCCATACCCCTTCCAGTGGACAAGGTATTCCAAGACTCCACGGCGCCTGCGGGAGTCTAGGATTCCTTGGACTTCGTATTCTTCGTCGTTATTCACCTGAATGGGAGCAGGAGGCATCGGCACTCTGCCCGCAAGGGTGTTGGCCCGGTAGGGTTTCAGTAGTGATACATGGAAAACCGGATGGATGTTAAATGAGGCAGGCAGGCTTAGTCTCGCCGCGACGTCGTTGACCATTGAGAAGATAGTAAATGGCCCCAAATAGTGAGGGCCCAATTTCCTTGATGGGCAGGTCAGTTTGAGATGCTGAGAGGATAACCATACCCTATCCCCGCTCTTGTACTTGGGGCTGTCGATGCGTCTCCGATCGGCCTGAGCCTTTTGTTGTTGCTGGGTAGTGCGGAGCTTCTGCACCAGGGTACGTAGCAAACCCCGGAGACGACGGAGGCGCTGGGCCACCTCAGGTACAGGAATTTCCACCGGAAGGTCTGGAAGCGTCAACGGATTGTACCCGTAATTCGCGTAAAAGGGAGAGAGTCCCGTAGAGGCATGCTGCTGTTGGTTGTACGCATATTCTGCCAGAGGGAGAAGGTCCACCCAGTCGTCCTGCAGGTATGACGAATAGCAGCAGGGGTACTGCTCCAAGGTCTGGTTCGTCCTCTCCGTCTGGCCGTTGGACTGGGGATGATAAGCCGAGGACAGGTTACGGGTGATGTGGAGGCAGCGGCAAAATTGGCTCCAAAACCGGGAGGTGAACTGCGAACCTCGATCAGACACAATAGAGGAGGGGAGCCCATGTAGGCGAAACACGTGCTGTAGGAATAACTTTGAGGTGTGTTGGGCCGTTGGAAGGCCGGTAGTCGGGATAAAGTGTGCCATCTTGGTGCATCTATCTACTACGACCAAGATCGTAGTGTGGCCCTGTGAAGGAGGTAAATCCACCACGAAGTCCATGGCGAGGTCCCTCCAGGGCACCGTTGCCACGGGTAGAGGTTGTAGCAGGCCGACTGGCCGGGTGTGGGGTCTTTTGTGCATGGCGCAGACAGTACATGAGCCCACAAAGGACCGTACGTCCGCCGCTAAGGAAGGCCACCAGAACTGTCTATGCACGCACTCCAAAGTGTTGCGTACTCCCCGGTGACCTGCTGTTGGGTGGTCGTGATGATGCTGCAGGACCGGTACCCGATGGGAGGTAGGCACGTAGATCTTTCCCTGATGGTAACGTAAGCCATGCCTTTGTGGCAGGTGTGCTGCTTCCGACGGTACGATCATGCTGGCTTGTCGGATCTCTTCAAGTAACGAGTGTTGGGTAGCCAGGAAGTAGGTACTTGGAAGGATGGTTTCTGGAGGCGTAAGGATGGCATCGGAGTCGTAAAGACGGGAAAGGGCATCAGCCTTCCTGTTCTTTGATCCAGGACGATACGTTATCTGGAGGGTGAAACGGGAAAAGAAGAGGGCCCACCTGGCTTGCCGGGGCCGTAACCTTTTAGCAGTACAAAGTTATTCCAGGTTACGGTGATCGGTATACACGGTTACCGGGTGCTTGGTTCCTTCCAGCAGATGCCGCCACTCCTCCAGCGCATTCTTAATGGCTAGTAGTTCCCTTTCGCCCACATCGTAGTTGCGCTCTGCCTTGGTTAACTTGCGGGAGTAGAACGCCACTGGGTGTAGGAGTTGCTTCTCCCCTTGTCTTTGGGAGAGAACTGCCCTGACGGCTCTTTCTGATGCATCAGTCTCCAGGTAGAAAGGGAGAGCAGCGTCAGGTTGCGCCAGCACCGGAGCTTGTGTGAAAAGTCTTTGGAGGTTTCGGAAGGCCTTGTGAGCAGCAGGGGTCCATGCAAACGGAATGTTGTTCCCGGTTAGGACCGTAATAGGGGCGCATATGGCCGAGAAGTTCCGGATGAAGCGACGGTAGAAATTCGCAAAACCGATGAATTGTTGGACCATTCGTCGATTCTGTGGGATAGGCCATTCCAGGATGGCCAGAACCTTCTTGGGGTCCATCTCCACCCTTCCAGGGGACAGTATGTATCCCAAGAATTCGACAGTGGGGGCTTCAAAGATGCTCTTCTCCAGCTTCCCATAGAGCCTATGCGTCCGAAGGCGCTGGAGGACTACTTTCACATGTCTCTCATGCTGCTGGAGTGTGTGGGAAAAGATAAGGATGTCATCCAGATACACCACCACGTATGTGTCCAGAAGATCACGGAAGACATCATTGATGAAGCTTTGGAATGTAGCTGGGGCGTTGCAAAGCCCGAAGGGCATCACCAGATACTCATAATGGCCGAATCTGGAACGAAAAGCCGTCTTCCATTCGTCACCCTCACGGATTCGCACAAGATTGTAGGCCCCCCGGAAGGTCGATCTTGGAGAATACTCTTGCATCCTTCACTCGGTCCAGGAGATCAGAGATGAGAGGGAGAGGGTATTTATTCTTCCTGGTGATGTTGTTAAGGGCCCGGTAGTCCACACAGGGCCGAAGACCCCCGTCTTTCTTCCCCACAAAAAAGATACCTGCACCGACTGGGGAGGTGGACGGGCGGATGAAGCCCTTCGCCAGACTCTCCTCTATATAATCCCTCAGCGCCCGGGTCTCAGGCTCAGACAAGTTGTATAACCGTCCGTGCGGCAGCGGGGCCCCGGGGAGTAGATCAATGGGGCAGTCATAGGGTCTGTGGGGAGGTAAGGTGTCTGCCCCTGCCTTCTCGAAGACATCCGCATATTCCCGTATTTGGCGGGCAATACCTGAGAAGATGAGGCCAGGGCCAGCAGAGGGCCAGGAGCAGGGGAGATGCAGTGGGAGACACAGTAGGAGGACTGAAGTGTGACACGTCCCATGGCCCAGTCTATTTGGGGGTTGTGCTTTGAAGCCATGGGATGCCCAGGATAACTGGAAACAGGGGAGAGGGTACGATGTCCCATACGATCTCTTCATGGTGGAGGCGACCAATGGAAAGGGCAAGGGGTGTGATTCCATGGAGACAGGTCCGGTCTTCAACGTACTGCCGTCCACCATGTGGAGTCGAGACGGGTGTTCCTTGGGGCGCAAGAGTAGTCCCAGCTGCGTGGCAAGTTCAAGATCGAAAAAACAGCTGCTTGCGCCCGAATCGATTAAGGCCGTAAGTTCATGGCCAGTTCCGTTCAGCTGCAGGGAAACACATAGGGTTAAATGTGAAGAACCGTTGTATACAGGCATGTTCCGGAATGCAGCAGAAGTGACAGTCCTACCTGTAGGTGGTTTGATGGGGCAGTCTCTCAACATATGCCCAGGTTTGGCACAGTAGAGGCAGAGATTGAGAGTCCGCCTTCTGGACCTCTCGACCGCTGAGAGCGGACCCCTGACTACTCCGATCTGCATTGGTTCCTCTGGGGCGAGGTCCCCCGCTGTGGAGGATGGCACAAGGACTGGAAATGGAAGAGGGTCGGATCGCAGTGCAGGAGGGGGCAGAGCGTGTTGCCTCTCCATCCTCCGTTCCCGGAAACGACGGTCCAGTTGGGTAACCGTGCTCATCAGCCCTTCCAGGACCTTCGGGACCCGGATACAGGCGAGTTCGTCTTTTAACTGGTCCGACAGACCGATCCGGAACTGGTCGATAAGGGCCACTTCATTGAGTCCGGTATCTGGGGCGATCTCCCGGAACTCGGTAATGTAGTCCTCCACTGGACGCCCTCTTTGCCGAAGGGAACGGAGAGTGCCCCTAGAGGTGGAGGCCCGCAGGGGGTCGTCAAAGAGTGCCTGCATGGTGGAAACAAAGGAGCCCCAAGAGGACAGAACTGGACTATCAGTTTGCAGCAGCTGATGGCCCCAGGTCTGTGGGGGTCCCGTGAGCAGAGAGATGGCTGTCCGTACCTTAACATAGTCCGAGGAATAGGTGCGGGGTTTCAAGGAGAACAGTAGTTCGCAGGAGATGAGAAACGAACGGCATTTCTTTCTGTCTCCAGAAAAGCGTTCCGGTAGGGCCACGGCGGGCTCACTGTTCACCGCCTCCAGTGAGGGGCGTGGAACGGGAGGAGGTGAGGGTGGTAGCGCAGTGGCCTGGGCCTGGCGCAGCTCCTGGGCATTCATCCTCCCCAATAGGTGTTCATGGCTGGTCTGCAGGTCTTGAAGGGCTTGCGCCACCAGCGTCAGTTGCTCAGACAAGGTAAGGGCACCGTCCGCAGGTCCCGCGGGTTCCATGGTCAGGCTGAGTTATTATGTCAGGGCCGGAGTAGCGGCCAGGTGTGGAACCCCTTGGCAGGGACGAATAAAGTCCAGAAATAGCGTAGTACAAAAGGATAATCCAATTGGGTAGTCAGGTCCAGTTCCGGGTCGTGGCGGGCAGCAGGAATCGTAGTTGAAGGTTCAAGCAAAGGGTCGGTAGCCGGGAAGTCAGTTTAAACAACAGGTTCACAGGAGGGAGCTGGGTGTTCACCATGAGGTAGACTAACTCAGCAATGAGTCAAGGCTCTGACCAGCTTTAAATACACAGGGAACCCAGGACCGCCCACTGGCTGCAGGCAACCAGGAAGCTTCCTTAGTCAGAGGCCAATCATAGGGCTGAGGGCTAGTGGTGACAGCTGAAGCCCTCCCCCAGCCTGAGTAGCACCTGTGGCCTGGAAGGGCGTGTGCGCACTACGCTCGTATTTCCGTGTACGTGCGCGCGGCTTGCGTACCGCGCACCTGCACACGGCGCTCGACCCGCGCACGCGCACTGGCCATACCAGCGCCAGATGCCCTGCCAGGAGGAGGAGGAGGAGCTACCTGCACCCGATGCCCGCGTCTGCGAACCCGATGAGGAACGGCACCCCTGAGTCCCTGACAATTGGTGGGTGATTTGAAGCCTGATTCTGTGCTATGGGACCTAACTCCAATTAATATTGGTTAATTTTTATTTATTTTATGTTAAGTCATTATTTCCCTATCTACATTTGTTTGCAGGGGATTTACCTACATTTTGCTGCCTTTTGCAGCCCTCTAGCCCTTTCCGGGAGTCTTTTACAGCCTTTTTAGTGCCCAAAAGTTCGGGTCCCCATTGACTTCTATGGGGTTCGGGATGAAGTTCGGGTTGAGTTCGGATCACGAACCCGGACATTTTGCGGAAGTTCGGCCGAACCTCTCGAACCCGAACCCGAGGTGTTCGCTCAACTCTACTTATGGGGAATATTAAGTAATAAACATTTTATGAGGTATCACTTTCTGTTTTAAAAGCAGAAAAATCTAAATTTTTAAAATTGCTAATTTTTTCGAAATTTTGGGTAAATTTGTGATTTTTTCATAAATAAAGGTGAAATAACCTGCGCCTTCGCTGTTACTGACAGTGCTTATGCAGAGTGTTCGGCTAGTTTTGCCGAACTGCAGGCTGTCAGTCACAGGTCAAGGGGCAGGGAAGGGGGCGTGGTTACCTTGACTTGAAGCAAGGAGGCCACAGCGCCCTCGACTTAAAGCATGACTAGAAAATCAAGCGGGCAGGGTAAAAAATAAAGTTTTCAGAGCTTTTGCTGCCTCTCCCTTCAGGAGGAAAATGATCGTCAGAAACACACTGCTGGCTACTCTCAGGTATTGCTAGCAGCTTGGGATGGTTTTTGGAGGTGACGGGTTCCCTTTACAGGAAGAAAGTTAAGGGACTATGTAGGAACAAATTTGAGGTCAGGATCAGGCTCAGAAGTTAGAACCTGGAGCAATAGCACAAGGAACAAGAGCCAGGACAGGATATGGACCATAGGGAATTCATGGCAGGATGATTCCCCTCTAGATAA
This sequence comes from Bufotes viridis, assembly GCA_033119425.1. Lineage (NCBI taxonomy): Eukaryota > Metazoa > Chordata > Amphibia > Anura > Bufonidae > Bufotes > Bufotes viridis. Next base: position 57,363,919 of record CM065597.1, on the reverse strand, counting down.
AAGATTGCCTAGATAACAGATTGCCTGGCCTGACCTTATAAATTAGCTTAGCAACTCACCATCGCCAGGCAGCCAGAGAAGGACAGCTGCAGCCTGATACAGCAGAGACACAAGTATAGAAACAGCAGCCAGTGTAGTAATGCTTAAATTGTTTATTTTCTTTTTCTTTTCAGTTATTTCATGTGCGACAGTATTACGTTTCGGCATATATTTGCCTTCGTCAGATACTACATGAGAGAAGGAGTACAGATTACAATCATAATAATCATACATGAACAGTGACACTATATAATGGAGGAATACAATAGTACACTGAACATAGACAATAGTAGCGGAGTAATGTACAATAAGAATCCAAAGGTGATTACTCCAGGTTGTAGTATCACTTCGGATTTATCAGTAATCACAAATATAATATGCAGGAAATCCAAGGGTATGATGACAGATATCCAGGGAGTTGGATTATCATTAAGGAAAATAACTTAGACAATACCAGTATATAATACAATAGAGACAATTAGGATAATAAACCTGATCGTAAAACTTGTAACAAGGTTATTTGTGGCTATTATAACTTACCTATGCCGCAGGTGGAGAGAAAGGATGGGAGAGCAGGACGCAAGCGAGAGTGCCATGCATATAGCATGTTAGGTATCAGAATGGCGTCTGTCAGGTAAGTGGGAGCAGGGTAATTTATATCTGTGCGCCAAAGAGGTAGGGCGCGGCCTAGTGTTGAGACGTTAGTGCGCATGACCGGAAGTGGATGCGTTTCAGCTTGGAACGCATCGCAAATCGAGTCATGTATGTCTAAAAACATCAGTGAGGGAAGAGGATGTCGAAGATATAATCAACCTATAGATGGAAGAGATGATTCTAATGGGAGTATTGGAGGTTGTATATACCGGTCGTATCGTAGACCGGAAGTACATGCGTTCCACTGTGGAGCGCATCGTGTCACATGATCTATATAGGAGTTATCAAGAGGCCGGAAGTACAAGCGTTCCACAGTGGAACGCATGACCGGGCTGTGTACTAAGGTGCAGTATAGTGAAATATAATGTAAAATAATGTAAATGAATGTAGGGATCTGTGAATAATGGGATAGAACTGGAATGTATTATGTGTAACGAAAATGATGGTACAATAAAGAAGGAATGAGAGAAGGAAAGAATAAGAGAAGAATAAAAGCAGAGTGGGAGGAGGAGAGCCCAGAGATAATCAACATAGTGTGATACAGTGCCAAGAGGAATATAGATGGGAAAACAAGAGGAGTAGGAAAATGAGGATATAGAAATTATAGAAATTACCCAGACAAAAGGATATTGGACGTGGAAGTATTCTAACGGGCCTGGAAAGGAGAAGAGATCAGATATTAGTAAATGAACGCCAAAATATCATAAAGCATATTAAGTAAAACATTGAATCTCATATTCACGGTTTAGACCTTTCGGTGTTAAACTGTCCAGTTTATGGATCCAAAAGGCCTCCCTCATCTTAAGCAAACGGATCCGGTCACCTCCTCTACGTAGTGCAGGAACATGTTCTAATACTAGAAACTTCAATTGTGAGATGTTGTGGCGCATCTCATGAAAATGGGCCGGGACTGGTAATAATAGGTTGCTGTTACGGATTCTGGATTTGTGTTGACTGATTCGATCTCTGATTTTTTGTGTTGTCTCACCTACGTATATAAGGCCGCAAGGACATTTTAGCATGTAGACCACGTGGTCTGAGTCACAGGTGAAAAAGTCGCGGATAGGTATAGATTTGCCTGTCTGTGGGTGTGAGATATTTGCACCTTTAATTACATGTGAGCATTGCATACAACCCAGACAGGGGAAGGTGCCTTTCTTACGTGTTTTTAGAAACATTTGTCTAGGTAGTCGTATATTGGAGCCCTCATCTGCATGGACCAATAAGTCTCGCAAGTTTTTCGGACGCCTGTTACAAGATAAGACAGGTTGTCCAAATTCCAATATTGCAGGGTATGCTTTACCTAAGATTGACCAGTGACTATGAATAATGTTTAACACCTTCTGGGCACAAGGATGGTATGTGTGAATGAACGGGATACGTGGAGCTTGGGGCAGAATTTTAATATTCTGGGAGATTTGTTTCTGGGTAATGGATTTGGGATAACCTCTCTCTAGAAATCTATTTTCCATCTCTTTGATACGAGCTTCTCTCGTAGGGGCATCCTGTACAATCCTGTTGATTCTATGATATTGTGAATTAGGTAATGATTTTTTGGTGTTAGGTGGGTGAAAACTTGTAAAATGTAAGAGGTTATTATAGCCTCTTGCATTTTACAGATCTCACTAACTACCAAATCATTACCTAATGTCACTATGAATCAACAGGATTGACAGGATGCTACGAGAAAGCTCGTATCAAGAGATGGAAAATAGATTTCTACAGAGAGGTTATCCCAAATCCATTACCAGAAGCAAATCTCCCAGAAGATGAAATTGCCCCAAGCTCACGTATCCCGTTCATTCACACGTACCATCCTTGTGCCCAGAAAGTGTTAAACATATTCATAGTCACTGGTCAATCTTAGGTAAGCATACCTACAATATTGGAATTTGGACAGCCTGTCTTATCTTGTAACAGGCGTGCGAGACTGTGATTCCATGCAGATGAGCTCATGTCGACTACCTAGGCAAATGTTTCTAAAAACGCGTAAAGGCGCCTTCCCTGTGCAGGTTGTGCAGCTCACATGTCATTAAGGTGCAATATCTCACGCCTACAGGCTGGCAAATCTATACTATCGACTTTCACCTGTGACTCAGACCGCGTGGTCACATGCTAAAATGTCGCTAGCGCATCGTAGGTGGACAACACAAAAATCGGAGATCGGATCAGTCAACACAAATCAGAATCGTAACAGCAACCTATTATCGAGTCGGCCATTTCATGAGATGCCTGCATCTCACAGTGGTTTCTAGTATTAGAACATGTTCCACTGAAGAGGTGGATCGTTGCTAAGATGAGGCGCTTTGGATCCATAAACTGGACAGTTTACACGAAGGTCTAAACCGTGAATATGAGATTCAATGTTTTACTAATATGCTTTATGATATTTTGGCGTTCATTGTATATCTGATCTTCTCCTTTCAGGTGCCGATTCAAGTACTTCCATGCCGCAGTCAATATCTTTGTCTGGGTATTTCTATAATTTCTATATCCTCATTTTCCTACTCCTCTTGTTTTCCATCTATATTCCTCTTGGCACTGTATCACACTATGTTGATTATCTCTGGGCCTCTCCTCCCACTCTGCTTTTATTCTTCTCTTATTCTTTCCTTCTCTCATTCCTTCTTTATTGTACCATCATTTTCAGTTACACATAATACATTCCAGTTCTATCCCATTATTCACAGATCCTACATTCATTTACATACAATTCTTATTTTACATTATATTTCACTATACTGCACCTTAGTACACAGCCCGGTCATGCGTTCCACTGTGGAACGCTTGTACTCAGCCTCTTGATAACTCCTATATAGATCATGTGACACGATGCGCTCCACAGTGGAACGCATGTACTTCCGGTCTACGATACGACCGGTATATACAACCTCCAATACTCCCATTAGAATCATCTCTTCCATCTATAGGTTGATTAGATCTTCGACATCCTCTTCCCTCACTGATGTTTTTAGACATACATGACTCGATTTGCGATGCGTTCCAAGCTGAAACGCATCCACTTCCGGTCATGCGCACTAACGTCTCAACACTAGGCCGCCCTACCTCTTTAGGCGCACAGATATAAATTACCCTGCTCCCACTTACCTGACAGACGCCATTCTGATACCTAACATGCTATATGCATGGCACTCTTGCTTGCGTCCTGCTCTCCCATCCTTTCTCTCCACCTGCGGCATAGGTAAGTTATAATAGCCACAAATAACCTTGTTACAAGTTCTACGATCAGGTTTATTATCCTAATTGTCTCTATTGTATTATATACTGGTATTGTCTAAGTTATTTTCCTTAATGATAATCCAACTCCCTGGATATCTGTCATCATACCCTTGGATTTCCTGCATATTATATTTGTGATTACTGATAAATCCGAAGTGATACTACAACCTGGAGTAATCACCTTTGGATTCTTATTGTACATTACTCCGCTACTATTGTCTATGTTCAGTGTACTATTGTATTCCTCCATTATATAGTGTCACTGTTCATGTATGATTATTATGATTGTAATCTGTACTCCTTCTCTCATGTAGTATCTGACGAAGGCAAATATATGCCGAAACGTAATACTGTCGCACATGAAATAACTGAAAAGAAAAAGAAAATAAACAATTTAAGCATTACTACACTGGCTGCTGTTTCTATACTTGTGTATCTATTGGGTTGGAACCCTACAGTCAGCCTCCAAACAGAGTGCGCCAAAGACAGATCTGCGCATGGTACAGCAGAGAGCCACGGCAAATTATGGGGGTGGAAGCAGAAAAAAAGGAAGCCTTCTGCAGCCTCACAACCAGACCATACTGTCTGCAGGAGCTGAGGATCCCCGCCAATTTGATGTACAGTAGATGGCCTATTCTGAGGATAGATTATCAATATCTAGAATTTGGACAACCCCTTTAAATAAATAAGATACAAGTTCTGTACTTTTCTTGCAAAACTGTATATCAGTTTGCTTAACTCCACTTGCTCCATAAATTGCAGTCTGCGGATTGGCCTGACCTCAGGACCCCTTGATGATCAGCTTTATCCTCTCACCTGTGTCCCCTAGCGAGCACTATGGCGCATCCATATTAGACACGGGTACTGCCACAGTCCAATTCCTATGCACACAGTGAAGGGTGTTATGGCAGTGGGTGAGAAACCACTGTGTTAACCAACAGATTTGGTTTTGGGCTAAACCTAAGGGCATTATCCTGGCAGTCCTCTGGTTTTCATCCTTTAACCTCTATACAGGCATCTTGCCGTCACTGCAGAGGAACCACCAGGCCACTACCTTTTGGAGTAATCTCTGTGTGGTAAATAGCTGGCCCCCTGGTGTCAGAAACACTGATGCAGGGCACTGAGCAGTCAGGCAGACTCATAGGGACAGGCCGAGGTCAGGTCTGGCAGAGTATGCACTGTACAATACCATAACAGGTCCAAGGTCAGGGAAGATAGGCACAGGTAAAAGATGGGTAAGCTGCAGAGGTCAATACACATGCAGACAACAAGGTAGACTACACCTAGCAGGAACTTAGCAAGCTAAAATATATTTTGCTCAGGCTGTCTCCCCAGTGCCCCCCATGGTTCCCAGCCATTGTAACAGCCAGAGGGGGTGCTTGTGCCTTCCAGGTGCAGTAAGAGAGTTCAAGTCGGCAAGAAGGCTGCAAGAGGAAACAGAGTATACCTGGCAGCCCGGACCACCAGGGAAGGACAGCTGGAGGTGGTTCCAGCCCAATGAGTAAGTGCCCAGCAGCAACTACCGCTGTAACAAAAGAGATGTTGCTCTTGCATGAACGCTACACCATCTTCATTGTGCTGATCGCTAGGGTCCACTACCACATTAATCAAAGCAGTGGATATTTGATGCTAGTACTATCTGTAAAGCAGTAAAATACCACAGATGCGTAAATAGTTGCAATAAAAAGTATGTGAAACTGAAATATTTGTGCTTACACCAATTATTGTTGTAATAGGGAAGGTTTTAAGGATCAAATCCTGATCCACATTTTAGTGACCATCCGGTCAGAGGGAAACTTTTTTTTTAAACTATCACAAGGTAAATACTGTAGTTACAGTTGCAAGAAAAAGTATGTGAACCCTTTGGAATGATATGGATTTCTGCACAAATTGGTCATAAATTCTGATCTGATCTTCATCTAAGTCACAACAATAGACAATCACAGTCTGCTTAAACTAATAACACACAAATAATTAAATGTTACCATGTTTTTATTGAACACACTATGTAAACATTCACAGTTCATGTGGAAAAAGTATGTGAAACCGAAGACTAATGACATCTCCAAGAGCTAATTGAGGTGGCAGCCAACTGGAGTTGAGATTGGAGGTGTTGGTTACAGCTGCCCTGTCCTATAAAAAACACACACCAATTCTGGGATTGCTTTGCCCAATAAGCATTGCTTGATGTGAATGATGCCTCGCACAAAACAGCTCTCATAAGACCTACTAATAAGAATTGTTGACTTGCATAAAGCTGGGAAGGGTTATAAAAGTATCTCCAAAAGCCTTGCTGTTCATCAGTCCATGGTAAGACAAATTGTCTATAAATGGAGAAAGTTCAGCACTGATGCTACTTTTCCTAGGAGTGGCCGTCCTGTAAAGATGACTGCAAGAGCACAGTGCAGACTACTCAATGAGTTGAAGAAGAAGCATAGAGTGTCAGCTAAAGACTTACAAAAGTCTCTGGCATATGCTAACATCCCTGTTAGCGGATCTACGATACGTAAAATACTAAACAAGAATGGATTTCATGGGAGGATACCACAGAGGAAGACACTGCTGTCCAAAAAAAACATTGCTACACGTTTACAGTTTGTGCAAGAGCACCTGGATGTTCCACAGCAGTACTGGCAAAATATTCTGTAGACAGATGAAACCAAAGTTGAGTTGTTTGGAAGAAACACACAACGATATGTGTGGAGAAAAAGAGGCACAGCACACCAACATCAAAACCTCATCCCACCGGTGAAGTTTGGTGGTGGGGGCATCATGGTTTGGGGCTGCTTTGCTGCGTCAAGGCCTGGACAGATTGCTATCATCGAAGAAAAAATTAATTCCTATTTTTATCAAGACATTTTGCAGGAGAACTTAAGGCCATCTGTCCACCAGCTGAAGCTCAACAGAAGATGGGTGTTGCAACAGGACAACGACCCAAAGCATAGAAGTAAATCAACAACAGAATGGCTTAAACAGAAGAAAATACGCCTTCTGGAGTGGCGCAGTCACTGACCTCAACCTGATTGAGATGCTGTGGCATGACCTCAAGAAAGCGATTCATACCAGACGTCCCAAGATTGCTGAACTGAAACAGTTCTGTAAAGAGGAATGGTCAAGAATTTCTCCTGACCATTGTGCACATCTGATCTGCAACTACAGGAAACGTTTGGTTGAAGTTATTGCTGCCAAAGGAGGTTCAACCAGTTATTAAATTCAAGGGTTTGCATACTTTTTCCACCTGCACTGTAAATGTTTACATGGTGTGTTCAATAAAAATATTTTAACATTTAATTATTTGTGTGTTATTAGTTTAAGCAGACTGTGATTGTCTATTGTTGTGACTTAGATGAAGATCAGATCAGAATTTATGACCAATTTGTGCAGAAATCGAAATCATTCCAAAGGGTTCACATACTTTTTCTTGCAACTGTAACTACGGTATTTACCTTGTGATAGTTTAAAAAAAAAAGTTTCCCTCTGACCGGATGGTCACTTTAATGTGGATCAGGATTTGATTCTTAAAACCTTCCCTATTACAACAATGAGTGGTGTAAGCAGAAATATTTCAGTTTTGAATGCACTGACAATTATAACATAAAGGAAAACATATTAAAAAGCTACAAGTATAAATGTTTTTGTTGCAAGCTGCAGAGGTAATTTCATTGACAATTCCACCGATCAAGGGAAAGAGAAATTGACAGAACTAAGGTAGCTGATGTTTGCATGGGTAAATTGGATGTTAGAAAAAGCAATAAGGTACTCTAGCTGGAACACGCCTAATGCTGTTGATCCAGCTTCACACAGATGGTGTGCTTAGAAATAAATGTAACTTAGCCTGAGGGAAACATTTGCACTTGGACAGAAAAGTCAATGAAGAATATGGAAAATGGAAGCTGGAATAATTGTGCAGTGGAATAACTTTCTGTGACTGCTTAAGAGAAATGTCTGCAGGAGCAGCAATTCATTACCAATGCAACTTATATATACAATATGGTGGTTCCACCACCAATGCATATACCTACCACGGCTTACATAAAATAGAAAAATACACATAAAGCCAAATGACAGTGCATTCACCTATGTGGTCCATAGACTCAGGAGATCTGGCACCGTCCATTATATATTGTACTTGCTTCAATAGCAAACAGTTGGCATTACTTACCCCTCCGTACTTCCAGGTCCTCTTCCCCGCTTGGCAGTACCACACACAGGATCCTAATACTGGCCAGCATTAAGACCTTGTGTTACCGTGTTCACACAAGGCAGAACCATGTGCAGTGAACATGTTACATTGACAATGTAATTTATTCACTTTCCATTGACTCCCTATAGGACTGCCAGAGATGTCTGAGTGCAGCGTTCGTCTATTTTTATCAGTCCCATTTACAGAGAATGGAGCGGCAGTGCGCATGCTCAACCTGCCATTATAATCATATGGGAAACATGGGACAGTGGGAATTCTAGCATTTGGACTAGGAGCAATAAGTAAATGAAGGGGTATGTTTTTTTAGTACAAGGTCTTTCTGAATCTAGGGTTACTAAGCTTTCAAAAAACTTCTGATATGCCATAGCAACATATTATCAGAGGTTTTGATTGGTGGAGGACTGTGATCAGACCTCCACTGATCGCTACAACGAGGAGTTAGAAGGGCTCACATATCACCCTCTCTCTCCTCTCTGCAGGAGACGGAATTGAGATGGGCCCATAGACTTTCTAATAAGCCCATCTCCTGTAGCAAGTAGAGAGAGCCCTATGTGGGTGCTTCTCTCTCCTCATTCTAGCAATCTATGGGGGTCTCTGTGCACAGACCCCCATTGATCAAGCAGCAGTTTCTAGTTATGCCCCTGCTGTATTTTAAAGTATAGTAGAGGGCAATGACCAAACAATTCAAAGAATGCTCCCCAAATGCCAACTTTTGGGCAGCCCAACCCCATTGTGGTTTTGCTTGTGGGATTGTCCCAGCAAAACCTGGACTGTTGGTATGTTGTATGTCATGTGTTGTTCTAAAAATGCCAATAAGTAATTCCAATTTCTTTGTTAGGGCATCTTATAGATAACCTTTCTGTTACAAAGTCTGTTCATTTTGTGTCATTGCATGCCATGTGGGCTGGTTTCCGGATACTTGTGGATGTGTATCTAGGGCCATGTGTCAGTGTGGCAGTGCACATCCTCCTCTGTCTTTGCGTACTGGATACTTGTGGGCGTCCCATTGTATGCCATGTGGGCTGATTGCCATGTTGTACGTACTGACCGCGAATACTTGTGGGTGTGAGCATGACCTTTGTTTATGTATCTCCTCTCTGTTCAGTAAGGCAGGGGGTTAATCTTCTCTTGCTTGCTGTGTGCCTTGTAGTAGTTAATGCCTCTTTTTGTTCATGTGCACCGGCATGTGTTTTGGGCTAATGAGCTCAGCTATACTGTATGTTCGGTCGGTCTATCCCACCCCTTGGATGAGCAACAGCAACAGTTTCTTTATCTGCTTCTGTTGTTCTGTTTGCCTGTCCAGTCCGTGCCAGTCTGTAAGTCTGATCTGTGTCCGTTATCTTGTCTGACCTGATCCTGCCTGAGTTCCTGCCGTAGTCTGTCTGTGTAATCCTGCTTGTTTGGTCTCAGTTTAGTCCTGTTCATGTTTTGTCATCCAGTCTGGTGTTCAAGCTTTAGTTCCAGTCGCCTGTTTTAGTGTGCCTTCTGGATTCAAGAGACGCGCATTCAAGTCTTTGTTCTGGTTCAGACTGTGCCAGTGGTTTTGGTGCGTTTTACGATTCCTGTGTCTCCAGGTGCTTGCACCAGAGTTCCTGAGTCTGAGGGTCAGCTGCCAAGTATACCAGGACCATCCAGCAGTCTGGTCACCTATCCACAGCAAAGTCTACATCCCTGTATAGGTGTTAAAGGGTGAATACCGGGAAGGCGCCAGAATAACGCCCATAGGCCCCTTTCACACGGGCGAGTTTTCCGCGCGGGTGCAATGCGTGAGGAGGACGCATTGCACCCGCACTGAATCCTGACCCATTCAGTTCTATGGGGCTGTGCACATGAGCGGAGATTTTCACGCATCACTTTTGCGTTGCGTGAAAATCGCAGCATGTTCTATATTCTGCGATTTTCACGCAACGCAGGCCCCATAGAAGTGAATGGGGATGCGGGAAAATCGCAAGCATCCGCAATCATGTGCGGATGCGTTGCAATTTTCCCGCATGGTTGCTAGGATACGATCGGGATGGGGACCCGATCGTTATTATTTTCCTTTATAACATAGTTATAAGGGAAAATAATCGCATTCTAATTACAGAATGCAATGTTCCCCGGGCTTTAAAGGGTTAAAAATAATAAAGAGTTAACTTACCTTCTCCCATTATGCAGCGCAGAGCCCCAGAGCGTCTTCTCTCTTGATAGTTTGGATGCTTGAGGACCTGTGGTGGCGTCACAGGGTCACATGGTCCAATCATAGAAGCATTTGAGTGGACCATGTGACCCATGTGATCCTGTGACATCACGGCAGGTCCTTCATCCAACATCTGTGAGGAGGACGCATTGCACCCGCACTGAATCCTGACCCATTCAGTTCTATGGGGCTGTGCACATGAGCGGTGATTTTCACGCATCACTTTTGCGTTGCGTGAAAATCGCAGCATGTTCTATATGCTGCGATTTTCACGCAACGCAGGCCCCATAGAAGTGAATGGGGATGCGGAAAATCGCAAGCATCCGCAATCATGTGCGGATGCGTTGCGATTTTCCCGCATGGTTGCTAGGATACGATCGGGATGGGGACCCGATCGTTATTATTTTCCTTTATAACATCTGTTGGATGAAGGACCTGCCGTGATGTCACAGGATCACATGGGACACATGGTCCACCCAAATGCTTCTATGATTGGACCATGTGACCCTGTGACGTCACCACAGGTCCTCAAGCATCCAAACTATCAAGAGAGAAGACGTTCTGGGGCTCTGCGCGTACAATGGGAGAAGGTAAGTTAACTCTTTATTATTTTTAACCCTTTAAAGCCCGGGGAACATTGCATTCTGTAATTAGAATGCGATTATTTTCCCTTATAACTATGTTATAAAGGAAAATAATTACACATACAGAATACTCATCCCGAAACCAGACTTCAGTGATGAAGTCTGACTTCGGGTCTGGGTACCAAGCATGCGGATTTTTTCACGCGCATGCTCAACGCACTACAAACGTTAGAACACGCGCGGAAAAATTGCGGCGATTCCTGCAACGCACCCGCATCTTATCCGGGCGTCAAACATGACGCCCGTGTGCAAGAGGCCTTAGGGTTTGGCTCCATGATCAAACCGGTTACTTGGCACAGTAGTTCCACACTACCACTGATCTGTCTTGGTCCAAAGCACTGGTTCTGTGATATATCACAGGCTTCACATGTGGTAGACATTCTTTAATCTTTCTGTTTTGCAGTACTCAAGGTCCTCTTCCTATCACACTGATTCATCCCTGGAGCTTTAGTCTTATTGGCTGATTTGAAGCACTGTAGTTGATTTTGCAGCACTGTTACCTTGGACTATAAATCTTGTTCTTATAGGCCTTCAAGATAATGGGGGCATTGAGCAAATACACAAGCCACCCAAACAATGGCCCTAAGAAGTTTCCAAATACGCTGTATTGCAACTATTATGTCTGCCATAACAGCCCCAAAGGGGTTGTCACCGAACTCTCACTCAATACTAGGTAGTACAGCTACCTAGTTATGGGATGATAAACCCCTTAGATTCAGAACCACTGTAAAACTAACTACATTTACCATTTAAGCCTCTTCCCAAGCTGTGTTCAGTAACTGTATATGGTAGATGTCAGATAATGGCAATTTAAAGGGATTGTGTCATCAGAAAATGACCTACTGTTTAAATCAAGTTTTTATGTGAAGCATATTTTTTAAGAACAGATGTTTTTGTTGTTTTTTTTTGTTTGTTTTTCCAAGTCCCTATCTATATTGATAAAATAATTTTACAATCAAACAGTTTTTACCCAGGCCACCAAACTTAAGGTATGTCAAGACTCCCTGTTCTTTAACAGCACCCACATGGGCCATAAACACAACGGTTGACCTCATTGTCTTCTATGTGAAGTTTTACAGGGATGCTCTTTGACCTGTGTAAAGGTCAAGAGGGAGAAGATAAGCTTTGATGTCATTTATTGTGATTCCATGTTATCTATGCAAAGGTAATATCTGTCATTGTTGTAACTCTGCAAATTAGGATAATAAGATGGTTACTGTAATGTTACCTGTACAGAACAGAAAGTCTAAGGCCCCTTTCACACAGGCGAGTTTTCCGCGCGGGTGCAATACGTGAAGTGAACACAGTGAACCCCCACTGAATCTGGACCCAATCATTTCTATGGGGCTGTGCACATGAGCGGTGATTTTCATGCATCACTTCTGCGTTGCGTGAAAATTGCAGCAAGCTCTATATTGTGCGTTTTTCATGCAACGCAGGCCCCGTAGAAGTGAATGGGGCTGTGGGAAAATCACAAGCATCTGCAATCAAGTGCCAATGCAGTGCAGTTTTTCCACAAGGTTGCTAAGAGAAGATCGGGATGGGGACCCGATCTTTATCATTTTATGGTTATAAGGGAAAATAATAGCATTCTCACTACAGAATGCTTAGTAAAATGTGGATTAAGGGGTACAAAATAAAAACAATTAACTCACCTTATCCACTTGATCGCGTAGTTGCCAATCTCTCCTCTCTTCTTCAATCATTAGGAGTCAGCTAAAGGACCTGTGACGTCACGTGGTGATCACTATGGTGGTGGATAATGTGATTGGACCATGTGATGAGCGCAGTGACGTCATCACAGGTCCTTTAGCCGGCAGCTAATGATTGAAGAAGAGATTGCAACTACGCAATCAAGTGGATAAGGTGAGTTAATTTTTTTATTTTTAACCCCTCAATCCACATTTTACTAAGCATTCTGTAGTGAGAATGCTATTATTTTCCCAGGAAAATAATAAAATCTACAGAATACTCAACCCAAACCCGAACTTCAGTGAAGAAGTCCGGGTTCGGGTCTGGGTACCAAACATGCCGATTTTTCCCACGCGCGTGCAAAATGCTTTAAAACGTGAAAGAGGCCTAAGAGATTATTAGGCTTAGAGACCAGTGCATACATTTTTTTAAATATAGATAGTGGTCTGGTGTTGATCTGGGAATTCACACGAGCGTGTCCGGATTGGGTTCGGATTGGGTCTGCATACGTTCAGTGAAAACTATGTGATTTAGCAGGCAAAGCCATTTAGTTTTGCCTGTGATTGCGTTCAGTTGTTCAGTTTTTTCCGCACGAGTGCAATGCGTTTTGATGCGTTTTTCACGAGCGTGATAAAAAACGGAAGGTTTACAAACATCTCTTAGCAACCATCAGTGAAAAACGCATCGCACCCGCACTTGCTTGAGGATGCAATGCGTTTTTCATGCAGCCCCATTCACTTCTATGGGGCCAGAGCTGCGTGAAAAATGCAGAATATAGAACATGCTGCGATTTTCACGCAACGCAGAAGTGATTCATAAAAAAAAAACTCTTTCGTACACAGCCCCATTAAAATGAATGGGTCAGGATTTAGTGCGGGTGCTATGCGTTCACGTCACGCATTGCACCCGCGCAGAAAAACTATCTCATGTGAAAGGGGACTAAGATGTTAAAACCATGACTTTATTCACTTCTCAGTCTCCTTAGAGTTTATGCATATGAATGTTGAGAAATCTGGTCACCCACGACTGCCTTATCTGACAATGCTGCCTCTAAAATCAGTGGTCAGGATAGAGGTCTTATTTACACATAATTAAATAAAAATCATAAAAGCGGTCGCTTTGCTTTGTAATATACATTTTTTAAATATTTTTAGAATCGGCAACAGCCAGAATGTGTTTTCACAGTTGGTAGGCTAGAAGAGAAATTGTGAAATGATACAAAAAAGGCATCCCAAAAAAAATCTGAAAGGTGATGTAGCTGAACTGACAAACCCAATCTGCAAACATGGAGGAAATTGAGTTGGGTATATATCTCACAAAATTAATGTGCTGTATATTTCTCCCTTTTAGTCATATATTATCTTTTTATGAAAAGACAATTTAGAATTATTACAATGGAAAACAATTCCAGCCGATATACATCATTAACATCCAAGAGCTATTATGAAAAATAGACATGTTCCATCCTTTGGCAGCTTAGCTGCAGGGGCACTAGTTTGAAAGATGACAGCTGACTTTTCAATTGAGATTGCTGCGCAACTTCTGGTTGTACACTGCACAGATTGCTAAGGTCTAATTCAATTTAGGCAGTATGTTTTGCATTTGCAGTTAAAGCCATTTGCAGAGGATGGTAACTATTTCATTTTTGTATTAAAATGTAATGTTGTATGGCCACGAAGAGCTTAATCCACGAGGATGTTAGAATATTATTGCTGAAAGGGATGGCAGAAGGTTAGATGCATAACTTAATTGCTAAAACAATGGCGGCTCTCTACCAACCAACCCGATCCTAATAAACACAGCACAGATCGGGGTCTCAGTATTACAGAGCAAATAATAAAATAGTTCAACAAAAGTATAGATCAGCACTCAAGGTGAAGAAAGTATTAAAATAATGTATTCATTTTACCGGTGGTAAATAAAATGCACGTAAAAAATGCCAACACTAAAAACATAAAACATATATATGATAATTAGTAATATACTAATACCAATAAACCGTAGCCTAATTGAGTAAAGTCCACACTTGATGATAACAATAAGTGGTATAAAGTTCATATTTTAAGCAGTGCAATGCTATGTATGAACGGTGTGATCCAATCACAACCCTCAATGATTAGACTGCTATCATAAAGGGGTTATTGGTGACTTATCTTCAGAACAGGTCATCATTATCACATCGGCAGAGGTCTGAGCCCCAGATACCCCCGCTAATCAGCTGTATCAGGGAGCCGCTGTGCTTAGCGCCGTACATTGTATAGTGGCAGTGCTTGGTATTGCAGCCCAGCCCCCTTGAATTGAATGCGGTTGAGCTGCAACTAGGCCATGTGACTGATGTACGGTGACATGTTCTAACAGCAGATCGGCCGGGGTCCGGGGTGTCGGATCTCTGCAGATCTGATATTGATGACCTCTCCTGAGGATAGGTCATAAAATATATTTTCCCAGATACCCTCTTTAAACTTGTAATACAGCAGTCCACAAATGATATCACAGTTTGAAATGTAGCTCATGGATCATTAAAAAAAATGTCTATAAAAAGGACATATGTTTTTACTAACTGCCCCAGCCCCCCCCCCCCCCCATATTGCCAAGCAGCCCCATGCTTCCTGCACTGGTAATTGGTGTCTGGTAGCGTGCTCTGCGCCTGTGCAGCAGTATAGCATGGGAATAACTATTGTAACTGTCTGTTTGATGCACAGGCTATTTGAATATCGCCATATAAAACAAAAAATGCTTGCTGGGCTCTGTAGTTCCACTCAATGGTAATTGGCAGTGAGTGGCTTTGCCAGCAGCTGAAACAATTGTTGCTCTTTCTGGGCTCTGTAGTTCCACCCTGTAGTAACTCAGCAGTGAATAAATTGGATCAATAACGCCAACTCTTCGTTAATTGCAGTTAATAGACTTGATCCATGGAAGTAAAATAACAATATTATTAATAATATAGCTTGCAGTTCTGGGGTGATAGTGTTTGTGAAAAGTAGGGCTAGGCGTGTTTCGTTCCATTGTTTCGTTCCGCTGCTCCGCAGACAAGATAGAGCATGGACAAGAATAGGCATTTCTATCATAGGACCGGCCATCTGCAGTTCGCAAAATGCGGAATGCACGCGGCCGGTATCCGTGCTTTGCGAATCTGGAATTTGCGGACCACAAAACACTTATGGCTGTCTAAATTAGCCCTAACTCTGTACATAACACGATCACCTCAGAACTGCAAGCTAAATTATTTTACCTCCATGGATCAAGTCTATTAACTGCAATTATGAGGAGTCCACATTATTGATGCAAGTTACTCATTGCCAAATTACCACAGAGTGGAACTACAGAGCCCAGCGGGTGGAAACATTTTTTGTCAGCTGTCGATATTCAAATAACCTGCAAAGGCATACAGGCAGTTACAATATTCATTACCACGCTATACTACTGCACAGGCGCAGACCACGCTAACAGACGCCGATTACCAGAGCTTTATGCGGCGGCTCTTTAGTAATACACGGGGACAGTGAGTAAAAAGATATGTAGGGGCTAGTGTTGATCGAGCACCAAAGTGCTCGGGTGTTCTGGTGCTCGAGTAGAATACTTTGACATGCTCGGGTGCTCTCCAGAATACTAGTAGGGGGGGGGGGGCATTTATTTATCTAATTACTCCACTTTTGTGGCAGAATCTGGCGACAAATTTTTTAGCAAGCCATTTTGTTTTTTTCTATAAAAGAGGCTTGATTTGGAGGGGGAGAGGACGAGACAGCAGGCCCGTCTCAATTATCATGCCAACTTATGCCGTAGAAAATGGATTAAATCTGCCCCAGCTAGGGAGCTGGCACAGGGTTAAGACTGGTGCACTACTGTACCTGCTGGACGAAGCGCAAAACTTATGTAGAGGCCTGTGTCTGTCTTAATAAATGTCCCCTATAATCTTTATAAAGAAAGAAAAAAAGAAAAGCATGGATCGCACGTACACATGCTGTGCCTTGATCTATTGCTGCTTCTCAGCGTAATTAGTAGTATACAGCCCCATAATCTACACACTGTACATGAGGCATTTTATACTTCTCACCATGTAAAGATTGCCTCTATGAATAGGTACCTACTCTAATTTGGCGCAGCACAACGTGGCGGCCGCCAACACCACAGCAGCGCACTAGCAGACGGCATCACCCAGCGGTCCAACAGCCCCCTTTACTTTTTATTAATTATTGTAATCTTTATAAATATTTCTTTGATCCATGAGCTAGAAGTACTTATTGCTGTAGGTATTTCAGCGCTCACCTGCGTTTTTTCTTTAGGAGGCACGGACAACTGACCCGGACACTGTCATGTGAAAATAGCAAAAAAAGTTGTAGAGTCCAGCTTCCCATAAAAGGATTCTTTTAATAATTCGACATAAAATCCAGACATCCAATACAGTATAAAATGTCTTCACGTTTCGGACCCCAGTGTATAGGTCCTTCAGTGTCATGAGGAAGGACCTATACACTGGGGTCCATCTAATTACTGAGGCTTGTGATTGGACCACATAGTTCATCCATAGCAGTGCACTGCTTAAAATATATCAACCTTACACCACTTATCATTATTACTAGTGTTGAAGTCTAATGAAGTGGACTTTGATCTGAATTTCAGGGAAAATTCGATTCGCCATAAAGCTGAATTTCCTCCTGCTTACTGGTAGTGAATTGATTTTCCCTGAATGGTGGTAAAGAAACAAACAAACAAAAAATCATACTTACCTCATCCATTTGATCATGACGGGCCAGCCGCCGCCATCTTGATTTAAGATCTTGCACAAAATCCCTTGCCAGCCGACTTGATGACGTCATCATAAGCTGTGCAAGATTTCGCGCCAGATCTTCAATCAAGATTGTCGTGGCCAGCCATTTTTTATTAGTGTTGAGCACGAATATTCGAATAGCAATTTTTTTTTTACAAATATTGGCACTTCGCTAATTCGCGAATATTTAGAATATAGTGCTATATATTCATTACAAGACGAATATTGTTTTTTTTTTTGTTTTGTTTTTTCAATCTGAGCCCAAGATACTGTTAACGAAAATAGAGAATATAGCGATGTATTCATTATCTTCGTTAATTCTAGATAGTCAACCCAAAAGGAAAGTTGCCATTATACCCCGTTTAAAGTTCAATTCGCAATCCGCAAATAATTTAATCGCATATTATTCGGGATAAATAGAATAATGATGAATATTCGATTTCGACGAATATATGACAAATATTCAATCGAATATTCACGAAATATCGTGAAATCGAATATGGTACCTCCTGCTCATCACTATATTTTACGTGCATTTTATT
Organism: Bufotes viridis; assembly: GCA_033119425.1. Classification (NCBI taxonomy): domain Eukaryota; kingdom Metazoa; phylum Chordata; class Amphibia; order Anura; family Bufonidae; genus Bufotes; species Bufotes viridis. The sequence continues at coordinate 57,345,957 of CM065597.1, read as the reverse complement.
TACCACTGGTAAAATTTATACATTATTTAAATACTTTCTTCACCTTGAGTGCTGACCTATACATTATTAGATGTGTAGCTGGATAGCCCGTTAATAAGGACACTAATTATATTACTGTATGTATTAAGATTTGACTCACTTTTAGATATTGGAAATTGCATCTAATATTAAAATATTATACATTACTTCAAGATTAAGAAAGGGGTCTGCTTACTTTTTTTTTTCAGAAACAGCGCCACTCTTGTTCATGGGTTGTACCCTGCATTGCAGCCAAACCCTTTTGGGGGAAGATGAGTTCCAATGCTAGATAAGCCCTTGGACAAATGTGACATTGCTAGGAGAAGAAAGCTAGATCTTTTTTTTTTTTTTTCTTGTACATACCCTTTAACTAGTTTAGTGCTCCTTGTCCAGTGCATCAATGTAATTTCTTACCTACAGATATGTACCATTTGATATGTCTTGAATATTATATTGAGGTAAAATCATGGGTACGGCCCTGGAAATTTGGGCAGAACTACCATGGTAAGGGTACTTTCACACTTGCGGCAAGACGGATATGACAGGCTGTACACCCTGTCGGATACGTCCTGCCGCTATTTCGCCGTGCCGCCGGACTGCCGCTCCATACCCATTGACTATAATGGGGGCGGAGTTACGGTGCAGCACAGCAGTGCACGGCGAGAGGCCGCCGGACTAAAAAGTCGGACATGTCGTAGTTTTAGTCCGGCGGCTTTTCGCCGTGCACTGCCGTGCTGCGCCGTAACTCCGCCCCCGCCCCTACTATAGTCAATGGGGATGAAGCAGCAGTCCAGCGGCACGGCAAAATAGCGGCAGGACGGATCCGACAGGGTGAACAGCCTGTCAGATCCGTCCTGCCGCAAGTGTGAAAATACCTTAAGAGGCATAGCAGCTGCTATGGGGCCGAAAAAAAGGAGGGAGCTTCATTGCTACTAAGACATAAGGTGCAATTAGTAATCAGTATGGAATTCCAGGTAGAATCGGTAGAGAGCAGTTTTACTACTCGGTAGTGTTGAGCGCGAATATTCGAATAGCGAATTTTTTTCCGAATATCGGCACTTCATTAGTTCGCGAATATTTTGAATATAGCGCTATGTATTCACTATTTTGAATATTCTTTTTTTATTTTTTAAGTTAATGTTGCTCTCTGGTTGTCTTCCCACTTCCCAAAAGCTGTTCTTACCTGTCCGGATGATTCCTGGCTCCCTGCCCGCTTCAGTTAATGCCTGTTGCCGCTTCTGCCGACTTCCCATGTGCATGGACCGTCCCCATCCCAATGGGAACGCCTCCATGCTAAAATCTACAGTCGGAAATTAGAATCACGATCTCACAAATTTGACTAAGTTGTATTCGCAATGCGATTAATATAACCTGTATTACTTGCATTGCACATTCAACTGAGAGCTGAGTTCCTAATAGTTGTTGCTAGAATATAACGAAGATTGAGAATATAGTGCTATATTCGATATTCGTTATCTTTGTTATATTCTAGCAAGCCAACCTTTAGGAACTCAGCTCTAAGTTGAATTCGCAATGCGAACATATACTTGCATTGCGAATTCAACTTAGAGCTGGGTTCCTAATGGTTGGCTTGCTAGAATATAATGAAGATTGAGAATATAGCGCTATATTCGATTTCTTCATTGATTCTACTAAGCTAACCCAATAGAAAATTTGCCTGTATACACTGTTCAAAGTTCAAATCGCAATACGCGAATATAAATTCTCGTAACATTCGCAGTATATAGAATAATGAATATTTGATTTTCGGCGAATATATGACGAATATTCAATCGAATATTCGCAAAATATCGCAAAATCGAATGTGGCACCTCCCGCTCATCACTACTACTCGGCATGTTTTATGGAGACATCACAGTGCTGGACTAATCGCTTGATTTTGTTGTGATCGCTTGATTGAAGTCACAATCAATGTTATTTCACTGTAGCTGATGGAAAGCGCTGGTGTGCTTTAGGGTACTTTCACACTTGCGGCATGGCTATCCGGCAGGCCGCAAGTACCTGTGTGCTGCCCTGCTGCCGCTCCTTCCTTATTGACTATAATGGGGGCGGGGGCAGAGCTACGGCGCAGCATGGCAGTGCACAGCAGTGATCGACGGACTAAAAAGTCGGAACTGCAGTACTTTTAGTCCGGCGATCTCTGGCCTTGCACTGCCGTACTGCACCATAGCTCCGCCCCCACCCCCACTATAGTCAATGGGGACGGAGCATGCAGCACGGCAGCACACGGGTACTTGCGGCATGGCGGATAGCCATGCCGCAAGTGTGAAAGTACCCTAAGTTTACATCACTGTGAGCATTATCCCTGTACTTTAACCACCATGCTAATCATTCCTGTACTGTAACCACCACGCTTCTCATCACTGTACTGTAACCACCACGCTCATTATCCCTGTACTGTAACCACCATGCTTATTATCCCTGTACTGTAACCACCACGCTCCTCATCACTGTACTGTAACCACCACGCTCATTATCCCTGTACTGTAACCACTATACTCATTATCTTTGTATTGTAACTCACTGTAAGCATTATTCCTCATTAGTGATAATCTGCTGGTGTAAAGGTGCCGCCCATTACCCGATGAATGAGTGACACTCTCATCCATCGGGTAATAGGATAGTTGGTGCAGTCACCTAAACCCTCGTTTGCCGGCAGAAGATTTTTGCGTCTAAACAGCATTTTGCTGCTGGCGAACAATGACTCTGTATGGGGGTAAGCGATGACATTAGCAATTTCTCCTGCCCATACTGTAGAGGAGATCACTGCATGTAAATGCAGCTTTCTCCTCCACTAACAAGCAGGCGATTCCTGACAATCGCCTGCTTAATTAAGCCGTGTAAAGAGACATTAACTGTTTGCCCTAGACACTTACCTGTAGTTCATTTTTTTAATCCTTTCACGCCAGGATGTTTGTTTGTTTTTTGCATTTTCGTTTTGTGCTCCCTAATCGCTTGATTTTGTTGTGATCGCTTGATTGAAGTCACAATCAATGTTATTTCACTGTAGCTGATGGAAAGTGCTGGTGTGCTTTAGGGTACTTTCACACTTGCGGCATGGCTATCCGGCAGGCCGCAAGTACCTGTGTGCTGCCCTGCTGCCGCTCCTTTTTTATTGACTATAATGGGGGCGGGGGCAGAGCTACGGCGCAGCACGGCAGTGCACAGCAGTGATCGACGGACTAAAAAGTCCCAGAGCCATGACTTTTTTATTTGTCTGTTCACATAGCCATATGAGGGCTTGTTTTTTGCAGCACAAGTTGAACTTTACAAACCCATCATTTAATATTGCATATGATGTAGTGGGAAGCTGGAAAAAAATTCTAAATGGGGTGAAATTGCAAAAAAAAAAGTAATTCCACCACAGTTTTACGTTTTTTTTTTATTTGCGACGTTCGATATGCGATAAAACTGACCAGTTAGTTTTATTCTACAGGTCAGTACGAATCTGGCGATACCTGATATGTATAGTTTTTCTTGCGTTTTGAAAGTGATACAAAAATTAACAAGTGGGGAAAAAAAATCTGTTTTTTTTTTTTGTCGCTAGATTTTGAACCCTATAACTTTTTTGTAATTATGTGTACGGAGCTGTCTTGCGGGGTGATCTGAACTCTTAATTGATACCATTCTGGGGTGTGTATGACTTTTGATCACTTTTTAATAAATTTTTTTGTAGAAAATGAAGCGACCAAAAACGACGAATCAACCATTTGGACACTTTTTTCCGTTTTGCTGTTTGCCGTATGGGGAATATATATATTTTTTTTATATACTATGGGCGTTTTTGCACATTGCAACCCCCATGATGTACATTTTTTATATTTTTTACATTTTTTTTAGTTCTTTTATTTTTACTTTGGTAAAAGGGGGGTGATTTGAATTATTTTTTATTTTTTTTCCCCTTTTATAGTTCCCATAGGTAACTATAACAATCAGTCATCTGATTGCTGTTATCATAGACTCCAATGCACTTGCATTGGAATCTATGATGATTTCACTACTTTCCTATGGAGTCCTATTACAGGCAAGGCGCCCGCAGCGGGCGCCTCATTTAGACACACGCCCGATGACGTACATGTACGTAATCGGGTGTGAAGGGGTTAAAATGTTTTTTCTTTTGTTGATCTGAGGCTCTGCTCCCAAGTTATGATAATTTCTCAAAATACGCAAATTTGGCTTTTAGTCCAATGAAGGCGTCACTATTGCTCCTGTTGAACCAGAGCTCCAATCCTTTCTGTGGCTAGCCACTCCGTGGAATTTTTGCCACTGCCTGGCCCGCTCAATCAAAGCAGCGAGGGAGGGGCGGGCCATAGAAAGCAGCGGCGCTTAATGCTGAAGCCGTCATTGCACCAATGGGGGCATATCCTAGCAATATGCCCCCATTGTCTGAGATGAGACAATCCCTTTAATAGAAATAAAAAAAATAGACATATTAGGCATCGCTGCATCTGTAAACGACCTGCTCTATAAAAATGACATGACCTAGGCCCTCAGGTGAATGCCTTAAAAAAATAAAATAAAACATTTTTGGGTCCCCTTGCCCCAAAAAAGTGTAATATTTAACAATAAAAAAATCATATGCACCCAAAAAATTCAAAAATAAATATGTCAACTCTTCCTGCAAAAAAGGAGCCCCTACACAAGATCGTTGGCAGAACAATAAAAAATATATGGCTTTCAGAAATAGAAACATGATTTTTTTTTAACTGCTTTATTATGTAAAAAAAATAAAGATAGACATATTTTCACAGTGTAGTTCACTGTGGTACGGGTTACCGTGTTGCTCGCTTTAGTAGATCTTGGGCGTAATGGCTGCGGTGGATACCATGTAGGCTGATTACCTAACAAAATGCTCATTCATCGGGTACAATAATTCGATCGTTTGTGTGCACATAAAAATGATCATTTACTGGAAGTAGATTGTGTTGTGTAATCACGATCTGCTGCCGGCAAACAACTAGTCAGTATGGGGAAGAACATTGACAGAAGTGATCATTGCTACCCATACAATGGAGATCAGTGCATGTAAATACAGCGTTCTCCTCCTTTAGGCTACGTTCACACGACGACAATTGTCGCGCGACAAAAAGTCGCACTATTTTCGCGCGACAATTTTTATAATGGGAGTCTATGGTGTCGCAGTGCGACATGCGACATGCTGCGACTGCGACACGAAAGTCGGAGAAAATCCATTCAAGATGGGTTTTTCTGCGACTGTCGCGTCGCAGTCGCAGCATGTCGCATGTCGCAATGCGACACCATAGACTCCCATTATAAAAATTGTCGCGCGACAATAGTGCGACAAAATGTCGCGCGACATATGTTGCAGTGAAGTTGTGCCCTATTTGTCCCATCCCATCTGGTATTTAATCTCGGCTTGTCTTTCGACTACTCTCTGCCTCTCATTTTTGTACTGAATTGCCTGCCTGGTTCTGACCATTTCACGTATGACTATTGCTTTGTGTTGTTTTTTTCTGTTGGTGTTTGCCTGTCTCTGCACCTTAGTAGCGTAGGGACCGTCAACTAGTTGTGGTCTTGCTACCTTGGGCTTGAACTGCAAGTAGGTAGGGAAAGTGGGCTGGATTCCAGGTCAGGGCTCACTGTCCTTGTATGTCCCTATCTGCAAGGAAGTCAAAAAACTGATTGTTTTATTAAATTATAATTTATAATTAAGGGAATAATTCTGAGTTAATATTAGTTTTGTTGCATACGTGAGAGGTTGATATCGCTCTAGATGTAATGTCTGTATTTGACAGATATAAATATACATTTTAAATGTAGAATAAAGCTTTTATCCCATGGTTACAGCATCATATGAAAATCAGAAATCATATAATAATTGACCATCTCTTTCTAACAAAGCTAGAACCAGTCCTGTACATCACATGGATCCAGAGACTGAGCATGTGCATCCACATCCAAAGTGATTTTACTACATTTTTAATTACATATGATTACAGAAGTACTCAGATTCAGTTTCTGGTTTGAAAAATGGAGAATATTTTTCATGGGACAACCCCTTTAACCACCTCACATCCCCCCGTAGGATATAAACGTCCAATGGGTGGATGTTTAACTCTGAATGGATGTTCTGGAACGTCCATACAGAGATCGCAGCTGCACCCTAATTGTGCAGTTGCAGAGCGGGTTGCACGCTGTCAGTGACAGCAGGGCTACCCAGAAAGAAGGCAGGGAAAGTTCCCAGGTTTCCCTGCCTTTCATATCACTGTATACACACACTCATCGAGCGCTATGTATACAGAGCAGGAAGTGCGATGTGCTTCCTGTCCTGATTCGGTGGTCATGTGATCGCCGGGGCCGGGAGAGTGCAGGAGCTGTCGGGTCTTCCACAGATTTCAATCAGCCCTGCACTGAGGCTGTACAGCACAGAATTATGCTGAACAGCCTCTCTGGGGGGTGTATTTCCCCTGTAACTGGGGCTACTATGTCAGCCCCAGTTACAGGAGAAAACAATAGAGAAAAAAAATAAAATAAATTAAGTCAAATGTCCTACAGAGGTCTTGTATGACCTTATGGGGGACACAAAGTGTAAAATAAAAACAAATAAAGTGTTTTATAAAAATAAAAAAATCCCCAATTAAGAAATAAAAAAAAATGTTTAAAAAAAGGGAAACATAAATAAAATAGACATATTTGGTATTGCCGTGTCCATGATGGCCAGCTCTATAAATATATCACATGATTCACCCTGTCCGATAAACACCATAAAAAATAAAAACTGTGTAAGAAAAAGCCATTTTTGTCACCTTACATCACAAAAAGTGCAACACCAAGTGATAAAAAAGGCATATGTCCCACAAAATAATACCAATAAAACATCTCATTCTGCAAAAAATGAGCCTCTACATAAGAAAATCGCTCAAAAAATGCTATTATTGTGTTAAAGTTAAATAAATAAATAAAGTAGACATATTATGTATCGCCGCGTCCGTAACAACCAGCTCTATAAAAATATCACATGACCAAACCCCTCAGGTGAACGATGTAAAAAAAGTAAAACAGTGCCACAAAAAAGCCATTTTTTGTCACCTTACATCACAAAAAGTGTAAAAGCAAGCGATAAAAAAATCATATGCATCCCAAAATAGTGCCAATCAAACAGTCATCTCATCCCCCCAAAAATTAGACCCCACCTAAGACAATCGCCTAAAAAATAAAAAAACTATGACTCTCAGACTATGGAGACATTAAAACATGATTTTTTTTGTTTGTTTCAAAAATGATATTATTGTGTAAAACTTAAATAAATAAAAAAAGTATACATATTCGGTATTGTCACATCCACAGAACCTTCTCTATAAAAATACCACATTACCTAACCCCTCAGGTGAACACCGCAAAAATAAATAAAACAAAAACGGTGTCAAAAGCCATTTTCTGTCACCTTACATTACAAAAATTGTAATAGCAAGTGATCAAAAAGTCATATGCACCCCAAAATAGAGCCAATCAAACCGACATCTCATCCCGCAAAAAATGAGACCCTAACTAGGACAATCACCCACAAAATAATAAAACTATGACTCTCAGACTATGGAGACACTAAAATTTTTTTTTTTGTTTAAAAAATGATATTATTATGTAAAACTTAAATACATAAAATAAAGCATACATATTATGTATTGCCATGTCCGTAACGACCGGCTCTACAAAAATATCACATGAACTAACTCCTCAGGTGAACACCGTCAAAAAAATAAAAACTGTGCTAAAAAGCCTTTTTTTGCCACCTTACATCACTAAAAGTTCAAAAACAAGCGATCAAAAAGGTGTATGCCCCCAAAATAGTACCAATCCAACAATTACCTCATCCCGCAAAAAATTAGCCCCTACCTATGACAATTGCCCAAAAAATAAAAAAAATATGGCTCTCAGAATATGGAGACACTAAAATATCATTTTTTTTGTTTAAAAAATGCTGTTATTGTGTAAAACTTAAGTAAATAAAAAAGTATACATATTAGGTATCGTCACGTCTGTATGAACCTGCTCTATAAAGATATCACATGACCTAACCTCTCAGGTGAACATCACCTTACATCACAAAAAGTGTGATAGCAAACGATCTGTATGAACCTGCTATATAAAAATATTACATTACCTAACCCCTCAGGTGAACACTGTAAAAAATAAAAAATAAAAAGTGCGTCAAAAAAGCCATTTTTTCACCTTACATCACAAAAAGTGTAATACCAAGTGATCAAAAAGTCATATGCACCTTAAAATAGTACCAATCAAACCGTCATTTCATACTGAAAAAATTAGCCCCTAAATAAGACAGTCGCCCAAAAAAAAAAAAAAAAAAAGGCTTTCAGAATGTGGAGACACTAAAACATTTATTTTTTTCAAAAATGCTTTATTATGTAAAACTGAAACAGACAACAACAAAATGTTGTCCTTTTTGGTATTGTTGCATCTGTAGCAAATAATATAAACTGTCAGATAAATATTGTAAATAACAGAAAATAAAAACGGTGCCAAAACAACTATTTTTTGTTACCTTGCCTCACAAAAAGTGCAATAGAGAGCAACCAAAAATCATATGTACCCTAAAATAATACCAACAAAACTGCCACCTTATCCAGTAGTTTCCAAAATGGGTTAACTTTTTTGGAGTTTCTATTCTAGGGGTGCATCAGGGTGTCTTCAAATGTGACATGGTGTCAAATAACCAGTCCAGCAAATTCTGCCTTCTAAAAACCACATGGCGCTCCTTTCCGTCTGCACCCTGCTGTGTTTCCATACAGCAATTTACGACCACATATGAGGTGTTTCTGTAAACTATAGAATCAGGGCAATATATATTGAGTTTTGTTTGGATGTTAACCCTTGCTTTGTTAGTGGAAAAAAATTATTAAAATGGAAAATCTGCCAAAAAAGTGAAATTCTGAAATTTCGTTCATCTATTATGTTAGCCTCACAAAGTGACTTCAGACCTGAACTAGTCCTAAATAGTGGGTCTTGGAAATTTTCTGAAAAATGTAAAGATTTGCTTCTAAACTAAAGCCTTCTAATGCCCCCAAAAAATCAAATGGAATTCACAAAATGATCCAAACATGAAGTAGATATATCGGGATTATAAAGTAATAACTATTTTTGGAGGTATTACTATCTATTATAAAAATAGAGAAACTAAAATTTGGAAATTTGCTAATTTTTCAAATTTTTGGGTAAATTTGGTATTTTTTTAGAACTACAAATGAAATTTTTTTACTCAATTTTTCCACTGTCATGAAGTACAATATGTGACGAGAAAACAATCTCAGGATGGCATGTATAAGTAAAAGCGTTTTAAAGTTTTTACCACATAAAGTGACACATGTCAGATTTGCAGAAAATGTGTCTGTCAGGAAGGGGATAAATGGCCCGGATGTGAAGTTGTTAAGTAATGTGGAATTGCATAATACAAACTAATTCTTAATTTCATTAGGAAAATTATTGCATTGCAATATGAAATGCAATCTTAAAAAGCACTCATTTAACCGGTAAGTGACCACACATACATCTTTGTAACACCTTCAGGACCCTGAGATTTTCCATTTTTGCGTTTTTGTTTTTCACTCCCCGCCTTCCCATAGTCGAAACTTTTTTTATTTTTCCATTTACGCAGCCTTATTAGGGCTTATTTTTTGAGGGACAAGTTGTACTTTCTAACAGCACCATTTACATACTATGTAGTAGAAAGTGGAAAAAATGTGAGATGGGGTAGAATTGGGAAAAAACGCAATTCTGAAAAAGGTTTTTTTATTTTTTACGCTGTACACTAGGCGGTACAATTGACCTGTTATTTTCATTCTCCAGGTCAGTATAGTTACAACGATACCACACTAGTATAGTTTTCTCGTGTTTTAATACTAAAAAAAATGAAAACCTTTGAGGAAAAAAAAATTCTAAGCATATTCTGACCCCTATAATTTTTTTGTAGTTATGTGTACCGGGCTGTATGAGGGCTATTTTTTTGTGGGATGATATATTCTTTTCAGTGATACCAATTTGAAGTCTGTGTGACTACTTGATAACTTTTTATAAAAAAATGATTGGGTAGTTGAAGTGACAAAAAATGACAAATTGGCTGTTTTAAATTTTTTCCCCGTTACGCCATTTGCCGTATGCCATTAATATTGTTCTATTTTAATTGTCTGGGCATTTTTGCACACGGGATGCCCATGATGTTTATATATTTATTTTTGTTAAGTATTTTTATTTTAAGGAAAAGGGGGTGATTTGAACTTTTATTTTTTTTATATTTGTAAAAACTTTGTTTTACTTTCTTTTTTTTTCAATTTTTTTAAGTCACCTTGTGTGACAATAACTGGGAATCATTACATTGCCCGTTGTGTTCATTGATGGCTATATAGCCATCATTAAACACTTCACTTGGAAAATAACAATACAATACTGCCACCTAGGTGGCCTGTATTGGTATATTCCTGAAATAGACACCGAAGCCTGCTTGAGACTTTGGTCTATTTCAGTGATCTAACGGGTTCCCCGATCTCAGTCAGGGAACGCTGTTACCGGAGAGGAATCGCACGACTTCTGCTTCTGGACTGATCAGATGCCGTGGTTACATTTTCAATCCGCCTTATGGCATTTAAAATAGCAGAAACCCTGTGGCTATGGTGCCTGCTGCATGTGTGAGCGGGCACCATGTTTAGGGACTGAACTTCCGCCGTAAATGTAGGTCTTCAACCTCTTACGGATGCAGGGTGTACAGGAACGCCCTGGTGTCCTGGTACTTAAGAATTTCTGACCACCGCTGCACACGTGGCGGTGATTGGAACAAGGTGCCTGCTAAATCAATGCCCAGGGGGGTCCTGTAACCCCCCATGTCGGCGATCGCAGCAAACCGCCGGTCAATTCAGACCTGTGGTTTGCAGCGCTTTCTGTAGTCTCTGATCCACGCGGTCACAGACTTAAAAAATGCCCCATATCTATAATTTTTAACCCCCCAGTGCGGTGGGTGGGCAGTGCGGAAGGTGGGTGGTGCGGTAGGCGGGATCGCGATCCCCCGCCCGCCTCCTTTCTAATGCTTCCCTGGTATCTAATGGTTATAGCAGAGGGTCAGCACATTGCTGACCCTCTGCTATAAACTGCTGACATCTGTGCTGCAGATGTCAGCAGCTTAACCCCTTCCATACCTCGGTCCGTACGGACCGCTGTATGGAAGGGGTTAACAGGGAGTGCTGTGCACTTGCAGCCCCCGAATCTTCATGGGATTGCAGAGGGAGGGAGCCCCCATCCCTTCCCATAACCCGCTGCTCTGTTCTGGCAGCGGGTAGTGGTTACCATGGCAGCAGGATGCCTTCAGAGGCGTCCTGCTTGCCATGGTGATGTAAGTCTAATCAGACTTCTGCTAAAGGCAGAAGTCTGATCAGACAATGTAAAGTAAAAAATACATTACAGTACACTATATAGTGTACTGTACTGTATTATACAGACACCAGACCCACTGGATCTTCAAGAACAAAGTGGGTCTGGGTAAAAAAAAAAAAGGGAAATAAAGGTAAAAAAAGTAAAAATAAAAAAACACATATCACTGAATAAAAATTAAAAAAATAAAATACACTAATTAGGTATCCCCGCATCCATAAAAATCTGCTCTATAAAAATATCTCATGACCTAACCCCTCACGCATATACCGTAAAAAAACAAACAAAAAAATGGTGTAAAAAAGCCATTTTTTGTCACCTTACATCACAAAAAGTGTAATACCAAGTGATAAAAAAGGTGTATGCCTTCCAAAATAGTACTAATAAAACCGCCATCTCATCCCGCAAAAAATGAGCCCCTACATAGGGCAATCTCCGAAAAAAATTTAAAAAATATGTCTCTCAGACTATGGAGACACTAAAACATTTTTTTTCTTTTCGAAAATGCTGTTATTGTGTTAAAGTAAAATAAATAAATAAAAAAGTATACATATTATGTATCGCCGCATCCGTAAAAACCTACTCTATAAAAATATCACATGATTTAACCCCTCTGTAATAACCGTAAAAATAAATAAAAAAAAACAATGTAAAATAAACATTTTTGTCACATCACATCTCAAAAACTGCGATAGAAAGCGATCAAAAAGTTATATGCACCCCAAAATATTGCCAATCAAACCATCATATCATCCCGCAAAAAACTGATACCCCATATAGGACAATCGCCCAAAAAAATATAAAAAAATATGGCTCTCAGACTATGGAGACATTAAAACATGATTTTTTTTGTTTATAAAATGATATTTTTGTGTAAAACTTAAATAAATAAATAAATAAGAAGTACACATATTAGGTATCACCTCGTCCGTAACAACCTGCTCTATAAAAATAACCCATGACCTAACCCCTCAGGTGAACACAAAAAAAATAATAATACCGTGTCAAAAGTTATTTTTTTTACCTTACATCACAAAAAGTGTAATAGCAAGCGACCAAAATGTCATATGCACCCCCAAGATAGTGCCAATCAAACCGTCATCTCATCCCACAAAAAATGAGCCCCTACATAAGACAGTCGCCCAAAAAATAAAAATTTTAAATATGGCTTTCAGAATGTGGAGACACTAAAAAATAATTTTCTTCAAAAATACTCAGTAGTTTGTAGAAAGACCCAATATGTGGTCGTAAACTGCTGTATGGCCAAACGGCAGGGCATAGAAGGAAGGGAATGCAATATGGTTTTTGGAAGGTAGATTTTGCTGGACTGGTTTTCTGACACTATGTCCCATTTGAAGCCACCATGATGCACCCCTACAGTAGAAACTCCAGAAAAGTGACCCCATTTTGGAAACTAGAAAATAAGGTGGCAGTTTGTTTTGTACTATTTTAGGGTAAATATGATTTTTGGTTGCTCTATATTACACTTTTTTGAGGCAAGGTAACAAAAAATAGAAATTCCGAAATTTCATCTCCATTTGCCAATAACTCTTGTGGAACACCTAAAGGGTTAACAAAGTTTGTAAAATCGATTTTGAATACCTTGAGGGGTGTTGTTTCTTAGGTGGAGTCACTATTATGGAGTTTCTACTCTAGGGGTGCATCGGGGGGCTTCAAATGGGACATGGGTGTCAAAAAACCAGTCCAGCAAAATCCGCCTTCCAAAAACCATATGGAGTTGCCTTCATTCTGTGCCCTACCATTTGGCCATACATCAGTTTACAACCACATATGGGGTGTTTCTGCAAACCACAGAATCGGGGGCAACAAATGAGTTTTATTTTTCTGTTAACCCTTGCTTTGTTAATGGAAAAAAATGGATTAAAATGGAAAATCTTATCTCCATTTGCCATCAACTATTGTGGAAAACCTAAAGGGTTAACTACGTTTGTAAAATCAGTTTTGAATACCTTGAGGGGTGTTGTTTCTAGAATGAGGTCATTTTTGGGTGGTTCCTATTATGTAAGCCTCACAAAGTGACTTCAGACCTGAACTGGTCCTTAAAAAGTGGGTTTTTGAATATTTCTGAAAAATTTCAAGATTTTCTTCTAAACTCCTAAGCCTTGTAATGTCCCCAAAAAATGAAATGGCATTTCCAAAATGATTGATACATGAAGTAGATATATGGGGAATGTAAATCAATAACTTTTTTCGAGGTATTACTATGTATTATAAAAGTTGAGAAATTGAAACTTGGAAAATTGCAAATTTTTCAAAATTTTTGGTAAATTTGGTATTTTTTATATTTTTTAAGTAAAAGTGAAATTTCTTGACTCCATTTTACCACTGTCATGAAGTACAATAAGTGACGAAAAAACATTCTCAGAATGGCCAGGATAAGTAAAAACGTTTTAAAGTTATCACCACATAAAGTGACACTGGTCAGATTTGCAAGAAATGGCCAAGTCCCTAAGGTGAAATAAGGCTGCGTCCTTAAGGGGTTAAAGTGGTCAAAACCAGGCAGTAAGCCTGCCAATATGTCTTTTTATGGTACTCTAGGTTTAAGTCTGTTTTACACTTGTGTTAGAAAACCTGGTATCCTGATATGTCACAGAATCAGAATACCAGATTTAAAAGGAACCGGTTTTATCCCCATTGATTGTCAATCGGACTAAAATTAGATTTGTGTGCATCAGGTGGCATCCATCCTTTTGCTTTTGACAAGACAAAATAAAATTTCTTGGTATGGTTTATTGTCCGATGAAATTACCGGATGTCAAATGGATTTGCCGGATCCCCATTATACTCTATGGGTGCCGGATCCGCTAAATATCATCTGGCAACATTTGTTTGAGCCGTTTTTTTTTTTTTTTTTCAACTATATGTTAAGTGTTGCCTTGGCTTTTTATGTCAGCCCCTTTGAAGTTTATGCAGCCGTGTGCGTGCTTGCACACTGCACTTTGCGTTAACTTCTGTTGGAATTCCAAAAATAACCACCTATAGTTCCCCTTGGCCTAAGCTTTGCATAGGAAACTCAATGATTAGGCAGGAGCCTGTACTTATCCTGAGTTACATCATTTAAAAAAAACAAATATAATAAAGCCTTTTTTTTTTAAAATATGGTTGTCCTTCTTTCTTGTGGGAATGTGTGGGTTGTGTTTGTAGGTAATTAACGGGTTTGGAAAGAGCCTTATATTAGTCCAGTGATCACAGAAACATCCTAATGTCACCAATTGGCACCCGTCTGAAAATGAGATCGCGGGATGTTAATATCTTTACACGGTGCTGCAGCTTCCATAATGACCTGATCCATAGAACTATCATATTATTTATTCTGCTTCAGTGCTAATGGTAGAAAAACACTATGAAAAAGTCAGATTTGCTGTTTTTTACCCATCTGCCACCCAAAAAGAAAAAGAAAAAAGTGATCACAATGTTTTATGTATCCAAAAATGATACTGTGACGAACCGTACCTCACAGCCCTGCCTAATGTCATTGTATGTCGGGATTACATGGTACGGTTTCGTTACTGGTTACCAAGACATGACATTACGCCATACCTGGAAGTATGTAAGGTCAGTTTGACACATTTTTACACTGACACACCCAGTCCACACATGCACAGTGAGGCACGGGGACTGAGAGAATGTGGCTCAGGTGACCTCCAGCGTGGCACAATACTCGCTTACAACCCTGACAAGCTAGGAAAGCCCTTCACTGCCCCAGTGAAACAGATCACTGCCAGCACTGTAGACTGCCACCAGTTCCTCATTAGATATAAGCCGGGTCTGTTAACAGAGTTATATTGGGTCAGAAACCAACCCAGGTAGCATATAATGTAATACTGAGACACGGACGTGGGGATTCGTGGATCAAGAAAAAAGAACAAGATAAAATTATATATTTAATTGCCTTAAGGGCACAGTAGACACAACACTATATACACAAAGATTATATACAATGGTCCTATATGCAAATATAGATGATATGGTACAAAGTTAACAGATAAAAGTCAGTTACCAGAGATGCTGTAGTCGGGAGGCAGTGATGTAAGCAGGATTTCTAGGTCCCTCCTAACATGATACCCGATGTGTAAAAAGACAATGGCCATTGCCTTGCATAGGCACTTAAACCGTAGTTGGTCACGCCCCTCCCTCCCCCTTTGAAGATCCCACGCTCCTCCCTCTGGCCCTGGTAGCCACTAATCCACAAACTCATTATGATCATAGCTCCTCACCGGAAGGTCAAAGGGAGATTGTTCTGGTGCCAAAAGATCCGCCTGGATTGCTGGTGCATTTGGAGACCAAACACGGCACTGCTATTTGGTTCCTACTAGAGTTAATTGTATCTCCCCTTTTCTGCATCCTATAAGCAAACGAAGACCATGAGAATGCCCATCTTGGTCCCAGGGTCTCAAAGACGTGAACTGTATATTTCTGAGATGTACGATCATTTTATAATTTCTTATGAACCATGATGTATGGGGAGTTCTTTTGTTCTTGAAGAGCAGCTTAGCCCCCACAAAGTGTCCTGTCAGTGGAGCTTGCTTCCAGCTTGGCTGATGGAAGTGTGAAAGTTAAACACTTGATCTGTTTTGAGGCAGGGCCACCTGTGGAGCCTGTTCCCTCTGCCAACTACCCCTCACCTGGAGCAAATGGGCAGGCATTAAATCATAACAACATATTCCTAGCAAATATCAATAAAAACGACATGTTGTCCTACAAAAATCAAGCTCTCACACAGTTTTGTACAAAGAAAAATAAACAACTTAGGTATTGGGATGCAGCAGCAATGCATAAACATTTTCTTTTTATTATTATTATTTTTATTTTATTTTTTTAAAGAAAAAAAGGGATTTTATTGTGCCAAATAGAGATCTGTGAATTTCTTGAAATTTGTTTTGGGTCTGATTCTAACAAACTGGTCATATATATTGATTTAGGTCTGAATCAATTCTACCCAAATCGAAAGTTCTTTGGTCCTGCACTGTTGCTCCTGGTAATGACCCCGCCTGCTGACATCACCTGTACTTTTGGTACCTTTCTCCGGTACCTCCTGATCCGCCTGGAACAGCTGCCTCGTGTGCCTTTCCTCCTCAAGAGGTAGCGACCTGGTGTTCCCCTCAGGAAGGTCTATCCCCACCATCAGGGATACTGTGAAGAAGCGAGGGGTTTACTTAGACAACACCCTTAGAAGAGGTGGGACTTGTGGCACAGTGGGTTCACACCCGCTGATTCGTGACATCTATGACATAGTGGTAATAACTGAGACATGGCTGGATGATAGCTACGACTGGGAGAGTCCGGAGAGGGGGAGGGGTTTGCCTTTATGTAAAGTCCTGTCTAAACCCCACACTCCGGGAAGATATAAGTGACTGACATGAACATGTGGGTCACTGTGGGTAGAAATACCTGAAGCCAAAAACAATAATAAAATACTTATAGGAGTTTATTATAAGCCACCTAATATACTAGAGTCCACAGAAAATCTACTTCTAAGCGAAATAGATGAGGCGGCAAATCATAATGAGGTTGTTATTATGGGGGACTTTAACTACCCAGATATAGACTAGGAAACTGAAACCTGTACATCTCATAAAGGAAAGACAATTACCCTTCCCAACTGGTTCAGGAACCAACTAGATAGAAGGCCACATTGGACTTAGTATTACCAACAGACCTGACAGAACAACAGATGTGCAGGTTGGGGGACTCCTGGGAAATAGTGACCATAAAGTAATAATTTTCCAATTGTCATTCAAAAGAGTGTTTCTTCAGGGAGAAACAAAAATACCAAACTTCAAAAAAGGAAAATTTAGCCAATTAAGAGTGGCCATAGGCCTAACTAACTAGGACAAAGTCCTCAAAAATAAAAATACAGCCACAAAATGGGATATTTTTAAAAATATCCTAAAAATCTAATTGTAAGTCATACATACCTTATGGAAATAAAAGGTTAAGGAACAAGAAAAAAACAATGTGGATAAATAGAAATTTAAAGAAAGCAATAAATGACAAAAAAAGCATTTAAATCACTAAAACAGGAGGGTAGCGAGGAAGCATTGAAAAACTATAAGAGAAAAAAATAGAGTATGTAAAAGACAAATAAAAGCAGCCAAACTAGAGACCGAGAGATTAATTGCCAAAAAGAGTAAAACTAACCCTAAAATGTTCTTAAATTATATAAATGGTAAAAAGTATAAATCTGAAGGAGTTAGCTCATTACAGAGTAAGGCCTCTTGCACACGACCGTATGGCTTTTTCATTGTTTTGCGGTCCATTTATAACGGATCCATTTTTCTGTTTTTTGCTTCCGTTGTGTTTCCGTTTCGGTTCCGTTGTTCGGTTCAGTTTTTCCATATGGCATATACAGTATACAGTAATTTCATAATAAAAATTGGGCTGGTCTTTAAATTTTCAATAGATTGTTCTGCAAAAACGGAACGGATACGGAAGACATACGGATGCCTTTCCGTATTCTTTCCATTTTTTACGGACTCATTGACTTGAATGGAGACACTGAACGTGATTTGCGGACAAGAAAATGACGTTCTATATTTGAACGGAACGGAAAAATGGAAATGGAAGGTATACGGAGACACTTCAGTATTTTTTGCAGACTCATTGAAGTGAATGGTTCAGTATACTGTCAGTATACTGAACTGAAAAAACTGCCAGTATACGGTCCGCAAAATACTGTTGTGTGCAAGAGGCCTAATGAGGGGGGAGTTGCAGAGAGCGATGAGGAGAAAGCAAAGCTATAAAATATTTTTTTCTCCACTGTATTCACTGAATAAAATAAACTGTCAGATGAAATGCAGAATGTAAAAGTAAATTCTCTGTTAAAAGTGCCCTGTCTGACCCAGGAAGAAGTACAGAGGCTTCTAAAAAAGATTAAAATAGACAAATCGTCGGACCCAGATGGCATACACCCCAGTATCCTAAGAGAATGAAATAATGTCATAGCCAGACCCTTATTTCTGATATTTAAGGACTCTATACTGACAGGGAGTGTTCCACAGGATTGGCACATAGCAAATTTGGTGCCAATATTCAAAAGGTTCCAAAAACAGAGCCCGGAAACTATAGGTCAGTAAATGTAACATCTGTTGTGGGTAAACAGTTTGAAGTTTTTTTAAGAGATGCTATCTTGGAGTACCTCAATGAAAATAAGCAAATAACACCATATCAGCATGGCTTCATGAGGGATTGGTCAAACTAATTTAATCAGTTTCTATGAGGAGGTAAATTCTAGACTTGACTGTGAATCAATGGATGTTGTATATCTGGACTTCTCCAAAGCATTTGACACTGTACCACATAAAAGTTTAGTAGATAAAATGAGAATGCTTGGATTCGGGGAAAATCTCTGTATGTGGGTAAGCAACTGGCACAGTGATAGAAAACAGAGGGTGGTTATTAATGGTACACACTCAGATTGGGTCACTTTCACTAGTGGGTTACTACAGGGGTCAGTATTGGGCCTTGTTCTCTTTAATATATTTATTAATGATCTTGCAGAAGGCTTGCACATTAAAATATTAATGTTTGCAAATGACACTAAACTGTGTAAAGTAATTAACACGGAAGAGCACAGTATACTACTACAGATGGATCTGGACAGATTGGACGCTTAGGCAGAGAAGTGGGACAAGTTAGAGAAAAAAATATACGCAGGAGTGAGTTTCGGATATCATCCTGAAGACATGCTGTTGGGATAGGCCACAAAGCACTTGAGTTGATCATAGAAAGGTGTAATGGTAAATAACTGTTCCTTTGCAGGAAGCCCATGGCTTTTTGGCAGGGATGAAATGGGCAAAGCCCAGAGGAGGATAAAAGATGGTAGATGATGGGAGAGACTTGTCAAGTTAAACATGGGGTTTTGGCACAGAGTGGCCTGGAAGAGGGGTGGTGAGAGTATTTTATGCTGTCCCATATAGAATGGAAGTGGGCAGCCTACCTGAAAGAGGAATTCATAGACATTTGAGGTATTTTCACATAGCTGTAGTTTGATACAAAGTATTCATGTATGTATTCCTCATCAGTCCTGAGAGAGGCTCTACACAGATACACTGTATTAAAAAAAAAAAACTTACCTATGTGAAAGTAGGGTTAACTTACTAGAATTTTAGGCTCTATATAGAATTTTTGTTTTTGTTTTTCTACTGACAGCAAGCAGATATTTTGAAAATGGTGAGAAATCTAAACATATAATAGAAAGATGCATCACTTTTCATTACAAAACTATGTAGTAAAGCTATACAAAAAAATAAGTATTTGCTGCCATCTGGTGGACATTATACACACTACTATTCTCACTCCACATAGTTCAGTTTTCAGCTCAAGTACCCCCAGGTCATGTTTCAAGTGTGTCTCAAACCTCAACTAATTGATAGAAACAATAATTACTCCTCTTGTGCTTAGACGGATATACTTAAGAGCGCTTGAGGAATGGTTTGAGAGACATATTGAATCTGAGAGCCAAATTTATTTTCAGTAATATTTCACCTGCTCATCTCTTGCTCAAATATTAAAAAGACATTTATCAATAATAAATTGGACAGTCAAGACTTGCAATACAAGAAAAACATCCATAAAAACTACAGTATATATGGTGTAATTATATATATATATATATATATATATATATATATATAAATAAATAAATCAAACCAAACAAATAGCAGCACACTGCTGAATGCACTAAGAATGGGTGAACAGGTGAATGTGTGAATAGGGTCAAATAAATCTACTACCATATGGGGTAGAAGCTCTTAGCGCATATAGTTGATCAAAAATATGTCGGGCCTGTCTACTAAGCTTCAAGGTGGCTTCTAATCAGACGGGACCTACGCTAACACGGAGTGTCCAGCTCCACTGTGATACTGTGATAGTACTTATTAAAAGCACCACACAGGTTAGAAGCCACCTTGACGCTTGGTAGATGGGCCTGACATATATTTCAACTATATGCTCTAAGAGCTTCTACCCCATGTTATAGTAAGTATGGTAGTCATATGGTAGCAGTGTCTGCTATTTATTTGGTTTGCTATATAATTGTCCGTGTAGCTTGCACCTGCCTCTAAACTAACTACCCCTAGGAGGTGCTGTTTCACTTTTTGGATATGTATATATGGTTGAGGAATAGGCATCCTCTATGGAACTTAGCACTCCTGCCCACCCGCCCACCTGTGTGGTGCTTTTAATCAGTACTATCACAGTATCACAGTGGAGCTGGACACACCGTGTTAGCGTAGATCCCATCTGATTAGAAGCCACCTTGACGCTTGGTAGATGGGCCCGACATATTTTTGATCAAATATATGCGCTAAGAGCTTCTACCCCATGGTATAGTAAGTATGGTAGTCTGTATAGTGACCATGTTCACACATTCACCTGTTCACCCATTCTTAGTGCATTCAGCAGTGTGCTGCTTTTTATTTGGTTTGCTATATAGTTGTCCGTGTAGCTTGTACCTGCCTTTAAACTAACTACCCCTAGGAGGCGCTGTTTAATTTTTTGGATATGTATATATATATTTTTCTCCTCAGGTTGGTGCTGCGATTCATTACATTTATAAATATATATATATATATATATATATATATATATATATATATAGAAAAACGAACTGCACTCCAAAAAATAAATCAAAGGAGTTCATATATTGACCCGTGCGGGTCAATATATGAACTCCTTTGATTTATTTTTGGAGTGCAGTTCATTTTTCTATATTATTAGTTTGGGGCAGTCCCCATTGAACATTGCACCCGCCTAAGTATTTTGTCCAGTGCCGCCATTTTTCCTATATATATATATATATATATATATGTATTATATATATTTTTATCCCTATCAATAAAAATAGAATCATACTTGACAACTTTTCTGAAATGTCCAAGAGGTTTATGGAAAAAAGGAAGACCTTCCAGATTCACTGAAGAGCTGTGACCCCCCATAGGCGCTGCAGCAATTTTCCAGACTCCCATGTGCTGCAGAGCATTGCTACCCTGGTGTCATTTGAATCCCTTTTTTCCCAGAATTCCAGAGGAGCACATATGGCCTATAAGTCTCCTCATGCCGATTAAAGCTCTCTCTCCCCAAGGAGACATAGTACACCCCCAAAATCCTGACTTGGGCCTCTTACCCATGTTTGCTCTACTGCCAAATTAATAGTAACCCAAGGGTTTTACATGAACGGAAGAAAATAACAGTGACACACACAATGGGGTCAAAATAAATTCTCATTTGTTACAGGAAGTACAGCAGTTTATATAGACATCAGAGAGGCATTCCCCCTAAGCCATGTGGCATTGGTTACATTGGCTAGAATATGAAAACATGAAAAGAGATAACAATTGGCATCTGCACATTGTGCATTGTTTTACTAACTCTGGTATGTGAACTATGTAAATATCTAGCTGTAAGTACCATATTGTAATGGACTCTTCACTAACAGCAGAAAAGCATATAGGACGTAGCAAGGAGGCGTGTTCTCTTCGGTAGGATGACACCTTCATGCTCTGGAGAAGATAAGGCGTTGTCTGGGAGCTTTCTTAGCTGATTCAAAGAATGATGGACACATCTTTATCAGTCCCCCCTTGGATCTCATTATTTTCCTATTAAAGCCTAGCACATCTGTCCCAGTGCTCCGAATGCTCTTCACCAGCTACCATGACAACCTATCCTAGTGTATAGCCTCCCATGACACTGGACTTGGCAAGGGGACGTCAGATGTCTGTCTCTACAGTTGATGATCTCCAGGTGGCGTAAGCAGGGGGGGGACCATCAGATCTAGGTGCACTTTGTCTCCCATCCTCATGAAATTCTCTCATGATCATCTCCAGGGTGGCCTCAGCTACGACTTTGAACAAACTTCCTAATTCAGTGGATGACACAAGAAACAATTAACGCAAACAGCAGAATAAAAGAGAAATTCAGGAATAGGCATTAAGCCCTTTTTAGGGCATTCATGGCCTGGCCATTGATTATTGTGAACATAAGAACTATTAATACTGAGAATCTTTGGGCAATACTATCAATAGATTAGTGAACTAAAAGTATCGTACTTTATCAACTTTGTTCTTCCTTTTGCACAACATTTTTACAGTCCTAAAATCTATTTTTAAAATATCATTTAGGATCCATATTCTTTGAGTTAGCATCAGCAGTCACACATGGGGAACAAGAAACATCCTTTTAAGTCTACAGACTCAACACTTTCTTGAATTGACTCGAATTAGGCTTTCCTTCGAGCCTAACTGGTGTGATTGTGGTCAACAACACTTGGAATGGAACATCAAAAGGTTTGAGGACTTTCTTAATGTGTCCTTTTACCACCACCCAATCTCCAGACACAAGTGTGTGGGTTCGTGGTACTTTATCAAGATCTGGAAGTGAAGCAAAAACTCGAGAATGTATTTTAGTCAAATGCTTGTGCAAACTGATCACATAATCTTTCAGACAACCATGTTGCATCTGGAGCTGCTGTGGGAAATACAATCCTGTCCTAGGGAATGACCCACTGAGGACCTTATAGGGAGGTCTGTCTTGCAGTTAGGGGTATACCTTACTGAAAAGAGGGCTATCAGCATACCAGTAGGCACTCTGTACATGGCTTACCAGTCTCTGCCATGGCGTTTTAAATCTTTAACTTTAGTGTCCCATTCAGTTCTTTGTCTCCTACCCTACCGCTTCTTTGTGGATGGTACAAAGCATGTAAGGCCTGTTCTACACCCATACCCATCATTATCTCCTGCATCACTTCACCTTTGAAGTGAACACCTCTGTGACTTTCAATGGTCCCAGGTACCTCATACCTTCATACAACTTCGGCCATAATCTTCTTTGCTTCTTTGGTTATGCTTTTGGCTATCCTGAAACCAAGTCATCACACATCAATACATACTCATACATGCCCACCTTGGGTAGTTGAAGGTAGTCTGCAAGCGTTGAAACAGATACAAAGGGCAAGACGTGTGTTTCTGGGGTACCTTAACCACCTTGCCGACATTGTTCTGGGTACAAATTATACATCCTTGAGTATATCTAACTGCTACAGTGCTGAACCGTGGGAAACTGTATTAGGCATTCCTCACTTGAACCTCCCCCCCCCCTTCCATCCACCAGTACCTTTCCTCCTTCCCCACCTGGTTCTGTAA
This sequence comes from Bufotes viridis, assembly GCA_033119425.1. Taxonomy (NCBI): domain Eukaryota; kingdom Metazoa; phylum Chordata; class Amphibia; order Anura; family Bufonidae; genus Bufotes; species Bufotes viridis. The sequence continues at coordinate 57,322,363 of CM065597.1, read as the reverse complement.
GGTTTTAAGAACTTCCAGTGAGACAGGAGGAGTTATTTCAGGGGACCTGAGCTGTGGTCACTTAAGGCAGGGGTCAGCCTTTGCATTTGGCAGCCATTTTTGCTGCCTGCTCTGCCATGGCTTTTCCCTTTGCCTCCTCTGAGTCGGTGTTACAGTGGCTCTCTTATTTTTTTTATCACCGCCACTCAAATTAGTGACATGAGGGCTTCCATCAGAGAACTCACTGCTTCCACATTTTTAATAGGTTTACCTAAAGCGGTCAGGAAGTTTCTGGCTTTCCAAATGGGCCCATAGTCATAGGCCATCCCAATAGGCATACCTGAAATCAGTGTAAATGTTGTCTTAGTGTAGTCTTGGTGTAGTCTTTAGCTCCACTTCTTGAGCAGACATGTGTGGTGGTGTGGACTATGTATATATTTTTTTTTCAAGAGTGTCATGTTTAATCACCACTGCCCAACCTGTGTAGTACCTGCCATCCTGTCTATAATTTGATCCTTCCACAAAGAGCACATGATCTGGATTATCTAATAGCTGATTTACCAAATCCCGCTGTCCCTTGTGACATTATCTGCAAACAGTCATGAGCCTCTTCCTCTGGATCTTAAAGTCTGGAAGAAAAGTTTAAGTGCCCTAACTCTTCCCTCCCCCCTTGCTTCAGAGGCAACAGGGTGGCTGGATCCAAAATATTTCATCTTTGGACATTTGACATTTCAGGCGTCATATGAATACACTTTGTCAATGAGAACACATTACATTAATCAAAGTGGATGATCATACATCAACAAGATAATATCCCTAATAGGCACAATATTTTGATGAATAGATTGATGGAAAAAGTTACAATAGCTGGAATTCTGTGATAGAGAAACAACTCTCTAAAGATAATATTATCTAGAATGGTCCCATATATAAGTAATTAGTACAAATAATCAACACGATGAATCCATGATAGTATATAAAACACTTGATCTATAAGCTTCAGGAAATATGTTTGTGATACGTCATGACAGTCTGTAACAGTGTCAATTGTGATAAGCCAAGAAAGGTAATACAGTCTAGAATAAAAGCCCATGACATGATTCTATGTGTTAGTAGTAGGTTAAAAAATCGACACAATAAACATATTATCGGGATCAGTTATTAACTGTTAATACCACATGTATACGGTTAAGAAACACACATCTGTGTACTAGTCGTTGTCTATCTTTTGCCTTTTTGAGAAATTTGGACTGAATTCCTGAGCTGAGCTGGGTGGGCAGATGTCTTTTCTCAGCCCTATAAAACTACATTAAAACCAATTGACTCATCCTTGTCAGGATGAATATGAACATTAAAATCAGCAAACAAAGATATACCGAGGTTCAGTCCTAACCGGACTGTGGCATTCTTCCGGCACATAAGGATTTAGCAGAATTAACCACCTAGCCCCCCTTCACTTTCTGTTGTAAATTTCTTTTAAAAAAAATCTACATTTCTATATACATTTTTCCCAAAATGTATTGTTCTACATGTCTCTGATAAAAAAAAAATCCAATATAGTGTATATTTATTGGTTTGGGTAAAAGTTATAGCGTTTACAAACTATGGTGCAAAAAAGTGAATTTCCGCATTTTGAGGCAGCTCTGACTTTCTGAGCACTTCCGTTCCGCAAAAATATAGAACATGTCCTATTCTTGTCCGCAATTGCGGACAAGAAAAGGCATTTTCTATATAGTTCTGGCAATGTGCGGATCTGCAAAATGCGGAAAGCACATATGGACGTCTGAATGGAGCCTTACAGGGGTGTGATCAATGACAGGGGGGTGATCAGGGAATCTAGATGGGGTGATCAAGGGGTTAACAAGGGGTTAATAAGTGACGGGGGGGGGGTAGTGTAGTGTGGTGCTTGGTGCAACTTTACATAGCTACATGGTCCTTTGGTGGTCGATCCCAGCAAATGGGACCACCAGAGGACCAGGTAGCAGGTATATCAGACGCTGTTAACAAAACTGCATCTGATATACATGTATGATGCAATTTATTTCGCATCTACAGCCTGCCAGCGATTGATCCTCGCTGGCAGGCTGCAGTATAACTTGCGACCCTTGAGCTGTTGTGAACGCGCGCGCGCGTTCACAGCAAATCCCGGCTCTCGCGAGATGACGCACGGATGCGTCCAGCCAAAGCAACAGGACCGCCAGCCGGATGCATTAGGTGGTCCTGAGGTGGTTAAACCACACACTTCGAAAGTTATCACATCTAACTCTGTGAGCAACAAAAAGGTTTTTGGGTTGTACTTTCATGAAGATAGATGTAATATCACTGTCACTTTGTGGTTCAGGACTTTCTCAGACCTTTCATTAAGCATAGCTTGCACAACTGCCACAGCTCTGATGCCATAAAGGGCACCTCTGACCACGGGGTCAAGTCTAGCTGAATAATATGCCACAGGGCATTGTCACTGGACATGCAGTTGGGTGAGGACAGCTGAGGCATGGCCACTCACTTCTGTACAATACAATCTACTGTAAATGTAATAATTAGAGATGAGCGAACACCTGGATGTTCGGGTTCGAGAAGTTCGGCTAAACTTCCCGAAAATGTTCGGGTTCGGGATCCGAACTCGATTCGAATTTTATACCGAACCCGAACCCCATTGAAGTCAATGGGTACCCGAAGTTTTAGGCACTAAAAAGGCTGTAAAATAGTCCAGGAAAGGGCTAGAGGGCTGGAAAAGGCAGCAAAATGTAGGTAAATGGCCTGCAAACAAATGTGGATAGGGAAATGAATTAAAATAAAATAAAATTAACCAATATCAATTGGAGAGAGGTCCCATAGCAGAGAATCGTGCATCATATCACCCACCACTGGAGAAGGCCACGTTCAGTTATTTCGGGCCCAGCACCCAGATAGAGGAGAGAGGTCCCACAGCAAGGAATAAGGCGTCATATCACCCACCACTGGAGAAGGCCACTTTCAGTTATTTCGGGCCCAGCACCCAGACAGAGGAAAGAAGTCCCACAGCAAGGAATAAGGCGTCATATCACCCACCACTGGAGAAGGCCACTTTCAGTTATTTAGGCCCCAGCACCCAGACAGAGGAAAGAAGTCCCACAGCAAGGAATAAGGCGTCATATCACCCACCACTGGAGAAGGCAACTTTCAGTTATTTAGGCTCCAGCATCCAGACAGAGGCGAGAGGTCCCACAGCAAGGAATAAGGAGTTATATCACCCACCACTGGAGAAGGCAACTTTCAGTTATTTAGGCCACGGCGCACAGAATGAGGAGAGGTTCATTCAACTTTGGGTTGCACCGCAAGATCATGGTAAAGTTAAAAAAATGAGCATTCAATAAAGAAGTGCCCCGGAGTACAAGAATACATGGTTGAGGGGGAGGCAGTTATAAATGTCTATTCTGCACAAGGGAGGGACAGGTCCTGTGGGATCCATGCCTGGTTCATTTTTATGAACGTCAGCTTGTCCACGTTGGCTGTGGACAGGCAGCTGCGTTTGTCAGTAATGACGCCCCCTGCCATGCTGAATACACGTTCAGACAAAACGCTGGCCGCCGGGCAGGCCAGCACCTCGAAGGCATAAAGTGCTAACTCTGGCCACGTGGACAATTTGGAGACCCAGAAGTTGAATGGGGCCGAACCATCAGTCAGTACGTGGAGGGGTGTGCAGACGTACTGTTCAACCATGTTAGTGAAATGCTGCCTCCTGCTAACACGTTCCGTATCAGGTGGTGATGCAGTTAGCCTATGCGTGGAGACAAAACTTTTCCACTTTTCTGCCATGCTAACCCTGCCCTCAGAGGTGCTGGCCGTGACACAGCTGCGTTGGCGACCTCTTGCTCCTCCTCTGCCTTCGCCTTGGGCTTCCACCTGTTCCCCTTTGACATTTGGGAATGTTCTCAGGAGCGCGTCTACCAGCGTGCGCTTGTACTTGCGCATCTTCCTATCACGCTCCAGTGCAGGAAGTAAGGTGGGCACATTGTCTTTGTACCGGGGATCCAGTAGGGTGGCAACCCAGTAGTCCGCACACGTTAAAATGTGGGCAACTCTGCTGTCATTCAGCAGGCACTGCAGCAAGTAGTCGCTCTTGTGCACCAGGCTCCACAGAGGTAAGGACAAGCTGTCCTCTGTGGGAGCCGTATTGTCATCGTCCTCCGTATCCCCCCAGCCACGCACCAGTGATGGGCCTGAGCTGTGTCGGGTGCCACCCCGCTGTGAACATGCTTCATCCTCATCCTCCTCCACCTCCTCCTCATCCTCCTCATCCTCCAGTAGTGGGCCCTGGCTGGCCACATTTGTACCTGGCCTCTGCTGTTGCAAAAAACCTCCCTCTGAGTCACTTCTAACAGACTTGCCTGAAAGTGCTAAAAATGACCACTCGTCCTCCTCCTCCTCCTCCTCCTGACCCCACCTCCTCTTCCATCATCGCCTTAAGCGTTTTCTCAAGGACACATAGAAGTGGTATTGTAACGCTGATAACGGTGTCATCGCCACTGGCCATGTTGGTGGAGTACTCAAAACAGCGCAACAGGGCACACAGGTCTCGCATGGAGGCCCAATCATTGGTGGTGAAGTGGTGCTGTTCTGCAGTGCAACTGATGCGTGCGTGCTGCAGCTGAAACTCCACTATGGCCTGCTGCTGCTCGCACAGTCTCTCCAGCATGTGCAAGGTGGAGTTCCACCTGGTGGGCACGTCGCATATGAGGCGGTGAGCGGGAAGGCCGAAGTTACGCTGTAGCGCAGACAGGCGAGCAGCAGCAGGATGTGAACGCCGGAAGCGCGCACAGACGGCCCTCACTTTATGCAGCAGCTCTGACATGTCGGGGTAGTTGTGAATGAACTTCTGGACCACTAAATTCAGCACATGCACCAGGCAAGGAATGTGCATCAAACCGGCTAGTCCCAGAGCTGCGACAAGATTTCGCCCATTATTGCACACCACCAGACCGGGCTTGAGGCCCACCGGCAGAAACCACTCTTCGGTCTGCTGTTCAATACCCCGCCACAACTCCTGCGCGGTGTGGGGTCTGTCGCCCAAACATATGAGTTTCAGAATGTCCTGCTGACGTTTACCCCGGGCTGTGCTAAAGTTGGTGGTGAAGGTGTGTGGCTGACTGGATGAGCTGGTGGAAGCAGAGGGGGAGGAAGCCGAGTAGGAGGAGGAGGCTACAGGAGGCAAAGAATGATGCCCTGCGATCCTTGGCGGCAGAAGGACGTGCACCAAGGAACTCTCCGCCTGGGGCCCAGCCGCCACTACATTTACCCAGTGTGCAGTTAGGGAGATATAGCGTCCCTGGCCGTGCTTACTGGTCCAGGTATCTGTGGTTAGGTGGACCTTGCCACAGATAGCGTTGCGCAGTGCACACTTAATTTTATTGGATACTTGGTTGTACAGGGAAGGCACGGCTGTCTTGGAGAAGTAGTGGCGGCTGGGAACAACATACTGTGGGACAGCCATGGACATCAACTGTTTGAAGCTGTCTGTGTCCACCAGCCTGAATAACAGCATTTCAAAGGCCAGTAGTTTAGAAATGCTGGCATTCAGGCCCAGGGCTCGAGGGTGGCTAGGTGGGAATTTACGCTTTCTCTCCAAGGTTTGTGAGATGGAGAGCTGAACGCTGCCGTGTGACATGGTGGAGATGCTTGGTGACGCAGGTGGTGGTGTCGGTGGCACATCCTCTGTTTGGTGGGCGGCACGCTTCAGGCTCTGATGGCACAGCGTGCAAACCACTCGGGTCTTGTCGTCAGCACATTGTTTAAAGAAGTGCCATGCCAGGGAACTCCTTGAAGCTGCCTTTGGGGTGCTCGGTCCCTGGTGGCAGTGGCCAGTAGCAGGCGAACTTTCTTGGCGGTGGCTGTTCTGCTTTTGCCCCCTGCTCCGTCTTTTGCTACGCTGTTGGCTCGGTTTCACCACTGCCTCTTCCTCTGAACTATGAAAGTCAGTGGCACGACCTTCATTCCATGTGGGGTCTAGGACCTCATCGTCCCCTGCATCGTCTTCCACACAGTCTTCCTGCCTGACCTCCTGTTCGGTCTGCACACTGCAGAAAGACGCAGCAGTTGGCACCTGTGTTTCGTCATCATCAGAGACGTGCGGACTCCGATGAGGTGGTATTCCCATGTCCTCATCATCAGGAAACATCAGTGGTTGTGCATCAGTGCATTCTATGTCTTCCATCACTGGGGAAGGGCTAGGTGGATTTCCTTGGGAAACCCTGCCAGCAGAGTCTTCAAACAGCATAAGAGACTGCTGCATAACTTGAGGCCCAGACAGTTTCCCTGATATGCATGGGGGTGATGTGGCAGACACTATCTGCCTATTTATTTATGTAGCGTATTACACTAATCCAGGCACAGCAGTAACCACTGATTTAGGGGATTATCTCTTTTAGGGCTAGTATTTAGGCCCTGAATTATAGATAGATTTACACTTGGAGATGCACAGTAGCGTGAGAAAAAATATGTAGGATTATGCCTTCAGCAATTGTATTTTAACACTTTGTGTAATATACCCTTTAACTGACAGAAATACAATGGGGGATGCACAGTAGCGTGTGAAGTTAATGAGGATGACCCTCTCAGCACTTGTATATACACCTTGAGTGTAATATACCCTTTTACGGACAGATTAACTCTTGGCCTGCAACAGCTGGGACACCAGATTCACCCCAGAACAAAATATATGTTTTGGCGAACAATATTATACTTTGCCAGCCACAGCTGTGACACCAGATTTATGGTATTGCTATTCTGGCAATTGAATTTCACCCCAGAACAAAATATATGTTTTGGCGGACACTATTATACTTTGCCAGGCACTACTGGAACACCAGATTCAGGGTATTGCTATTTTGGCAATTGAATTTCACCCCAGAACAAAATATACCCTTTTAAGGAGAGATTAACACTTGGCCTGCAACAGCTGGGACACCAGATTCAGGGTATTGCTATTTTGACAATTGAATTTCACCCCAGAACAAAATATATGTTTTGGCGGACACTATTATTCTTTGCCAGGCACTACTGGAACACCAGATTCAGGGTATTGCTATTTTGCCAATTGAATTTCACCCCAGAACAAAATATACCCTTTTACGGACAGATTAACACTTGGCCTGCAACAGCTGGGACACCAGATTCAGGGTATTGCTATTTTGGCAATTGAATTTCACCCCAGAACAAAATATAACCTTTTACGGACAGATTAACACTTGGCCTGCAACAGCTATGACACCAGATTCAGGGTATTGTTATTTTGGCAATTGAATTTCACCCCAGAACAAAATATATTGTTTGGCGGACACTATTATACTTTGCCAGGCACTACTGGAACACCAGATTCAGGGTATTGCTATTTTGCCAATTGAATTTCACCCCAGAACAAAATATAACCTTTTACGGACAGATTAACACTTGGCCTGCAACAGCTGGTACACCAGATTCAGGGTATTGCTATTTTGGCAATTGAATTTCACCGCAGAACAAAATATACCCTTTTACGGACAGATTAACACTTGGCCTGCAACAGCTGGGACACCAGATTCAGGGTATTGCTATTTTGGCAATTGAATTTCACCCCATAACAAAATATATGTTTTGGCGGACAATAGTATACTTTGCCAGCCACAGCTGTGACACCAGATTTATGGTATTGCTATTTTGGCAATTGAATTTCACCCCAGAACAAAATATATGTTTTGGCGGTTAATATTATACTTTGCCAGCCACAGCTGTGATACCAGATTTATAGCATTGCTTTTTTGGCAATTGAATTTCACCCCAGAACAAAATATATGCTTTGGCGGACACTATTATACTTTGCCAGCCACAGCTGAAACCACTGATTTATGGTATTGCTATTTTGGCAATTGAATTTCACCCCAGAACAAAATATACCCTTTTACGGACAGATTAACACTTGGACTGCAACAGCTGGGACACCAGATTCAGGGTATTGCTATTTAGGCAATTGAATTTCACCCCAGAACAAAATATTTGTTTTGGCGGACACTATTATACTTTGCAAGCCACTACTGGAACACCAGATTCAGGGTATTGCTATATTGGCAAGTGAATTTCACCCCAGAACAAAATATACCCTTTTACGGACAGATTAACACTTGGCCTGCAACTGCTGGAACACCAGATTCAGGGTATTGCTATTTTGGCAATTGAATTTTACCCCAGAACAAACTATATGTTTTGGCGGACACTATTATACTTTGCCAGCCAGTGCTGGGACACCAGATTTAGGGGATTGCTATTTTGGCAATTGAATTTCACCACAGAAAATAATCTATCCTTTGCCAGACAGCAGACAGTAATATACTTGGCTATCCAAAGCTGGAACACCAGATTTAGAGGATTGGTATTTTGTCAATTGTATTTAACCCCTTAATAAAATATAGAAATTGCTATCCTGAGTTTCTATGGGTGACAATAAGCACAGCCAAGCCCCTGATGTAGGATATGGCAAAAAAAAACTAGTATTGATGGATTGATGGACTTGGTGGCAGCTTGTTCTGGTGCACCACAAGTCACAAAATGGCCGCCGATCAAAGTGACAGAAAAACGCTCTGTGCAGCCTAAAAAACAGTGAGCAATTAACTAGCAGAAGTTGAATCATTTACAGCTGTAGATCGATCACTTCATTAGGTGCTAATGCTGACTTTTCCCTGCCTAATCTCACCCTCACAGAAGCTGCGTCCTCTCCCTACACTAATCAGAGCAGTGTGACGTGCGGCGCTACGTGACTCCAGCTTAAATAGAGGCTGGGTCACATGCTCGACTTGGCCAATCACAGCCATGCCATTAGTAGGCATGGCTGTGATGGGCTCTTAGGGCAAGAAGTAAAACGCTAGCTGATTGGCTGCTGCGCAGCCCTTCAGAAAGCTGGAAGAAATCGCCGAACAACAAACCCGAACCCGAACTATTTTGAAAATGTCCGGGTTCGGGTCCGTGTCCCGAACACCCCAAAATTCGATACGAACCCGAATTATGCTCGAACTGTTCGCTCAACACTAGTAATAATCTAATAGGCCCAGTGCAGCGGAGCACAAACTTGCCATCTCTAGGCATAAAAGGCATCTATCACCTCATCTGTAAGGTGGAAGGGACTAAAAGACAAACAATCATAAAGGGGCTGCATCAAACTTGTGTATCCAAGGTCTGCAATAAGAAACAGGGCCTAAAAATGATGTCCTCAGTGCATTCATGTTTCTGGGCAAGGGGATGTTTTCCACAGCCTTCTTACATCAGGGGATAAGATGCTTCACCCCAGGAAGGCAACAGTAATGCAACAATACTGAAGTTTTTTCTATTTTTTCTTTCACTTGCAGCCATGATCAGCTAAAAGAGGACAGTAGTGACGTGGCTGCAGTATACATACTAGTTGAGTTCAAGGCTCCCTGCGGCAGCACGACCCAGGTATACTGTTTACCCTCATGTGTGAAGGCAAACAGATACCAACCGTCTGGATGTAGTGGTGCTGAAAAAACAAAACATTTGCAAAATCAATCACAGTGGTGTGAGTAGAGATAACGGGAACATGAGCCAACAAGGTGCGTGGATTGGGCATAGTGGGGGTGTTAAAAACTGTGGCTTTATTGACAGCATGTAGCACATATATTTGCTCTTCTCACTTTCCATTTTTACAGGGTACAAAAGAGTGTTAGAAGGGAATACAATCTCCTTGATAACCCCATTTTCAAAAAGTCTCAGACTGTTTGAGATATGGCATCTGACTGTGCCATACTCAAGAGATTCTGCATCTTCCAGGGAAGTGGGTCGCCAGCTATCATCTTCACTTCCACAAGAGGAACTCGGAGCTTGCCAACAACCGTGGGTCCCGCAAGCAGAGCTTCCTTCTCATCTGCTGGTAGTACTGACACAAACATGGACCATGGAGTTTTATCACTAATGGCCAACAGCGCCAACCTCCTGGTATGAGATGCTGGCACATACTTTTGCAAGCAAGTCTGCACCCAGGAGGCAACAGGTGGCGTTATCACTGACCAGCAACCGGACAAGGACTTCTTGAGTAAGGACAAATCTAACATGGATGGGTTCTGTTGAAAGGGGAATGTACTACTTTCCCATCCACTTCTACACAAGGACTGGGGTTCTTGGAGATTAAGTCAGGGAAGGCCATATTTGCTGTGCATAATTGTCTTGGCTGCTCCAGTATCAATCAAAAACAGGACTACTTCTTTATCACTCAGAGTGAGGGATATCATTGGGGCCACACTAGAATCTGCTAAATGTTTAAAGGCACAGCCAATACTGGAGGTACTGGATTGCCTGTTTCCTAATCCTGGTCTAACTTTTCCCCCTCATCTATGTCATGCTTATGACAAAAACAAGGGTGTCTGTGGGGACAGACAGTGATCCAGGCAAAACAGAATACAATCCTCTCGTGTGGTGTGGACGAGGAGTGCCATACACAGCAAAACTATCTCTATCATCTGGGTTCGGTGTCCCGCAGACTCTGCTGGTCCATCTCCCAGGACCATTATAGGGTGGCAGATTTCATTTTTCTTTTCTCTGTTGAGGAGGTGGTTTAACATTATCATGATAACATTCATAACAATACTTTCCACTTTCTCTGTATTTCTACACATTCTCTTTACACTACCCCCACTATTCACAGCAAAACCTAGGGAGATATAAGGTTTTTATTTTTATTTTATTTGGGTAGACCCCAAAACATTGGGAAATATAAAAAAAGAAAACAAAGAGAAAGTGTGCTGGAGTATAAGAAAGGCTGAGTGAGGCCGGTATTCATGTCTATTCTGCACAAGGTACGAACAAGTCCTGCGGGATCCATGCCTGGTTCATTTTAATGAACGTAAGCTTGTCCACATTGGCTGTTGACAGATGACTGCGCTTGTCTGTGATAACACCCCCTGCCGGGCTAAACACACGTTCAGACAATACACTTGATGCAGGGCAGGCCAGGCCAGCATCTCCAAGGCGTAAAGGGCAAGCTCAGGCCATGTGCCCAATTTGGAGACCCAGAAGTTGAATGGGGCAGACCCATCAGTCAGTAAGTGTAATCGTGTGCACACATACTGTTCCACTATGTTGCTGAAATGCTGCCTCCTGCTAAGATGTTCCATATCAGCTGGTGGTGCTGATTCTTGCGGCGTGCTGACAAAGCTTTTCCACATTTCGGCCATGCTAACCCTGCCTTCTGAGGTGCTGGCGGTGCCCCAGCTGCGTTGGTGACTTCTTCCTCCTCCTTTCCTTTGGCCTTTCGCCTTGTACTTCCACTGAGGCCCCAGTGTCAGGTGGGAATGCCATCAGCAGCGCATCTACCAATGTGTGCTTGTAGTCGCACATCTTCCGATCAAGCTCCAGTGAGGGAATTAAGGATAGCAAGTTGTCCTTGTAACGGGGATTCAGCAAGGTGGCCACCCAGTAATCAGCACTGGTTAGAATGTGGGCAACTCGGCGGTCATTGTGCAGGCACTGCAGCATGTAGTCGCTCATGTGTGCCAGGCTTCCCAGAGGCAACGACAAACTGTCCTCTGTGGGAGGTGTATCGTATGTGTCCTCCGTATGCCCCCAGCAACGGCTCTGAGCTGCTTTGGGTGCCACCCTGCTGTGAACACCGTTCCTCCTCCTCCCCCTCCTTCTCATCCTCCAGAACTGTGCCATGGCTGGACAATTGTGTACCTGGCCTATGTTGGTGCAGGAACCCACCTACCGAGCCACTTGTGAATGACTGGCCTGATAATTGTCGAAATGATCCCTCTTCCTCCTGTGCCACAGCCTCTTCCATCATCGCCCAAAGCGTTTTTTCAAGGGGACATAGAAGTGGAATAGTAACGCTGAATACCGGGGTCATCGGCACTGGCCGTGTTGGTGGAGTACTCGAAACAGCACAACATGGCACACAGGTCTCGCATGGAGGCCCACACATTGCTGGTGAAGTGGTGCTGTTCCGCAGAGCGACTCACACGTACATGCTGCAGCTGAAACTCTACTATCGCCTGCTGCTGCTCGAACAGTCTCTCCACCATGTGCAAGGATGAGTTTCACCTTGTGGGCACGTCGTATATGAGGCAGTGAGCTGGAAGGCCGAAGTTACGCTGCAGCGCAAACAGGTGAGCAGCAGCAGGGTGAGAACGCCAAAAGTGCACACAGACGTCCCGCACTTTCTGCAGTAGCTCTCACATATCGGGGTAGTTTTTCAGCAATTTCTGCACCACAATTTTCAGCACATGCGCCAGGCAAGGGATGTGCATCAAACTGGCTAGGCCCAAAGCTGCTACTAGATTTCGCCCATTATCGCACACCACCAGGCTGGGCTTGAGGCTCAGTAGCACTAACCACTCATCGGTCTGTTGTTTGCCTCCTGTTGCCATGAAATGCCCTGCAATCCTCGGTGGCAGAAGGACATGCGGCAAAATGCTATCCTCCTCATACCCAGCCGCCACTGCATTTACCCATGCTTACTGATCCATGTATCGGTGGTTATGTGGACCTTGCCACAGATGGCATTGCGCAATGCACACCTGATTTTGTCCAACACTTGGTTGTACAGGGAAGGGATGGCTCGCCTGGAAAAGTAGTGGTGCCTGGGAACCACATACTGTGGGACAACCACCGCCTTAAGGTTTTCAAAAAATGTCCGTCTCCACCAGACGGAATGACAGCATTTCAAAGGCCAGGAATTTAGAAATTCTGTCATTCAGGGCCAGGGATTGTAGGCAGGTAGGGTGGCACTTCCTCTTTCTCTCCAGTGTTTGGGAGATGGACAGCTGAATGCTTCCATGGGATATTGTGGAGATGCTTGGTGACGGAGACAGACGTGGTGGCGTTGCTGCCACATGCTCTGTTTGCTGGGTGGCAGGTGCCACTGTTACTCCAGAGGGGGAGGAGGAGGCCGAGACTGCAGCAGAAGAGGGAGCAGGAGGAGCCTGAGCCTTGATTTTTAAGGTGTTTACTCCACTGCAGCTTGTGCTTTGCATTTAGATGCCTGGTCATGCAGGTTGTGCTCAGGTTTAGAACGTTTATGCCTCGCTTCAGGCTCTGATTGCACAGCGTGCAAACCACTTGTGTCTTGTCATCAGCACATTGTCTGAAGAACTGCCACGCCAGGGAACTCCTTGGAGCTGGCTTTGGTGTGCTCGGTCCCTGGGTGCGGTGGGCAGTAGCAGGCGTACTGTCTAGGGGATGGCTGCTCTGCTTTTTTTACCCTGCTCCCTCTTTTGCTGTGCTGGTGGCTCTGTGCGACCACCAACTCTTCCTAAAAAAACTGCACACGTCACTCGCATGATCTTGATTTCATGTGGGGTCTAGGAATGCCAACAGAAAACCTGCCAGCAGAGTCATCAAAAAGCATAAGAGACTGCTGCATGACTTGGGGCTCAGACTGCTTGGCTGGTTTGCAAAGGGATGAGGTGAAGGACAGATGCCCATTGGCTGCAGGTGCCAACTCTGAGCTTTCAGCAGGGGACTGAGTGGGAGACAATGTGAAGGAACTATCTAATATCTAATATCTACTATCGCCTGTACTTGTTCTGGCCTCACCATTCGTAGAGTGACATTCGGTCCTACAAAATAAAGCTGAACATTCTGTCGCCTATGTGCACCTGAGGAAGGTGTTGCATTTGGGCAAGTAGTTGACACAGATCGACCACGTCCTCTCCCTGCAACAGGAGCTCCACCACCACCAGCAGCACCACAACCAGGGCCACGTCCCTTATTTGACGCTCTCCTCAATCTTTGCGTTCACCGACCAAACTAACAGATGGATTTACAAAAAAAATGTCCCTGTCAGGTATGCAGTGCAGGGGTAGTTTGAAAGAAAAAAGGGGTAAAGATCACCCAGCCAGCAATCTAAACTCCACAGAAATTGCTGAATATATTTCCCAGTCAGGTATGCAGTGCAGGGGTAGTTTGAAAGAAAAGAGGGGAACAGATCACCCAGCCAGCAATCTAAACTCTGCAGAATTTGCAGAATATATTTCCCAGTTAGGTATGCAGTCCAGGGGTAGTGTGAAATAAAAAAGGGGTACAGATCACCCAACAATCTAAACGCTGCGGAATTTACAGAATATATTTCCCAGTCAGGTATGCAGTGCAGGGGTAGTGTGAAAGAAAAAAGGGGTACAGATCACCCAACAATCTAAACTCCGCCGAATTTACAGAATATATTTCCCAGTCAGGTATGCAGTGCAGGGGTAGTTTGAAAGAAAAAAGGGTTCATGGAGCATCCCGGTCATCCGGCATCTATTCGCCCGACTAAAGGATTATTTTGAAATTGTGTAGAAGCCACACGGGGCCCCCACGCTGCAGATTTATCATGGAGACAAAATTGAGATTTTACAGCATATAACTACAGCACCGCTGCGCAAATGCACTTTATGGCAAAAAAAAAGAGATTTTTTTTTTCACCCACAATGTCACAGTTACATTTACTGATTATATTTCACTCTCAGAAATGCAGTGCAGGCCGCAAATGTACTTTATGGAAAAAAAAGGGATTTTTTTCACCCTCAATGTCACAGTTGCATTTACTGATTATATTTCACTCTCAGAAATGCAGTGCAGGTCGCAAATGTACTTTATGGAAAAAAAAGGGATTTTTTCACCCTCAATGTCACAGTTGCATTTACTGATTATATTTCACTCTCAGAAATGCAGTGCAGGTCGCAAATGTACTTTATGGGAAAAAAAAGTGTGATTTTTTCCCCACCCACAATGTCACAGTTGTATTTACTGAATATTTTTCACTCCCAGAAAAGCAGTGCAGGCCGCAAAAGTACTTTTTAGCAAAAATAAATTAATTTGTCCCCACCAGAATCTCACATATGCAGCACAAGGGTACTTTACAGAAACAAATGAGAATATTCGTGTAAATGGATTGGCACTCACAAATATATGGGTCACGCAGATACAATTAAAATTTAAAATTTATTAGCAATGCAAAAATCACATAAACACAAAACATGTATTGGCCAATACTCAATAAACTAAAAACAATTGTTTAAAGGAAAATATACAAAAAAGTGCACTGCACTTGCACAAAATGGCCACCGACGCCCGCCTAACTAACAAACAAACAGATTAAAACGTCATATTTCTGTGTCACTGGGCTCAGGGCAGGGTACAAAAATGTTGTATTACACCCACAAAAAAATCGCTGTGGATCGCAGACTTAACGCCAAGCTCTGATATCAGATTCTTTCCTAATCTCTCCCTCACAGCAGCAGCATCCTATCCCCACACTAGTAAGAGCTGACGTGACGTGCAGCCCTACGTGACTCCAGCTTATATAGAGGCTGGGTCACATGCTGCACTGGCCAATCACAGCCATGCCATTAGTAGGCATGTCTGTGATGGGCTTTTAGGGCAAGAAGTAAAACGCTAGCTGATTGGCTGCTGTGCAGACCTTCAGAAAGCGGGAAGTAATCGCCGAACAACGAACCCGAACTTTTTTGAAAATGTTGTGGTTGTTTCACTGCCTGTCTACATTCTTTACCACTTCTGCAGCATCTTATCTCAAGGTTAGCATTCTTCAGCAACATCATATGAAAGACAGAAAGAACAGAATCTGTTCACGCTTAAAGCTACAGTTTACCACGGCTGAGACCATCTCCATCACAATCCCCTCCTTTTGCGATTCCAGCAAATGGGCAGGAGGGGGGACTTCAGTTGACTTTACTTGAAAAACAGAAACATTTCATCTGAATAAAACAAATAAACAATACTAACGGTCATAGCTAATCATAGGTATATGTGTATCCCTTACGTACTAGAGTGAGTACCCCTTGTGGTGCTACTTGGATCTATGTGTATTGTTTCACGATTGCAGCCATATCCGGAAAACCAGTAACTAAGATGGCTGTTGGGCAGGAAGTGAAATTCCCTCAGTTAAAATGGCCGCCGTGCCAGAAGTTACAGGAGTTAAGATGGCTGCCAGACTGGACTCTGAATTAGTTAAGATGGCCACCAGAGTCGAAATTTAGATGTAGGGGTTGCCATCTTGTGTGATAACCGGATACAAAGAGGTGGGCCTAAGGAGTGGTTTTGTGACTGACGTACTTAACAGGTCCACCCCTCTGGACTGGAGGACAATGGTGATATGGTGAGGGAAGTGTCTGCGGGAGAGTGGCATGCCCCCCTCACTTTTTGGGGCTGTATTGGCGGCATGTAAAAGTAATCACTTTCCTGTTCATCATTGTTTTTTGTAATATCCAGGATAGTTACTTGCTCACACAGTAAACTTGGCTATGTAACTTTCCTCTACTAGTCAGTTTTCTAGTTAGAAACACACAAGGTCAGATTTCTGGTCCTGACAGACACAAAGAAACATCTCCCATACTTAATACACACAAGAACTTATTAACAAATAACATTTTCTGGAGCTCCATACACGCACACTTAGTACCTCACATACATTGCCTTGTTATTATCTCTTAGTATTGCAGACAGTGTTCTCGCTATCACACATTCCAATGTTGTGACATCACTCCCCTGCAGCTGCAGGCAGCCCCCTTTTTCTTCCTCTGTTCTCTATCTCAGCAAACAGAGTTCCTATGGGTTCTGCCACCGTAATTCTTACATTTACATTTAACCCAAACACCTTACACTCCATGAAGTTAGAGGACACATCCACCAGGCAACAGAGACACGGTACCTCCCATAGTGCGGGTCACACAGATACACAGACTTACAAGACACAATACTTCCTCAGCGCTGCACTACATCATCACTCAACTTTCCACATTGCTTCACATGCTTACTTCTTTTTTTCTCGCACTCTATATTCGCCCTCGGGCAGGGACTGAGTGTCCCAAGGATTTACATACTCATCTCACACACAACCAAGACAGAAGCAGGCACCTTCTCCTTCACACTCCCAAGCAGGCTCATCCCCATGCAGGATTTTAACTGTTTCTTCCCTGGCTACCACATCTGGTCCGCCAGTCCAGGACTAATCCTCCGCCACTCCAGGCAGATCATTTATAGTCCTCCCGGGACTCCCAGGGGTTACTCCCCCTGCTCCTGCTCTCTTGCTGGGGCATATAGTTATGTAACCCCTAATTTTTGTTCAGCCCGGGGCTACCCAGGGTAACATCCTCAGTCACTAAGGCAGATAAATCAGTATCCCCTAAATCAAGCACTGTCCTGGACCACCCCGGGGCTTCTCCCTCTGTCTGGACAGGACAGATAATTTAGTAGCCCCTAATGTGGCTCCGCCCTCCTGCCAGGGGAAATCTCTTGCTCTGCTTATCCATTAACTGTGATGTGCTTGACACAAACCACACAGACAAACACACAGTAGAGCAAACTCAAAAGGTTCTAGGAACTCAGGATTTTACATCAACCGAAGTTGCTACTACGTACTTGTAACATCAACAGCAGAACAGATTACCACAGCACAGTGGAGTAGAGCAAAAGTCAGGTGAGATGACCAGAATTTTCTCACCTTGTCTCTGAGGCTGCAGTCCTCATCCTCAAGCGTGTTCCACCGTGCTCTGGGAACCCCAAATTTCAGTTAGCAATGGTACTTATCCAAAAAAAAGTAACCCAAGGGTTTTACGAGCACGGAAGAAAATAATAGACACACACAATGGGGTCAAAGTAAATTCTCATTTATTACAGGAAGTACATCAGTTTATTTAGACATCAGAGAGGCATTCCCTCTGAGGAATGTGGCATTGTTACATTGGCTAGAATATGAGAACATGAAAAGAGATAACAATTGGCATCTGCGCATTGTGCATTGTTTTACTAAATATGGTATGTGAACTATGTAAATATCTAGCTGTAAGCGTGATAGTGTAATGGAGTATTTACTAACAGCAGAAAAGCATAGATGATGTAGCAAGGAGGCGTGTTCTCTTCGGTAGGATGAAACCTTCATGCTCTGGAGAAGATAAGGCGTTGTCTGAGAGCTGGAGTATATGGGTGTTTTCTTAGCTAATTCAAAGAATGATGACCACATCTTTATCACAGCAATATGAAGAAAGAGCGAAAGCTGTGTCACCAAGAACTGGAAGCTTATTGGACTTTACTATAAGGAACAGGAGCATACGCAGTTATCATAGGTTCCCAGAGAAAGACTTACATAGTAAGAGCCCCTCAGTAAGATATCTGATTGTTTTATTAAAGATTCCTTCATGAATTAAAAAGTTATTCAAAGTCACACTTTGTGAAACAGGTGCTTTATAAATATTTCTCAACGCATTTATACCAGACAACTGTCATAAAAATACAACTCTAGCTTCTCTGGTTCCCCGAAAACAGCATATTATAAAACTGGATGCTTGCAGCCACCACTAGAGGGTGCTCCATATATAGAATTTTATACAATTACCATTGAATTCAAGCTGTAAAATCTCTATGAACTGAGCTACAATCCTAGTGGTGGCTACAGTAAAACACTTTATTTTTTGACTGGAACCAAAAGGAGTTCAGTGCTGGCCTCCCCTCACCACTGGGCAATTGGGAGGCTTGGTTTATTAATATTTATAGTCATGCCTGTTTCTCTAGTCCTTTTAATGATTTTATTATCTTGATGTTTTATTAACCCCAGCCCTATTTCACCTTAAGGACCCGGCCATTTTGCAATGTTGGATGAAGGACCTGCCGTGATGTCACAGGATCACATGGGTCACATGGTCCACTCAAATGCTTCTATGATTGGACCATGTGACCCTGTGACGTCACCACAGGTCCTCAAGCATCCAAACTATCAAGAGAGAAGACGTTCTGGGGCTCTGCGCGTACAATGGGAGAAGGTAAGTTAACTCTTTATTATTTTTAACCCTTTAAAGCCCGGGGCACATTGCATTCTGTAATTAGAATGCGATTATTTTCCCTTATAACTATGTTATAAAGGAAAATAATTACACATACAGAATACTCATCCCGAAACCAGACTTCAGTGATGAATTCTGACTTCGGGTCTGGGTACCAAGCATGCGGATTTTTTCACGCGCGTGCTCAACGCACTACAAACGTTAGCACACGCGCGGAAAAATCGCGGCGATTCCCGCAACGCACCCGCATCTTATCCGGGCGTCAAACATGACGCCCGTGTGCAAGAGGCCTTATACCATTTTTTTTTACTGCATTTACTTGAGGGGTTAGGTCATGTGCTATTTTTATAGAGCAGGTTTTTACGGACGTGGCGATACTTATTATGTGTAGCGTATTTTATTTTTTAATTTTTATTCAGTGATATGTGTTTTTTTACCCAGACCCACTTGGTTCTTGTAGATCCAGTGGATCTGGTGTCTATCTAATACAGTACAGTAGACGATATAGTGTTCTGTACTGTATTTTTTTTACTTTACATAGTCTAATCAGACTTTTGCCTTTAGCAGAAGTCTGATTAGACTTACAGTACCATGGCAAGCAGGACGCCTCTGAAAGCGTCCTGCTGCCATGGTAACCATGACCCACTGCCAGAACAGAGCAGCGGGTGATGGGGAGGGAGGGGGGCTCCCTCCCTCTGTGATCCCATCCTGTACAAAGGCACAGCATCCCCACGATGGGAGAGGGAGCTCCCTCCCTGTTAACCCCTTCCATACAGCGGTCCGTACGGACCGCGGCATGAAGGGCATTAAAACTGCTGACATCTGCAGCACAGATGTCAGCAGTTTTAAGCAGAGTGTCAGCAATGTGCTGACACTCTGCTAAAGCCACTGGACCACCAGGTAAACTTAACTATTGCGATCCCGCCTGCCGCACCGCCTGCCTCCCGCACCGCCCGCAACCCCCCCCCTGCACCCCTGCAGCCACAATATGGTTGGGGGCTGCAGGGGGGGTAAAAATATAAAACTTGGGGCACATTTTACGTCTCTAATCAGAGATCACAGAAAGCGCAGCAAACCGCAGGTCTGAATTGACCTGCGGTTTGCTGCGATTGCCGATATGGGGGGGGGGTATCCCCGGGCGTTGTGACAGGATGCCCGCTGAATGATTTCAGCGGACATCCTGTTCCTATTAACGCCCGCTGCGCCGAACTCTCCTTTTAAAGATATGACGTACCGGTACGTCATGGGTCCTTAAGGACTCGGAAACCATGACGTACTGGTACGTCATGCGTCCTTAAGGGGTTAAGCAGCCTATAAAGTAATTGCTCTACACTAAATACATCAAATCACAAGTTATGCCAAGATATCTTTATTCTGGCTTACAAAAAAGATTTTTTAAAACCAGTGTTTTATACTCTGAAGCAGAATGCACCAAATTGATTAAGAGGTACACTCTTCTTCATACAGTTAGTTAATCTGGTGTGTGTGTGCCAGAAAAGCAAATATATATTTTATTTGTACCAAAATTTACACCAATTTTTGGCCTAAATTATGGTAAATTTCTCTTGCTGCAGAGGCCAAGCCCTTTGTGTATACCCTGTACATTTTACTAGTCACTATTAAAAAGTGACAAAAAAACAAAACACAAAATAGCTAAAAAAAATCATATTGTTGCACAAATTGTAGATTAATAGGTAAATAATCCATCCCTCCCCCAAAGACCAGACAGAGCAGCACAAATCCATGCCCAAGAAAAAAAATATTAATATAAATGATAGTATAGATTTTTATAAATATTTAGCCATTATTATATAGCAATAGCATAAAAGTCAAATCTCATAGAATAATATATTACCTTGTAGTGATGAGCGGCAGTGGCAATATTCGAATTCACGATATTTTGCGAATATTTTGGCGAATATTCGTCATAAAGCGTGGGTCACTATAGCTACATTTTTCAAGCTGCTAGAAGTTTCCTGAGACTGGAGAAAATGGTTGGCACAGAAGAACATTACAATAGCTTTATATGCAGATAGAGTGCTCCAATATATTCGCGATTGCGCAAATCGGCAATTTACGATGCGCATATTTTGGCGCAATACATGCAAATTCACATTTTAGCAGGTATGACTACATATTAGTGATTGGTGCACTAAGTATTGTTGTGAACTTGTGACATCACAGCACTATGTCTGTAGCATGTATGTATGGACAGCAGAACCTATCACACTACCTAACACCCTGCACTGGAACCTATCAGCTACACTATATGACAATCTAACCTACACTGACTATCTACCACTAACTATCTGTATTATATATATTAACTAACTAACTAACAATCTAACTAACTAACTATCTAATGTAATGTGACACAGGAAAGCACAGAGCACAACAATGACACTGCTGTCTCTCTCAGAACTGGAAAAAAAAACTGCAGAAAATGGCTGCTGGGGAGGTTCTTATATAGTAAGGGGTAGGCAACTTTCCTATTGGTTGCTAGGAATGTTGCTAACCTCAGACAAAGACATTGCAGCCTTCTCATTGGCCCACAAGCAAGAAGCAGGTAGGGATTATGGGTTCAGAGGGAAAAAAATCTGGAATATTTGCAAATACGAATATATAGCACTATATTTTAAATCTTCGCAAATTCTCGAAGTGGTGATATTCGCAATTAAAATTCATGATGCGAATATTCGCGCCCAACATTATTACCTTGTATGAGTTCCATATTTACATCTTATGGATAGAAATTCTGGTATATACTCTATAAGTTGCAATGTGAAGCAACAGATCCCTAAATTTCTAATAGGCAGTGGTCATGCCTTATGAAACATTTCTCGTGGTGATGAACTTGCTGTAGAATTCAGTACATGTGTAATGCATTTTTACCAGAAATTACAGACAGTACAATCTTATTCTTCACTGTTTGTGGCCTCGAAGTAGAGTGATAGGAAATACATCGGAATCAAGTTTCTAGCTTACTGAAGGTAAAACGGCTTAGAACCAATCTCTGTAACCTGAGCCGTACAATACATTTATTTGTACACTCAATTTATATGGAAATGGGTAAAATGGTTCATCTGACTAAGGGCCGTTATATGGTTATAAGGGAAAATAATAGCATTCTGTATTACAGAATACAGTGATGGATCATGTGATGGACCATGTGATGAGCTCAGTGACATCACCACAGGTCCTTTACCCACAGCTGAAGAGAGAACAGGAGACCGGCTACTCGAAAAATTGGAGGAGGTGAGTTAATTTTTTTTATTTTTAACCCTCCATTGTCCTTTTACTTAGCATTCTGTATTAAAGAATGCTATTATATTCCCTTATAACCATGTTATGAGGGAAAATAATAAAGATTGGGTCCCCATCTCCTAGTAACCATGCGGGAAAATCGCACCGCATCCGCACTTGCTTGCGGATGCTTGCGATTTTCCCTCAGCCCCATTCACTTCTATGGGCCTGCGTTGCGTGAAAAACGCACAACATAGAGCTAGCTGCGATTTTCACGCAACGTAGAAGTGATGCGTGAAAATCACCGCTCATGTGCATAGCCCCATAGAAATGAATGGGTCCAGATTCAGTGCCGGTGCAATGTGTTCACATCACTCATTACACCCGCGCTGAAAACTCTCCCGTGTGAAAGGGGCCTTAGTCTAGTAAATAGGCAGTGCACATTTAAGGGTTGAGGATTCAAATGTTTCATGGAATGGGAATAAGAATTTATGAGGCATCATTTTATGAGAGCTGTAGAGAAAATTCTGGTCTGGGTTACAGGAAGACCACTATTCATGAATGGAGATGAGTGCATTGATTCTAAACAAATTTGTTTGTAATTCCCCCCCATTACAATCTTTCAAACAAAGGTGACATTTTTGAGATTTCATTCATATGACAACATATCACAGTACAGAAGTGAGCACGGACAGGCAGGGAAGATGATGATGGAGGATCGCAAGACTCTGGTGGGGTTCTCAATGTCTGGTCAATCCATAATGACTTGCAAAATAAATGTGGAGCCCCAGTATTGGGTCTACAACACAATGAAAGCCAGATATCCCTCAAAGGAAGGAAAACCGAGCAAAGGGGTGTCTCCATTACAAAGATCACCAAATCCACCATATTAAGTGGCCCCTATGTCAAGATCCCGCTTTATTACAAGCTTTAAGGTTGTGACGGGGAAAACCTAAGCCAGTTATCCATCCACAGACAGCTGTTTCGGGGTGTTGCCCATCATCAGTGTGGAGTAGGATTCTGGCTAACCGGGAGCAATGTCTTGGAGACTACTCAAACAAAACAATAGCTGATCTCAGGGAGACCAGCCATAAAAACACCGCAGAGCCTCATTTAAGAGTCTCCGCACAGCAATCCAAAGTGCAAAGCTCCCTGGGAAACAGTAATATGCAAAATAAATGTGGAGCCCCAGTATTGGGTCTACAACACAATGAAAGCCAGATATCCCTCAAAGGAAGGAAAACCCAGCAAAGGGGTGTCTCCATTACACAGATCGCCAAATCACTTGCAGTCAGCCTCAGCTAGTAAGAAAGGACAATATAGACATGTGTCATAGGAGCTATGATCCCAAACAAGGAAAATATGTCATTCTGAGCTTTGACATTAACAAGGCAGGATCACCCTGCCACACATAACGCAAACAAAGACAGTTATCTTTAGACACACAGCCGATACAGGGTCTAATAGGGAGAAAATTAAGGATTTAGTTAAATTTAATTAACTGATTGAAAGATTTTATCTAGGGACAGGTCAAGGGTCATTTAGTGTACGGTATGTTACTTTGCTGCAGCCATCCATTAACAAACCTGTGCTTGCTTTGTTATTTAAAGATACAGTACTCCTTTTCTCTAATGTGCAAGAGCCAGCTAGCAGCCAATTTATATCTAAAAGATCATATTACTGGCTGGTAATTTTTGTACTGGACGCTATACCTTTTAACAAGCTATTGCAAAGTTTCTTCAAATTTGCAGTGTCACGGTCACGCTGCAGACTGTCCAATTGCACATTTTATTCCAAAAAGCTGTTGCAAACTTTCTTCAAGTTTTTTTCAGTTTTTCAGAGTCATAGTCAGTGTATATTTTGCTGTAGACTGTGTTTAGTGTGTGCATTAAGAAAAAATGTTGAAGATTGTTTTACAAAAATTTCATTCATCACAGTCTCATTAGTTTACCTGACATGTTGGCCTGTGTCACTCACTGTAATCTTGGAGTCATCTCTAATTACGTAAAGATTCCATTTAGCACAGACTAGTGTACTGTTATCGTATATTGTCGTGGACTATATTTCTCAAAAGATACCCTCCCTGCCTTGAACTCTTACATGGTGGAAAACAGAAACAGAGGCAAAATTGTTGTATTATGAGGTTATGGTCTTCACCCAGCTTGCCACAACTTTTGCCAACTTTTTACACACCTGCAGCCCATACATCCACCCCTGCTGAGTCACTGCTCTACTTTTGTCTCTGCCTGAGCTACCACTTCAAGTAGCAGCACCAGCGCCAGCCAATACAGTTTGCTGAACATAATGGGATAGTTTTTCAAGTGCTGCAACAATGGAAAGGAGTCACCTGAACAACCAGGTTAACGTGTAACTGGACTGTGCTCTTTCTATATCAAATACCCTGTTCCCTGATTCCATGGACACCTGGGTCTGCAGACTGTAACAGTGACTGGATTTGGCTCAGTTCACTATCGGTGTACTGTCTTCTTTAGCCTCCAGTGTACTGTCAGAGAGGGGAATCAGCGTGACAGATGGCGTCGTCACACCAAAGCAGACAAATTTGTTCCCAACAAGTATACAAAAATTAGATTTGGGAATATTAAACGCGCATAGATTGGAATAGATCTGTCATTGCTCACAGTGGCTATTTATCTTTGGCCCAATGATGCCACTGCTGCTTTCTGCCTTTCCTTCATGTACCATACATTACTGATGCAGCTCAAATTACCTGTGTCCCCACTACTACTATGCCTACTCACCTGCACATCTCCTATGTCAGGTTTCATACTTTACTGTTGCATCTACTAATGCTGCTACTGTTACACCTACAGGGCCACACAGCTCCTACCTTGTCCATCAGATCCCACACTGTACTGCTACTGCGCATGACAAAGGGATAATTTTGGGATGCCTGTTCAGAACAAGACATTGCTGTCATGGGAAATGGGTGTGGAACCACTGTGACAAATAACCAGTTTGATTTTGGGCTAGACCTTGGGGTGTTATCTTAGTATTACCCTGTTATTCACCTCTTAACCCCTACACAGGGATCTGGACTTCACTGCAGGGGAGCTACTGCAGTGTCTTAGGTTGGGGCGGCCACAACGCTATGCTGGGTCCCCTGAACACCGTTGAGGTCTCACTACGCGTTGCTGCTCTCTGGAACGGATGGTAAGGAGTGGTGCACCCCAATGGGAAATAAGTCCAGAGAGTCAGGGTCTGCAGTAAACAAGGGAGCTTCTTTACTGGAGGGATTCAGGTGCAAAACAATACAGGCAAGGCATAGGGCTGGCTTCTCCAGTCTACTCCATGGCAGAAGAATGGTTTGATGCTGAAGAAAGGCCTGAGCTAGCTGTGGCTCTCTCTCTTAGAAGGCTGGTACCCTGGTCCAATGCTGGTGATCCAGGGTCTGTGGCAGAGTATCCCCATCTCAGCGTCTTCTTCTAGTCACTTAGTAGTCTGGCAGAGTCTTCTCTTCCAAGCACTGTACCCTAACTGAAGCACACTAGGGGCTCGGACTGCTCTCTTTATATAGTTTTAGCTAGACTAAAACCTTCTAGTGGGAGAGGTGGAGTGGAGAAGCTCAGTGCAAACAGATACATTGTAACACTTTCTGTCTCTAATAGACCTACATTAGAGCTTCAATGATATTCAATGGCAATGAAACAGCAGTTTTTCCAGACAAAAAAAAGTTACAAGGTCACAAGGTCTGATTTTGGTGGTAAACAACGTCTGCTTTTTCCCCTCCAAAATATGCTCTTCTTTAACCCTATGGTAGCTGTGGAAAATTACTAGCTTCTCAGTCAAAGTCCTAAGAGTTTCTCAGTATTCATTAACCCTTTCCACAGAGTCTTGCAAATACAGTGATAAAGAACAGGATTAGTGTCGAGCGAACCCGAACTGTAAAGTTCAGGTTCATACTGGACTTTAGGGTTTTTTGTTCCTGGACCCGAGTTCAGTGTTCGGTCTTTTAATAAAACTTGTTGAAAGGCTGCAGGGTAGCCAATCAACAAACGTTTAATATGTGTGCCCTTAGAAGCCATCACAGCCATGCCTACTAATGGCGTGGCTGTGATTGGCCAATGTAGCATGTGATCCAGCCTCTATATAAGCTGGAGTCACATAGCAACGCACGTCATGTCAGCTCTTACTAGTGTAGGGATAGGATGCTGCTGCTGTGAGGGAGAGATTAAGGAAAGAATCTGATATCAGAGCTTGGTGTTAAGTCTGCGATCTACAGCGATTTTTTTTGTGGGTGCAATGCAACATTGTTGTACCCTGCCCTGAGCCTAGTGACACAGAAAAATAAATTTTAATCTGTCTGTTAGTTAGGCGGCCATTTGGTGCACTTTCACCTGCATATGTGCCAGGGACAATAATTGAATCTTCTTCTTGTAGTTCAGTGGGTGACATATACCCATTTTTTAAGTGCACCTGCACTGCATATGTGCCAGGGGAAGAGAAAATAATAAAGTGAATCCGTCTGTGAGTTCAGGGACCCAGGGGGTGACTTATTCACATTTTTTTTCTGTAAAGTACCCCTGTGCTGTATCAATTCAGTAAATCCATCTATTAGATTCTGGGGGGACAAATTATTTTTGCTAAAAAGTACGTTTGTGGCCTGCACTGCATTTGTGATATATAATCAGTAAATACAACTGTGACATTCTGGTTGAAAAAAATCACTTTTTTTTGCCATAAAGCACCTTTGCGGCCTGCACTGCATTTCGGATAGCAAAAGAAAATCAGTAAATACAACTGTGACATTCTGGTTGAAAAAAAAATCACTTTTTTTGCCATAAAGCACCTTTGCGGCCTGCACTGCATTTCTGAGAAAATCAGTAAATCCAGCTCTTAGATTGTGGGTGGACATTTCCACGGTTATCAGGCCAGTCATTCACAAGTGGCTTGGAGGGTGTGTTCCTGCTGCACTGCATACCTGACAGGGAAATATCACAAGCCCACAGGTGTGGTGAGCTCACCCGACCAAGGAAGCATGAGGCCACGCCGAGGAACCACAGGTGCCAAAGTATCCACAATATGAAGAAGAAAGAGGAGGTCCAGCTTCCATAACAAAATCGTGAAGAACTTTTTTCACATGGTGAGGTACAGGTTAAAAACAGACAGGTACTCGTCTACGCGTTTCGGATCCAAATATATCGATCCTTACTCATGACACAGAGTACATCATGTTTGGGCAGCCATTAAATAGAGCTCACATGCTAATACAGCAGGTGAGCCTCATCACGGCAAAGCTCAACCCCCAATAGTTAATACAATTGTCAAAATAAAATGCAACATCTAAAAACAAATGCGCATAAAAAAGAAGACATCTGAAAGCATCAATACTGAAGGATCAGATCGTGTTTGCGATTCAATCCAGAAGGAACACAAGTTTTCATACGGAAGATCCAAAAAGACTCTGTATTGAACAATTTTTTCCTATAGTCACCTCCTCTCAAGGGGGGAGTAACCCTTTCAATGCCCTGTACCAACATGCTACTCGTGTTGCCTCCATGAACTGCCGCAAAGTGTAAACTTGCGGCAGAGACATTTCTTTTGCGTGCATGCGGCACATCAGACAAATGTCTACATATTCGTGTTTTTAAACTATTAATCGTACAACCTATGTACTGAAGACGACATGAGGAGCAGGTGATACAATAGACAACATGCGAAGTATTACAATTAATGTATTGTTTCATTGAAAAAACCTCGTTATTAGCAGTGGACTGCACACAATTGCCCACTTGAATAAAGATGCAACAAGTGCCAATTTTTTGGCCACATTTATAAGTGCCCACATATCTCAACCAGGTAGGTTGCCCTCTCACCTTATCTATGAACAGAGAAGGGCTAACCTTATTAGCAATAGTGGTGGGGTGGCCCTTCGAGGAATACATTTTATACCTTCCGTGGGTACATCACGCCACTGGTCATCCTGTTGCAGTGCTGGTCAGTCCCTGACAGTGCTGAATTAAAAACCCTTCTTAAAAAAAAAAAAAAGGTGCTGCACTGCTGTCAAACACACACTGTAGTCCTTAAAAGGACTGTTTGGTCTTTAGATAAGGTTTTTGGAGTAAATTCTGTAATTTTACGGCAAAACGCTAGCTGTCCCTGCCTACTGTCCGCTCTCTCTCACGCTGAATTATCCGAGCGCCGGACCTCAGCTCCTATATCAACTTGTATCACATGTTCTGGCCAGCCAATCAGTGTAAGGCTTACAGCTAATGGATATGGCCTTACACTGAAGGCAATTACTTACCTGGATCTTGATTAGCTGCTTAGAAAGCGCCAAACGGGTGGGGAGGAGACTCGAGCAATGTGCCAAACACACATGGTGCTCGGCCGAGTTAAGCCGAGCGCCGAGCATAGCGATGCTCGAGCTGAACCAATACTCGGTCGAGCATGCTAGCTCATCACTAATACTGACAACTCTGTGCTCTAATGTTTGTACCTTTTCTGAATTTGAGCTGAAAACTATAGAAAGAATGGAGCAGGAGCTCTCAGTGGTATGTGTAGAGAGAATTTGGGGGGGGGGGGGAGGGTGTAGAACTTCAGCCAATAGCTTCAGTGCATTGATAAATGTGCAGTACCCCAGACCTGGGGGTGCCACAATTGCATATAGCTATTGTGTTACATTCTTATGGCCATTACTACCAGTAAGAAGTTGATGGCAAAGATTGGCAGGAACCAGGGTAACCACCCTGTTCCTCTCTGCCTGCCAGGAGAGCAAATTCCTGTCCAGAAAAAGAGTGGAGAGGAAGCACACTGCTGAGCTCCTGCTCCTAAGGTGAATTCTTCAAAGAGAGCAACAAACAATTTTCCTCAAGTAAATCCCTGAGAAGACAGCACCATGACCAGCTGATACCAGTATCAAAACACACTGAGGGTGAGGGACTATGGCTAAGACACCCATCACCCTAAATACTACTAGGCCAGTGCAATACTAGTGCTAAATTGCATCCACAGAACCCTCCTCCATATTCCTTACTGGTGCCAGAAAATTGCACTTGGAAATTGCTGCTATTAAATATACCTGAATTTGTATGCTGCACTTTTATACATTTACTTCTGGCCTCAGTCTTCAAAACTACATTTCCAATACACTCAACCCCAGGGAGCAACGGCCTGAGGGAGTACACTGTGACACAACACTTGATCAGGGCGACCTTACCAGTGGCGTAACTCCCCCCCAGTGTAAACTTTGGATCGTCCCTCCCCCCTAATTTAGAGGTGGCAATTTTTTTTTTACACTCACCCAGTTCTAACTAATAAAATCTGGTCCTACCTCATCCAGGGTGTCGCTGGTGTCGGGGTGATGTCCACTGGATCCGGAACAAGGTCCCTGTGGTGATAGAGTGAAAAAGAATAATCACATAAGGAAGGATTGGTAACTGCCCCTATGAAATCACCAGCAGGGGGGCGCTGTACTGGCCTGTAAGACTGAGCCATGCCAATGTATAACAGGGTAATCTAGGACATTATTGTGCTACCACACAGTACTAATGCCCACATTGTGGCCCCTCACAGTAATTAAGCCCACCTTATGGCCCCTTCACAATAGTTATGTCCTCCTTGTGGCCCCTCACAGCAGTTATGCCAACCTTTGTTCCCGTCACAGTAGTTATGCCCACTTTTGTGCCCCCTCACTGTAGTTATGCCCAAATATGTGCCCCCTCACAGTAGTTATGCCAGATATGTGCCCCCTCACAGTAGTTATGTCCAGATATGTGCCCCTCACAGTGGTTATGTCCAGATATGTGCCCCCCTCACAGTAGTTATGTCCAGGAGGAAGGATTATTTTGACACGCTCAGAGATACTGACCCTTTGGTATCCATTTTTTTAGGGGGGAAGGGTGCCAGCTTGTCCAGCGTAAGTAGCCATTCTTTGATGATGGCTTCCTATATATCTCAGTACTTAAAGTTTCATTCTGCAGCTTTCTTATTTTCAAATCCAGAAAAAATATTTCCGTTTCTTGAATCTCATGTGTATATTTCATACCTATAGTGTCATTATTTAAGATGTGAACAAATTAAAAAAAGTGAGATTGTGTACCTTCCCAAAATATAAGGATATCATCTATATACCTGCCCCAAAAGATATTGTGGCACGTCTAAGGGTCAGTATCTCCGAGCGCGTCAAAATTGTTCAAATAAAGAATCCTTCCTCGAGAAAGAATTATTCACGATATTCTGGGATCGGGTCTATTCTATACAACCTTTACACGAAAGCCTTCAATAGGGCCAATATAAAAAAACGAGAAGATTTACTGTAATCGAAAATAATAGAAAAAGAAAAAATAATTAGGTGTATCGGAACATATGATGGTTACACCAAAGAAACGTGTAACATTTTGAGAAGACACTGGCATATTTTACAGTCTGATAGGGACCTTAAAATGGGTCTTAGCCCATATCCAAGTATTACGTATCGAAGAGGACGGAACTTAAAGGAATTTATGGTCCATAGCCACGTCAGGAAAAACCTAGTATCTCACTAAAACAGAAGGATAGTTCAAAGGGATCGGCACCATGTGGTGACTGTTCTTTCTGTAAATTTATTTTAAAAATAGATAACCTGCAAAACCCAAGTGGTAATTTATGTATCAAAATGTACCTGCCCAAAATTGTATGTGGGGAAAACAATGCAAGAATTAAGATGACGGATATCGGGCCATTTGAGCACCATTGAAACAAAGAAGTATACGTCAATTGCAAGACACAAAATACTTTCATGAAAATAATCCCAATGTTTTGAAATTCTGGGGAATTAAAAAGGCGTCTTTAGGTCAAAGGGGAGGGAATTTGGATAAAATGTTACTGCAAATAGAGGCCCGTTGGATTTACAAGTTAAATACATTGAGTCCCACGGGCCTTAATGAAGGCTTCTCTTTCTCAGCCTTCATATAATTGATATTGGAGAAAATTATAACAGGTAGAAATAACAGTGAAAAAAGCCCTAGACAAAGAATAGTCACCTTAACCTATACAGTATTGTATTTTTCATTGTGAACAGTAGTTACTAAGGACAATTATGTTTAGTTCTAAGTGAATTTTATCGTACATAGGTCTATTGTCAATCCGTGTCATCCTTATCGGCTATATTTGGAAGTCTATTTTTAATGATAAGTAGCTGGAATCTTTTATATACTCTGGATTATGGATATCTTTATTAATCTTACCATCTCTTGCAATGGCATCTGATAATCATGATCAATAGATTAAATATGTTGTTTTGATAGTGTAAGAATTATAATCATGATTCTTCAAAAATAATATATCATAAAAACTAGAGAAATAAAGAATATTAGTACTATTAAAGTATACACTATCAAGATAAACATGATTAAACTATGTAATTGGGATAAACATGATTAATGTATTATTAAAATAAACATGATTAAAGTATAAAACATTAAATGTAGAATATAAAACTGAAAAATCTAAAATGATTGGACTGATAGGATGATCCCATGAAGTATAATTCATGATCATGTTTTATAATTACATACCAATTTAAAAATTAGACAAATGAAGAATAGATGTAATATTGGAATAATCATGATTAAAATATATAACTATAATTGTAGAATAGATAAATATATGATTAAGGAGAAATTATGCCTTATATAACATTTATAAATAAAGTGTAAAGACGTTCGCAGAAGAGAGATGTAGTGAAAAATCACTAAGACTAAAGACATGCGCAGAAGAGAGATGTAGTGGCAAAAATCACTAAGACCGAGGACATGCGCTCTGGGCACGGAAGGTTTTGAGCCTCTAAGACTATGTTCCATACGCAAGCGCTGGGAAAGCTAATCAATAAGCTATGGATTTAAAGGTCAGATACTAAAAACTGTAGCCATAGGTGGTGAGAGATTTTCTCTTCGCCCCATGAGGAGTACCGCATTAGTCATTTAAACACTGGAAGTGTGCAGAATGGATAAGAAGGGAGGAGGAGGGCTATACTAGTGTTAGTATAGCCCCAACTCCCCTGACGAAGCCGCAGCAGCGGTGAAACATGTCGGGAGGGGTTATAGTGTGCCATATCTTTTAGACAGGGCAAATTCGGATCAGACAAAAAATGAGGACATAATAGATCCACCGCATGTTTAGAATAGGTAGGTGTGGAGTTGTTGGGAGCAACATGTGCAGCAGCAGTCCTATTTAGTAGTTACAACACGTGCAGCAGCAGTCAGAAATGTCTGCGCAGTAAACCAAACAGATATTGAGCGTGATTGAGTGGCCAATGTGTGCATAGTTAAATTGGCAACAATGTGTTGGATGTATGAGAAGTGCTACATGAGCGCCTGTCAGTGATTTGTGAATACTAACAAACACTGGGCTGAGTGAATTGCTGACACTGTGTTGCAAGGAGTTAAGCAGTAGTTACACACTGTTTAATACACAAAAGGAAGTGTACCAACTGCTGCATACACCTAACCTATTTGGAATGGCCCAAATGAGCTACCTGAATAAAGTCATTAATAATATCTATTGAGATCAATAACCCATAGTGCCGAATCTAGTATACCCCATAAGTGGGTGACTGGATTAAGGTGGATAACAAGTGAAAAATAACTACATTATCCCCTGATGTCCTGATAGTTTTAAAACAATTTTTCTTTATTTAATTTATTAGACTCAGAAAAAAAACACAGTTAACATTGACTGGCAGTAATTATGATATCTTTTCTTTATTTTGTGGGTCAATATTATTACCATGATGCCAGATTTATACAGTTTATCATCTAATGCTTTGAAATAAAAAGGTTGCTGTTTTGCTGTTGTTTAAGTAATTCTCTCATTGGCACAAGATGTAAAACAACTTTTGAATTACTGTATTTTTTGGATTATAAAACTCACTTTAGTAGGAAGAACATTTTGCCTAAAAGTGCCTGCATCTTCCAGTCTTCAGTCAAGGTGCTCCAGCAGTGCTAGACCCCTCATATGCTTCCTTAATGATCTGGTGGAGTGCCCATGCAGTACTTTGCTGGAGCAGTGAAAGCTTGTGCACAATTCTCTCTCTCCCTGCCTGACACCGATCATTCAGCTCATGGAGAGGACTGTGAGAACCACCTCCCTCCCCATGATGAAGGTCCCCAGGCGGCAGGGAAATACATGAAAGTTCTGACATCATCAAAGGTGCTTTGATGATGTCACCAGTGGTAGGAGTAACACCAGTAAGGCTACTTTCACATTAGCGTTTTCAATTCCGCTATTGAGATCCATCATAGGATTTAAATAGTGGAAGAAAACTCTTCAGTTGTGTTCTTATTCATTGTCAATGGGGACAAAACTGAACTGAACGAAACGGAATGCACCAAAATGCATTCCGTTCCGTTTGGTTGCGTTCCCATCGATGTGGTGCGGAGCAAGTTGGACCCGTCCTGATACATAATGTAAGTCAATGGGGACGGATCCTTTTTCTCTGACTCAATAGCAAATGGATCTGTCCCCAATTGATGTTCAATGGTGTTCAAGACGGATCCATCATGGCTATATAAGACATAATACAACCAGATCCGTTCATGATGGATGCATGCGGTTGTATTATTGTGACGGAAGTGTTTTTGCAGATTCATGACGGATCCACAAAAAACGCTAATGTAAAAGTAGCCTAAGAAGAAGAGGACTATATGGGTACTGTACACTGTATGGGTACTGTACACTGTAACTTGTGATGTTACTATCTAATAGAGATGGGTTGTTGATACAGGGATTATCTGATTGCCTGATTGGAGTCAGGAAGGAATTTTTTTCCCCTAAAGAGGGGAAAATTCGCTTCTACCTCACAAGTTTTTTTTTTGCCTTCCTCTGGATCAACTTGCAGGATAACAGGCTGAACTAGATGGACAGATGTATTATTTCGGCCTTATAAACTATGTTACTAACTATGTTTATACTCCTGTTACATGATCTCATGTACCATTGCTGTTTGTTTCAGGATTAACAGCTGACTGTAAAACCTCTCTACCCAAGACTATTAAAGGGGTTATCGCATGATTAATGTAAAAAAATGAAAATACATAGACAATATATAGTACATGACAGTCCCTTTCTAACAAAGTTAGAACCAGCCCTGTGCCTCACATGGATACAGATAACTCCACATTCATTGCTCTGCTAGACTTATATCAAGCTGAAAGCTCAAGGGGAGTGTATTTTCTTCTGCAGCTAAGAGGAGGTGTCTCAGCTCTCCCTATCACAGCTCAGGAGGCAGTTGAAGGATAAAACTGAGCATGTGCGGCCTTCTCAGTGAGCAGGTCAAAGAAATAAGAAAAAAACAAGCAGCAGGTGGCGCTATAAAGATACCCTTTATTTAATAGCTCAGGGGCTATGCTAAATTTGTAATTAAATGGAATCACACAAGAATTCAGATCCAGGTCCTAGTTTGAAAACTGTAGAATATTTTTCATGTGATGATTCATTAAACTATTAGGAAGTTTTAATAAGCAGAACATATTGATTTTCTAATACTCTGCTGTCTAAACCTAGTCGGTGTGTCTTATACTACAAAACATACGGCATGTTTGACTTTTCCAGCCCAGAGCAAGGGATTTCGGCTGTGGGTAAATTTGCGTTTTTTTTATTTTTTTTATACCGTACATCAGTATTTACCTTGGTAAAAGCAACAATGGTAGGAAAATAACATGGTATGATAAATTGGTATGAAATTTAAGCAAAAACGTATCTCGTCTATATATAAAAGAATTTTCATGAGAGATTGGGCCGCTTGGTTGACAAGTTTATTTAAATGTATATTTTTCTGGTTTAAGTTGCTAAGCAATTCACGGTATTTTCACTGAGTTGCCACAGCAACTAATGAATGAGCCGAAAGACACAACACAGAAAGGAATCTGCAATAATTCACCTTTTCCATTACTTGCATCATTTGTATCTAATATATGGTATACAGTACAGTAATATCTCTATTTAATTAAAACAAAGAAGATAGCTGAAGAAATAGAGTGGCGTTACATCATAAGAATAACGATTTAAGAAATGGCTATTTACCTTTGCATTTAAGGCTTCAATGTTATGGGCCATTAGAGACCATTATGTGTGAAAGGTTTGCAACTGAAGAAATGCATGCAGGAATTAAGTCTTCAATACCTTATTCAGGCTCATCTCTTGTCTGCATCAAAACTGTTTTTGATTAACCTGAGGCAAAAATGGAATCAGAACTCCCAGTGATGGAAAACTATATGCTTAAAGGGGTTATCCCATGAGTAATGCAAAAAAAAAATGAAAATCAGCTGTCATATAGTATATGATTTTTGTAAAATTTATTTTATGCATTTATATAGTGCTGCTATATTCCCCAGTGCTTTACAGAAATTAGCATCAAGGTGTCCCACACAAGGCTCAAAATCAAAGTTCCCTATGAGTGTGTCTTTAGGGTGTGGGAGGAAACCGGAGTACCCGAACATACAAACTCCATGCAGATGTTGTCCTTGGTTGGATTCAAACCTTAGGGCCCCAGGGCTAACCACTGAGCCACTGTGCTGCCCTAACAAAGCTACCATTGATCCAAGGTTTTCCCCATGTACTGCTCCAATTGTTCTGCTAGAACAATTTAAAGCTGGCAGCCCAGGAGGAGTGTCCTTTCTTCTGCACCTCAGGGAGCAGGTCTTTTCTTACGGGATGTGCCCCTTTCTGCTGCAGCCTTTTCCCTGTAACTGTCACAATGTCTAACAGAAGATCTGTCTGGTGGTAGGATGGAACTGACCATGTGCATCTGATAGCGATGTGGCCATCATTCTTTGAATGAGCCAAGGAAGCTCCCATATACTCCAGCTCTCAGACAACACCTTATCTTCTCCAGAGCACGAAGGTTTCATCCTACCGAAGGGAACACACCTCCTTGTTACGTCATATATGCTTTTTTGCTTTTAGACTCCATTACAACATGGCGCTTACAGCTAGATATTTACATAGCTCTCATACCAGAGTTAGTAAAACAATGCACAATGCGCAGATGGCAAGTGTTATCTCTTTTCATATTCTAGCCAATGTAACAATGCCACATGCCTCTAGGAGAATGCCCCTCTGATGTCTTTATAACCTGCTGTACTTCCTGTAATAAATGAGAATTTGCTTTGACCCCATTGTTTATGTCACTGTTATTTTCTTCCATGCACGTAAAACCCTTGGGTTACTATTAATTTGGAGCAGTGGAGCAAACATAATCAGCCCTGATTCATCTTTTACAGTTGGCACCCAACATGAGGCTCAGGAGAAGTAGCGTCGCTAGCTGAAATTTGGGGTTCCCAGAGAATGGTGGACCATGCTTGAGGGCAAGGACTGCAGCCTCGGAGACAAAGTAAGAAAATTCTGGTTATCTCATCTGCCTCTTGTGGTGCTCCACTGTGCTGTGATAATCTGTTCTGCTATTGATGATACATTATGGATAGTATCAACTTCGGTTGATGTAAAATACTGAGTTCCTAGAATCCTAGAGGAAAATGAAAGTTTGTTTTTCTGTGGTTGATTTCTGGGTTTTGTCCGTTGTGTGGTTTGTGTCAGGCACCTTCACGGTTAACGGTAAGCAGAGCAAAAGATTTCCCCTGGCCAGGGGGGGGGGGGGGGGTGGGGATTGGGTGCTAATGCCGAGCCGCATTAGGGGCTACTAAATTATCTTTCTTGTTCAGACAGAGGGAGTAGCTTCGGGGTGCTCAGGGACGTGGCTTGATTTAGGGGTTACCGATTTATATGTCTTAGTGACAGAGAGTGTGAACCCGGGTAGCCATGGGTTGGGACTCAAATTTGGGGGACACTAAATTATCCTGCTAACGGAGGGTGTGGTCCCAGGAGGACTATAAATTATCTGCCTGGACTGGCAGATCAGACGTGGTAGCCAGGTAAGAAACAGTAGAAATCCTGCACAAGGGGTGAGCTCTGCTTGGTTTTCTGTGAAGTGAGTGAGTAAATACTTTGGACATTCAGACTGTCTGCCCGAGGGCGAATATACAGCCTATCAGCTGGTGGCCCAGGAAGAGTAAGCATGTGAAGCATTGAGAAAAGTTGAGTGATGATGCAGCGCAGCTATGAGGAAGTATTGTGTCTGTCTGTCTGTATTTGTGTGCCCCACACTGTGCGTGTCTCTGTTGCTCGGTAAATATGGCAAAGACACAGGGAGAAAAAGGGGGCTGCCTTGTCTGCAGCTGCGGGGGAATGACGTCACGACATTGGAATGTGTGATAGCGAGAACACTGTCTGCAATACTAAGAGATAATAACAAGGCAATGTATGTGAGGTACTAAGTGTGCGTGTATGAAGCTCCGGAAAATGTTATTTGTTAATAAGTTCAGCGATGTTACTGAGATGGATAGAGAAATAAGGAAAAGAACGAACAGCAGGTGGCCCTAAACAGATACATTTTATTGAAAAAAATGCAATAAATACATGCAATTAGAAAAGTATTGAGATCCAGGTGCTGGTTTGAATAATGTACAACCCCTTTAGAGGTTCAACTGTTCTCCTGAGATTCATCCATAGTTTTGAAAGGGACAAGAGGTCCCCCCCCTTCCCTCCAAGTCAAGAGAAACAAGCATCACCCTTTAAAGGCATTGGCTATATATATATATATATATATATATATATATATACATACTGAAGAAATCCACGGCTTGAGAAAAGTTCTGTGAGAGAATCGAAAAGTCTCTGCTGTGAAATTTGTGAATAAAGGACACATTTTTTTCAGGTGTTACAGACTAGTGCCGTGGATTTCTTTAGTGTATACCTACACCTGTGATCAAAGGTTTAACACAGGCACCCGCTGCACGATTGAAGGAGTGCTGCCCGATTTCCGCATAAGTGGCACAAGCTTGAGGAAGGCTCATGTTTGAGCCGAAACGTCGCTTTGTGTCACTTATGGGTGAATAAAGTCTCTTCACTGTTTTGGATTATCTACAGGAGTGCAGTCCTATTTTTGTTCTATATTGGTGGGTAAATACCTATTCCCAGATTGGGGCTCTGCACCCGCTTTCTACTTTTTTCACTAAGTATTCCTCTGTTATGCCTAACACAGAGGGTAGTGCATGACACATTTTGAGTTTCTGAAGTTTATAGACTGCCAGAATTTTAGACAATCCAGAAAAATATAAAATCCAGCTAGACAACTACCTACCTAGCAATGCAGATTGGGTATTTCTCAGTAAGTCCTCCTTCAGTAGTCCCCCTGCACCTCCCTGGGAAGCTTCTACCTAATTTCTAGTAATCTACATGAAGCTTTTCTTTTCCATCACAAAAGAGATGATGCAGCAACTAGGGCAACATACAAGAAGATGCATCCCCAGAAGCTGTACAACATAAGTTTTAAAATTAGGGTATATTCGCATGAACAGAATCCACCGTGCAAAAAAATTGTGTTAGATTAGTAGGCTGACCTCCTTCTGTAAACAGCCGGTTTCTGGCAGGGAAAACGCTACAAAAATATTAGATATTTTAGTCTTCCATGAATAACTTCAATGAGGAAGACAGCTAAAGCTTGTTTTCTTTATCCCTGGCATGGGCATGGTCATCTGATCCTCCTCAGCCAAAAGCTATCTTTTGTGGACACATTACCCCTGAAGCCAGAGGTTGGCTGAAAAGGTTTAGGTGGCCGTGCCCATATCAGCAAGAAAACAAACCCTGGACCGGAAGATGGAGATGCAGGAGCCTGGGAGGAGGAACGGAGCAGTGGAGAGCATGTAAGTATGATTCTTTCAGTAGAGGAGGCAGACTGCTGGCAACTGTTAGAAATTATGTATTCCCGTACGACTCCTTTAAGACGGGAATCACACATGCAATTTTGTTGCATTTTTTTTTTAGCCAAAACCAGAATTGGGTTTAAAAAGAAGGAAATGCACAAAGGAGAAACTGATAGGCTCTTTCTATCGCGTCTGTAGCGGGCTAAACTTGACTCTGATAACCAAGATTACACTGTGCCATGTGTTATCTCATGACAAAACGGTTGTCGCTGAGCAGCATCTGTATAATGCATGGACACCTCTGTATGGAATAGTACAGTCTTCTGCATAATCCACTATATTAAAAAATAAAAGGTCAGAAATTCACATAACGGAGGCCAAAAAAGCACTCTTTGTGAGTGGCTCAAAAAACTAAGACTGGTCACAAATACTGCATCCACTGCAGGCATGATTCCAGTCAAAGACTAGTTTCACACAAAGCGGTTTTACACATTTTGGTGGCATTTTGTTGCACTTTTTAAAAAAAAGCTGAGATTTTACTTAATGGTCATTTTCATGTGACAGTATTTAGGTCAGTATTCTACATCAGTATTAGGGCCTGTTCACATTACAGTTGGCTGATCTTTTTAAACCACAGTTTTTCTCTTTTTTTTTTTTTCAAATGGATCCTTTAACAGATTCAAAGGTTTTTCAACTGGACAAAATGCAGTCTTCTTTTTTTGTCCCCTTGAACAGCAGGATCCAGACAGGATTGTTTTTTGTATAATTTAAGGCCTGTTTCACACTGCCGGCAGTAGTTCTGGCAGAGAACAGTCTACTAAACCTCTCTCTCATTGTATGCAACGGTTTTTGTTTGGTCGAATCCCAGTATATTTGCCAGGTAGCGTCTGAATCTTAACTGGACCCCATTATAGTCAATAGAGATAGCCTCTGGATGTGACAGCAAGCACCATCAGCCTGGTAAGCCTCCTCTCCTGACTTGGACAGATATGGGTGTATGGGGATGTTATGCCTAATATCCAACTCGGGTGTCTGGTACTGGTGCCTATTACTGAGGCAGTTTTTAACCCTACTTATTTTTTCAATTTATTTTTGTAGGGAAAAGATACCTCCCCTCAAAGGCACCTGGGTCTGATTCTAGTTGCACAAAATGCACCATTTGCAGGAAGTCATTTATATCTAAAGCCAAGAAATCACTTTGCCCAAAATATGCTGAAAAAGTGGTGGCTAAAGAATCTCCTTACTTTTTAGACTCCATGCGGAGTATGATACATGAAGAAGTTAATGCTGCAGTGGAGTCTATGTTACCTCTGTCTTCACCACAAGCCTCTGCATCTCAAAAATCGCAGAGTTCCTAGTTATTCAGGTTGGATTTGGATGAAGGGGAAATTGCTTCCAACATAGACTATGATTCATCTGACGACAGGCAATGGAGATAATTGTTTCTCCCAGAAGATATAGTCTCTTAAAAGCTATAAGAGCTAATATGCACCTGGAGGAGTCTAAAGAAAGTCGCTCCTTCCAGGATCAGATATTTCAGGGTCTAGAAGAAAGGAAAAGACGTGTTTTTCCGATCCATAATAATGTCAAGGCCCTAATCACGAGGGAGTGTAAGGATCTCGAAAAGAGAACCCCGATTACAAACACTTTCAAATAAAAGTATCGGTTTTCGGACTCTGACTCAAATCTTTGGGATAAAACTCCAAAGATTGATGCTCCAGTGGCACGGATATCCAAACAATCCCTCACGTTTTAGGACATGGGATTACTTTGTGATCCAATTGAGAAGAAGTGTGAGAACTTACTAAAAAAGGCTTGGGTAGTAAATACAGCTATGTACAGACCAAGCATTGCATACACCTGTACCGCCAGATCCCTATCAGTATGGCTCAATCAGCTAGTGGATCATCTTGAGGCAGTAACCCCAAGGGAAGAAATTTTAGCCTCATTGCCCATGCCTAAACAGGCCTCAGATTTCCTGGCTGATGCCTCGGCAGATTTAGTCAGGTTGTCAGCAAGATAAGCTGCTATTTCTAATGCCAACCGCAGGGCCGTATGGCTCCACTCTTGGTCGAGAGATGCTGGTTCAAAAAACGGGTTATGTTTCATCCCATGTGAGGGACATAGGCTTTTTGGCTCAGTGTTGGATAACGTTTTAGAGCAGGCTTCCGATAAGGAAAAAGGTTTTCCCACTGACTCTTCTTTCGTAGTCAAAGGAAGCCTAAACCAGAACAAAAGAAGAGAGAATACTCAGGAAGATGGCAATCGTCAAGAGGAAGAAACAAGGGATTCCTCTTCAATCCTGATAACTCAAAAACCACTCAATGACGCCAGAGGCCAGGAGGGAGCAAAATTAAAAAATTTTGTTCCACAATAGAGAGATATAGGAGACTCCCCTTGGATACTAGCTGCCATTCAAAGGGGTTTCATGCTAGAATTCAGTACTTACCCACCAGACCAGTTTATCGTCAACAAACCTTTGACAAAGAAAGAGGAACAGTTATCCCTGGAGACAGAGCTAACCAACTTGATTCAAAAAGAAGTCCTACTACTATTAGTTCCAGAAAGCCAGCAACAGTGAGGATTTTATTCCCCAGTTTTTCTAAAAAAAAAACCAAGGTGGATCCTTGCCTATCTTACAAAAAGTTCAAGATGGAGACCATCAAATCAACAATAAATCTGCTTCCTCAACATTGTTACATGGCGACAATAGATTTGCAGGACACATACTACCATGTACCTATTTTTCAAAGATCATCAAAAATTTCTCAGGATAGCAGTATTTATTAGAGGTCGCCTCTGTCGCTTTCAATTGCTCCCCTTTGGCCTGTCATCCGCTCCCAGAATTTTCACGAAAGAAGTGGCAGAAATAACCAGTTATCTTCATCTACAGGGCGTTCCTATTGTGCCATACTCTACTTAGATTACTTCCTATTAGCAGCAGAATTAGAAAATCAGCTTCTGGTACATCTAGACCTTGTTCAAAAGACCTTCACGGATCTGGGATGGTTCATAAATGTAAAAAAATACAACCTCGTTTCGGCTCAGCAAAAAGTCTTTTTAAGGGTTCTTCGCAACTCTTGCTTACTGATGTCCTTCCTCCCATGAGAGAAGCAGTCGTTCCTTCAACTAAAGGACAATGCTGGGAATTCTGACATCCTCAATCCCTGCTATCAGATGGGCATAAAGCCACACCAGAATTCTGCAAGCCTTTCTTTTAGCATCTTGGGATGGCAACAGAAACTTTCTGGACAAAAAAGTTTAAATTCCTCCATTCGTAAAACGTTCCCTGGCTTGGTAGAGGATAAAAAGAAATCTGCAGAGAGGTGTCTTCTGGTGTCAAGAAAATCTTCTAGTTGTCTACAGATGCCGGCAGACGAGGCTGGGGACCTTATAGTTCAAGGAGTGTGGGACGATTCCATGTTAAATGCATCATCAAACACCTAGCCTCTCTAACAGCCGTGCATTTAAAAGGAAGCAGCAATATGATGGCTGACTCCCTCAGCCACACCAATAGCTGATCTCAGGGTGACCAGCTACAAAAAAACACCGCGGAGCCTCATTTAAGAGTCTCAACACAGCAATCCGAAGTGCAAAGCTCCCTGGGAAACAGTAATATGCAAAATAAATGTGGAGCCCCAGTTATGGGTCTACAACACAATGAAAGCCAGATATCCCTCAAAGGAAGGAAAACCGAGCAAAGGGGGTGTCTCCATTACAGAGATCACCAAATCCACCATATTAAGTGGCCCCTATCTCAAGGTCCCGCTTTTTTACAAGCTTTAAGGATGTGACGGGGAAAACCTAAGCCAGTTATCCATCCACAGACAGCTGTTTCGGGGTGTTGCCCCTCATCAGTGCGGAGTAGGATTCTGGCCAACCGAGAGCAATGCCTCAGAGACTACTCAAACACACCAATAGCTGATCTCAGGGAGACCAGCTACAAAAAAACACTGTGGAGCCTCATTTAAGAGTCTCAACACAGCAATGTGAAGTGCAAAGCTCCCTGGGAAACAGTAATATGCAAAATAAATGTGGAGCCCCAGTTATGGGTCTACAACACAATGAAAGCCAGATATCCCTCAAAGGAAGGAAAACCGAGCAAAGGGGTGTCTCCATTACAGAGATCACCAAATCCACCATATTAAGTGGCCCCTATGTCAAGGGCCCGCTTTTTTACAAGCTTTAAGGATGTGACGGGGAAAACCTAAGCCAGTTATCCATCCACAGACAGCTGTTTCGGGGTGTTGCCCCTCATCAGTGCGGAGTAGGATTCTGGCCAACCGGGAGCAATGCCTCGGAGACTACTCAAACACACCAATAGCTGATCTATGACGGGGAAAACCTAAGCCAGTTATCCATCCACAGACGTCAAACTCTGAAAGAGGAAGAATGGACTTTACATGTCAATGTGTTTCTTCAAATTACCAAGATGTGGGGCATTCCGGTTCTGGATTTATTTGCAGACGGATGAACAGGAAAGTAGAAAGATTTTGCTCCCTGTCTTCCTTAGACGGTCCGGAAATAGTGAACGCCCCATCTCGCCCATGGCCAAAGGGTCTACTATATGGAATCCCCCCATTTAGCTCGATTCCGAGAACCCTGATGAAGGTGGCAGAAGAGGGCGCACAGATCATCATAATTGCTCCATGTTGGCCAAAAAGGGCCTGGTTTCCCCTCTTACTCCAGCTATCGCAAGAAAATGCAGCCACCGCGATTGAACAAATTTGTAAAGCAGCTGTGTGAGCAAATCCAATTACTTTCTTCAACCATTATAAATTAAATGTCATACATAATCAGGATTTATCCTTTGGGCGCAGAATTTTCTG
Organism: Bufotes viridis; assembly: GCA_033119425.1. Classification (NCBI taxonomy): domain Eukaryota; kingdom Metazoa; phylum Chordata; class Amphibia; order Anura; family Bufonidae; genus Bufotes; species Bufotes viridis. The sequence goes on along the minus strand of CM065597.1, from coordinate 57,278,824 downwards.
CCATAATCCCACCCTTGTAAAACTCCTGTTATTCCTCCTGTCAGTGCCGTTGGGGGGAGGCGCCGGGGAAAAGGGTTAACTACTCTTACTTGTAATTGGACTTCCAATAGCCTCCCCAACGACACTGGGGGTTTTCCCACCGTTAAATTATGGTTTTCCTTGGATTTATAATTTCATGTTTATTCTTGTATTCCAGTTGGATTAATATAATTTTGTTCTTGCATCACTACCGTGTACTTTGTTATTTACTGATTAAAAGGGCCTCCTCCCCTTACCTAAAGTTTGAGCTTCTGTGTTGTTTCCTGTCCTGGGGGCAGGGAGCACCCCCTGTCAGTGCGGTTGGGGAGGCTATTGGAAAATCCAATTACCGGTAAGAGTAATTAACCCTTTACTTACATATTGATTGCCATTAAAAATCTACTACAAAGCAGACAATCCACTCCCCCCAGATCAGTTATGTCTACAAAGCATCCATCTTTTTCACAGTTTACTTTTGATAGACACAAAAATGCTATAGCGTGAAACGTATCAGTGTAACGGAAATGTCTTGGGTGATAGGAAGATGCGACACAAAACCTACAGCAGTTATCATCGTCACGCTTCAATCAGAATCATACAGAACCATTAAACAGTTCATATTCACAGTCACAGGTTCACAAAGCAGTGTACCTATTGTTTCATCACTAGAAACGGTTTTATCCAAATTCTGAACCGACTTATTGCGTAATATTTACCATATGGGATTCAGAGCTCCAGATTATGGGATTCAGAGCTCCATTCACAGAATTCACACTTGCATATATTGATTTTTGATGCAGTTTTTCTAGCTAAATTCAGGAACAGATCTAAAAGCACAAAGGGCTGTCTTGATGACGTGTTTGAAGTGAATATTAGGAGTGGATCCAACAAGGGGGGGGGGGGGGAGGGAGTCTATAGGACTAGGCTAGGGAACGGAGATACGGACAGCACATGGTATGCGGTCTGCATTTTTTGCGAACCCATTGAACTGAATGGATCCACATCCTATCCGGAAAAAAAAAAACGGAACTGACATGGAAACAAAATACATTCGTGTGCATGAGGCCTAAGGGGTAGGGTCACACTGTTTTCTGGAGGAGGCTTTTGAGGCAGATTTTCCTGTAGGTTTCTCAACCAAAGCCAGAAGTGGATCCAGAAGGTAGGAGAAGTGGAATTTCTTCCTTTATATTTCCAATTTCTTTCAAACCCAGGTCTGGCTTTGGCTGGAATACCTTGGATGGAAAAATTCTGTGTATGACAGAATTTTGAACTTCAGTAGAAAAAAAAACAATAGGTTCCATGTCATATAAAGGATCCTGTACAAAGGGTGGGCAATTATACTTATCTCTTTAGTATCCCATCCTGTATTTACCTCATAATTCTGCATAAAAAACGGCATGTGTGAATCCAGCCTAAGGCCTCATGCACAGGACCGTATGTATTTTGTGCCCAGCAAAGCGCAGATCTGCACAATAAGGTTACCGGCCGTGTACATTCCGCAATTTCCATGGGCCCTATTGTTAAAATGCCTATTCTTAGTCACTGATTGTGAGCCAAAACCAGGAATCGACCGCATACAGAGATCAGAACAACTGATGGAAATTACTGATCAAACACTGACAGTGTGAAAGCGACCTTAGGCTGGATACAGAGAAGTTGTTTTTGATGCAAATTTATAAAGCAAACAGGAGGGGATACCGAGAGATAAGTATGTGCATGTTCACACAGAGGATTTTTTATTCAGTGATTTTGAGCCAAAACCAGGTATGTGTCATAAACACAGAGTAGGTGCCAATCTTTCCATTATACCTTATGTCTGTGTAGCCTTCACACATGGTTTTAGCTCACAATCACTAACCAAACACTGACTGTGTGAAACCGACCTGAATTCCAGATCCCCTGCTTCCTTCACACACAGTTAAATGGTAAGATTTGGACAGCATGCTGCTGCCTCCAGAGTCCGATCACTGAAGATAGATTTTGACAACCCCCATTGATACCCCACTGATTCACTTGTGCTGTATCCGATTCTTAAGCTCTCCCTAGTGTCAGACACAAATACATTTTAAATCACTTTCACGTGACAGTATCCAGGTTCATATTTTGCGTCAGTATTTAAAAGCCAAATCCAAGAACGGAATCAATGTAGAGAAAAAGTCCAATGGAAAGATCTGCTCCTACGCCTTGGATGCACGTTTGATTTTGGTCTTAAAATACTGATACAAATCACGCCCAAAATGTGCAAGTGTGAATGTGGCCAACTCTATGGCCGTGTAAAGGGAAGTATGAGATTTGGTGCTCTGTAATAGAAAAGCAGAACTCTGACTCTATGATGTTACTAAACTGATCAGCACAGAATTTTGAACTTCAGTAGAAAAAAAAAAAAGTCATATAAAAGGATCCTGCACATAGGTTGGGCAATTATCGGGAACGAAGTGGAGGTGCAAGCTGCATTTACATGTCAAATCACCTCTGCTGTATCGGGACGACTGATCACTACAGAGACTGCCGGTCTCCACACTGATTTATTGTTTCCAGGCAGCAGATCACTGTATACACAGCATGATCATCTGCCCAGAAATGATGCTGCAGCAGCGATGATTTCACCCTGTAACCGAACGCTTGTTCATTGGGCGATCGGCAGCACCTTTAAGGTGCGGCCATACGGTTGAGTTTCCTGATGCAGTTTTAAAAGCCATAATCGGGAGTGGATCATAAGAGGAGACAAAAGTATAAAAGGACAGAAACCATGTCTCCTCTTTTTTGAATTTACTCCTGGTTTTGCCTTCCAAAAATGCATCAGTAACCCTGACCGTGCTGCCATACACAGTGCAATTATCAGGAGCGAGCGTGCTTAAAGGGTTTCTGTCACCAGGATTACATATTATAAGCTGTCTGACATTAGCTATGTGCTAATGTCAGATCAGCTTGATAATGTGCTTTATATTTATTTCTGATGTATATTTAGGCTAAAAAACGTCTTTTTATAATATGTAAATTAGCCTCTAGGAGCAGGGGGGCGTTGCCCCTGCTCCTAGAGGCTCCGTGCGCCAACCTGCTGCCACGCCCCTTCTTTCTTTGATTGACAGTGCCGGGCAGCGATCCTCTCCTGCCTCCGGCACTGTCTCCCTGCTAAATCCCGCGCCTGCGATGCCGCTCTGTATTCGGCGCAGGCGCGGTGAGCAGAGGACGCTGGTGCCTGCTGTCCTCAGCTCACCGCGCCTGCGCCGAATACAGAGCGGCGGTGCAGGCGTGGGATTTAGCAGGAAAACAGTGCTGAAGGCAGGAGAGGATCGCTGCCCGGCACTGTCAATCAAAGAAAGAAGGGGCGTGGCAGCAGGTTGGCGCACGGAGCCTCTAGGAGCAGGGGCAACGCCCCCCTGCTCCTAGAGGCTAATTTACATATTATAAAAAGACGTTTTTTAGCCTAAATATACATCAGAAATATAAAGCACATTATCAAGCTGATCTGACATTAGCACATAGCTAATGTCAGACAGCTTATAATGTGTAATCCTGGTGACAGAAACCCTTTAAGAATGTTACTTACCATAATTGCCCCGACTTTTGGCCCATGTAAAGGAGCCTTAGCAAATTCAGTTCTGCTACATCTGCTGTGCATTGGGCCTTATGCATATGTCAAGTTAGAAGTCCCCAGTGAAGGAATAAGACCACTGATAACTGGTAAGATAACAGAGCAGCTCACACAATAGTGGTTTTGCCTATGAACAGTCAACCCCAATTCAGTTAGCAGAGGAAGATCAAACTTTATTGAAACTGCTTGCATACAAAATATATTGCACTATAACCAAACAAATGTCAACATAAAGTCCAATATAGTGTAGCTATTATGTACAGAGGAGAACGCCTCGTGGGCATAAACAAGGTTAGACTACCTTGGTTAATTATCTACAGTATTTTAAACCAAACCAGCGTAGAGATGATGTGTGCAATGTACCAATTCATTCATTATCCAAATACTATACATTCCCAAAAAATAAATAACTAAAATTAGTGTTTGGCAAAACGTTTAAGTCTTTCCTTTTTTTTTTAGATGTTAATTTAAGTGCAGCAAATTTTCATTGTGTATTCAGTTGTATGCAAGTAGATGGGAAGCCAAATAAAAATTGGTTCCCGGTACAATATCAAAAAAATCAAGACTTGCTAAGTCTTGGCAGATAGGGAGAAGCTCTGATTCGGTACATGCTGTGAGTCCATAGGCAATAAAGGAATGGAGCTAATGAAATTAGAAGGACAAACGCTACATTGTACAGGTCGATTGTTACTTTACAGATAGAGCAAATCCATCCAATGCCAAGGGTGTAAGGTCTTAGGGTGCATACAAGCATCTACCAACCCATCCTACACTGGCAAAGGTTGCAGGGGGAGAAGTCTTAAAAAAATGGTATTGAAAGTCCAGATACTAAACATTCGCACTCATCCATCAGGCACAAAGCCCCGATACTAGCATTAACTCACCGCTCACAATATTTAAAAAAAATGGCCCCCATCTATTCTGTCTATGAAGAAACCGGGTCCCTGGCAGGATTCTTAATTGCTAGTGTATCAGTGCAAAACCAAATTTCTACTGTTTGCAGCCAAGGTTTATGTCTACGTGTGTATGGAAAGCATGCACTCGCCTTAAAGAGTTCTATTGGGTTTACAGATTTGCTACATATATTTTACACTTACATTTTTCTCCCCTGATTCCTGCATTCAAACACTAGCCATACATGTCCAGATATAAAAAAGGCACAGATCATACGACTTTTTTTTTTCTCACTTTTTTTTTTTTTTTTAAACCAAATGAGAAATGACATTACGTTGCACAATTATTAGGTCCCACTAAGATATTGTCCAATGATTGGGAGGTGTAGGAATGACGTAAGACATACTGCATGAGTGGAGACATGAGCCCGGCTGAATAGATGTTGTTGTCTACCGTTCAGCTGCCTGAAAATAGTGCAACTGAACACAATTATACCAACACACAACTTAGTAGGTTTTCATTTATTTTCTCTTTTAAACAAAAAATATTTTTTTTTCTATTTTTTTTTTTTTTTTTTAAGTCAAGTGCAATATGTACTTGAAAGCCTCAGGAGGTTTGATATTTAATGCAAATAGGTTTCCAATGTCTGACCTTTGAAAACGTTTATAGCCAATACTAACAAAATAAGGCTAACAGGAACGCTCTGTTTCATGCCCCGTGTCTTCTTGCCTATTTGTCTTTGGCCTAACAGGCTTCTATAACGTGAATTATGATGAATCTTAGAATTTGCTTAGAGTGTGAAGGGTTGACAGGAGACAAGTAAAGTTACGGTACGCCATTAACCATCATCTGCTGCCCATCCACCGCCTCGGATTTTTCTTTCTTCTGAATGCGGTCTTTGCCAGTGCGAAGTCGATTGCCCTCAATGGGTGTGTTCTGCAAGCTTTTAGTATGTACACTTCTCTCATTATTGCAGTCAATTCGGATCTACAACACAAAGTTGAATAATTACGCTTTTATCGCATTCAAAATAAATCGCATAGGTCCTTCTTAAACTTTATGCTACATCAAAGGGGTTTTCTGTAAGTGTTAGAAAACCAGTGTCATATTCCTGCAAAATGCTGAATGGTACTTTTTATGGTCAAATTTACTCTTAGAACAGGATGCAACACGATAGAAAAATGATGCAGGCTCCTTATTTCTGTCTCGCTGAAGAGCAGGATCCAGACAGACCCTGTATTTGTGTACAAGGGCAAAAGCCTTAAACAGGATACAAACATCTGCCATTAGCTTAGCCTCAAAAGACACTTTTCATCTTCAAAAAAAGACCAAGAGGATAGTAGGAGATTCCAAAAAAAAGGCACTGAACAATTTGGTTGGCTGAGGTCGAAAATCTACTGTTGCACTACATACAACCAGACTGTATACTATACACAGATTTAAAAAAAGTTTCTGGGACGCAAAAAATACAAAATGGGGATGGCCTGGAACGCCCAGCTCTTGCAGCGCGCCTTCGCTGACTTGCTGGCAGTGGTGACATGTGGGGAGTTGACGTCAAACTTTCGGCCAAGCAGGGACAGTGACCTGCTGCAGAAACCAGGATGACCAGAATTGAAATATTATTTTTACACTATAGAAGGAACCATTCTCTATTATTCACACCTACCGTATGTATTTATTAGCAATTGAGAACATGAAGAAACATGACTAGTTTAGGGTACTTTCACACTTGTGGCAGAGTGATCCGGCAAGCAGTTCAGTCGTCGGAACTGCCTGCCGGATCAGTCGATCTGGATGTAAACTGAATGCATTTGTAGACGGATCCGGATCCGTCTCACAAATGCATTGAAAGAACGGATCCATCTCTCTGCTTGTCATGCGGATAGACGGATCCGTCTTGTATTTTATTTTACAGTTTTAAAGGTCTGTGCATGAGCAGACCGGAAGGACAGATCTGTTCTTCAAGTATTTCTAATGCCGGATCCGGCACTAAAACATTTCAATGTAAATTAATGCCGGATCCGGCATTCCGGAAACTGATCTGGCATTTTGGACAGAGATAATATCGCAGCAAGCTGCGGTATTATCTCCGTCCAAAACGCCGTTCAGTGACTGAACGGAAGACATCCTGATGCATCCTGAACGGATTTCTCTCCATTCAGAATGTATTAGAATATAACTGATCAGTTCTTTTCCGGTATTGAGCCCCTTTGACGGAACTCAATGCCGGAAAAGAAAGACGCTAGTGTGAAAGTACCCTCAGCCCTACTTTTGGCGCATATGCCAGTAAAAATTTCTAATCTACATGTCAAATGTATCTATAAGGCTACCTGCACATGGGTGCGGGCTGTCTTGCAGAAATTCTGCAAAGAATATGTGCAGATTTCTGTGCATCTGTATGCACCAAAACCCCACATTTGTCACTTGCGGACGTGATGCGATTTTGCCGTAGATCTCAACCTTGCAATGGAAAGGGTGAAATCCGCACAAAGAACTGACATGTTGCGGATCTCTAAGTGTGCATGGCAGGTCAATTTCTGCACAGGAAGTTTTCGTCTAATCTTATACACTTCAATGGTGCTGCAGCTTTTCCATATGAGAGAAACAGTGCGTAATCAGCAATGTGTGCAGGGAAATTGAGGCTCCATTTTATGCTCCAATAGGTGACAGAAGGCTCTTGATGTGGCAAGAAGTGAAAAGATTTTTAGGTGGATATTCATTTACCTCATTACTGCAAAAACTGAGCAATAAGATCAGATTGTTAATGAAAGCAGTTGTCCCTCCGCCCTCCCATCCAGCAGATTGAGGAGGGTGCTGGCCACTGTACCCAGAGAGATAATGAGAGGTGGCATCGCATGTGTGCAGCTCTCTTCTTTAAATTCTATTCTAGGTGTATGTGGCTGGTTCCAAGTGAATGGAGAGAGCAGCACACGTTCATTTCTCACCAGTGGGCGCCTCACCAGGCAGGCAAGATCGTGGACGGCGAACTCCTATTCTAAAGATAGGGGTGGGTCCCCATCTATCAGACATTTATGGCATATCCTGCGGAGAAGGGAATACCCCACTCAATATTTCACACAACATCATTTAATGGCCATATAATAAATACTTATTGACAAACCTGGAGAGAGCCATCTGCTGTTCTTGTTTTAGGCTCTCGAGAATTGCGCTGTCGGTTGTCTGTTCGAGACTGGTCATCGTTTGCTAAAATAAGCAGAACAAAAATTTCTATCATTTCTGAAACAAATACTGTATGCGGCAACAATGTCCCAAAAGGTAGATACATAAATTAAATCTCTGGTTTTTATAAACTTAATGGATGCAGAGCTCAGTGATTTAGCTGACTCTTCTAAGCATCAGTCCAGATTTCTCCAAACACAAGCCTGGGTAGTAAAAAAAAAGCTACTGTCCCCCATAGAGCAATGAGACACGTACAATAAGTCAGAAAGAGAGTTTTTAACCTTTTATTCCAGTCAATCGGTGGGAGCCTGAGTTCCCAGACCACCACCAAGCTTATCCGCCACCTCACAAAACCATGTCCCACTCATAAAATGGAAAAGCCTTTGCCATTTAGTTGAGGTGAAAGTTTTCTTTGATAAAAAATAAAATAAAAAATTACCTTTGAACCCCCCACGTCCCCTAAGTCCTTGACCTCGTGCTCCACCACGCCTTCTTCCATCAACCCTCCGAATATAATTATCGCGCTCTTCCTCAGCAGGGGCCAAGGACCAATCACTGAGCTCATCCCGGTGGTCAGACTCAGTCTCTGAAGCATTTGATGCCTCAGAATTTGTACCTGCAACAAAATATTGGACGTGTCGTTATTTGATATTCAGAGTGGAAGAAATAATGTCGAGCCTTTGAACATTTTGTGTGGATTCTGCATACTAAAGATGAACTGCCCCCCAATGTCCCATTACAACAACTCATCCCATATCGGCTATCAACGGCAGCCCCATAGGGCGGCAGTGTGCATGCGGCTCCATTCATATGTTCTAGTGATCAACAGGGGCCCCAAAAGTTGGACCCCGGATGATCAGACACTTATCACCTATCCTGTGGATCAACCACTTTAATCTTCCCTAACCTTAAGCAAACCACAGATATCTGTACCACTGTGAACCCTCATCTCACCTCCTCGACCAAATTTGAAGCAGCGATGGAAGAAAGTTGCAACATTTCGAGCTTCAAAACTTACCCGATGCATAACCAGTTCCCCTCCTGCTGCGCCCCCTGTTGTTATATGGTCGACTTCCTCGTCCTATGCCACTGCAGTCTTCACTTAAATAGCCCTTCTCTTTTTCGGGACGATTTGGTGGAGGCCTCGAGCTGGCTCCAATTTGTCGGAGCTGTTCATCAATCTGCAGCCGCTCCAGGCGCAGTTGGTCCACTTCCTGTAGACATTTGAAATTAGCACGTCTGTCTTACATACAGGATTCTGCTGATGCTACTTTAACATCTGCATCATTGCTGGCTCCGACAGGGGACCAGCACGCATCTGGTAAATAATACAACCATCTGCATCTGTTCAGAATGGATCCGGTTGTATTATTTCTAAAATGAGCAAGACGAATCCGACACTAAAACCATTGCAAATTAATTGGCCCCGGATCATTTTTTTTTCACGTCTGAAAAAAATGGATCCGGAAACATTGACTTACATTGTGTTTCATACTGGATACGTCTTGATCAGTATCCCATGACGCACTCAAAAACGCTGCTTGCAGCAGATTAGGAACGCAACAAAACGGAATTCGGCATTCTAGTGCACTACATTTTGGGGTGTTCAGTTTTGTCCCCATTGACAAGGAATGAGGGCAAAACTGAAGCATGTTCCTCAAAATATTCACTACCCAAGTTGTATTTTATATATATTATTATTATTATTATAATATATATTATGACATTCTAGGCAGTCCATAGCAATAAGGCAGGGATCAGACCACTAACGTGCTTTAAAGGAGTTCTCGGGGAATAAAGACTTTTTATCTAAGGCTAGTTTCACACTAGCGGCAGCCTTCTGCTGCCGCTAGTGCACGCATGTCACCGACGGTCGGCTCCGACCCCATTGACTATAATGGGGGCGGTCCGTCTCTGTAAATAGAAGATTCACACTTAAATGTTCCCTGCCGCTCCGGTCCGCCGCGCTGCCTCTCGCATTGTCCATATTCTGGTCCCCAAACCATTTGCATCTAGTGGTGCATGGCCATGGTCATATACTCCGCTGCAGCCAATAACATGGCCACAAGCCACACATCACCGCTGAAACCAGTAATTGGCTGCAGCAAAGCAAGTGACTATGCTCATGCAGCGCCAGATGTAAACAGTCCAGGGGACCAGAATGAGCACATGCAAGAGGCAGCGTTGAGGACCAGAGCTGCAGGGAGCAGGTAAGTATTTATCTTCTTTTTACCAAGGCAGGCTGTGGACATTACAAAAAAAGTTTTTATTCCTGGAGAACCCCTTTAAAAGGTCTTGACTGCTTTGGACAGTGCCTTTTTCTTATAATAGTGCCCTTGATAACAGGTCTTCCCACTGAGACCTCCAGAGATCGTCTGTAATCTGCTGGGGACCTAGTAACCTGCAGCGCCAGTACACTGAAAGCACACATGGCACTGTTGTGTGTCTGGACTACGTAATGCAGGGATGCGCCAGGTCCTTTGTCAATTCCACACATTACACAGACAAGACAATCCATTGACTTCAGTAAGAACTCTGCTCTCTGTACTAGCTCTTCATTCTGAATTCTGCACTGGGACCCCACTACTTTTTAACGTCCCTAATAAGGTATTGGCAAATGGATTTTCGGAAAGCAGGCAGCCCATTTAAAGAGGACATGTCATGTCCTCCAAAAACTCCATCTCTCAGGAACCATTTATAACATTATCACTGTCAATATCGGAGAACTTGTGGTCACAGCTCGAGAAACAAGCTACAGTGACCGCCCCTCGAGGTGATGAAAATAATGGCACCAATGTCAGTGGTACATCTGACCATTGATCGGTATCTTGGGAACTATTCTTAAAAAATAGAACACTTGTTTCTAGCAAGTTAAAATGTTCGTAAATTCTAACTATATTAAAACAATCTCAACTTTGACAGTTTCAGGCATTTCTTCATCCTTGAGACCACTGGAGAAATTCACTTTGACTGAGACGTCCACCACCAACTGAGGACATTTTCTTTTTAAACTAAAAATCTAAAGAGCAGTACTATCCTCATCTTCCTGCCTAAACATGCACTCATGTGAAAAGTAAGCCTATCACCAAGTGACAACTGAAAACTCCTCCAGAAAATATTCGGATTGTACATGACTTGCCTAAGGGCATACATGTTGAAAGGTTTATCATTTGAAATATTAGCAACTGAGTAAAAAGCTCACATTAGAGCCATATAAAAATAATTCCAATAATAAGAAAACTAGAATTTGTTTTTCTGAATTAAAAAGGGTCTTCCAGGCTTTACCTAAATTCTCCATCAGCTAACCTGTGGAAGAAAGAGACTTTCATCAGTACTTACTCTTCTGATGCAATGCCGATTCTGTGATCTCCGCCGTGGTCAGGTGACCGCTAAACTGGCTGTGGGCGCTTCTGCTGAATTCCCAACCAGATGTGCTCATAGGTCTTCCTGTTCAGCTGCATATACATTGAACAGCTGAACAGGAAGACAACGAAGCACATCCAGTCCGTCCGGTGGTCACTAAATCACAGCGGAAGTACTAAATTAAAATCTCTTCTTTCCGCAGGTTAGCTGACAGGGAGAATTTAGGTGAAGCCCAAAAAACCTTTTTAAAGGGGTTGTGCAGTGGAAATATTTTTAGTGAGACTAGGTAATTAATATCAGATCGGGAAGGTCCGACTCCCAACAGCTTTGCCGATCAGCTGTTTGCAGAGCACTCCTCCATCTTCAAATGTTTACCACTATCTAGATTGTAGTGGTGGTGCCGTATAAATGTACTTTCACATTAGCATTAGCAGGGAAACAGCCTGCCGGATCCATACTAATGCTAGCCCACATGTGCGGCAGGAGGTCCGCCCAACCCCATTCACTATAATGGCTACGGGTCGGGGGTCCGGGCCGCAGCACAGCAAACCTCACCATTATAGTGAATAGCAGGCTTTCGGCCAAACACATGGGCTAGCGTTAGTAAGGATCAGGCTGGCTGTTCCCCTGTCGGACAGGCCAGTCTACAAAGTAGACACCGAGCAGTTAAACAGTGAAGAGGACGCAGCATGCGCACCAGGGCTGTGGAGTCGGAGTCGAGGAGTCGGAGTCGGAGGCAATTTTGGGTACCTGGAGTCGGAGTCGGCAAAAAATGGACCGACTCCGACTCCTACTAGATTTAAATTGGAATAAAAAAAAATTGGAATAAAAAAAAAGCAAGTTTAAATGTCCCAATTCAGATAAAGTTATAATTAATTACTTCTCTACTGTAAGAATAAAGGCCAATGCATGCAGTGCGTCACGTTACCGCTAAACAAAGACGTTAAGTGACCGTGAAGAAGCATGCTTTTCATATGCTTTACTATGCAGTTAAAGGGACACTGACAGGCTGATATATCTGCTGGTATTCATCAGAGGATTAGGAATACAACTAGACGACTGTTACCCCCAGTTGAGGTTTACTTGTGTTTAAAAACGTTTTAATCAATATGCAAATTCTCTACCTTTGTGCCCAAGGGGCAGGCGCACATGTAGAGTACTGGCAGCACTAGACAGGACTAGGTAGCGAGGAGGAAGAGAGAAAGCTGGCACAGCCTCAGCATAGCCAGACGAGGCTGCTGCCAGCACTCTACACGTGCGCCTGCGCAGGAATTCAGCGTTCGGCTAGCCTGAAAAAAAGGCCAGAGCAGTGAATAATAACGAGGGGAACAGCGCTGGAAGCTGTACTCGGGCGCGGCTGGGCACAAAGCCGCAGGAGACGCTGCCCCATTGGGCACAAAGATAGTGAATTTGCATACAGATTAAAATGTTTTTTAAACACAAGTACAGCTTAACTGGGGGTAACATTAGTATAGTTTTATTCCTAATTCTCTGATGAATACCAGTATATATATATCTTTAGCTGGAAAATCAGCCTGTCAGTGTCCCTTTAAGGAGCGGCAATACTCATTACCCATTGTTATCCTAGCCTCTCACTGATAACTGATTAAGGACTGGAGACACTTGTATAAGTGAAGGGAATGGATAGTCAATAGTTCAAGACTGAAGCTGTAAACCATTTGAAAAACTGCTATCATTCAGCTAAGGCTATAAAACATGTAAACTCAGATTGTTAGCTTAAATTTTAAACATGACTATGGGATTCTACTAGGAAAATCCCCTGCCCCTTCCTGGATCCTCCCACTGCTCTATCTTCAGCAGAAGATCAGCACACAAAGGAGATGGCAGCAGCTTCTGCTCAACTACCTCTCTGTGCTAGAGGAGATTAGAAGAACTTGGTGGAACAGCTTCGTATTTGCATATTAAATACAGAGGAGTCGGAGTCGAGGAGTCGGAGTCGGAGGTTTCAAAATCTGATGCAGTTTATCTACTGACTCCACAGCCCTGATGCGCACAAGTGCCATGGTCTCCTAAACAGCTGATCGACAGGGGTCTGGGAGTCGGACGCCTGCCAATCCGATATTAATAACCTATTCTGAGGATAGGTCATCAAAATACTAGAACTGCACAACCGTTTAATATGCAATCCAATGTTAACTCTGAAGAGTGAGAAGTTACCTTTAAATAGTTAAGGTGGTAGTCCAGCAGAACGGTTGCATTGGTGATACTGTCCTTTGTGCCCACAAACACAAAAGGAACCATTCCCTAAAAGTAAATGATCACAATTTTAATATTTGCATGCTGCTGATCGATCACAGGTTGCATCAGGTTGTCGAGGCCTCGTTTAGGTGAAGGTTTTGCAATTTAATAAAGATAAAGCCCTTACTAATGAATCACGTTCACCAACTATAGCACCAACAGACTGATCAAGTACAGAGACAACTCTGCCCTGAACCCGCTGATGTGACTTAATCAGGGCATGGTCACATGACTACGCAAGATTTTGGGATCCGCACAAAATTTTAAAGGTACATCCACATAAGACAGAAAACCCTACTGCAAACCAGGAGCAACATCTGTATGTGTAAAAGAAAGTAAAAAAAAACACACAGAGGATACGAGGAGAAGAATATAAAAAGCTTCTTCTACGCAGACAGTCATACTATATCAGTTCTGCTCCTTAACCACTTCAGCCCCCCTAGCTTAAACACCCTTAATGACCAGGCCACTTTTTACAATTCTGCACTACACTACTTTCACTGTTTATTGCTCCGTCATGCAACTTACCACCCAAATGAATTTTACCTCCTTTTCTTCTCACTAATAGAGCTTTCATTTGGTGGTATTTTACCGTAATTACCGAAATTTTTGCAAAAAAAAGACATTTTTCACTTTGTTGTAATTTTTTTTTTTTTTAAAAACTACATTTCTATATAAATGTTTCGCAAAATTTATTGTTCTACATGTCTTTGATAAAAAAAAATCCAATAAGTGCATATTTATTGGTTTGGGTAATAGCGTTTACAAACTATGGTGCAAAAAAGTGAATTTCGGCATTTTGAAGCAGCTCTGACTTTCTGAGCACCTGTCATGTTTCTTCAGGTGCTAGAATGTCAGGATAGTATAAATACCCCCCAAATGACACCATTTTAGAAAGAAGACACCCCAAAGTATTCGCGGAGGGGCTTGGTGAGTTCATGTATCATTTCATTTTTTTTCACAAGTTAGCGGAAAATGACACTTTCTGAGGAAAAAAACTAAAAATAATAAAGTTTCCATTTCTGCTAACTTCTGGCAAAAAAAATAAAAAATCTCCCACAGACTCACTATGCGCCTCAGCGAATACCTTGGGGTGTCTACTTTCCGAAATGGGGCAATTTGTGAGGCGTTTGTACTGTTCTGGCATTTTGGGCGGGTCTAAATTGTGAGCAGCCATGTAAAACCTAAAGGTACTCGTTGGAATTAGGGCCCCTTTGCGCACCCAGGCTGCAAAAAAGTGTCACACATGTGGTATCGCCGTACTCAGGAGAAGTAGGGCAATGTGTTTTGGGGTGTATTTTTACATATACCCATGCTGGGTGAGAGAAATATCTCTGTAAATGACAACTTTTAATTTTTTTTATACAAAGTTGACAATTTACAGAGATATTTCTCTCACCCAGCATGGGTATATGTAAAAATACACCCCAAAACACATTGCCCTACTTCTCCTGAGTACGGCGATACCACATGAGTGACACTTTTTTGCAGCCTGGGTGCGCAAAGGGGCCCAAATTCCAATGAGTACCTTTAGGATTTCACAGGGCATTTTTATGCATTTGGATTCCAGACTTCTTCTCACGCTTTAGAGACCCCTAAAATGCCAGGACAGTATAAATACTGCTGTAAATTGACAACCTTGTATAAAAAAAATGTAAAAAGTTGTCGTTTACAGCGATATTTCTCACACCCAGCATGGGTATATGTAAAAATACACCCCAAAACACATTGCCCTACTTCTCCTGAGTACGGCGATACCACATGTGTGCCACTTTTTTGCAGCCAAGATGCGCAAAGGGGCCCTAAAACCAATGAGTACCTTTAGGATTTCACAGGGCATTTTTACGCATTTGGATTCTCACGCTTTAGGACCCCTAAAATGCCAGGGCAGTATAAATACCCCACTTGTGACCCTATTTTGGAAAGAAGACACCCCAAGGTATTCTGTGAGGGGCATGGCGAGTTCACAGAAAAAAATTTTTTTGGCGCAAGTTAGCGGAAATTGATATATATATATATATATATATATATATATTTTTTTTTTTTTTACAAAGTCTCATATTCCACTAACTTGTGACAAAAAATAAAATTTACATGAGCTCACTATACCCCTCACGGAATACCTTGGGGTGTCTTCTTTCTAAAATGCGGTCACATGTGAGGTGTTTATACTGTCCTGGCATTTGAGGGTCTCCGCAATCATTACACGTATGGCCAGCATTAGGAGTTTCTGCGATTCTCCTTATATTGAGCATACGGGTAATGAGATTTTTTTTTTCCGTTCAGCCTCTGTGCTGAAAGAAAAAAAAAAAAAATGAACGGCACAGATTTCCTCATTCGCATCAATCAATGTGGATGAAAAAATCTCTGCCAAAATCAGTGACTGCGGTGCGGTGGGCTGGGCGCTAGCTACCTAACAAGTAGCTAACTAACTGGCGGTGATAAGGGACCCTTATGCCCCATTCACACGTCCGCAATTCTGTTACGGGTCTGCATTTCCGTTCCGCAAAAATATAGAAAGTGCCCTTTTCTTGTCCGCAATTGCGGACAAGAAAAAGCATTTTCTATATAGTTCTGGCAATGTGCGGATCTGCAAAATGCGGAAAGCACATTGACGGTGTCCGTGTTTTGCGGATCCGTAAAACACATATGGACATGTGAATGGAGCCTTTCAGGGGGGTGATCAGTGACAGGGGGGTGATCAGGGAGTCTGTATGGGGTGATCAGGGGTTAACAAGGGGTTAGTGTAGTGTTTGGTGCAACTTTACTGTAGTTACCTGGTTCTCTGGTGGTCGATCCCAGTAAATGGGACCACCAGAGGACCAGGTAGCAGGTATATCAGACGCTGTTAACAAAACTGCGTCTGATATACATGTATGATGCAATTTATTTTACATTTACAGCCGCTGTAGAATCACTGCAGAGCCGCGCTCTGCTGTGAACGCGCGCGCGTGTTCACAGCAAATCTCGCCTCTCGCGAGATGACGCACGGATGCGTCCAGGAGGAACAAACTTGCCGCCGCCTGGACGCATCCGTGCGTTAGGCGGTCGGCAAGCGGTTAATGAGCTACCAGTCACCTGAACTGTGATTATTCCACAAACAGCATTTACCATCCAGCCAAGAATGGTATGTGGTCAGAGTTTTAACCCCTTAAGGACCAGAGGTTTTTTATTTTTTGAGGGTTTTTTTTTTGCGCTCCCTGCCTTCCCAGAGCCATAGCTTTTTTTATTTTTCGGTTCACATAGCCATCAGAGGGCTTGTTTTTTGCGGGACAAGTTGTACTTTCCAATGCCACCATTTAATATTGCATATGATGCAGTGGGAAGCGGGGAAAAAATTCCAAATGGGGTAAAATTACAAGAAAAAAGCAATTCCACCACAGTTTTGCGGGTTTTGTTACTTTTATTCTACAGGTCAGTACGAATCCGGCGATACCCTATATGTATAGGTTTTCTTGCGTTTTGATAGTGAAAAAAAAATTCAAAATTGGAAAAAATGTTTTTTTTTTGTCGCCATGTTTTGACCCCTACAACTTTTTTGTAATTATATGTACAGAGCTGTATGGGGGCTAATTTTTTCATCATAATCTTATCTTTTGATTGATACCATTCCGGCGTGTGTATGACTTTTTGATCACCTTTTATTAATTTTTTTGTGGAAAATGAAGCGACCAAAAACGGCGAATCCGCCATTCGGACCCTTTTTTCCGTTTTGCTGTTTGACGTATGGGGAATATTTTTTAATATTTTTATAGTATTGGCGTTTTCACACATTGCAACAACCATGATGTGTATTTTTTTATTTTTATTTTAGCAAAAGGGGGGGCGATTTGAACTTTTATGTTTTTTTATTTATTTTTTTACACTTTTATATAGTTCCCATAGGGAACTATAACTTGCAATCATCTGATTGCGATTATCACACATTCCAATGCAATAGCATTGGAATGTATGAAAAAAAAATAAAAAAAATCGCATATTTCCTATGAAGCCTATTACAGGCAAGGCTCCATAGGAAATACTACAGACCTGGGTTTCATTCATAGAAACCCAGGCTACTACAGGTGCGCTCCGGCTCCTCCGATTGCCATATGCGGGAGCCGGAGCACAACCGAAAGTTTTACTTTCGGTTTGGATTGCGCGCAGATGCCGTGGTCAGGATTGACCACGGCATCGGAGGGGGTCAAATGTCTGAGACCGGTATTACTGCCAGTCGCGGACATTAGAACCATGAAGCAGGAGTGGGCGCCATCTTTAAAGACCGGACACAGGGCGTACATGTACGCCCTGCATCCTTAAGAGTTTTAAAGGTATCTGATTAGTGGTGTCCAACATCCGGGACCCCCGCCGATCAGCTGATTGAGAAGGCATCAGCGCTTCTTTGCTTTTCCTAGGCTAAGTGACAACGTGTTCATCGATCACGTGGCCTAGGAGCAGCTCAGCCCCATTCAAGTGATTGACCGAGCACAATGTACGACGCTGTGCTTGGTGAGCCGCGATGAAGGCAGCAGCGCTTACAGGAGCGCCAGTTGCTCGGCGGGGAACCCCCATCCAATAAGATACTGATAACTGGAAAAAACCCTTTTAAATAAGTGTATAATAGAAAACGGTACAATTTCCTTTTCTATAAATAATCAAAATAAAATACACATCGGACAACCCTCTTATATATGAATTTAGCAACCATTTGCACATAATTTCACAGCTAAGGTAAGGGCATTGCATGAAATAAAAAGCTGGAGGAATACAGAGACTCACTATTCTTTGTATAGACTATATTCTACACTAGGGATCAGAAACCTCTGGAACACCATCTGTGGTGAAACTACGACTCCCAGCATGCACACTTTCTTGGCTGTTCTCGGAACTCCCATAAAACTGAATGGAGCATGATGGGAGTTGGCATGCCGGAAGCTGCTGATCCCTGTTATACATCTTTAAATTGGAGACACAAGAAAACAGAATCTGCTCAAAACGATCGCATAGACAGAGATCGCATATACAGAACACTTGGCAATCTGTGGGTTACACAAGTCAGTAGCATTTTGTCTTCCCAAATAATCAGAACATCCACCAAATAAACCAGTAATGAGGAAAACCGAAAGCTAAAAGGCCAAATAAAAAGAAATGTGTACCTCCTCTTGGGAAATGTTTTTATCATTTTCAGCTTCAATCCTCACTCTAACAACCCCTGATTTATCCACAATTTCCTGAATCAGTTTTCCATTCTTCCCAATGACTTTTCCTGGTAAAAAAATAAAAATAAATGCAAGACATGTACAACTGCAAAATGTGAGCTTAAGGCCCCATGCACACGACCGTTGTTTGTTTCCGCGCCCGTTACGTTTTTTTTCATGGATAGGATGCTTCCCCATCCATTTCAATGGGTCCGTCAAAAAATGCGGATGGTCAACCGTTTTTGTTCCACATCCGTGTTTTCATTCCGTCAAAAAAATAGTGCATGTCCTATTTTTTTCACGTTTGCGGACAAGGATAGGCATTTTTACAATGGATCTGCCATAAAAATCGGATCCGTAAAAAAAAAAAAAAGGTCCGTCATCCGGTTTTTTTGACGGACGCAAAATTTGCAGGAGGAGCGGACGCGGAGGCAGGCAACGGTCGTGTGCATGTAGCCTATAAGAAAACAAAAAGCAATAGAAAACATTAGATGCATTGGTCGAATAGGCCAGAAACAATATCCGCTCCACTGCATTTTTCATAAATATATCACGTAGATTTATCCTAATGCTTAGCGTTAACAAAAACCATAAGCTATGTTCACACATGTGGATGCGTGTGGAAACAGCATGCATTAGACATGTTGTAGTGCTAAGGAATCTGACAGCTGCAGTCCACAAAACGTCAAAGTACAGATGTAATAAAGGGTTTTTCTAGGTTCATAATACTAATGGCCTAACAGCATCATATAGGTGGGGGTCCAACCTTTGGGCGCTCAGTTGTGTGAAGGGGCCACAACGCTGGTGTGAGCGCTACAGGACAAACCTGCAGTACGTTACACTGCCCTGCTACTACGTCGGCTGCAGACGAGCTCAGAGCAAGGCGGCCCGTCAATCAAGAGGGAGCGAGGGCTCGTGGTAGCAAAAAAAAGAGGGTAATTTGCATGTGGTGTGAGCACAATTTTTGGGGCAACTTTAAAAAAAAAAAAAAAAAAAAAAAAAGTAATGACACCTTAAACACATTTTATATCATTGAATTTTACTTATTTTGGGCAAAAAATCTTTTTTTCACTTGGTCTTTATTAAACATTTTAATGGTTTTTCCTCCAAAGCCTTCACACTAAGTCCACCAGGGAGCTGCTCTGACTGAGGGATCTGGAGCCCCCATCTCTGAACTCCTTACTAATCATACCCCTGTAAGCCATATTCTTATCAGCAAAAAAAGAAAATGTTATATGGCGTTCAAAGATAAGGGCTGCAGATCGAGCCGCCAGATCCTGGACGGATTCAGAATCAGGCTCCATTGATACAATATTCCACTGATGCACTGAAACTGAAAGCTGGAGGGGAAAACTGCTGAAAATTTTTAATAGGGACCAAATAAAAAAATTAAGATTTTTAGCTCAAAATGTAATGATAAAAAACTTCCTCAAATGGTATCCATAGCCTTTAATTGCTGTGACAGACTATGCCTAGTTTCAGCAGCATGGTGGTTTTCCATGGTTTGAGACATGACAGGTTCTCTTAGAAATCAATTAGTTATGTTACAAGAAGTCTTAGCCAAAGGGGTCAAAAATGACTAAATACCTGACGGGAAACCTCAGTAAAGATGTGAACAAAGCCTTAAAAATGATCTGTCTGTTGATGTAACACAGGAGTATGGCATACATGCAGCAGACTGCCACCCTGTGGCCAAAAAACCTCACTGTTTTACTAACCGGTATGAAAAGCTATTGTTTGCGGCAGTTTTATAACGTACCGGAGGTTTGTCCGTGTGCTGGAAAAAAACGCACGTTGTTATATAATATCAGAGCTCACTGCTGTTAACTACTGTGGCCCTATACATTTGGAGCCCGCATCAAGGTACAGAACGCTGCGCCCACCATTGAATTGCCGCAGTCACACACACTATGTGCACAATAATCCAAGATACACAAGCTCACGTACCGACTAAATTCCGAGGAACTTGAATTACATCTTCAGCAAATTCTAGGTATGTCCTTGCTTTCTTTACAGCGTCTTGGTCCTATACAAGTGAATCATTAGGAAATTTATCTAATCAAAGTCGGAACAATTTACAAAGTGCATTTCCAGGCGTTCAACACTTACCTCACCATAAATATGAAATGTACATGTGTCTTCATCTAAATCAATAGCTGTCACCCCTGGAACTTTCCTAGCCTGTTGTATATTTGCACCGTGAGTGCCGATGGCTAAACCCATCAGATCTTCTCGTACAACAAATTGCTCGTGGAATCTGGATGCTAGCTGCCGTGAGCTCTGCAAAAAAGACAAATACTTCAGGCATTCCTCACGATTACAGCAAGCTGGGAAGAAGATTCAATGCCGGGTCATTAACCACCTAACTGGATCACACTGACGTAATGCTTCCAGTGTTATCCAATACATTCCAGTCCTGTAAGGGTTACATGGCATTATAAGCCAATACAATGCTATGCTACCCCGCAGTGCTGGGAGGTCAGGACGGGAGCTGCGAGTCCGATGAGTGGAATTCGTTCGTCTGAAATGGGCCTTACATACCGACTACCAGGCTCTATCAATCAACAGTCACTGCACAATGAGAGCAATGGTGCCACCCTCACTGCACTAAAGGCATCATTTGCATATTTAAAAAAAAAAACTTATTTTATCTGCCAAGGAGCCACGGGTTTGGAATCGGATCGAAACTATGCTTTGGTGCATATCAATGCTGCTTTTGAGACTCAAATCAACCGCCAGGTAACCACAGTTTAATATCTCAACAACGATACTCCAAACTATAGCAGCAACACTTTGTAGATGGCAGCATTTGTATGCCCTTACAAATGCTGCCATCTACAAAGTGTTGCTGCTATAGTCCGAAGTATCCTTGTTGAGATATTAAACTGTGGTTACCTGGAGGTTGATATGAAATACGGTCCAGTGTTTGGCAATTGAACCACATCTTTTAAGCAGTGAATAACTGGATCATTGACGTTATTACGTGTGACGTGTATTCTGTCTGGATTATATTAGCTAGATACCCTGCCGACTTCAGTTTTGTTTTGTTATTAATTGATGTTTTTATGTTGGATTTGGCATTTTATGAGTCTTAGGGCTCTTTCACACTGGCGTTTTTCTTTTCCGTCCTAGAGGTCCGTCGTCGGGGCTCTATGCCGGAAAAATCCTGATCAGGATTATCCCAATGCATTCTGAAAGGAGAGAAATCCGTTCAGTATGCATCAGGATGTCTTCAGTTCAGGACGGACGTTTTGGCGGAGAAATTACCACAGCATGCTGCGCTTTTGCTCCGACCAAAATCTGACACTGCGCAAGGCGGATCCGAATTATGTCCATTGAAGGGCATTAATCCGGATCCGGCCTTAAGCTAAACGTCGTTTCGGCGCATCGCCGGATCCGACGTTCAGCGTTTTCTGAATGGTTACCATGGCAGCCAGGACGCTAAGGTCCTGGTTGCCATGGTAAAGTAGTGGGAGCGGGGAGCAGTATGCTTACCGCCCGTGCGGCTCCGGGGCCCTCAGAGTGACGTCAGGGTGCTCCACGCGCATGGATCACGTGATCCATGCGCGTGGGGCGCTCTAACGTCATTCTGGAGCGCTTCGGGAGCCGCACGGGCGGTAAGTATACTGCTCCCCACTACTACTTTGGCAACCAGGACTTTAATAGCGTCCTGGCTGCCATAGTAACACTGAAAGCATTTTGAAGACTGATCAGTCTTCAAATGCTTTCAGTTCACTTGCGTTGTTACGGATCCGGCGGGCACTTCTGGCGACGGAAGTGCACGCCGGATCCTAACAACGCAGGTGTGAAAGAGGCCTTATTTTAAGGGGATATAGATAATAAAATATTAATTGGGTGTTCATGAATGTGTGTGCCCCTTTTCAATACATTCAATTTTTTTCATTTTCTGGCTAAAGGGTGGGCCTATAAGGAGAGCACCTTATCCATAATTGGAAGTAGGGTAGAGCCGCTGAACTTTGTGATTTTCCTCACTGCTTTTAAGACTCCCTTTTTAAAAAAAACTTACAATGCCACAGTATATCCTGCAGGCAAGAATGGATGCATTGGAAAAAGGACAATAAAATCTACATACTTCAAGTTGCTTGCTGGCTTCTTCATTCCTCAACATCAAAGACAATTTTGTCCGGAGGCTTCGAAAATGCATGTCGCTCAACATGTTTGCCCTTTTTATGGTAACTTCATTCACAGACTGCAAAGAGATAAAAGTGACATTTATCCAAAACATCTTAAAGGGGATTTCCCCTTTCCTCAGAATAGGTCATCAATGGCAGCTCGTGGGGGCCGAAACCAGGCACCCCCCCAATCAATTGAATACAATACTAAATAACAAGTAAGTGTCTTACAACTATACAAAAGAAAACTAGCCGGCATGCATTCTGTATAAAGATACTCTGGTTAATATTATAGCAATTAACCCGTGATTTGACTGTAACAAGGGACCAGCAAACCGAAGGGACATTTGTTTTTCAGCGATATAATAGACAGCAAGCTCCACTACTGATGATATAGGATGGATTCTTTGAAAGTGATTCTTTGAAGGTGGATTTATAAACTAAAGTCAACATACATCGAGTATATTGTTCATATTGACTATAGTGCTCTTTATTTTACCTAAATCTTATCTGCATTAGAAGGAATCAATCTACATGTATTGATTGAATGCAAAGACTATCTGATTTTGCACATTTTTCTATATTCATTTTTTATATTTTTTATTTTTCTACTTTTATATTTCTATTTACATTTTTATTTTTTATTTCTATGTACTGAATACGCTACAAGACTTCAATATCAAGTAATACCTACCTACATACCACTTTTCACACTCACTAAACAGACCTGCTGTACTTTATATTATTTATTCTATATGTATTTTTTATACTAATATTTTTTATCCATATTAAGAATTTGTACCTTCATTTTTTTTGCTCACATAAATTATCTTTTTGCTCACAGAAAATCTTTTTCCCCACACTTTTTACATCTATTGTATACATCTCTTTTT
The DNA here is from genome assembly GCA_033119425.1 of Bufotes viridis. Classification (NCBI taxonomy): domain Eukaryota; kingdom Metazoa; phylum Chordata; class Amphibia; order Anura; family Bufonidae; genus Bufotes; species Bufotes viridis. Next base: position 57,255,312 of record CM065597.1, on the reverse strand, counting down.
GGCACGTTTGCACTTTTATATCCACAGTATTTACAAACAGCTACACAACAGAGACACTACTTGCTTATTGAGACATACACAACAATCAATAGTCACTGTCAGGACAGACTAATTTAGTCCATATACCGTATATACAACTTTACTCCGTGATCATATATTTTATATTATTTTGTATTGAATAAAGTAAAAAAGGACATTTTTAACCTAATCTATCTGAGTACTCCTATTGATTGTGTGCCTCCCAAAACATTTTTCTTTTTCTCATTTATCTCCGTATGACAGGGTGAGTCATACTTTTGGGGTTTGTGCACCATATTTGGGACATAGTATACCAAGTGAGCCAGCAGATACCTAGAATCACTGTTCCACTTGGTGGCAACCAAAATCCTACCCCATCACGCTGTGGGTGTGTTACTTTGAGTGACAGATGAATGGATGATTAAAGGGTTTCTGTCACCAGATTTAACCCTATGAAGTTAGCTGACATTAGCGATGTGCTAATGTCAGCTAAACCTAACTAGCCTATTCTTACTTTTCTCAGTGCCTGCATTAACCTAAAAATCGAACTTTTATAATATGCTAATGAGGCTCTAGGAGCAGGGGGGGCGTTGTTCCTGCTCCTAGAGCCTCCGTTCTCCCACCTTGGTCTTCTCCCTCCAAGTCATGATTGACAGGGCCAGGCAGCGCTTGCGTCCGTCTGTCAGCTCTGTGCTTGGATGTAGTCTCGCGCCGTTCTGAACTCAGCGCAGGCGCGGTGAGGAACCTGGCAGCCGACGAGCGTCTTTCCCTCACCGCGCCTGCGCTGATTTCAGAACGGCGCGAGATTTCATCCGAGCACAGGACTGGCAGACGGACGCAAGCGCTGCCTGGCTCTGTCAATCAAGACTTGGAGGGAGGAGACCAAGGTGGGAGAACGGAGGCTCTAGGAGCAGGAACAACGCCCCCCCTGCTCCTAGAGCCTCATTAGCTTATTATAAAAGTTCGATTTTTAGGTTAATGCAGGCACTGAGAAAAGTAAGAATAGGCTAGTTAGGTTTAGCTGACATTAGCACATCGCTAATGTCAGCTAACTTCATAGGGTTAAATCTGGTGACAGAAACTCTTTAATGGCCGCAGAGTTTTGCCTGTAATACTACAGTTTTACCTACAGAACTGTGCGGCCATCAACAGGACTGTGAACCATCAAGTTTTCTGGATAAAACTGCGGTATACTTTGCAAAATGGTGCAGAGTGGTATGTATTTTTTCATTGCTCCATGGTCAGCTTCATAACCCAATGCAGAGTCCCTCCTATGTTTAACATTGCTGACACATCTTACAGTCATCGCTCTCCCAATAAGTGGTCATTTAGATTTACAACTGTTTGGGAATTTGTTCTCTTAAAGGGGTTCTACGGAAATTAAGAAAATGAAAATCCTTAAATATGACTTTATTATAAATATATTCCTAAATACCTTTCATTAGTTATAATTGCTTGCTTTGTCTGGGGAGCAATCATCAGGAGAAATAAAATGGCGATCATCCTATTAGTACACACAAAACTTGTCCTAATCACACAGAAGGACACATTACTTCAGAACACTGAGCTAAAAAGCTGCCTCATCCTCCTCTCTGCTCTGCTTGAAAGGGATTATGATGCTGACTACAGCTGATAAGATCTTCAGCTGAATCTCTGTGGGAATGGAGTTCATGAGGAGACATGAAGTACAGAGAGGACGGACAGAACAGGCTGTGGTAATGGAGACTGCATACAAGTGCTGCTGCTCATCAGCCACATCCCCACCTCCTCCTTGTACTTCATGCCTTCTCATGAACTCCATTTCTACAGAGATTCATCTGAAGATCATATTAAACTGTATTCAGCCTCATAATCCCTGACTAGTAGAGCAGATAGGAGGATGAGGCAGCTCTTTAGCTCAGTATTGTGAAGTAACTTGTCCTCCTGTGTGATTAGGACAGGTTTTGTGTATACTAATAAGACGGCGGTTATTTTATTTCTCATGATTGCTCCCTAGACAAAACGAGCCACTATAACTAATGAAAGGTATTTAGGAATATATTTATAATAAAGTAATATTTAAGGATTTTCATTTTCTTAATTTCCGTAGAACCCCTTTAAGAGAACAAATTCCCAAACAGTTATAAATCTAAATGTCCACTTATTAGGAGAGAGATCAATGTAAGATGTTACAACATCTAATAAGTTAAATGGCCCAGATCAATGTTTCATCAGAGAGGCAGTGAAAGTTGCAGTGCCTGCAGGATTAACGTAATGCATATTTTCTTTGTAAAGCGCACAGTTCCTAGGAACGTTTACCAATATATACATTAAAGTGGTATTCCAGTATAGAAAACTTGACTTCCCTCAAAATTATCCGATGAAAGGTAAAAATTCCCAATAAACAGAGATTCATATTTTCACTGCTAGACCCAAAAATGGGAAAATTTCCTATTTTGAGATTATAGAAACCTTGTGTATTGCAATCATTTCCCCATGTATTTGTCTTCTACTTTCAGCTAATGTTCATTTAGTACATTAACAAGACAAAATGGACAGATGAAAGGGAGTAAAGGTAGATTTACACGGGGTATTTATCAGGCTGATTATCAGGATGGGGCGTTAGTACAAACTCTCATTCCTGATACTCGGCCCGTATAAAAAGGTGCTGCAGATCACCCAATGAATAAGCAATTGGTCTGTACAAAGGGTGAAATCATTGTTTATGCGGCCACCTAAATCATCATTCCTGGGCTGCAGATCTCCCTATGTAAAGATTGATCTGCTGCCAAGAAACCATGAACCTGTATGAGGACGAGCGACTGCAGGCGCTGTTGCTCGCCCCCATACAGTGGAGGAGACTACTCCATGTAAATACAGATCTACGCCTCCACAGAGGGGCAGGCAATTATCGGGAAGGAATGATGCAGATATTTGTCACAGAGAGTGCAGCTCCTTTCCGATAACTGCCTGCTGAGCTGGTGCACCTTAAGACAGCAAGATCAGACTACACAGGTTTTGTTTGTTGTCTGTTACTATGGAGACATATCAGCCTGCAATAGGAGCCAAAGACAAAACAAATTTATTTTATTTTTTTAATCAAGACTTATTTCAAAGCTTCTTATTTTTTTTTCTGGATTTCAGATGCACTGGAATACTACATACCACTAAAAAGGGATAATCCCATGAGGGACACTGATGGTATATCACTTGGATACGTGCAATCAATGTCCCAGAGGTGTAAACCATACGCATCTCCAGAACGGGGCCCACGAAGTGAAGTAGTGCACACCGCACATGGACCGGCTTGTACTCTATTCACTGCTATGGAGCTTCTGAAAATAGCCAAGTGAGCACCATGGAGGGTAGCCACATGTGCAGTGTGCTCTTCGTTGGGGGCCTCGTTCTGGAGACAGAAGCAGGTCCCAAAGGAAAGATCTAGGCTTGAGCGAATCGAGCTTTAGATCATAGATCCAAAGTCAATTCGTTCAAAACCTTCGTTTTTAATGCAGGATTAAAACGTAGGCAAAGTTCGTATGGCCTGAAGTCTAGACTTCGGTGAATTACTATGGTATTCATATCTGTGTATTTTAAAACCTTTTAAAATAGGAACCCTAAGCACACAGGTATAAATACAGTAGCAATTCACTGAAGTCTCACACGACTTTGGGCGATACGAACGTTGCCTACACGGAGCCAATACATTTTAATGCTGCAATGAAAAAGCATTAAAAAAAAAAAAAGATGTGTTGCTTAGTAATCATTTTTCCGTTACCACAAACTGAGCAAATTTTATGCAGGAAAAAAAATAAAAATAGGGACAATCGATTTTACTCAAGTGTTACGTACGGACCTATAATTCCCCAAAACACAATCACAGGAATAAGAGGATACCAAACACTGCAATAAGCAGAAAACAAGTCACAATTCTAAAATGAAAAGTATATTTTCTGAAGGATAACTGCGATGCTTACCAAGATGACAAGCTGGCCATTTTCTGAATCATATGTTACAGAAAACGCCCCGACTGCCTTTTTGAAGTCTTTGTGAGCAGATTCTTTTGCACACCTAAAATCAGGAAAAACATAATAAAATGCCAAGTGACATCTCCAGACATTGTGTTAGGTGAATGGTTATTACGACTGACTAACAGGGGCATTGCATCTAGACAAACAACCACCAAGACACTGCTATGGCACTCACAAGAGCAGTCAGCGTCTAAATAAAAATACCGTATACCAGTGTGGCATCTAACTCTTTTAGGTGTACATCCATTACGTAAACCAAACCACTGTTATACTTAAATTCACTGCATCGGCTGCACTTTACTAAAAAACGTACCGTACAAACTCTCCAAGGTACTACACTCGCCAGTTTGGCCGTTGGAATGTAAAGTATTTAGTTACATAATTAAGAGCATCAGATACAAACTAGCTTAATAAGAAAGTACACCAGATAACCCTGTCCTAGACAACTTGGTATGGGTATGATCACACCAGAACAAGACCGTGCCACAATCTAGTACCGCGTGGTCGTAAAAGTCACAGCGGGCACTAACTGAAATAATTAGGAATGCACTGCTTAGTCGGACTGTATTGTTAACGGCAGCGCTGCACCCGCAATACTATGCCGCCAATAACAATACAGACCGACTAAACAGTGCGGGTTCTAATTAGTTTAACCAGAGCTCAAAGCGGCTTTTACGGAACCCGCAATAATGGACTGTATGGCCTTACACCGATCATGTATAATAGATTCAGCCCAGGGAGCAATTGTTCCTCATTTAGACCTCACAGCCAGTTTAGATTCCCTCCTCAGTTTATGTGAATTTACACAATTCTATTTCCTTAGAGGGTTCTCAAACCGGTAACCTCTTTGTGACCTAGACTGAAAAAGTATGTTTCCGTAGGGTGTTAGACCCCCCTTGCCAATGTGCATTTTTGACTTCCTGGCACTGTGGGTGCTGTGAATGCACCCACAAGATCAGCGGCAGGAGCGGGGCTGTAAGGCTGCATTCACACGGCCGAGTTTTCCGCGCGGGTGCAATGCGTGATGTGAACGCATTGCACCCGCACTGAATCCTGACCCATTCATTTCAATGGGTCTGTGTACATGAGCGGTTTTTTTCACGCATCACTTGTGCATTGCGTGAAAATCGCAGCATGTTCTATATTCTGTGTTTTTCACACAGCCCTGCTCCCATAGAAGTGAATGGGACTGCGTTAAAAACGCATTGCACCCGCAAGCAAGTGCAGGCGCGATGCGTTTTTCACTGATGGTTGCTAGGAGATGTTGTTTGTAAACCTTCAGTTTTTTATCATGCGCGTGAAAAACGCATCAAAACGCATTGCACCCGCTCGGAAAAAACTGAACACTGAACGCAATCGCAGGCACACAACCGAATGGCTTTGCCTGTGAAATCGCACAATTTTCACTGAACGCATCCGCAACGCATCCGGACACGCTCGTGTGAACCAAGCCTAATACACAGCACTGCTCTTGCCCGGATAGGTGATAACTCTGATCCTGGCAGTTTAAGACACCTCTAGAGCTTGTGGAGGGTTGACCTGAGGTGGTCACCGCATCCAGGTGGTGATTGAAAGGGGAGTTGGTCATCCACGTGTCTTCATTCACTTCAGTGGGAGCCATGGAGGCAGTCAAGAAGCTGTGTTCTCTGTTTCCAAGCCCCCATGGTCCACATGCCCACGGTGTGTAATACAGGACCAGCAAATGACATGACATTTTCAAAATCTCATTTACAAGGTGTGGAAATTTTCTGTGCAGAAATTGACCTACGGTGTGGATTCTGAAATCTGCAGCATGTCGACCGTTTGTGGAGATTTCACCAGTTGCAAAGTGTGAGATATGAGCCAAATCCTCACTGAAAAATCGGCGACAAAATCCGCGTGCAACACATGCAGATTTGGTGCGGAAATGCAACAAAATCCGTAAGGAAAAACCATATAGAAGTAAATACAGAAAATCGTGCACATGCGTAACCAATTTTCTTTCTCCACCTGGAAGCTGCGACCAAATCACTACGTGGGTCAGCGGAACCCAGCCCTCCGTAGGGTGCAGGTCCTAGAGATGGGACCAGCATCTATGATTTATGGCATATTCCCATTAAATTAAACGATAGGATTGCGAAGATAGGGCATCACTTACTGATTGGTGAAGTTTTCAGTGCTGGGAACCCCATAATCCCTACTGCAGCGCCTCCTAACCTAATTTTGGGAATGCAGAAAAAGGGCTTTTGCCTTAGTAATGGTTAAGGAGTGCCAGCAGTCGGACACCCATAGATCGGTGTGGCATAATGCAGCGGCACGTTCTGCGGTGGGAATCAATTCTAATTGGTAAATATAAAATTAATACTATTTTCTACAGGCGGTCGGTTGAATAATTCTGCTTTATTTGTAGTAAACTCACATTTGCCGCAAATCTTCAGGAACGTCCAGCTTCACTTTGTGGAAGGAGTTTTTCGTCGCTGGCTTGTTGGGGTTTACAGAGCGCAGTCTTTCTATGGTGACAATCTCATTATAGGTGGCATCAGAAGCCGCATATTCTATTACGTAAAACTAGGCAGGAAGAGAAACAATCATGTAAGTCACTAGACATTAAAATCATGACTCCTTTTGGCCAGAATTTTCCGCCCAGCGGAGCGAAACGCCCCCGTTTTCAATCACAAGCTATGACAAAATAGGACCAAAAAAAAAATGTAGACATATTCCTACCTCACCCTTTATCATTCTAACTTTAGCAAGCCACCAGCAGCATGGCTCTTTCTCATTTGCTCTGGAATAAACCTGGAAAACACATTGAAGTCACATTAAAGACCATAAAAAGGGAGAATTATATAAATTAGGTCAACACATCACATCTCAAGTGTAGACTCTTGACTCTAATAAAACTGAAAAGTCTTCCTGGAAACAAAGCATCAAATATTCTGTCGTTTTCCACAAAAAGATATGTAAAGTAATAAATCAGAGCCTCCATTGTTAAAGTGAACCCGTCACTTGATTGTCTGCCTCTAAACCACCATAACTTCAATATTTCTGGGGAACAGCAGAGCTGTACCAAGAGTGACACTCACCACCTATCCACAGGATAGCTGATAAATGTCTGTTTGGAGGCGAAGAAAGTATACAAATGAGCTCTTAGCAAGCTGTGCCCCCGATGCCACAGATCTAAGGCGCTCCCCGTAAGGAGAGATAGTACCCCCCCCTGAATCCTGACCTAGGCCTCTCAGCCAGTTAAGCCAGTACTCTCTGCTCTGCACTGACCCCAAAACAGCTGTCTGCAGATGAGGCTTATTTATTAACCAAGTCATGTCTCAAGGCCTATTTAAAGGGTTGAGCTTTTGACTTATAGGATAGCTGCCTTACATCTGGTGGCATCAGAGGCGGAGCTTGTTAATAGCTCATTTACATCCCCTTCTTCCCAGAATTCCTAAAGAGCATGTATGGCCTATAAGCCTCCTCAGGCGCTCTCCGTAAGGAGATAAATATATAATATTTGGAGGGGGGTCTGACTGCTGGATCCGCCCCAACAGTCATGAGAATACTGGTCCCATAGCCTCTGTTTGAGGGCAGCGACCAAAGTCAATGGGACTGGATGGTTGTGCGCAGTATTCGGCTACCTTGAGCAGTCCCCTAGAGACTGAATAGAGCGGCAGTGTGCACGCTCAAGGGACAAGGAATCTTATTCTCATGTAGGGCAGCAGAAACTGCAAAATCAAAACCAGAAGACCATCTAATGTGTATGGAGTCCCAACTCTGTCCCGATGGCAGATATTGAGGGAAAAGAAGGACTTTTAGGCCAGGACTACACGTGACTTTGGTTGCACGTCACTTGCACGGCCAAAGAGCACAGTGTAGCGCTGCAACTAATGAAAGTGAAATTAAACCTGCCGGACCTCTGACGACTGTTGGGTGGCGTCAACTTGAGAGTCATAGTGCGACCCCAGTCAGATTCGATATGTTGTGATGTCTAGAAACAAAGCATTACAAGGCTGCAATCTGGTGTATTGTAGCCATGTACACCATAAGGGTACACATACCCACCTACCTCAACTGCCCATAACAGAAAAAACTGGTGGTGTTGCCCACAACAACCAATCACAGTGTCGCTTTAATATTTCCAGAGCAGTTTGAAAAGAGGAGCTCCTATGGCAAATCTGGGATTACTAAGATTCAAGTGCCGGTGACCGTCACCTTATTGTACATTTATTTAAGGAGGAACTTTCACCACTCCGGACATTTTGGTTTTAGTAAATAATTGTATTCCACATGAAATTAAAATGCTGGATCATCTATTGTTATGACTGTGTTGTACCGTAGCTCTGTTACTCCTACTAGAGGTTTTATTAATACATTGAAAACTGTGTTACCAGATGAGGGCGTGTCCCTCATCTGGTAACACAGTTACTTTTCAGTTTTATAACAGTTACACAGTTACTTTTCAGTTTTATAACAATCAAGAATCTACACTTCAGATGTGATGTGTTGACCACAGGGACACACCCTCATGCAGCCAATGTCAGACTGTGCAGGGACATGCCCCAACTGGTAACAGTTTTTAATGCATTAATAAACATCTAGTAGGAGTAACAGCGATATGGTACAACACAGAAAAAGATGCTCCAGACTCATTATTACATGGGGAATGCAAGTATTTATTAAAACAGACTAGTCAGGAGAGGTGACAGCTCCTCTATAAATACCAGGGCACGGCTCTAAATGTTACACAGTCGCAAAGGTAAGTCTTTGCTTTATGGAGTATCTCTTACAGTGAAATGCAGTGCAATCTGCAGGCAGCACATTAGAGAGCAGGAGGAGCTGAGCAGATGTAGTAAACCTGCAATTTATACATGTAACGGGGTTACATGGGAATAAATATTGATCACCTTTCATCAGAATAGGTCATTAATATCAGATTGGCCCCCATCAGACCTCAGATCAAACCCCCATCAGACCTCAGATCAAACCCCTTGCTTGCTTCGGACGGTACTGCCACTCCCTGGTCTTTTTCTGGCTCGTGCAGCACCGTGACCCGACATCGCACAGCACCAGGTCATGGTGCGCGCCTACGTCCTGACGCTGTACGCAGTCAGGACACAGTGCAGAGCGGGTCCCAGAAGAAGACCAGGGAGGGTAGCCATAACGGAAGCGGTCATTAGCATTTGGATGATAACACGCACTGCCACTTTTCCCTTGCTTCTTATAGTCCGAAAAATACGGCATATACACACAGGGCAGCAAATGACAGTAGCAAAACAGAAAGCTTTATTAACATTTGCAAAATAACTTTTAAACCGTTTCCGGATCCGTTTTGAGGACGTGCGAATGGACCCTAAGGCTACATGCACACGACCGTATGTGTTTTGCAGTCCACAAATTGTGGATCCACGAAAAAAACAAAACAAAAAAAAACGGATGACGTTACGTATGGCATCCATTTTTTTTTTTTTGCGGATCCATTGTAATAATGCCTATGTTTGTCCGCAAACTAGAAAAAAAATAGGACATGCTCTATTTTTTTTTGCGGGGCTACGGAACGGACATACGGATAGCACACGGTGTGCTGTCCGCATTTTTTGCTGACCCATTGAAATGAATGGGTCTGCATCCTATCCGCAAAAAAAAAAAACTAAGAACGGAACAGACGCGGAAACAAAATACGTTTGTGTGCATGAGGCCTAAAAGTGCAATACGGGGCAGGTGGCTTGTCTGTGGAGAAAGAATAGGCTTGGTTTAGTAAACTGGCATTCCTCACAACCTACCATGAAATCATCTTCGCCTTTCACCCTCAAAAACTAAAAAGAATAAATGGAGAAAAGAACAGTTGATTATCTGTTACTGGAAGGACATGGCAGAACAGCACAGGGATGAGGATGGTAAAAATGCTACTCACATCAAGCTACCTCAATGGAGGCTCCACTTACCTCAACTTCATCACTCTCGTTTATGTCCTTGTTGTAACCCGAAGGCGGCGGGAACCTTACATCGTGAAATGGAATCTGTCGCTCTGGCTGCCAGCTGCAAATAGAAGTCCATCACAATTGTCCTTTGTAATGTGCAAGACAGATGACCGTTACCGCAAGCAATAAGCGATTATCCAAGAATTGATAATGATGACTAGAGATGACCGAAGTTTTCTAAGATTCAATTCGGCTGCCTCACCAAATTTTACAAAAAACAAACAATCAGCTTCATGACGAATGACTTTGTCACAAATCGCATTTCTTTGTAAGTAGTGAGTACAAAGAAAGAGTGGTGATGGCGCGCTCACCGTCATTGTACCCCTCAGATGCAGTGTTCATTCATGATCGAGGCATCTGATATACAATAAAGAGTGTCAAATATAAAAAATAAATAAATACCCGATTCATTTGGTCATGATGGGCCGCCGCCATCTTGCTTTAAAGTATAGCGCATCCCGAGATGACGTCACCGCACACGGGATTTCGGATGAGATCTTTGAGCAAGATGGCGGCAGGTGGCACGTCGCGAACAACTGGAGCAGGTACGTATTCAATTTTTTTTTTGTTTCAGGTTAAATCGATTCACTACTGGAAGCACGAAGTAAATTAGGCTTTGTGACGAATTTAATTTATCCTGAGATTTGCTCATCCCTAATGATAACCTATCCTCAGCAAAGGTCATCATTATCACATTGGCGGGGGTCCGAGTCCTGGCACACCCGCTGATCAAGGGGGCTGCCCTGCTCACCAGAGCTCTGGTGAGGGCAGCCGACTCCCGGCAGCTTTCAAAGAAGAGTGCCGTACACAGTATAGCGGCTGAGCTTGGTATTGCAGCTCAGCCTCAGCTAGGTCATGTGACCAATACTTGACGGGGGCCCCAGGTGTCCGACAATCTGAAATTGATGACCTATCAAGAGCATAGGTCATCAATAGAAATTCCTGGATAACCCCGTTAATATACAAAATACACAGCTCTATTCTACCCCAGACCAGTTATGTAGATATAAGTCTAACAAAAAGCAAGTAATGCTGTTGACATACTCACATATGCAGAGAACTCCTGCAGCTGGAAGGCAGCACAAAGCCCAGCTGCTGCAGAAGCTCTTCTGATTGAGATACGTACAGGGGTTGTGCACTGTCAGGATATTGATCACCTATCCTCAGGATAGGTCATCAATATCAGATCGGCGGTGTCCAACACCTAGCATCCCCACCAATCAGATGTTTGAAGGGGACACGGCACTTGTACGGGTGCTGCGCCGCATGCCCAGAAGGAAAGAAATGATCTGAATAACACAAAAACCTTGGGGGGTCATTTAGGATCAGAAACAGGCCTATATTAGGTGCAGATTGTGGCCCAATCTGTTTTATGTGCAGAAAATGGTCTAAATCTACGCCAGCAAGGAAGCTGCCTTACATTTAGACCGGAGCTGGATACGCCAAAGTGATGTACTGTTCAGAACTTCGGCGTTCCACCGCCAGCGCAGGGGCTTATTAAAACGGCGGTCTTAATAAATGACCCCCCCCCTTGTTTCTATATAAGAATCATTGACGTTCTGAAAAACAGAAAGCTCCTTTCCATTATGCATCCGTTATTTTTGGTGTAAAGAAATGTCCCGCAGACAGAACTTTTGCTTCTGTCAAAAATAGAAACCTAACGAACCAAAGATTAACCGAGCAAAACTGATGTTTAAAAGCAGCCAAACAAGCAAATAGAGATTAAAACCGATACTCCCCCCCCAATGGAACAAAATAGCGGAGGGTTCAACACAGATGTGAAGAGAAGAATATCCCAGGCATTTACGTCACCATTTTTAACTGCAAATATGAACAAATATAATGAGGGCTTTAAATCCACAAGAAACGTTTAGATTCTACTCAGTTCAGATCGGTAATATGGAGGGCAACACTGGCGGTATGGGCTCGCTCACCACATAAAAGAGCTGTGTACTGTATGACATGCGGCGGGGGCGCCCTTACCGTGAACGCGGGTACTTACTTATTTTCGAAAGTAACAGTTATGGAATCCTCATGTACGTCCTTCACAAATGCCTGAAAGAGAGGAGACAGAACCTGCTGAGGAGAAATATACACTGAACGCCATTGTGGAGGCCTGATCTACAGAGACAGAACATCCTAATAAGCAGGCGCATAAGAAGATGAATGAAAAGGTGCACATGACATAAGGAGAATCAAACACGTCTGACAAGTCTCACACGTTATTCATAAGAAGCTACTAAAATTGTCAAACGAACTGAAAAAAAATATAGAGGGTTTTTTACACATTAGAGTACAGGTGTAGCCGAGCTAAAATTGACTCTGACAGTGTTATCTCGTGCCATCTTGTGACAAGGGCCATTGAAATACTTTGAAAGAGTTTTTAAGCCATTAAAGGGTTTCTGTCACCAGGATTACACATTATAAGCTGTCTGACATTAGCTATGTGCTAATGTCAGAGCAGCTTGATAATGTCTTTTTTATAAAAATCCGATTTATATTTTGGCTGAAAAACGTACTTTTATAATATGTAAATTAGCCTCTAGGAGCAGGGGGGGCGTTGCCCTGCTCCTAGAGGCTCCGTGCGGCAACCTGCTGGCACGCCCCTTCTTACTTTGAGTGACAGTGCCGGGCAGCGATCCTCCGGCACTGTCTCCTTCTGAAATCCCGCGCTGTCCTTGCTTCCGGGTGTACTCAGAAGTATTCAGCGCAGGCGCGGTGAGCTGAGGACAGCAGGCACCAGCGTCCTCTGCTCACCGCGCCTGCGCCGAATACAGAGCGGCGGCGCAGGCGTGGGATTTCAGAAGGAGACAGTGGTGGAGGATCGCTGCCCGGCACTGTCACTCAAAGTAAGAAGGGGCGTGCCAGCAGGTTGCCGCACGGAGCCTCTAGGAGCAGGGCAACGCCCCTGCTCCTAAAGGCTAATTTACATATTATAAAAGTACGTTTTTCAGCCAAAATATAAATCAGATTTTTATAAAAAAGACATTATCAAGCTGCTCTGACATTAGCACATAGCTAATGTCAGACAGCTTATAATGTCAAAACTTGATGACAGAAACCCTTTAAGCGCATTAACCATTAAGTTTAGCTCGGCTGCATCTGTGGGGACTGTTAAAGGGGTATTCCAGTTGGTTAAAGTTATCCGCTACTCACAGGATAGGGGATAACTATTAGATCGGTGGGAACTAGCTGACCGCTGGGGGTCCCAACAATGGGATTGCCGATGATTACAAGAACGTGGGTCCCGTTCTGATAGAGCGACAGGTTGTGCAAGTGACCTGCAGCGACCAAGGGGGAGCGAAAAAGCCAGAACAAAGCAGTGGGAAACAGGTAAGTATGGGTTCCTCTATGCATGGCATAGGGTCAAACATGCAGTGGAAATCTGCCAATGACTCCACTGGGAAGAACCACAGCTTATACCTGCCGTGCAGACGTACCATTTTTCCTTATAAAAGTATAAGTAGCCTTAGTGAGCTGTAGTGTCACAAGCGACAGTAAACTGTTCATGAGTTTATCTGACCTCACAGAAGTACTAAATACACCTAACAGACACAATAAGACCCATCAGGAACAGCAAGCTTTTCCCACAAAAAACAAAGACAATGGATATTACATTTGCCGAGTCAAGAACTGAAATTTTCACGAGAAACTCATTATTTAAGAGTGCTACCGTTAGACCTCATTCACACGTTGATGACACGTTTTTGCCTTCTGTGTATCATCTGTATCCCACGGACATTGCGAGGCTGAAAATTAGTTTCCAGAACATTTCCTACCAATGGTCCATGAAAACCACGGACCAAACACAGATGGCATCCCTGGTTTTCAAGGATTCACAGATGATCATATACGTGAGAGATCCTTATGTCCTGATGTCACCACAGACCCACTGTCCGTGTGAATACACACATGAAAGTCATAAGATGCGTTAGCGGTCCATGGAGACGTGTGAAAGAAGCCTTACCAGGTATTATTTATTCCATAAGAGCACCTCCAACCTGCATGTGGTTTGATAGCCACTTACTTATACTTTGTCAGTGCGCTGTTACTTATAAAAACTCTATTCAGATGTTTGCGGTAGTTTCAGGACAACCAATATGGCTACCGGTTCCAACCTCACAGGGGTCATGTTGACTTATAAATAGTACAGCTTCGTAGACAGGCAGCGATCACTGTGTTACCAGGTCGGATTTGCTGCCGCTAAGCTTTACAGCACACAGATACTAAACCTGAAGGGAATTCCTTCTAACTTGACAGAAGACAGTTCAAGGACTTGGACGTATTTATGGGTGAAGTTAGTGGAAATGCTATTTTAAGTGGACCTGGCTGGGCTCATGTGCGGTCCTATCTGAGGGCAGCATGTGATAGATAAGGGGTCGCCAAGCAGCTCATCAGGTCACTTCATTTACATTCATATTATATTATTATTATAGGAGTGGATATTTCTTATTACTTATAGAAAAGCTGCCTTCTTGAGGGTGATCTTCACTTAGCCATTGACACCTTCCCCAGTATACGCTCCTCTAGGGGAATATTACAGTTAGATCACACAATTACATGCATCGAATGAGCCCCATATTTCACAGGAACCGTCTTCAGACATACTATACTTAGCTTGGATCCTTGGACACTGACACACGGTATTGATAGCTATAAGTGTCTATGCATCCACCCCTGGAGGTTAGAATACAGAAGGCCATCAGTCTGCTGTATGTGAGGCATTATAACAGGTTCCCTGTAATTCATAGGGCAAAAAAAAAAAAACTTGTGCCTCGCAACGTTCAGATCTAGTTTTTTTTTTTTTTTTTACATTTATATACATTTAAGAGGCTTTTTTTTTTTTTGCGGGCCAAGATGAAGTAATTGATAGCACCATTTTGGGGTAGATAATATCTGAGCATTTAACTTTTCAGGGTGTTAATATTGACAGTAGCATTTAAAAGGTTGTTCACTTTTCTTACATTGATGACCTATCCTCAGGAGAGGTCATCAATATCAGATCAGTTGTGGTCCGACTCCCGACACCCCCGCCAATCAGCTGTTTGAAGTGAAAGCCGTGCTCGCGCTCAGGCTGCCTTCTCTTCACTGTTTACCTGCTCGCCATCGACATCGCACGGCGGGCAGGTGTAATTACAGCTTTCTGTCCCATTCATTTCAGTCGGGAGGAGCAGATGGAGCGCTGCTTTCTATCCTGAGGATAGGTCACCGATGTAAGAAACCAGCCCACCCCTTCAATGGATTAAATAGAAGGGATCTGAGTCAACCCTGACCTCAACCATTGCTGTGGGGGCCTAGCTGTCAATTACAGCCATCATCCTACGCATGATAGGATGGGCACAAAATCTGGTCCAGAACATGATAGTTAGGATATGCCACCAATGTCAGATAGGTTCAGAGGTACCTACACCTATCTCTAGAACGGGACACCTGAACTCAGCAGGGAGCGGTCAAGCATGCTGGTGAAAATAGCCAAGCACCCTTGGCTATCCCTAGCAGTCCCATAGAAGTGAAGGTAGGGGTGGCCGCACATGCGCCATGTGATCTACAATCATTTTTATGGGACTTCCAAAAAATGAGTGGAGAGGACAGTGCGCTCTCCTTCACTTTCGGGGGCCCGTTCTGGGGATAGGTGCGAGTCTAAGAGTTGGGACACAAACCTTTTAAAAGAGCATGTCAACAGGATCAAATCTATTAAAACCAGGCTTCCTGGTAGGGTTAATCCTGCTGATAACAATTGTGAAAATTGTCTTGTGAAAAAACTCATATTCTTTAAGCAAATAGGGGCATCAGTGCAGCGAGAGTCATGGCCACCCATGGAAATCTGAGTTCCTGTCCCTCAGTGCACTGAAGCCCTCCTATGCACAAAGGAATTAAAGTCTTTTTTTCTTTGTTATCAAGTTTATCCCCAGATCCAACCCTATCAATATGTAGGGTTGATGCTGCAGACAGGTGCTCTTTTACAGTAGGTTTTCAGCACAGTAAATGTACAGTGTGACGCCAAAGAGTTTGTCCTGTCTGAACATTTATGGCCTATGCGCAGATACCACCGTTGGTACCCATCTTGTACTCAATAGATCTAAAAATTTCTACATTCCTTTTTTTTTTTTATTAACATTATGGGAAGAGAATTAACCGGGTGCTGTCACAGGTTCAAAGAAAACCGATTACCGGTAAGTGTAATCTAATTTTTCCCCTTCGCCTATGACAGCTCCCCTGGAGATTAGGAGAGAATAATCTAGGGCGGAACAACACCTTGGAGCACCTTACGGCCAAAAGCCAGGCCTTCATTAGAAGGCAGCTGAAGTCTATAGTGTTTGAAAAAATGTATGTGGAGAACTCCAGATGGCAGCCCTACAAATCTGCTCTATAGAAGCGGAGGCCCTCTCTGCCCATGAAGTGGAGACAACCCCCTTGGAAGAATATGCCAAGTAAATAGCTTGTCTAGATACAGCTTAACTGGGGGTAACATTAGTATAGTTTTATTCCTAATTCTCTGATGAATACCAGTATATATATATCTTTAGCTGGAAAATCAGCCTGTCAGTGTCCCTTTAAGGAGCGGCAATACTTACACTTTCCATTGTCTTGTGGTCTGCTGTTACAGGGAACCCATGGTTATCCTCGCCTCTCACTGATAACTGATTAAGGACTGGAGTCACTTGTATAAGTGAAGGGAATGGATAGTCAATAGTTCAAGACTGAAGCTGTAAACCATTTGAAAAAATGCTATCATTCAGCTAAGGCTATAAAACATGTAAACTCAGATTGTTAGCTTAAACTTTAAACATGACTATGGGATTCTACTAGGAAAATCATGTTTTAAAATAAATGCCCCTTCCCCTGCCCCTTCCTGGATCCTCCCACTGCTCTATCTTCAGCAGAAGATCAGCACACAAAGGAGAAGGCAGCAGCTTCTGCTCAACTACCTCTCTGTGCTAGAGGAGATTAGAAGAACTTGATGGAACAGCTTCGTATTTGCATATTAAATACAGAGGAGTCGGAGTCGAGAGTTTCAAAATCTGAGGAGTCGGAGTCGGAAAATGTATCTACCGACTCCACAGCCCTGCCTTAAACCCTTTCCTATAACAGAATTTATCCACGGGCTGTTGGAGATCCTCTGCAACCGACGTGAAAAGAGAGGCAGATGACCCCCCACTGGAGGCCTGGCATCACTGGGGTTGCTTTTTTGAAGCATCTGACCCAGAAAAAAGAAACCCCTTAGACTTCTCAGCTGCTGTCTAGCCCATTCTTTCCCCTTAAAACCTTCGCTATTAAACCTGGGACGGAAGGATCTCCTAGGGCGCTGCTGACTGGTGGAGGGAGAGCCCTTTTCCAGTAAATCATCAAGGACTGGCCCAAACAAGAATTCACCTTGACACGAAATTGCACAAAGCTTAGCCTTAGAACTAGCATCCCCATTCCAGCTTTTTAACCAAATAGCTCTACGAGCAGAGTTAGACAAGGCGGAAGGTCTGGCAGATAATCTTAATGCATTATATATAGTAGGGAAAGAGGATATTAACTGCTTCCTAGGGGTACCCCCTTTTATGTGAGCCTCCAGCTCCCCCGTCCATACTTTTAGGGATCTAGCAACAGAAGTGGCAGCAATAGCAGCTTTAATGGTCGCCGCCGAGGCTTCCCAATTCTTTTTTAAATACATTTCTGCTCTTTTGTCCATCGGTTCTTTAAGAGAGCCCATGTCTTCAAAGGGAAGAGCAGCTTTTTTTAGACATCTTACCTACCGGGGCATCAAGTTTTGGGGCTCTATCCCAAGAGACAGAAAGTTCATCAAAAGGATATTTACGTTTCACAGAAAAAGGAATAAAAAACTTCCTATCAGGTTTTTTCCAGCAGTGACTGCCTGAACATTTTTATGCACGTCAAAGACCTTCCTTCTCTTGGGGCCCAGACCCTCAAACATAGAGTGCTGAACTGACTGTGGTAGCTTCTGGTCATCTAATCCCAGTGTTTGACTAGGGAGTTAATGTTCTCAGCATCAAAGAGGGGCTTCCCTGCGGATTTGTCATCAGAGGACTCATTAGATGATAGCCATTCTCCCTCTTCCTCCAATCCTTAAAGTACATCACTATCACTGGAGGGGGATTAGATGCGGCTGCAGAGGTACTAGGGCGTTTTTTTAGCAGACCGCTAACCGATTCTTTAACTTCCTCTTGGATCATCTTTTTGATGCTGCCGATCAGAGACGGAGCCTTCTCCGCCATCAACTTGCTCACGCATGCTTGACAAAGGGGTTTAGCCCAGGCGGAGGGCACCTTCCTTTTACACACAGCACAACCCTTTTCTTTAGATCTGGAGACCTTGCTAGAAGACTCCTTAGATACCTAAATACAGAAGATGACCCCCATGAGTAACATGCAGCAGAAACATCGGGGTACAACCCCTCTTACCCCACCGTGGTACCGGTGTATCATTGATGGTTTCAGCGCGCTGAGTCCGCTCCATGCTCAAACAGCAGTATTAGCCAGAATGGGGGAAGAGCTAGCTTCTTCCACACCAGCGTGGCAGTGTGCTGGCTGGGCATTTCTCTCTGGGCGTGCATGCCGTCTCCCCCCCACTTCCGGTCTTACCGCGTTAGCTTCCTTCTACTGCCGCAACCCAGAAGTGCTTCTTAACGTGTGAGTGTAGGCAGCCGAACATGCGATCACGGCCCACAACCCTCCTGGACCGAGAAGAAGACGGAGAGAGAAGGAGGCCCAGTCTCTTGCAGCGGATCCTAGAGGAGGCTTACGCCGCACAAGATAACCCTCCCAATACTGTAAACCAGTCGGGGCTCCCGCAGCTCCTCTTCAACTTTTAGCGGTTCCGATCCCACCTGTCCCTGAGGACAGGAAATAGAACTGGGGATAGAGGGGGCAAACCTGCTTTTAAAGCAGTTCTGGTTCCTGTCCTGAGGAGGAAGTCTCTCCAGGGGTGCCGTCATAGGCGAAGGGGAAAATTGGCTTCTACCTGACAGGGTTTTTATTTTGCCTTCCTCTGGAACAGCTTGCAGGATAAAAGGCTGAACTGGATGGACAGATGCCTTTTTTCAGCCTTATAAACTATGTTATGTTATAAAGGGTTTGTACTACTTACCTGCCCCTTTTTTCCGATCCCCCAGCGTGGCCAGACGCACAGTATTGAGCATTCTGACCTGATCCCTCTTGTGCCCTCCAGGTCCCGTGGCTACCCACATCAGCATCCTGTTTGAGGCATGTCAAGTCACCACTGCGGCCAGTCATTGGCTGTGGTAGTCACGTGACCCTTATCAAACAGAATGTTGACGCGGGTACCTATGGGACCAGCGATAGAGCCAGAACCCAGTGGCAGAGATCAGGTAAGTACGCTCATCACTGCGGCTCCGGCCACACTGCGGGGGCCTGATATGAAGGACAAGAAAGGTGTACAACGGCGTTATTTAACTTTGATCTAATAATCTATCCTTGGGATAGGTCATTAGCATCTGATCAGCAGGGGTTCGACACCTGGGACCCCGGCAAATCAGCTGTTTGAGAAGGCAGTGGTCCTTGCAGTAGTGTCGCAGCCTTCTCGCAGGCCAGTGACGTCATGACCAGGGCTGTGGAGTCGGAGTCGAGGAGTCGGAGGCAATTTTGGGTACCTGGAGTCGGAATCGGAGTCGGCAAAAAATGGACCGACTCCGACTCCTACTAGATTTAAATTGGAATAAAAAAAAATTGGAATAAAAAAAAGCAAGTTTAAATGTCCCAATTCAGATAAAGTTATAATTAATTACTTCTCTACTGTAAGAATAAAGGCCAATGCATGCAGTGCGTCACGTTACCGCTAAACACAGACGTTAAGTGACCGTGAAGAAGCATGCTTTTCATATGCTTCACTATGCAGTTAAAGGGACACTGACAGGCTGATATATCTGCTGGTATTCATCAGAGGATTAGGAATACAACTAGACGACTGTTACCCCCAGTTGAGGTTTACTTGTGTTTAAAAACGTTTTAATCAATATGCAAATTCTCTACCTTTGTGCCCAAGGGGCAGGCGCACATGTAGAGTACTGGCAGCACTAGACAGGACTAGGTAGCGAGGAGGAAGAGAGAAAAGCTGGCACAGCCTCAGCATAGCCAGACGAGGCTGCTGCCAGCACTCTACACGTGCGCCTGCGCAGGAATTCAGCGTTCGGCTAGCCTGAAAAAAAGGCCAGTGCAGTGAATAATAACGAGGGAACAGCGCTGGGAAGCTGTACTGGGCGCGGCTGGGCACAAAGCCGCAGGAGACGCTGCCCCATTGGGCACAAAGATAGTGAATTTGCATACAGATTAAAAATGTTTTTTAAACACAAGTACAGCTTAACTGGGGGTAACATTAGTATCGTTTTATTCCTAATTCTCTGATGAATACCAGTATATATATATATCTTTAGCTGGAAAATCAGCCTGTCAGTGTCCCTTTAAGGAGCGGCAATACTTACACTTTCCATTGTCTTGTGGTCTGCTGTTACAGGGAACCCATGGTTATCCTGCCTCTCACTGATAACTGATTAAGGACTGGAGTCACTTGTATAAGTGAAGGGAATGGAGAGTCAATAGTTCAAGACTGAAGTTGTAAACCATTTGAAAAACTGCTATCATTCAGCTAAGGCTATAAAACATGTAAACTCAGATTGTTAGCTTAAATTTTAAACATGACTATGGGATTCTACTAGGAAAATCATGTTTTAAAATAAATGCCCCTTCCCCTGCCCCTTCCTGGATCCTCCCACTGCTCTATCTTCAGCAGAAGATCAGCACACAAAGGAGAAGGCAGCAGCTTCTGCTCAACTACCTCTCTGTGCTAGAGGAGATTAGAAGAACTTGGTGGAACAGCTTCGTATTTGCATATTAAATACAGAGGAGTCGGAGTCGAGGAGTCGGAGTCGGAAGTTTCAAAATCTGAGGAGTCGGAGTCGGACAATTTATCTACCGACTCCACAGCCCTGGTCATGACTAAGTCATGTGACCTGGGCACAGTTCATTCCCATTACCTTCAATGGGGCTGAGAGCTGCCAGGTCACGTGACCTATAGTCGTGACATCACTGGCCTGCGAGAAGGCTGCGACACTACTGCCTTCTCAAACAGCTTGTCTGTGAGGGTCCCGGGTGTCAGACTTACACCAATAAGATGCTGATGACCTGTCCGAAGGATAGATCATCAGTAAGAAAAAGGTAAAGAACCCCTTTAAGGCAGGACACTCTGCCAGTATACTTTAACAATGAGGAGCAGGGGGCACACGGTTGGCTATCCTAGCTCCTATTTTTAAACAAGTGCTTTCCTTCACTGGTTATTACAGGCAGGGGGAAGCGATCATTGGTTAATGCAGGTGCATACCCATAGATATAGCCCCTGACTGTGTGACAGGATGCTATATTAAAGGGGTATTCCCATCTCGGACATTGATGGCATATCACCTGGATCAACGTCAGATAAGAGCAGGTCCCACACCTACCTCCAGAATGGTCCCCTGAAGGAGAGCACATCACGCAGGCGCGACCACCCTCCATTCACTGCTATGGGAGTTCTGAAAATAGCTGAGCGCTGGCTGATTCCAGCAGTCCCACAGCGGTGAATGGAGAGGTGGGCGCACATACATGGCATACTTTCCATTGACCGCCATGGGACTTCGGAAAATAACAGAGCAAGCTCACTCAACTATATTCGGAACTCTTATTGCAGTGAAGGGAGAGCATGTTGTGCTTCGCTTTGGGGCCCCGTTCTGGAGACAGGAAGGGTCCCAGAGGTTGAACCTGCACCTATCTGACATTGATGGCATATTGTAGAGATACACCATCAATGTCCCGGACGAGAAAACCCCTTTAACCAATGAGCACTTTTCTCCGTAGTCAAGGAATCGCCCATGGTTTACTGCGCGGCGCCTCAGTGATCAGTCGCGTTTGCGTTCAGCAGGAGGAGGATGCGTGTGCCCTCAGGGGTTGTGCATCCCTGCCATGGGCGCTACGATAAGTCTGCTGGTCTCTGGTAGCCAGGAAATAACAACTTTTTCATCATCAACGCGCATCTGGTACCTTTCCCAGCCTTGGCATGCCATCTGATGACGCCTGGCGCCATCATACCTATGCCGCACTATTACCAGGGCACCATACCGCGCTGCCTACCCTGTGAAGGGCAATTCCGCAAACATGCAGAATGAGAACCAATTCGACCACAGTCTCAGCCACCTCCGGAGCTGTCACCCCTCTGATCCCTCGCGCAAAGTGGAGCATAGCTAAATCCAGGAAAGATGAGCGACAACCTGGCAAGACCCGTAAGGGCGGCCAAATGGGTTGTCACCCACATCTAATGAAGAAATATGGATTTGATTTAAAATAAAATGAGGAAACACAAAGGTAAAATGTAACAAGCCATCAGTCTGGCACCAAAACAATGCCTGCTTGTTAGGAAGGGGTTAAATGCACTAAGCCCCTATGGGCATCACGCCCTGCCCAGTATGGAGATGACAGGGTATATGTGGACAACCTAAAAAGGGGAGGGTTAGATCCCAGGTGATGGCTGGGAGACTGGAGGTGACAGAAGAGGGATGCCAGGCTAGGAGCCGTGCCCTGGTGCCAGGCAGCAGGTGGGAGATGGCACTGCAGCTGCAGATGGGGGAGGAATGCAATATGAATGGAGGGAGGGGAAGTTTGCAAGTCATTATATGCAGATGCAGGCCTGTGCTCAGAGCATTCAGCCCGGGCCTGGACTCCGAACGCATCCCTGCTGGCGGAGGACGGCTGCTGCCGGGGATGCACAGGCCTCACCTTGTAGAAGGCTCCATTGGAGCCCCGCACCTCCACCACCAGCTCCTCCATGTTGCTCGGCGCGATGCCCTGGTCACTGGCTGCGGATAAGGCGGTCCCTCCAGGCCTCTGTCTCCTCTCGTCAGTGGTTGGACCGCAGCATGAGCGCCGCCGGTCGGCCGTCCCCTCTCCTCCTCCTCCCGGGAAATGAAACCGAAACGGGCACCCGTCTGGCGAAAGGATTCCCCCCTCACCCGCCTCGAATGTAAACATTAAAACGCGATCACGTGACGAGAGGCCGCGGCATTCGATCACGCCCATTCACAAACAGCGGGCGCAGCCTAACCTAGTGGTTCGTGACGTCACGCCGACTGATAGGCGCGGAAGCCAACCGGGCGGCGACGCTCCCTTGCGTCGCCCAATCGGATGGCGCGCTCTTTCTAGTTATTTATTTATTTGGACCGTGTGGAGCGCTTGCGGCTGACGTCAGAAGTGGGAGCGGGGCGTTCAGCCCGGGGGTTGCCATGGAGGTGAGGGAGCAGACAGGGGTGTGGCTGAAGAGCGCGTCTGGCGGCGGGAGAGGAACGCGAGGGATGGGGTCTGGGCTGAGGTAGAGAGGACGCTGGGAATGTCCTCCGTACCCGTGTGTAGCGTTGCTGTGACACCGCTAGAGGGCGCGCTCAATGGGACTATACCAAGTCTTATTCTAGCAACGGAGGGTTTTGGTGCATAACGTACATGTAAGGCTACTTTCACACTAGTGTTTGTATTTTACGGTATTGAGATCCGTCATAGGGGCTCAATACCGGAGAAAAACTCTTCCGTTTTGTCCCCATTCATTGTCAATGGGGTAAAAACGTAACTGAACAGAAAGGAATGCTCCAGAATGTGTTCCGTTTGGTTGCATTCTCATACCGGAGAGCAAACTGCGGTTTTCTTTCCATCATGGGATGCGGAGCAAGGCGGATCCGTTTTCTGACACAATAGAAAATTGATCTGTCCTCCATTGACTTTCAGTGGACTTCATGACGGATCCGTCTTGGCAATGTAAAAGATAATACAATCGGATCCGTTCATAACGGATGCAGACGGTTGTATTATCAGTAACGGAAGCGTTTTTGCTGAACCCTGCCAGATCCATCAAAAACGCTAGTGTGAAAGTAGCCTAACACAGCATGTTACCGTCATACGGTGACCTCATAGTAGATACGGCTACAACACAGGCTCTCCGCAGGCAGGCCGAGGTTAAAAAGGGCATGCTTACCTCTGGGACGAACTGCCCCCTATGTGTCAGCCTGCAAGGCCTCCGGCATCGTGACGCCGGTCACTGCTGCCCTTGGCAAATACCAAAAATAACAGTAAATACAATAACCATCCGCCTCATGACCAATATCAGCGGCCGTTCCTGCAGGGTCGGTTTTAGACAAAATGTAACCCTGGGAAATATTAAAGGGATTGTGCCAAGTTGCACCCTATCCACAGGATAGAGAGTAGTGTTGAGCGAGGCGAGCTTCGAATGCTACATCCGAAATCGCGTCGTTCAAATCTTCGGAATAATACTGTACGGAGATCCGTCTCCGTACAGTATTAGAATGTATGGGCTCTAATCGGAGGTACCAGTTGGAACCGAAGCCAAGTTTGGTTCCAAGTTTTAAAGTGATTTTTCCACTTTAAAAATCAACTACTGAAGTTATTCGACGAAATCACGCGCGACTTTGCGAATAACTTACCTTGGCTCATCGGAGCCCATACATTCTAATACTGTACGGTATTCCGTACAGTATTGTTCCGAAGTTTTGAACGAAGTTAATAAGGATTAAGCACCCAAAGCGCGCTTTACTCAACACTAAGGCCTCTTTCACACGGGCGGCACGTTTGACGCCTGGATAAGAGGCGGATGCGTTGCGGAAAAATGCGTGATCTCCTGGTCTCCTGTTCTGTCTTCAGTTGGGGGGGGGGGGAACCTTCAGTTATGTCACTGGGGGTCACTTGATCCAGCAGGTGATTGGACCATGTGACCCAGTGACGTCACTGAAGGTCCTTCACCCCCCCCCCCCCCCAGCTGGAGACAGAACAGGAGACTGGCAGCTACGCGATCAAATGGAGGAGGTGAGTTAATTTTTTAATTATTTTTAACCCTCTATTGCCCTTTTTACTTTGCATTCTGTATTGAGAATGCTATTATTTTCCTTTATAACTATGTTATAAGGGAAAATAATAAAGATCGGGTCCCCATCCCGATCGTCTTCTAGCAACCATTTTCCCGCAGCCCCATTCACTTCTATGGGGCCTGCGTTGCGTGAAGAACGCAGAATATAGAACATGCTGCGGTTTTCACGCAACGCAAAAGTGATGCGGGAAAATAACCGCTCATGTGCACAGCCCCATTTAAATGAATGGGTCCGGATTCAGTGCGGGTGCAATGCGTTCACCTCGCGCATTGCACCCGCGCGGAAATCACGCCGTGTGAAAGGGGCCTAATAGAGAGTAATGAACTGATCAGTGGGGGGGGGGCAACTGCTGAGACCCTCGTGATCCCGAGATCGGGGGTCCCATTCTTCCCATCTGATGGAGAGGTAGTTTGAGAATATGCCCCGCCACATAATTCAAATGAATAATGTTATGTAATGCACATGAGTAATGCCGCCATACTGTGTACCATGAATATTAGTACTACTGCCTGTAATCAGCCAGTTGTAGAAAATTTTGAGGTTACATACTATGTTTTACTAAAAGGTTTGATTTTATTTTTTACACTTCTGACCACGAACGAGATAATACATGATGTAACAGACCCTAAGGGCCAATTCACATGGAGTTTTTTTATATGCGTTTCTGTCTCAAAATCAGCTCCAGAAAATGCCTCCAAACAGCCTCACATTCATTTCAATGGGAAGCAGCACTTGCTTGTTTTTTTTCCACGTGGAAAAAGCCGCATGCCCAATCTTGGGGCGAAATCGGCGCTGAATCTCCCGTTGAAGTGAATGGATCAAAAAAAGCTCAGTTTTTTTTTGTGCTTTTTATTTTTTGTGTGTGTGTGGATGCGCACCAAAACCATAGGCTGAAAATGTAGTTTTGTAGCTGGTGACAGCCTGTTCTGCGAAAAGGCCATCATTTAAAGGGGTTGGGTCATGAAAAATATTCTACTTTATCTTATTTTTTTAAAACCGGCACCTGGATCTGAATACTGTTGTAATTGCATTTAATTTAAAATTTAGCATGGCCACTGAGCTATTCGATAAAATGTATCTGTACAGCGCCACCCGCAAAAAATGAGCCCCGACACAAGACCATAGCCAGAAAAAAAAAAAAAAAATATGGCTCTAAGAAAATTGGAACACAAAAACATGCATTTTTGTAATAACATAAATAGTATTAGTGGCTTCACCTCTCAACAAAAAGAATGGACGTGGTGCACACCTCACGGTTCACCCGAACGAGCAATTGAAAGAGAGGGGCACTCAAATATCTGAAAAAAATGTAGCATCCGTACAAATATAAATAATGGCCATTATGTGGCCCGTTTATTTAACCTCTTAAGGACACATGACGTACATGTACGTCCTGTGTCCGGTCTTTAAAGATGGCGCCCGCTCCTGTTCCATGCGGGCGCCTTAGCCGCGGGTGTCCGCATGGTTCCTGTAGCAGACACCCGCGGCTAATGTCCGCGACCGGCAGTGATGCCGATCGCGGACATTTAACCCCTCAGATGCCGTGGTCAATCCTGACCAAGGCATCTGAGTGCGCACAAACCGAAAGTTTTACTTTCGGTTTGCGCTCCGGCTTCCCCGTGTGGCGATCGGAGGAGCCGGAGCACGCCTGTAGTAGCCTGGGTCTCTATGAATGAAACCCAGGCTGCTCTGTAGTATTTCCTATGGAGCCTAACCTGTAATAGGCTTCAAAGGAAATATGCGATTTTTTTTTCATATATTCCAATCCTATTGCATTGGAATGTATGAAAATCGCAATCAGATGATTGTAAGTTATAGTTCCCTATGGGAACTATATAAAAGTGTAAAAAAAAGATTTTAAAAAATAAATAAATTAAAAAAACAACAAAACAGTTCAAATCACCCCCCTTTTGCTAAAATAAAAATTAAAAAACTAAAAAAATTAAAAAAATACACATCATAGGTGTCGCAATGTGCGAAAACGCCCATAGTATAAAAATATAAAAAAAATATTCCCCATACGTCAAACAGCAAAACGGAAAAAAACGTTCAAATTGCGGATTCGCCATTTTTGGTCGCTTCATTTTCCACAAAAAATTACATAAAAGGTGATCAAAAAGTCATACACACCCCAAAATGGTATCAATAAAAAGATAAGATTATGACGCAAAAAATGAGCCCCCATAAAGCTCCGTACACATTACAAAAAAAGTTATAGGGGTCAAAACATGGTGACAAAAAAGTAAAACTGATTTGTTTCCCACTTTTGAATTTTATTTTCACTATCAAAACGCAAGAAAACCTATACATATTGGGTATTGCCGGATTCGTACTGACCTGTAAAGTAAAAGTAGATGGTCAGTTTTATCGCACATCGAACGTCGGAATTTAAAAAGCCGCAAAACTGTGGTGGAATTGCTTTTTTTTTTTTTTTTGCAATTTCACCCCATTTGGAATTTTTTCCCCGCTTCCCACTACATCATAAGCAATATTAAATGGTGACGTTGGAAAGTACAACTTGTCCCGCAAAAAACAAGCTCTGATATGGCTATGTGAACCGAAAAATAAAAAAGTTATGGCTATGGGAAGGTAGGGAGCGCAAAACGAAAACTCAAAAAGTAAAAATCTCTGGTCCTTAAAGGGTTAAAAAGTATATATAGTAAATAAAAACCATAAAGTAATATAATCTTATGTATCATATGGCCATCTACTAAAATTATCTCACTACAAAGAAAGTCTAATAGACCCAGGCAATGGACTAAATGAACACAACGAGGCAAGCAGAGTTACTAATATAGATTGGCTGCGGGTCTCCCATGCAGGTACTTGCCCAGCCCTGAGCTACTTATCTTCTGCAATCTAACGAGGGCAGGTACACTCAGCTCAGAACAACTGTTGATAAATATTCAAGAATCACCTATAAGGATGAGGATACCCGGCAGATTAAACCAGCAGGCAAGCAGAGTTAGTGCAATTCAAGCAAGCAGGCAGGATTAGTGTAGTACAATAAAGCAAGCAGAGTTGCTATGTTGTGTCTCGTCTGCAGTAGTCACAGCACATATATTGGTTGTTTAGTCTTTTCTTTAGGATAAATGCGCTAAAACGTTCTCATAGGCAACAATCCACACTTTGAGCAGGTGGAATATAAGCATGCAAAAAGAAACCTATTGCAAAGGCAGCGCTTGTTCCCGTTCTTACAGCAGGCGAAATCGTTGTAGTGTAATCTTAGTCTAGAAAACACTACACCCAAAGGTCAATAGTTGTTTGATCCAAATCAGCAGTATTCACTCAATGGATGTATGGTTAATAATAAGGAAGAAGTACAGCCCAGTGCCCGTTTTATACTTACTCCCCTAACATCACCTGTTGTGTAAGTATTAGTTCGCCACACAAGATAAGCTGGGATCGATACTTTAACGGCCCACGTAGCTTGTCGGGGATTATCACAGTCGGTACCTCACTGAAACCTACGTGGCTTACACGTGGTCTGTAGGCCTCACAGTGGCGTCCCACGCTGCCTAGAGGTTATCCTCAGATCGGCGGTGTGTTTTTACTGACCGTCAGAAGGTGCTGGGTCCTAGTGTCCAGACCAGGAGTCATTCGGCCTTCGGAGTCCTTTTGTCACAACAAATCCGTTCGTGTCTCCAAATATTAGCGTATTTAGTGTTGGATCAAAATATCAATAGATGAATATAGCTCACAGTCCCTTGCCAAACATGTTTCGGGGTCACACTACCCCTTCAGTGGTCAGGACAGTGAGCATGCTGTTGTGTCCTTTTATGTTTCTTGGCAATCAGATGGAATTGGTTGGGACTGTGAGCCTTTCTCAAAACATGGACTCAGATCCTACTTTTGTTTGGCAAGACACAGAAAAGTCCTTGGACCTTTTTTGAGAGATATTAATAGGAATGAAAGGAACCTTAAATTCACTCCCACAATAAGTAAAGCTAAGGTGGAATTCTTAGGCCTCCTAAGAGGCGGGTGCGTTGCGGGAATATGCGCGGTTTGTAATGCGTTTTGCACGCGCGTGAGAAAAATCGCCATGTTTGGTACCCAGACCCGAAGCCGGACTTTATCACTGAAGTCTGGTTTCGGGTTTTCTGGAGAATTAATTATTTTCCCTTATAACATGGTTATAATGTTATAATGTTAATAAAGAATGCTTAGTAAAATGAAGAGGAAGGGGTTAAAAATAATAAAAGTTAACTTACCTTAGCCACTTGATCGCGTAGTTGCGATCTCTCCTCTCTTTCCCTGCATCAGCTAAGAACTAAAGGACCTGTGATCATATCACATCACATGGTCCAATCACATGGTCCATCACCATGGTAAGATGGACCATGTGATTGGACCATGTGATGTGATGTCATCACAGGTCCTGTAGATCTTAGATGCTGCAGGAAGAGAGAGAAGATCACAACTACGCGATCAAGTGGCTAAGTTAACTGTTTATTTTTAACCCCTTCCTCTTCATTTTACTATGCATTCTTTATTAAGAATGCTATTATTTCCCCTTATAACCATGTTATAAGCGAAAATAATAAAGATCTGGTCCCGTTGCTAAGCAACCATGCGGGAAAATCGCACTGCATCCGCACTTGCTTACGGATGCTTGCGATTTTCCCGCAGCCCCATTCACTTCTATAGGGCCTGCGTTGCATGAAAAACGCACAATATAGAGCATGCTGCGATTTTCGCGCAACGCAGAAGTGATGCATGAAAATCACCGCTCATGTGCACAGCCCCATAGAAATGAATGGGTCCGGATTCAGTGCGGGTGCAATGCTTCCTCCTCACGCATTGCACCCGCACGGAAAACTCGCCCGTGTGAAAGGAGCCTTAGACCTTGATATCCAAATAGTTGAGCGAAATATGAAATGTTGCACTCATTTTAAAACTGTGGCAAAAAATGGTTTCTTACGTTTTTCCAGCTGTCATCTCCCAAGTTGGCTAGTTAATATACCTACTGGTCAATTTAGGAGGTTGAAACGTAACTGTACAGATGAACACCAATTCGAAGAAGAGGCAAAAAACCTTAAACAACAATTTATAGATAAGGATTATCCCATACAGATACTGGAAAACCCACTAAGGCCCCTTTCACATCTGTTGGGGCTCTAGGACAGAAAGATACTGATTAGGATTATCCCAATGCATCGTACGGCGTAATGGATAGCATAGCTATGTGATCCATGCGACGCAGGGACCCGGTAATGTCATCGAGGAGGGCCCTGGCCGCCGCACGGAAGGTAAATAGCTTCTCCCCCGGCTCCCCGCGTCTTTTCCATGGCAGCCGGGACTTTAGTAGCATCCTGGCTGCCATGGTAACCTGAAAGCATATTGAAGACTGATCAGTCTTCAAATGCTTTCAGTTGTCTTGCGTTGTGACGGATCCTCACAACGCAGATGTGAATGAGGCCTAAATAAGGTGAGAAACATGAATAGAGAAACCTTTTTCTCCTCCAAGACCCAATCCCAGCAGGATGAAAAATTTGAGAATGATCTTGCAGTTTCATCCACGTTATCGTACAGTAGAAAAATGTATTCAGAAACATTGGTATCATTTACTCACTGACAAAGTCATAGGACACACATTAACAAAGACTCCCCTTATTACATATGCTAAGGTTCCCCAACAGTGAAAAATGAGAGGAGCGTCCCTTCACAAAACTGGTTATCATTAAAAGGTTTCTTTAGGTGTAGACGTTGTATTATCTGAAAGATAACATCCTTTCCTAGGAAAACACTACAGGTCAATTCAACACAAAATACGGTCAGTTTGAAAATCAAAGAACCACTAACATGT
Organism: Bufotes viridis; assembly: GCA_033119425.1. NCBI lineage: Eukaryota > Metazoa > Chordata > Amphibia > Anura > Bufonidae > Bufotes > Bufotes viridis. The sequence continues at coordinate 57,224,613 of CM065597.1, read as the reverse complement.
GACTCTACAGATGTGATATATCTGCTGCAGTGTTCTTGCCTCAACAATATGCGGGAAGAACAAAGAGATCCTTAAAGAAAAGAGTCACTGAACATGTAGCAAATATCAAGAAAGGATACGAACTCCACTCCCTTTCAAAACACTTTAAAGAATTTCACAATTGTGATCCATCATCACTTACGTATACAGCACTAGAAAAGGTCAAGAAACCTTGGAGGGGGGGAATCATATAGCACACATGTCACCGGAGGAGTCGAGAAGAATCTTCGAGTTTGACACTTTGATCCCTAAGGGTCTGGATGCCGAGATGGAACTTTTGGGATTTTTATGAACCATCCTCAGGTGGTGGCCGGCCAGGGGATGGAAAAATCGAATGTCAGGCTGTTTATCAGCACTTCGATGGTCGCTCCCTGGCCGACCACCTCCTTTGATCACCAATCAAGCTTTTCAAGTTTGTCAATATTTAATATCCTGTTCATCTTGGCATGTATATGAATATGTCCATACACAAATAGTTTTGATACCTATTTTTATATTTTCATGTATTTTAGTATATTTTTTTATATTTAACATTGTATATTTCTTTTATTTGTAAAGAGTTAATTTTTAATCCAATCAAGATTAATGCAGCACATAAATACTACTAAAAACCTAAACGCATTGAAGACGCACTGATGCTAAAGTTACGTTTTTTGTTATAAACCAAGCATTAACTTTGTGTTTAAAGTAGGATCCGAGTCCATGTTTTGAGAAAGGCTCACAGTCCCAACCAATTCCATCTGATTGCCAAGAAACATATAAAAGGACACAACAGCATGCTCACTGTCCTGACCACTGAAGGAGTAGTGTTACCCCGAAACATGTTTGGCAAGGGACAGTGAGCTATATTCATCTATTGATATTTTGATCCAACACTAAGTACGCTAATATTTGGAGACACGAACGGACTTATTGTCACAAAAGGACTCTGAAGGACCGGTATCGTCTGGTCTGGACACTAGGACCCAGCACCTTCCGACTGTCAGTAAAAACACACAGCCGATCTAAGGATACCCTCTAGGCCACGTGGGACGCCACTGTGAGGCCTACAGACCACGTTTACACCCCGTAGGTTTCAGTGAGGTGCCGACTGTGATAATCCCTGGCAAGTACCTGCATGGGATTCAGCCAGTCTATATTAGTAACTCTGCTTGCCTGGTGTGCATTCAGTCCATCGCCTGGGTCTATCTAGACTTTTTGTGGTGAGAGCATCTTAGTAGATGGCCATATGATGCATTAGGTTTTGATACTATTAGATTATATTACTTATTATCGTTTTTACTTCTTGTTATTAATTATTGTTTTTATTTACTGTACATACTTTTTAAATAAACAGGCCACATAACGGCCTTTATTTATATGTGTACGGATGCTACATGCTTTCCAGATATTAGAGTGCCTCTCTTTCAACTTTTTTTCCTTTTTTCTAAAAATGCTCTTATTGTGTAAAACATAAAAAAATTTTTTTTAGGACATATTTGCCGTGTCCATAACAACTGGCTCTTCAAAAATATCACATAATCTACCCCATCAAGTGAACGGTGTAAAAAAAAATATAGAAAAATTCCCAATTCACCTCCCAAAAAATTAGATAAAAAGCCAATAAAAACTACAGCTTGTCCTGCAAAAAATAAGCCCTCACACAGCTCAGTCAACACAAAAATTAAAAAGTTATCGCTCTTAAAAACCAATACAGAAAATTCCATGTTAGAAAATCCAGATGCTGCTCCCTCCCTTCTGGCGTATCCCCAAATAACAGTTTACAACCACAATTGGGGTCGTACTGTATTCAGGAGAAAATGGGTAGCAAATTGTAGGGGGATTTTCTCCTGTTATCTTCTGTAAAAAAGAAAGTTTGGGCCTAAAGCACCATTTTCTTGTAACAAATGTAATTTTTCACAACCAAGGGTTATAAATTCTATGAAATGCCTGTTGGGTCAAAGTGCTTGCTACATCCCTTAAAAATTCCTTTGGTGGTGTAGTTTACAAAATGTGGTCACTCTTTGGGGGTTTTCACTGTGGGGGTACCTTAGGGCGCTATGTTGCATTTGAAGAGACCTTAAGACCTTTCCAGCAAAATATGCCCTCTAAAAATCATTTGGCACTCTTTGCCTTCTGAGCCCTGCCGTGTGCCCATACAGCAGTATACGAGGTTTGTTTTGTTGTTAACCCTTGATGTGTTACAGGAAATTTTGCTTTAATTCCTATGGAATACTTAAAGGGTTAACAACATTTCTAAAACCAGTTTTGAATAGTTTGAGGGGTGTAGTTTCTAAAATGGGGTATTTATGGGTGGTTTCGATTATGTGAGTTCCTCAAATTGACTTCAGAACTGAACTGGTCCTTAAAAAAATTGATTTTGGAAATTTTCTTAAAAAGTTGAAAAATTACTTCTAAAATTCTAAACCTTCTAACGTCCTAAAAAAATAAAATGACATTATCAAAATGATGCCATATAGACATATGGTGAAAGTTCGAGGACCTTTCATCAGGGTAAAAAATGTGTACTAAGTGTGCTGACATGTAGAGCGGCGCCCAGGGATCTCCCTGCACTTACTATTATCCCTGGGCGCCGCTCCGTTCGCCCGGTATAGGCTCCGGTATCTTTTGGGACTTGGTTCTACCAGGAGGAGCCTAGTATCACTTTGTTATAGTAGGCGTATCCCAGGCTGTAGCGCTGGCCAATCGCAGAGCACGGCTCATATCCTGGGAGGTTTTTTTTCTCCCAGGCTGTGAGCTGAGCGCTGCGATGGCCAGCACTACAGCCTGGGATACGCCTACTATAACCAAGTGTACTAGGCTCCGCCTAGTATAACCAAGTCCCAGAAGATACCGAGTCTACAGCTGGCGAAGCGGAGCTGCCCAGGGATAATAGTAAGTGCAGGGAGATCCCTGGGCGCCGCTCTACATGTCAGCATACTTAGTACACATTTTTTACCCTGATGAAAGGTCCTCTTTAATGAGTATTTTATGAGGTATCACTATCTGTCTTAAAAGCAGAGAGATTCAAATTTAGAAAACAGTGAATTTTTAAAAATTTTCATTAACTTATGGAATTTTTTATAAATAAAGGGGAAATATATTGACTGAAATTTACCATTAACATGATGTACAATGTTATCTGTCTGCAACCCACTAACTGACCCAGTTCCCATATAATACAGCCCTACTGAAGACCTTCAGCAAAACTGTTTCCTGTCCAAACATAAAGGCCTGGTCTCACAGTATAACATCACACTGAGCCATGTACCGCAGGGACATTTTAAAATATTCACAATACATGTGAAAGATAGGTTTTCAAAGCATAAGTCGACTATCCGTTAAAATAATCTACTCTTGCCCATGCCCTATCACTTTTATGCTTGTAAACATAAAATACCACAGTTACGATTCCAGATTATCGACCATGTCCCCCAACCACGTAGAGATGGAAACCGCATACAGCTATTAAAAAAAACAGGCATACTGGATCCATAGGCTGAAGACGCTGGAGCCTATGGGTCTGAATGGAGATTATGAATCATAAATCTTCATGTAATTAACTTTTATTTATTTTTATCTCCCTGAATTTCAGAAGACATAACCAATGTTGTGAAGATGTGCAGTTTGACCAAGAACAATAAAACAATGGACTTTTGAATGACTTTGGTATAATTTGCTGGATACGTTGCCTATGGTTACTACATTGCCATGTCTGCTGTTTTCACTCTGACACCTTATATATTTATTAACACTGGTTACTGGTTGTCATGGTTACATGATGACATCACTGGCTTGCTCACGAATAGAGTATTGCACTATGAAAAAGGCTCATGATTGAGCAGCAACTAGTCACTGATGATGCTATTATGCTTTGAATAAAGGTCTCTTCATATCGTCAAGAAAGTGAGTGCCGGTCCTTCTTCGCTATATAAGTGATGACTAGATAATAGTGCACGATGATGTAGGCGATCTCATATGGGAGCTGAGTTAAGAAGGGGCAGGATTATCATTAGGGGATGAAGGTTACAGCAGGCCCGTGAAACAGAAGCAGGGTGGAATCATTGGGCACGGTCAGGTTGCTAATGTTGGCACCACAGTCCTGCGTCAACACATGGAGCATCACCATAGAGTGGCTTGGAAAAACCGTGACAGTAATGTACTGGTAAGGCCTGATGCAGCAACCGCTGCATCTCCCAGCAACCTGCACCCCTTCTCCAGCAGCCAGAGCTCCTCAACCTCAGAAGAAGTAAGCTGTCGTTCCTTCCCTTCATCTATTGCTTCTGATACTCCTCCTTACAGTCAATCTCCGATGCGATTGCAAAGAGACAACAGTTTTCGTGCACTCATCCAACGGCGCAGAAGCTGAACATGCACCTGGCCTGTTCTTGCTGGTACTACAGTCCCTTATTTTAATGTTGTTTACTCTACACCTTTCAAAGAGCTGATGGGCTCATGCCCAGTCAAGGTGGAGAGTCCCAAGCCATTATTACTTCTCTAAAAAAAAAAAAGCTGTACCAGCCCTGCACAGTATGATGAGCAGAAGATAGGCCACTCCTTGCCTCATTAGCAATCTTGTCACACATTGGAACTCCACCCTCCGTATGTTCAACCGACTGTATGAGCAGAGGAAACCCGTGACTGATTTCTTGATGATGGAGATGGACAGGACAACTCCTCAATGTAAATTTGACGTTAGATAGTGGCAGCTCATGCGTGACACCTGCCGTTTGCTCAGGCCCTTTGAGGAAGCTACTTTGTCAGTCGCCAGGACTATGGGATGAATGATGTCATTCCACTCCTTCATGTCCTGCAGGGGATGCTGACAAATCTCACTGGCGAGGGGACAGAATATCTCACGGCCACCTGAGCCCTGTGGAGGCTGAATTGGCACATAAGGAAGAGGACATAAACATCCAGGAATTGTATACAGAACTAGATGGTTTATCTGCCAAAGCAAAAGGAGAGGAGAATGAGCTAGAGGCCAACAACAAAGATGACGCAGATGACTGTGGGAGTATGCAGTGGAGATGGAGGCAGGGAATCCCTCCGAGTTCCTTGTGCAAATGGCTAGATGCATGCTGAGTTGCTTACTTAGGGACAGCCGCATTATCACCATTCGGCAGAGGGATGACTACTGACTTTCCATAATGTTAACCCTTACTACCCATTCATAATGGGGGCCTTTTTTAATTTACACCTTCTGAGAGGGATGAAAAACTCAACCACTATCGAGACATTCTTTGTAGTCAGTTGGTCGTTGCCTATGTGTGCCATTGCTCATCCTCACGGAGGTCTAACCGGGGAGGCCGTCTGAGTTCACGCTTCACTGCCATGACTGCTGGAGGGGGAGAGTACAGGAGCAGCACCAGCTCTATCAGCCGCAACTTAAGTCTGGAGTCTCTGATGAGCAGTTTTCTTCAGCTGCCTACTGAAGCAATACATGGATTTGAACCTGGAGGTGTCGGCATACTTAGATATCACCCTGTCACCCTAGATCCCAAGACCCTAGACTACTAGGCAGCCAAACTTAAATTGTGGCCGTAACTGGCCGAGTTTGCCCTGGGCAGGCTTTCCTGTCCAGCCAGTAGTTTGGCAACAGAGCAGGTGTTTAGTGTGGCGGATGGCATAGTTACCCCAAAGAGAACTCACCTTTCAACAAAAAATGTTAAGAGACTAACCTTTATAAAGATGAATCAGGCGTGGATCAACTAGGACTTCTAGACATTGGTTCCTGATGCAGCAGACTAGATCATTCTGGCAGTAAGGATCTGACTGTGGTGCTGCCGCACCAGAACATTGTGACAAATGGCCCATTACTTCTGGCCATGTGCTGCTGCTACCTGCCTGATGCCACACGCTTGTTGCCTCTACTGGTATCTGCTCCTACTTTGATCTGCCACCATCATGTGCTGTTACTGCTACTGCTGTTGCCACCCTCTCTCCACTCTGTTTTGGGGCCACTATTGTGATTCTTCATGCTTTTGTCACCGTCACCACTCTGTTTCGGTTCACTATTCTGACTCTTCATGCTATTGCCACCCTCGCCAGTCTGTTAGAGAGCCACTAGTGTCCCTCTTTGGCCTTGTGTTTACAGAGAAATACAAAAAAAAAAAGGTCAGTCCTTTTGTGAGTGTCCATAAGGCCTCTATCACAGTGTCAGTATTTTGCATCAGGATTTGATTATGATTTGGAAGCCAAAAGCAGAACAGATGAAAATATTTCCATCACAGTTTATCTCTGTTTTAGACTCACTCCTGTTTTTGCCTTACAAATATTGATCAAATGCTGACCAAATAATGAGCATGTGAAGGTGGATACTCAAATTATTTTTCTGACGGAACAGAAGTGAAAAATACAATAATGTCAACACAACCTTACTGTTGACACCCTCCCCACACTGCCACGGGGCTACTACTTGAATCCTGGGCCACTGTACAGTTCAGTCCATGCCGATCATTTAGACCTGACGCTAACATTGACCTGTAAGGCTGAGTTCACACTTCAGTTATTTGGCCAGTTATTTCCATCCATTTTTGTGAGCCAAATTCAGGAGCCAAGCCTACTCTCAGATTAGGTATCATGAATAGATCTACACCTGTTCTGTGTGTTTGACCCGTATCTGCTTTTGACTGAAAATAAATTATGAGAATAACTGACCAAATAACTGAAGTTATTTTCATTCAGCAGGACCTGCTTTGATGCCACCATGCTCACCACATGGTAGGTCCTGAAATAAGAAGAAAGAAGATGATGCCCGGTTGCGCGATCAATTCGATGAGATGAGTTAACTTTTTATTTATTTTTAAACCCCTCAAGCCACATTTTAGCAAGCATGCTGTATTAAGAATGCTATTATTTTCCTTTATAACCATGTTATAAGGGAAAATGATACAGTAAATTGACTTTTATCAATTTACTTGCATCTTCTTACATCTTCACAACCATGCGTGAAAATCGAATTGTATCCGCACTTGCTTGTGGATGCTATGCGATTTTAACGCAGCCCTATTCATTTCTATGGGGCTTGCGTTGCGTGAAAACTCAGAATATAGAACATGCAGCAATTTTCACGCAACGCACAAGTGATGCGTGAAAATCACTGCTTATCTGCACAACCCCATTGAAGTGAATGGGTCCAGATTCAGTGCGGGTACAATGCGTTCACATCACGCATTGCACTCGCGCGGAATTCTCGCCCTCACTTCCCCTGACGAAGCCTTGCGGCGAAACGCGTTGGGTAGGTGAGGGGACACTGTGAAGGGGGCAGCTCATGTTCATGTATCTGTTTATATACATTTACTCTGACTGTTATTCTATTTATTGTGTGGTCACATGTGTTCCCACTTGCATCTAATTAACATCTGACACTGTGTCTTACAATGTATTTGTACTTAACCCTGGTTGGCCCTATTATCGTTTATGACCATTGCTTGACACTTTGTCCTACAATTTAACATTATTAACCCTTGTTGCACTCTGCATTTGCACTTTATTTACATCCTGCTTGCGGCAACACGTGACTACATTATGTAAACCTTCGATTTCATGTATGAATTGATACTTTTAACATGTCATGTACTGGCCCCCTCCCTCATGTGTCTCCTGCCTGATCATTCCCCCTGTTCCATATGAGACTCCATGTGTATGTTTTTATGAGATTTTCAATAAAGTTTAATTCTTGACAAATTATTAGTGTTTGATTAGATTTTTGTGCATAGAGATATATATCATATTTGGGTAAACACATGTTCTTTATAGGTTGCTGTATGCTAATTAGAAGCATTGGCACAGGAGGAGAGGGAGAGGAGATGGCTGTGTTTCTCAAGGGGCTTCTCCTTCTCCCTGGCTGTGAGCTGCCCAATTGCAGCGGAGAGTGTCACAGCCACGGAGACGGTGAACTTTTTTCCCCTTCCTGGCAGTGAAAAGAAGTTTATGGCACAAACCCATTTATTATCCTTCTGACTACGGAAAATTCTATAATTTCATAACCGTGAAATGAAAAAAGAAAAACTAAAAATCACTTTAAAACATCATGTATTTATTTGAATTCTGAAGTCCAAAGCTAATTACAGTACATTCATAACTTATTTATGTGGTACCCAAGGGATATCTAAGCATTAATTTACATCTAGATTTTAATCTATTGCTAAGTCCCACAATAATGGTCTGATTATGTAAGGATGCAATTAAAGTGTGACACACATTAAAAGCAACTGCCAAGAAATGACTTTAACATTTGGTGAAATTCTAGTGCGCACATATATGCTAATATTTAAATGGAACACTAATTCCAGAATTTCAGCATTTGCTGTGCAGTTGAATGCAATATCTTATGGTATTTGGTCAGTATTTTGCCTCAGTATTTGGTCAGTATTTAAAAAGCCGAAACCAGAAGTGGAACCTGCAGAGAAAAAGGTAGAATAGAAATATTTGTGCCTCTTCAGTGTTTGGACCCATTCCTGGTTTTAGCTTTTTAAATACTGATGCAAATATACTGATCAAATGCTGACTGTCTGAAAGAGGTCTTAGGCATTGGAGAAACTAATTCTAAAGTTATTAAATTAAGCGATAAAGTCCAGAGAAATGATTGCCCTTACGATCTCTACTTCACATCAAATATCTCCAGGTCTGAGAGCATTCTATTTTGTGTAGACCACCAGCTTCTTCAACACAGATGTCAAATCTTTTTCTATTTAAACTTCCTTTGGCATGCACCTGCCACTGTGTTTCACACTTTTAACCCCTTCCGGACCCAACCATTTTTCACCTTAGCCACTTGGATACCGAAGGCTTTTTCGTTTTTGAGTTTACATTTTTCTTCCCTGTCTGCAGAGCCATAATTTTTAAAATATTTTTGTTCACATAGCCGCACGAGGGCTTATTTTTTGTGGGACAAGTTTTACTTTCTAATACAACCATTTAATATGGCAATGTAGCCATAGGAAGAGGGAAAATTACAAGTGGGGTGGAATTGGAAAACAGACTCAATTCCACCACAGTTTTACAGGTTTTGTCCCTATGGCGTTCCCTATGTGGCAAAACTGACCTGTGCCCTTTATTATCTGGGTCAGTACGATTACAATGATACCACATCTGTATAGATTTTTTGTGTTTTAATACTGAAAAAAAAATTTAAACTTTGAATTTTTTTGTTACGTTGAAAAAATTGTGAATAGTCTTGACAAAAAAAATTTAGACTTTTTTTTTTTGGAGTACAGGAGTTTTTGAATACAGCGATGACCATGATGTTTATTTTTTTATTGTTTATGTAAAGGGGGTGATTTAAATTTACAGGCCTCAATAGGAACTGCAGCTCTAATACGCTGGGTGTCTTCAGGCATTAAAACTAAGGACTGTCTAGCACTTCCAGGTTTTTAAAGGGTTAAATGCCTGTGATCAGCATTATTGCAGGTCACAGATATAAGCCACGAGCGGGGCCATATTTATAGGATATGTGTTGCTATCTGGTTTTAACTGGCAGAAAAAAATTCTGGTGATACTTTTCCTTTAGGCCTCATGCACACGACCGTATGTGTTTTGCAGATCCGCAAAACATGGAAGCTGCGGAACGGAACGCAGCCCATTGTAGAAATGTATATTCTTGTCCGCAAGATGTAGGACATATTGATTTGATGCAATAAAACATCATAATTAATTATCAAGACACGACTGCTGGGATCTCTTCTATAATACACGGAGTGCTGTCTACATCTTTTGCGGCCCCATTGAAGTAAATGGGTCCGCGCCCGAGCCGCATGCATGAGACCTTAAGGACATAGACTAACTTGGCAAATTTGGGATATACCGTTACAATGACAGAACCGCATGCATCCATCATGAACGGATCCGGTTGTATTATGTCTTCTATAACCATGATGGATCCGTCATAAACACCATTGAAAGTCAATGGGGGACGGATCCATCTTCTATTGTGTCAGAGAAAACGGATCCATACCTATTGACCTACATTGTGTGCCAGGACGGAATCGTCTTGCTCCACACCACATCGCGGACAGAAAAACAATCCATGCAGCGTTTTGGTGTCCGCCTCCAGAGCGGAATGGCGACTAAACGGAGGCAAACTGATGCATTCTGAGCGGATCTTTTTTCATTTAGAATGCATTAGGGCAAAACTGATCCATTTTGGACCACTTGTGAGAGCCCATGATGCATCTCGGAAACGGAAAGCCAAAATGCTGGTGTGAAAGTAGCCTAATTTTTTTCATATTATACTTTTTCTCATCCCTTATTGTACTTCATTACCTTTATTTATAAAAAAAAAAATACTAAATTTACTGAAAACTTGGACGAATTTGCTATTTTCTAAATTTGAATTTCTCTGCTTTTAAGACAGATAGTTATCCCACATAAAATAGCTGTTCACCATGTTCCTATTTTTTTTTAGGACATTAAAATGCTTAGCATTTTAGAAGCAACTTTTCAAATTTTCCAGAAAATTTCCAATATCAACTTTTGAAGACCAATTCAGTTATGAAATCACTCTGAGGGGCTTACATAATAGAAACCACCCATAAATGAACTCATTTTAGAACTTACATCCTTCAAGTTTATTCAAAACTCTCATATACTCAAGGTCCCACGCGATACCCTTTCCACCCTTCTCCACCCTTCTTTACTATTCTCAACACAACAAGAAAGTGTACATTCTCGCTCGTTAGTACCGCAGCGTTAGAATTTAATCAGGAGGTATAGCGCCAGTGTAAAACATCCTAACTGTGAGTTTATTCAAAACTAATTTTAGAAACTTTGTTAATCCTTTAGGTGTTCCACACGAATTAAAGCAAAATAGAGGTGACAAGTTTTTATTTATTTTTTTGCAGATTTTCCATTTTAATCCATTTTTCCTGTAACACAGCAAGGGTTAACCGCAAAACAAACATCATTATTTCTATCTTGATTCAGTGGTTTACAGAAACATCCCATATGAGATCATAAACTTCTGTATGGGCACACAGCAGTGGTCAGAAAGGAAGGAGCACCGCACCGTATGGTTTTTAGAGGGCAGAGATTGCTGGAAAGGTTTTTGGGTGCCATGTCACATTTAAAGAGCCCTGAGGTGCCGCTGATGATTTTTTCAAGGGGTGTAGTAAGCACTTTGACCCATTAGACATTTCATAAAATTTAGAAACACTTGGCTATGAAAATGTTGCTTTAGCCACAATGCTCCCTCCCTGTTAACCCTTCCATACCACGGACCGCAGCCATATTATGATTGGGGGCTGCAGGGGGGGTTAAAATGTATAACTTTGGGGGCATTAACTCTTTGATCCTCTCGGTCACAGACCGCGGGGATCAGAGATAGCTAAAAAAGAGTTGCAAACCGCAGGTCTGAATTGACCTGCGGTTTGCAGCGATCGCCCATATGGGGGGGGGGAATGATTTCAGCAGGTACCTTGTTCCGATCACTGCCGGCTGAGCAGGAGTGCTCGGAACTACTCATGACGTACCAGTACGTCATGTGTTCTTAAGGACTCGGGAATTATGCCGTACTGGTACGTTATGTGTCCTGTAGGGGTTAAAGAGATCCTATTGTACCCCTACAATGGAAACCCTTAAAATAGGACCTAATTTTAAAACTACACCCCACAAGAAATTCCTCAATAGGAGTGATAAGTGATAAGTATAAAAATTATTGCACAACAAAGTGAAAATAGCCATTTTAACAGATATTCCGTTTCAGTGCACAATATCCTATGCCCATCGTGTGTGTGTGTGTTAAAATTGAGCCAGTGCTTCCTGGTTTTATAAACAACCTACATGTGGCCCTAGTTTTGCCTCAATGAAAGGGCTCAGGAGTAGAGATACGTGAATCGTAATTGACGAAGTGGAATTCAATCCGAATTTCAGAAAAAATTTGATTCTCACCGAATCCGAATTTCCTCACGCTTCATGGTAACAAATCAAATTTTTTCCTAAAATGGCTGCTGCACGTTAGGACATGGAACAAGGAACTTTGGGAACGAGGAATCACCCGCAATGCCATGCATACAGCCAATCAGCAGCCCGCCTTCAGCCAGAAAAGTATTATATTCTGTGGGCTCAGCTCCACTATACAGCAAGAGCTACTAGAGGACAGTCAGCAGTTATTGTCCAGCAAAGATGTGCAGGAGACATCCGCCGCTTTCTCCGGTAGGAGGGCAAGTAGTGATGAGGAGAGTGGTGTGGGAGCTGGTGTTGTGAGCGGTCAGGCTCCTGACCCAGAGACCATTGAGGAGGACATCAGTGACGTGCAGACACTACTCGATGATGATGATGTAGCTGATCGCACTTGGGAGCCAGATGAATTAGGGGTTTCATCATCATCAAGAGAAGAGGGTGGCAGCTTGCCCGTGAGGCAGTGGCTAGCATGGTCGGGAGTCAGCAGGGTGGCATCAGTGGGAGGTTGGGAGCCAAACATGCCTGGGTAGACCACCCGCTTCGCCGGAACCTACCTGCGCAGAAAGTAGTGGTGCAGGGACTCATGGAAGCAGCGGTGGTAGCAGTCAGTCAGTGTTTAGTGTTGGGGGTAAAATCACTACTTGGCGGTGTGGCAGTTTTTTGTTAAGCTGCCGGCGGAGGTGAACAGGGCCATTTGTAGAACCTGTGGGCAGAAAGTGAAGCATGGCCAGGGTGTCAATGTTGGCACCATGGCCCTTCGTCAACACATGCAGCGTCACCATAAAGTGGCCTGGGAGAACCGTGGCTCCGATGTGGTGATCCAGCCTGCAGCAGCAACCGCTGCATCACCCAGTGGCACACACCCAATTTCAGGCAGTCAAGGCTCCACCACCTCAGCCGAAGGGAGCTGTCTGTCCTTCCCATCATCTGTCAGTCCTCATGCTCCTGCTCCGCCTCCTGCTCCTCGTCAGTCATTCTGTCAGCAATCAGTCACCGAAGCGATTGTCAAGATACAACAGAATGTGTGAACTCATCCAACAGCGCTCCTGGCCAAGTTGCTGGTGCTGCATTCCCTCCCTTTCCAAGTGGTGGACTCTGCACCTTTCACAGAACTGATGGCTTGTGCCGAGCCGAGGTGGAGAGTCCCAAGCCATCATTTATTTACCAAAAAGTCAGTGCCAGCCCTGCACTCGTATGTTGAACAGATGGTGGGCCAGTCCTTGAGCCTGTCGGTGTCTGCCAAAGTGCAGGGCAGCGCTGACGTGTGCGTGTGGAGCTGTAACTACGGTCAGGGACAATATATGTAATTTACGGCCCACTGGGTGAATGTGGTTACTGCACAGCCACACCAGCAACTTGGCCAGGTAACGCCGCTTCTGCCTCCACGTTTTCACGCCAGTTGGTCCTGCGACAATGTCTGCCTCTGCCTCCTCATCCTCCACTTCAGGGACAATTCACAATGCCCCTCCAGCATACCATGGTGACCGACAACGGGAAGAACATGGTGTCGGCGCTGCGTCAAGGAGGGCTGAGCCATGCATCCTGCATGGCACACATGTTCAATCTGGTTGTCAAGTGGTTCCTTAAGTCTTCAACCTATCTGCAAGACATCCTAAAAATGGGCAGGAAACTTTGCATGCACTTTAGCCACGTGTACACCACCAAACGCACTCTCCTTGAGCTGCAACGGCAGTACGACGTCCCCCAACATAGGCTGATATGCGACGTTTGCACACGTTGATATTCCACCCTCCATATGTTGGACCGACTATACGAACAGAGAAAGGCCATAAACGATTTCTTGATGATCCAAATGGACAGGAGTACTCCCCTGTCTAACTTCGATGTCAGCCAGTGGCAGCTCATGCATGACACCTGCCGATTACTCAGGCCCTTTGAGGAGGCCACGTTATTTGTCATTTGCCAGGACTACAGGATGAACAATGTCATTCCACTGCTTCATGTCCTGGAAAAGATTCTGGTAAATCTGGCTGGTCAGGGATACGTGGCACCTAGATCTAATGGCCACATGAGCCCTGTGGAGCCTGAACTGGAGCAGGACATTAGAACACAAGCAATGTGTAGCGAAATGGGTGGTTTTTCTACGAAGGTGACAGGAGAGGAGGAGCAGCCAGAGGAGCTGCAGGGCAATGAGGAAAATGAGGATCCAGATACACTGTGGCAGTATGCAGTGGAGATGGAGACAGGGGGTCCCTCCGAGTCACTTGCATAAACGGCCCGATGAATCCTCACTTGCTTGCGTAGTGACAGCCGAATTGTCACCATTCAGCAGAGTGATGACTTCTGGCTCTCCACCTTGCTGTACCCTGGTTACCGGTCCAAAATGGGGGCCTTTTTTTTTTTTTACACCCGCTGAGTGGGAGGACAAACTGAACTACTATAGAGACATCCTTTGTGTTCAGTTGGCCTCTGCCTATCTGCGCCATCGTCCATCCTCTCACAGGTCTGACCGGGGGGGCCCTCTGCGCTCACGTTCCTCTGCCATGCCTGCTGTGGTAGGGTCGGGGGTAGGAGCAATTCCAGCTCCCTCAGCAGCAACTTGAGTCTAGAGTCTCTGATGAGCAGTTTTCTTTGCCCGCCTAGTGAAGAAACTACTCACCCACAGCAGCAGCTAGACCTGGAGCAGAACCTGAAGCAGTAGGTGGTGTCATACTTGGACAGCACCCTGCCACCCCACATTGAAGATCTGCTGGACTACTGGGCAGCCAAACTGGAATTGTGGTCACAACTGGCAGAGTTTGCCATGGAAAACCAACACTTTGACAAGAGTCCATTTTTTTGTGCCTACCTGCCTCAGCTAGTATTCTGATGCTGCCACCCCCCTGATGCCACACATCTGATGCCAAGTTCTCCTTCTTTCACCCACCATCTTCAGCTGGTACTGGTATTGCCACCCACCTCCCCACTCTGTCACCGGGTCACTCTGTGGTCTCCTGATGCTGCTGCCACCTCCACACTATATCATCTTGCCAATCTAAGGTCTTTTCATGCTGCTGCCACCTCCACACTGTCATTGTGCCACCCTGTGGCCTCCTCCTGATGCTGCTGCTGCCACCTCCAGACTCTGTCATTGGGCCACTCTGTGGTCTGCTCATGCTGCTTGCACCTCACCGCTATGTCATAGGGCCATTCTGTGGACTTCTCATGCTGTTCTCACCCTCCTCACTTCTTGACTGGGCCACTATTTTGCCTTTCGACCTGGCTGACATCATCATTTATTTTTATTCTTCTGATCTGCCAGAAGGAAGGTAAAATGAGACACACAACGGATCCTGTCTATGTAACAGGTGTAAGGCCTGCATGACATGGTCCCTATTTTGCATCAGAATTGGCTTATTTTTTGCCTTTAGCAATACCGATGGATTACTGACCAAATGCTGACCGAGTGAAGGCGGATGCTCCACAGACAGGACCCGTTTTTTGGGGGTTATTGTTCTGATGGATCACAGAAAGTTCAAAATAATCAGTGACGTCAACACAAGCTTACTGCTGACACCCTCTCTGTCGGGGGGAGCTCTACTTGTATAAACGTTTAATAGAACAGGTTCTGTAGACGTCTATGAGGAATCAGCTGCCGATGGTGTAAAAGGAGTGCGCTTCTTCTTGACGCTAACATTGACCCGTAAGGCTGAGTTCACACTTGAGTTATCAGTTTTGGCCCCGTAACTGCCCAAATAAGTGAAGTGTGCAGTGATTCTAAGAGTGACACCTGTCATCTGCATGTCATACTGACTCACAGTATTGTTTCACTACCACAGCAGACTCCTTATGTGTGTTACTGCAAGGCACAGTGTTCTACACCATTATAAAGGCTCTCTGCAGCCAGGAAAGAGCCGTTTTTGAATGTGATTCGCCACAAATAACTTCGTATCGAACCAAATTTTTTTGAAAAACGGCCGAATCTAATTTTTGAGAAATTCGCTCATCTTTACTCAGGAGTAAAAGAGCACCATGCACATTGTGACTCATTGTGGTGATTTACACTGATTGTACTAACAACTGTAAAGACTCTGGAGTGAAATAATTTAAATGGAACCCTTAAAAATTTACCCCATTTTGTAAAAGCCCTGCCCCTCAAGGTATTAGGGGTGGAGTAATCATTTTGACACCACAGGTATTTTGCAGAAATGAATGCACAGTGAACTGTGCAAAGTGTAAATTGCAAGTTTTCCACAGATATGACATTTCAGTGACCAATATGTTGTACCCAGCTGGTGCCATCTGAGACACTCCACGTCCTTTAAATTGTTATGCCAGTTCTTTTAAGTAAGGAAAAGCCATAAATGTAGACCTGAACTGCTGTTTAGCTATTCTGCAGGCTTAAGGAGGTAAAAAACACCTTTTAGCTTTTCAGCACAGATTTTAATTGATTCCTTTATGGGCACCATATTGCCTTTGAACAGCCTCTGGGGTAGCCCCGATTATCCCCCCTGCACGCTCATATTCAGGATGGCAAGCGGTAGCAGCAGAGTGTCAGCTATAATATACAGCTGACACTCTGCTGCTACGGCCGTCATCATTGCTGTCACCAATGTCGGACCTTTAGCCCCTTCCGTGCTGCAATCCGTCAATGTATGGAGGGGGTAACAGGAAGGGAGTTTCCTCCCTCCCTCCCTCTCCATCAAACCGCTGCGCTGGTGTTGCAGCGTCCCAATTATTTGAAGGTTTAACAAAGGGACGGAGCTAAATCCCCCCCCCCCCCCCCCAACAATGCTAGAAAGGCTGGTCAACGACATGACCTGCTATTGGCTGCTCCCCCCGTCGCTGGATGTTTGTATTTCCCTGTCACGCAGATCAAGTGGTAGCCGTGCAGGGTGTCGGGGACTAGATAAGTACCTGTAGGAGGGGCCCAGGCATTGGGGGGGGGGGGGTATTTGTAGTTGAATAACTCCTTTAATACCAGGCATAATCTGCTAAGTTTTGCTGAGTAGGTAGCTGGTCAGATGGGTGGTGAAATTAAGGACATAGGTCTACAATGAAGTTTCTGGGCTTTGTAGAAAGAAGGGAGACAATTTTCTTGCAGCAAAGTTGATCTATAATTTTATGCTGATCTGGCATATTGCTATGTTTGTACATGCTCCTTGCATGAAACTGGTCCATTACACTTATATTAAAATTCACAGGCAATGTCTATGCTGATAAATAGAAAAGGTGTACCATAGGGTAATAACTTACAGGTAAAAATTGGATTCCAGAATAAGGCTCACCTTGAATGGTTGTGCTAACCTTAGGCACAACTCTAGTGAAGGCTCATCAAGATAAGTGCTGGAATCCCAAAGGACGGTTGGTCTGCAGCCACGGATGGAGGTCTTCTTATTGGGGAGGCCTGAACGCCCCAAGAAGATGAGAAATTGCCAACAGATAATACTCCCACATCGCAAGAAACCAACCAAAGGTCCAAAGTACTGTAACTTAAAGTATTTATTTTGCAAATATACAGCACGTTTCGGGGAGTCTCCCCCCTTCTTCAGGTAAAACTGCATAAACACACTAACATGTATCAGACATATATATGTATATGTGTGTGTGTGTGTGTGTGTGTGTATATATATATATATATTGTGGGGAGTCGCTCTGGTAGACAGCGGTGCGGGTGCAGTTTAGAGGCAAAACAAGGAGTCCAGATTGTGCAACAAACAGTGTTTTATTCACACTTGCACACAAAATGAAAAACAGTCTCTTGGTGACAGTTCACACACAACGGAAATAACGTAGCCAAACAAAAACAGTCCAACACAGGTTCAGTCACCTGGGAGGTGTAGGTGCAGGTTCGCACCACGCTGTCGGCCCAGCCGCAGGAGAATCCAGCTTCAGGTAGCCAGGAACAAAATACCTCCTTGCTGAGCTCTTTCCTCCTGGACAGAGAACTCCCAGCCCTGTTAGCAGCTCCAGGATAATCACACTCCCCAGACACAGCTGCTGGCTGCGTTTTATATCCAGCCCAAAACATGGACTGGACCGTGGGGAGCAGCCACCCACCCTACTCTTTAGCTGCTCCCAGTAAGAGCCGGCCCGGATCGGCTTTGCAGCCATGCTATTAACAAAGTCAAACAGCACTAGCTGCTGCAGACAAAAACCCGGCTCTCACCTCACCGAGGCCAGCAACCTCGGTGACACGTACCTGCCATCACATATGACACCTTGCACCTTACCACATACCCCCCCCCTTTGTTCAACCCTGAGGGGGTGAACACACGTGAGGCAGTGGACGCGGGACAGGGCATCTGCGTTGCCCTGCAAGCGGCCTGCCCTGTGTTCCACGGAAAACTTGAAATTTTGAAGAGATAGGAACCACCTGGTGACCCGAGCATTCCTCTCCTTGGCCTGACTCATCCATTTGAGGGGGGAATGGTCGGTCACCAGACGGAACCTCCTCCCTAACAGGTAGTAGCGGAGAGATCTGAGTGCCCACTTGATAGCCAGGCACTCCCTCTCCACTATACTATACCTGGACTCGGCGGGACTGAGCTTACGGCTCAGGAAGACAACGGGATGTTCTTCCCGTTGACCTCCTGCGACAGTACCGCACCGAGGCCTACCTCCGAGCGTCGGTCTGTACGACAAACTCCTTGTTGAAGTCGGGTGTCACCAAAACCGGGGACCCACACAGGGCCGACTTCAACGCGGAGAAAGCCTCCTCCGCCTTCTCACTCCAGCTAACCCTCCCAGACTTTCGCCCCTTCAACAGGTCTGTCAATGGCGCTGCTATTGTGGCAAAGTGGGGCACAAACCTCATGTAGTAACCTACAATCCCCAGGAACGACTTTACCTGCCTGGTGGTGACCGGTCGGGGCCAGTTACGAATGGCCTCTACCTTAGTTACCTGAGGTTTGATGACTCCCGCCCAATTACATATCCCAGATATTTTGTCTCCTCTAACCCTATGGAGCACTTCTTTGGGTTAGCGGTCAGTCCGGCTTTCCTCAGGGCATCCACTACCGCCTGCACCTTGGGTAAATGGCTTTCCCAGTCGGTGCTGTGGATGACTACATCATCTAAGTAGGCCGAGGCGTACCGACGATGTGGTCGCAGCACTATGTCCATTAACCTTTGGAAAGTGGCGGGGCGCCATGCAGGCCAAAGGGTAACACCTTGTAGTGATACAGGCCCTGCGAGGTAACAAATGCGGTTTTTCCTTAGCCGACTCCGTTAAGGGTACCTGCCAGTACCCTTTGGTGAGGTCTAGCACAGAAAAATAACGGGCTTGCCCTAAACTCTCAACAAGCTCGTCTACCCGGGGCATGGGATACGCATCAAACTTGGACACTTCATTTAACTTGCGAAAATCGTTGCAGAACCGCAACGTCCCATCCGGCTTGGGTATTAGGACTATGGGACTGGCCCACTCACTCTTCGACTCCTCAATGACATCGAGCTTCAACATTAACTGTACTTCCTCCGCGATGGCCCGTCGCCGAGCCTCGGGTACCCGGTATGGTTTTAACCGGATCTTGGCCTGAGGCTCAGTGACGATGTCATGTTGGATGAGAGACGTGCGGCCAGGGAGGTCCGAGAACACATCCGTGTTCCGACTGATGAACTCCCTGACTTCCTGAACTTGTTTGGAAGACAGGCTGTCTGCAATTTTTACCGTGGTTACTGCTTCACAGGCCTCGAACTGTGGGGCTGGACACTTTTCACCTAGAAGCCCTGGCCGGGGGCTGTGGTCGTCGGCCGTGTCCCTATCTTTCCAAGGCTTAAGTAAATTCACGTGGTACACCTGCTCCGGCTTGCGCCTCCCTGGCTGGTGTACTTTGTAATTTACTTCCCCTACCTTCTCGATCACCTCATAGGGGCCCTGCCACCTAGCTAGGAATTTGCTGTCAAGGGTGGGTACCAGAACCAACACTCGATCTCCCGGATTGAAGCCCCGTACCCGAGCCTGACGATTATACACCCTACTCTGGGCTTGTTGTGCTGCCTCCATATGCTCCCGGACCAGCGGCAACACCCTTTCTATCCGTTCCTGCATCTGGGTGACATACTCAATGACACTTTTGTGGGGGACAGGCTGTTGTTCCCATGCTTCCTTGGCGATATCCAACAGGCCCCGAGGGTGTCTGCCATAAAGCAGTTCGAAGGGCGAGAACCCAGTAGAGGCCTGGGGTACCTCTCGCACTGCGAACATGAGATAGGGCAGAAGCAGATCCCAGTCCTTCCCATCTCTAGACACCACCCTCTTTAACATATTTTTAGAGTTTGGTTAAACCTCTCAACCAGACCGTCTGTTTGCGGATGGTAAACGGACGTCCGTAGCTGCTTTATACGCAACAATTTACACAGTTCCTCATTACTTTGGACATAAAAGGGTCCCTTGGTCTGTCAGAACCTCTTTTGGCAGGCCCACACGGAAAACATCTCCATTAACTCTTTGGCAATGAGCTTAGCTGAGGTATGTCGCAGAGGCACCGCCTCCGGATACCGAGTGGCATAGTCGAGAACTACCAGAATGTGTTGGTGGCCCCTGGCAGACTTTGGTACAGGCCCAATTAAATCCATAGCGATTCGCTCGAACGGTACTTCAATAATAGGCAGAGGTACCAGAGGACTACGGAAATGTGGTTGGGGGCTAGTTATCTGACAGGTTGGACAGGACTTACAATAATTTTCTACCTCCTTGAACACACTGGGCCAATAAAACCGCTGCAGTATGCGGTCCTGGGTTTTCTGCCACCCCAGGTGTCCCCCAAGAACATGTTGGTGGGCAAGCTCCATGACAAGCTTGCGATATGCTGTGGGCACCACCAACTGTTCAACCGGTTCACCTCGGATTTGGTTCACCCGATACAACATATCCCGCAGAACAATAAATCGTGGGAACATTAACTCAGCCCCTGGTTTCTGGGGTTTACCATCAATTTCCAGCACATTCTCCCAGGCCCTGGTTAGGGTTTGGTCCCGGTGTTGTGCGGTCCCAAAATTTTCCCCGGAGACATTGAGGTCTGCCAACTCAGGTCCCGGTGGCAAGTCCTCCGTGTCTCCCACCATTACACTCCAGTGGGGTTGTCTCCCCCTCTACCGCTGGAGCAGTGGTCACCCCTACCGCCGGCCCTTCAGACTCGGGCTCCCAGGGTTCTGGCCTTCCAGGGGTATCAGGCCACTCTACTAGGGTCACCCCTGTCTCGGGTCCCTCAGATACCTTTATTACCGGCCACAGCGCCGGAAAACCGAGGAAGTCCCTCCCAAGTATCAGTTCGTGTGGGAGTTTAGTAGCGACAGCCACCTCGTGGGTCCACCTACCAGCCGCTGTGGACAAAGTCACTAGTGCAGTGGGATAGTCTTTCAGGTCTCCGTGGATGCACAGGACCCCGACTTTACGGCCAGTATACTCCGCAGGCCGTACAAGTGCAGCCCTTACCAGGGAGACTAAACTCCCGGAGTCCAGCAGAGCCACCGCCAGAGAGTCTCCCACCTCTACCTGACACAGGTGGTTATGGTCCTGCACCTCACGGGTGCCAGTTGCGCACAGCTTCCGTGCATACAGGGAGTGACGACCCCCGTAGTTCATATCCATCGGCTCATCCCGATGCGGACAGTCGGCCCTGATGTGGCCTGGCTCCTGACACCTCCAGCATACCACGGGAGGCGGACTCGCAGGGGGTATATTCCGGGCAGGCCGCTCTGTCGCCGGACGTCGGAACTGGGGCAGAGGCCTCCGGGGTTTGACTGACCCCTTCCCCGCAAGAGTCCCCTGCAGGTTTCTGGTGGCCTCGTAGCGCTCCACCAGGTCGACCATCTCCAGGGCATTGGTGGGCGATACCTGGCCGATCCAGTGCTGGAGGGGATAAGGCAGGGCCCTCCAAAGATGTCCGCCAACAGTCGATCCAGCATGGCAGTGGGACTTAGTAGATCGGGCTGCAGCCACTTTTGCAGCCTGTGCAGCAGATCGTAGAACTGCGGCCTAGCGGGTTCAGTCGTTTTAAAGTCCCACTGGTGGACTCTTTGGGCGCGGACCAGCACGTTCACGCCCAGTCTGGCTAGGACCTCTCCTTTCACAGTGTCATAGTCTGCCGCTTGGTCGTCCGACAAGTCGAAAAACACCTGCTGGGGTCCGGAAGCCAGGAACGGAGCGACCACCTCAGCCCACTGGTCACGGGGTAACTTTTCCCTCACGGCGACCTTCTCAAAAACCGCCAGGTACGTCTCAACGTCGTCTGCGGGGGTCATTTTTGGGATCGCCGCACGGACCGCTTCCGGGCATCTTGGACGTGGTGGGACGCTCCTGCCGCCTGTAACGCCATCACATGTTGTAGCAGTAGTTGGTTGGTCTCCCGCTGCTGCACGTTAGCCTCTATGAGAGCCTTCACAGCAGCCTCCATGTTGCCAGAAACTCCTGCTTGCAGCTTTGCTGGCTTAATATATTCCATACACTTTAGAAAAACAAAACTTCGGCGTTCACGCCAGCCTCACTGCGCATGCCCGCATCCTCCACCAAATGTGGGGAGTCGCTCTGGTAGACAGCGGTGCGGGTGCAGTTTAGAGGCAAAACAAGGAGTCCAGATTGTGCAACAAACAGTGTTTTATTCACACTTGCACACAAAATGAAAAACAGTCTCTTGGTGACAGTTCACACACAACGGAAATAACGTAGCCAAACAAAAACAGTCCAACACAGGTTCAGTCACCTGGGAGGTGTAGGTGCAGGTTCGCACCACGCTGTCGGCCCAGCCGCAGGAGAATCCAGCTTCAGGTAGCCAGGAACAAAATACCTCCTTGCTGAGCTCTTTCCTCCTGGACAGAGAACTCCCAGCCCTGTTAGCAGCTCCAGGATAATCACACTCCCCCAGACACAGCTGCTGGCTGCGTTTTATATCCAGCCCAAAACATGGACTGGACCGTGGGGAGCAGCCACCCACCCTACTCTTTAGCTGCTCCCAGTAAGAGCCGGCCCGGATTGGCTTTGCAGCCATGCTATTAACAAAGTCAAACAGCACTAGCTGCTGCAGACAAAAACCCGGCTCTCACCTCACCGAGGCCAGCAACCTCGGTGACACGTACCTGCCATCACATATGACACCTTGCACCTTACCACAATATATATATATATATATATATATACACACACATAAAAATGCCAGAAAAACCACCAAAACAGGTTCACAGGTTAAGGGGGAGCGGTCCCAACGTGATGAGTATGCGCCCAAAAGAAGAACAATGTCATGAACTCAAAAGAGTATAAAAATTTCATTAACACAATAAATAGATGAAAACATTGGTGGTTCAAGTGGTGGAGAAAAAAAAGGAAAGAGATAATCTTGAGAAGCGATCTCCAAGGGTATCGGAGCTATTGCTGTAATCCTGCGGTCACGTAACCGGATTCCCAATCACATGACACCTGCCGGGACCATGTGGTGCCCCGTAACCTAGAAACAGGGGGCCGGGCCTGGTGGTGAGAATGTATGGCGTGACCTGAGGAACTGAAAGATAGGAGGAGGGAGGAACAGAGGGCGGCCCCGTGGTCAAGTGAGCGCAATTGCGGTCACGTGACGCAGTTGCAGAGGAAAATGGATGGTAAACACTCCAACCTATGCGGGCTGCCTGGGAATAAGTATCCAAAGTGGGGAGGAGAAGCCAATTACAGATTAGATTAAGAAAAAGGGCTATAGAAAATATAAATATAATAAGAAGACCTCCGTCCGTGGCTGCAGATCAACCGTCCTTTGGGATTCCAGCATTTATCTTGATTAGCCCTCACTAGAGTTGTGCCTAATGTTAGCACAACCAGTCAAGGTGAGCCTTATTCTGGAATCCAATTTTTACCTGATCTGTACGTTGTTACCCTATGGTGCACCTATTCTATTTATCAGCATAGACATCACCTGTGAATTTGATCCTTCTATACGGTTCATCTGGACACTCCGGCAACACAGAGGAGCTATTGAGTATTCAACACTATGGATTACGCCACTCATCGGCTTGAACAACGTTAGCACCTTATTATACAGTGCGTCCAGGCTCAAAATCTATCCACCTCTGATACTACTTTGGAGTCGAACAAACCTTACGAAGGTATTGATGAAAAATGATTATTTCCACTATTCCAAGACCTATAGAAATATATGGTCAGTGAAATTCAATAGCAACTGGTTGCAAAGTTTTTAGAAATATATCTCGCAGAAGGCCTGGTCCCTAGGGGTCTTCGCTTGCGATTCAAGCATTCCTTTGAGGATGATTTAGACTTTAGCAAAGATTGGGACAATTATCTTTAAAATTGCGCCGGGGTCTTATGTCTAGACTTTTGACTAAAAGAAAGATTCTAGCATCGGATCTAGGCACGAAAATTTCTATATGTCATGAAAACATTCTTTGTCATAAAGAACATCAATCTTATTGTAAATTTGACCGGATGGAACACATCATGGTTAATCATGCAGGAAAAAGACACCATTAACAAAAAAGCGGGGAAACTAATTAGAGATAGGACTGATTTCAAAACCAACATAAAGTTTGGGCTCAAAGATCAAACACTAAATGAATTCCTGAGGGCACCACTACTATTGAAACCCAAAGGGGGCCCCAACCCCCATGCGCCCCTCACACCCACAGAACCACACGCTCCAAAACGCAGTATTTGCACTCAAATCCAACAAAACAGTAACTTTCACCGATAGCAACAAATGAAATACCAATACCCCTACTCAATACTAGTGATGAGCAGCAGGGGCAATATTCGAATTCGCGATATTACGCGAATATTCGCCATATATTCGAAAATTCGCAAATTCGTAATCTCTAGTCATTATTTTCTTGATTGCGAAAATTCGCATATAAAAATTCGCATAAAATTAGCATAAAGATTTGTGTACATTTTTATGCAAATTTTTATGTGCGAATTTTCGCAATCAAGAAAATTATGACATTACTTTCTTGATTGCGAAAATTTGCATATAAATAATTTGCATAAAAATGTGCATAAACTGGTATTTCAAAGGTATCTTTTAAATGCCAGTTTATGCAAATTTTTATGCAAATTTTTGTGAATTTTCGCAATCAAGAAAATAATGACATTACTTTATTGATTGCGAAAATGTGCATATAAAAAATTTGCATAAAAATTCGCATAAACTGGTATTTGAAAAAAAAGAATATTCGCAATTGCAAATATATTTCACGATATTCTAAATATTCGCGAATTCTCGAAGTGCCGATATTGGCGATTAAAATTCACAATTCGAAAATTCATGATCACCACTACTCAATACAAACCCTGATCCCGCACACCCCAGAAATTCCATTAGTGTCTCAGAAACACCACTCCTGATCCCAGTTGCTCTCTTTCCACTATCACTACATCCATCACACATCCATCTCCAGTAATGTCCGAGGCCCTTTTTTATACACCAATAGCCAATACATCACATTCTGGGACTGCTCTTGCCATACGCTCTTTGGACGGTACCAACACAGGTCCATCGGAAATCCACCATGGATCTGTTCGGTCAAGAAGTACTCTCCAGTTGTGGTCCACTTAAACTTCCTCCTACTTCTTTTCCATCTTCCAAACTCCAGGCCACATCATTGCAGTCCCCCTATCGGTCTCCATCCCCATCACCCTTTACCCCTGTGGATCTGGAATTAGACTCACTTATAACTCTTTATGCTGCATCCTCTTCTCAGTCTCCAAACATACCTACTTGTACCAACTGCCATATGCACACTAATACTTATCAGGGACAATCGGACCTGTCAAACACCACCTCACCTTCCAATCTGGGCCCAACCTCTTTTTTATCCCTACCCTGACCTTTTTCTTGATCTACACAACTTCGTCAGAAAACTGATTCTCAAAAGACATTTTGGTATTTTGGAAAATTCCACCAGGGCGACCAAAAAACCTCCCCCTAAGGCCCCCTTCACCCCTGAAGAACCACATTTTATCACTACTGAACTGAGAACTCTGTCCAATTTTTACCCCATTCACCATAAGGGCAATTTTATAGATACTTTATATGATCTAGTAATGGAGGAATTTCGCACCATTCACCAGAAACCCATATTCAACTGTCATCTCAGTTTCAAAGAAAAGGCAGTGGTCAAACGACTACAGGAAAACACCAAAATCGTGATCCACAGTGCGAACAAAGGCGGTGATATAGTGACTCAGAATAGAGCAGAGTATATCAGAGAAGCACCTTGTATTCTTAATTCTGACACTAATTACTATCTTCCTGTTACTGAAGATCTGACAACAGAACACAGACTGGCATTCAAAACCCTTATTGAATTGGCAACACATATACTCAATAAAAAAGAACAGGAGTATATTCACATTACAGACCCTGTAATTGCAACTTTTTATCATCTGCCTAAAATCCACAAGGACACTGTAAACCCACCAGGCCGACCCATCATTTCAGGGATTTCTTCCCTTAAATGTAATTTATCGCACTACGTTGACGTTCTCCTGCAAAATTATGTTTTGAAGCTACCCTCTTACCTTAAGGACTCCACTTCTTTAATACAATCATTGAAAGAGGTTAGATGGGAAAAAACATACCAATGGTTGACATTAAATACAAGGCTGTAACATCCAACATAAATTTGGTATCAAATTTATTTATGGGGGTCTTTGAGGATAGTTTTATTTATGGCTCTAAATTCTGGACAGAGAATATTATATTCTAACCACATTATATTGACGAATAAATATTCATATGGAATGGTGACACCCCTTCTATTGTAAATTTTATCAAGTACCTGCTAATTGGGGCATCACCCTGTCAGGTACACATGACCACTCTAAGATTAAATACCTAGACCTAGAATTAAACATCACTAATGACAAAATAAAGATAGGAATGGGGGCAGCATGAAAGGAAGGGGTTGCGAAAAAATTACTGGGGGAGGGGGGTCCCGTTCAAAAATTTGCTGTTGGCCCAGTCATTTCTAGCTACGCCACTGTGTCTGCTGCATTCAACTTCTGGGTCTCCAAATTGGGGACATGGCCTCAGCTTCAGCTTTACGCCTTGGAGGTGCTGGCCTGCCCTACAGCCAGTGTGTTGTCTGAACGTGTGTTTAGCACAGCAGGGGGCATTATCACAGACAAGCGCAGCCGCCTGTCCACAGCCAACTTGGACAATCTCACATTCATTAAAAAGAACCAGGCATGGATTCCACAGGACTTGTTCGTACCTTATGCAGAATAGACATGTATAGGCCTCAACCAACCATTGTTATACTACAGCTCACTTACTCTTTGTTTTCTTTTTTAGATTTCCCAATGTTTTGGGGTCTACCCCAATTTATAAAAACAAAACAAAAATAAAACACATTGTTGTTGGCGACTACCTTTAGTTTCACAGCCACAAAAGGCTTTATGTCAGGCAGCAATGTAACCGCCAATTGTAATGAACTAAGTTCCCTGTCTGTTATGCAGTGCAGGGGCACTTTGAAAGAAAGAAGGGGTACAGATTAGCCAACAATCTGAATGCCACCTAATTTAAAGCATATATTTCCCAGTCAGGTATGCAGGGCAGGGGTAGTTTGAAAGAAAAAAGGGGTCATGGTGCGCCCCCTTCATCAGACATCTATTTGCCCTGCTAAAGGATCTTTTTAAAAGTGTATAGAAGCCACAAGGGGCCCCCACGCTGCAGATTTATCATGGAGTCATCATGGAGATTTTACAGCAAATAAATACAGCACCCAACAATGTAAACGGCGCCGAATTTACAGAATATAATTCCCAGTCAGGTATGCAGTGCAGGGGTACTTTGAAAGAAAGAAGGGGTACAGATCACCCAACTATCTGAAGGCCACCTAATTTACTGAATATATTTCCAAGTCAGGTATGCAGTGCAGGGGTACTTTATGGCCCAAGAATGTAACATACGATTTATAAAAATTTACCTCCCTGTCATCTATGCAGAGCAGGGGTTTGTATACGGCAAAAATTGGCAAAATGTCACCCACCAATGTAACAGATGATTTTTCGAAATTTAGCTCCCTGTCACCTATGCAGAGCAGGGGTTTGTATATGGCAAAACTGGCAAAAAAACTGTTTTTTCAGCATTGTATGCAAACATACTCTGTGGCACAACAGTACGGGTTTATTAACCCAACTACAGAAATGCAGTTTTTCACCGCAAAATTATAAAACAGTTTTTTCAGCGTTGTATGCAAACATACTCTGTGGCACAACAGTACGGGTTTATTAACCCAACTACAAAAATGCAATATGTGACCCCAAAAATTTTAAAACAGGCTTTTCAGCGTTGTATGCAAACATGCTCTGTGGCACAACAGTACGGGTTTATTAACCCAACTACAGAAATGCAGTTTTTCACAGCAAAATATTAAAACAGTCTTTTCTGCGTACTATGCAAACGTGCTCTGTGGCACAACAGTATGGGTTTATTAACCCAACTACAGAAATGCAGTATGTGACCCCAAAAATTATAAAACAGGTTTTTCAGCGTTGTATGCTTTATTTTTGATAATGTTAGCAGGGACTAGAATGATACCTCAACAAAAATATTATATTTTTAAAAATCCATACAAGTTACACTTTGTTGGCAGATTTCTTGATAGTATCTTTTTTTGTTTTTTCAAGATCTGCTTTCTTACCTGTCTGGAATCCAGTGCCACATGCTGTCCCACTCCCATCCTCAGCCTGGCTCTACTATTTCTCCTTCTTGTCAGCTTGCTGTGGTGACCGAGCTTGCTACAGTAAAATCATGCTGGAAGCTTATTTGATTCCGTCTCTTACAGTGGGACACAGCCTCATTATTTAGGTAGTAGACACAGTCCCTGCTGTTCATTTGTTCATTTGTCCTCTACTTTGTTACACCAGAATAGTTGTGCTAAGTTCAACTGTGCATTATTGCTATATGTCTGCAGCTCAGCATCAGTGCAGCACTACTACAACTCTCCTACACCTAGCATTCTTAAACTCAGCCTCATTGCTGCATTTGCACAGCTCAGCATCAGTGCAGCCACTACTATAGCTCTCTTACATTTTTGTTTCTTAAACTCAGCTTTATTGATGTATGTTCACATCATCAGTGCAGCACTACTACAGCTCTCCTACACCTAGTGTTCTTAAATGTAGCCTCATTGCTGCATGTCCACAGCTCAGTATCAGTGCATCAGCGCTACAGCTCTGCTACACCAAGGGTTCTTCAGCTCAGTTTCATTGCTGTGCTTCCACAGCCTTCCATCAGTGCAGTACTACTACTGCCCTGCTGCACCAGACCACCTGTCCATCCTGCATAATACCTGCTCATCCAGAGTATCCATCTTACCTGGTAAGACCTAACAGCCTTCTTATGGAGTTGGAAGCTTTGAGATGGCCTCTCCCTGTGAAGCATGCTCTCTTTTATTCCTCTCCTTTTGCTCCTTTGTTCTATGCCCTCGCCCTTAATATGGTTGTGATTTCAGAGCTCTCCTCAGGGTCATATTAGAAATGGAAATAGCACTAACCTCCTCAATAGGGCTGTACGGTATCAAGAAGCAGAGAAGGCATTCATGACCACAGGGAACAGTAGCCTTTAAGCATGATTCAGCACCTGTATTAGCAGGGCTGTAAAGGAGCTGTCTACATGAAACCATAGGATATTTTTTATGAAGATTGTTTGCATTGCTACATATGTTAACAATATATAGTTTCAAAAGGTGCATACACCACTTAAATATAATTTTATAATGGACACCATTAGTGTTTTTCAGACTCTAGTTTTGAAGTCAGTCATTAATTAGCGTGGTTCTTTGTTGCATGAATACCAAGAATATAATAGCATACATTTCATTATCATGCGTATAGTATTTACAACAAGCTGTCACTTGCATGTGCCAGACCATAAATTGGAGTTGAAATGCTTTACCTTGCATATTGTTTCATTTTAATGTAGCTCTTTTGTATTCTTAAAAGGATGACATTGATTCTAAAAAAGGTTATCTAAATTATTTTTGGGGTAATTTGTTATTCTCAAAGTTATATTACTGCCATTATCATTTTAGTTTTTACCACATTTCTTTTTGAAATCATAATATTCAGAACAAAAGAGTAAGACAAAAAAAATCCTTTTATTCTTGAAATTAAGCTGTGCCTGGATCTCCTATGGGACTCTTCAGGGTTTTCTTGCAGCTTGCTAAGGGAATGCATATCTCAGTCTCAATTATTTGCTACATATTTCATCCTGTCATTAACCTGTCTTGCTTAATTTTACAAGAAAAGAGGGATTTTGAAGACAGAATTAAGTATTTAATATTAATATTTTTAAGGCCCTTTACAATGTGGTATTTAATTATTTGTGAAGCCTGAAAAAAAAAGTTAATTGCAAAATCCTGTTAAGAAATGTTTGACAGTCACTCTCAGCTTTTTCTAAGTATTAGGACCACATAAGAGATAGTGACCTAAGAATAACCGCATTAAGTACCATAATACTAACTTCTGCTTAGCTTTCCACCTAACCCCTTTTATTCATATTATTTGACAGATAGCAAGCCCATTATGCGGAAGACATTCCTATGTAATTTCCTCTAAAAATTGCTTTAACATTACTACAGACTACTGAGCATTAAACCTAGGTTCCATTAGAAGAGGATTTTATAATATATCTAAGGCTTTATGTATATGGTATCCTGTGGCACACTTGTCCACTGATGTTGCAGCTAGGTCTGTAGATGGCATCCCAGCTGGTCTCATAAATGCTTAATTGGTAATAAATCTGGCAACCAGGCCACTCAAGGTGTAGGCGAGCATTATCCTGTTGAAAAATGCCAGTTGGAAGCCCTTCCATGAAAGGCAACACATTTGGCCACAGGATGTCCTGCATATATCACTGAGCTGTTAGTGTCCCTTGTATCACTACTAGAGGTGACCGACAGTTGTATGCAATAGCTCCCCAGATCATCACACCAGCAGTTTATAGTGCCTCAACACAGCAAAGGCAAGATTGAAGCGAATCTCAAACAGAGCCTAGATTTGTTAATGAAGACAATATAGTTCCAATCCATAGCAGTTCAGGTATCTCTTTCACAACACTGCAGCTAACAAAGGTGATAGTAGCTGCCTTTTCAGTGACAGCATAATGGGTGCTGTGACACCAAATTTATTTGTACTAAGCACCTGGAAATGGTCTGGGCAGGTACCACCTGTGTCATGATGGTGGACAACAAAAGTGTGGAAGCTGCTTGTGTTTATCAACAGCTAAAAGTATCCTTTCTAGTGGTGGTCTGTCTGGCCTATCCGCAAGCTGTTCTCCATGTGTGTGCCCTGACGAAACCACTACTCCCAACACCTCCCAGCCACTAGGCATCTAACAGCCCCCCCCCCCCCAGTCTCCTATTTATAAAGGGGAGACGGGCTGTGCGGGCGCTGTGCTTCTGCCTCCCGTGCTCCCCCGGTAGCCACAGGCGTCTTAGGAGTTAAAAAGCTGCTCATGAAGCAGCCGCCGGAAGTAAGTGCTGACTGCACACAGTGCTTCTACTTCCGGTGGCTGCTTCCTGCAATAGGATTAGATTTCATAGAAAGGGGGGATATGGATGTAATTTTAACTCCTAAGACGCCTGTGACCACCGGGGGAGCACGGGAGGCAGAGGCACAGCGCCCGCACAGCCCATCTCCCTTTTAGAAATAGGAGACGGATGGCCCTTAGCAACGCTCATTTCAGAGAGTGCTGCTAAGGGCCATTTCAGCCCCAGTTTTCTAATAAAAATAAATGTTTTGGATAAATAAAGTATATTAGAAAAATGTTACTTATCACTTCCCCCAACCATTAGCAAAAAAAAATTTTTTTTTAACGGCAATTACACTTTAAGTTTGTGAGTGTAAAGTGGAAAAGTTTAAGGGGTATGAATCCTTTTTCAAAGCACTATACTGTATATCTATAGTTACTATGTAGCACTAACAGCGTTTGTCTTCATTCAAATGAGTACTTGTTTCTAAGAGGACTCACTATCTAAGTACCACAGACATACACACTCTTGTGCTAATTTTATGGAAAGCTAA
Source organism: Bufotes viridis (assembly GCA_033119425.1). Lineage (NCBI taxonomy): Eukaryota > Metazoa > Chordata > Amphibia > Anura > Bufonidae > Bufotes > Bufotes viridis. Next base: position 57,192,725 of record CM065597.1, on the reverse strand, counting down.
TCTACCTATGTTTTTGTATTGGTAAATTCCAGTTTCTTTAAAAAAAAAAAAAAGCACACATGCTATGTGAGACCAGCGATTAATGCTAAAATGTTTTATGATATGCATTAAAACAGCAACATGGTATAAACATCGTTCAGGTAGTCACTGCCAAACGCATTTCAGACAAATCTAGTCCTTGTTCTAGACTTTCTCAAGCTTATGAAAGGCTCCCGTGTTCATGGTATCCAGCATAGCTGGATACTACCTTTTCCCGCTGGAGCCCATTGGCTATAATGGGACCTGATGGGGATCTAGTGTGTTTCCCCCATTAGTGACTGGAATCGGCAGGACAAAAAATGCTGCTTGCAGTGATATCTGTCTGGCCGAATCTTGGCACTAATGCTGAAAACAGGCCGGATCCACAATGGATCACATTATATTCTAGCTACGCCACATCTGATGAATCCTGGCAGTCTGTTTCTCTACCGGAACAGCCTGCCAGAACATTTTAGTAGTAGCATAAAACTGAAAAACTGCAAGGGTAGATAAATACAATGTATACATTGTTCCATTACTCTTTATAGTTTACATTATGGAGTCTTATTGAGGCTTGAACCAACAGAGTTGATGCTGCCTTTTTATTTGTACATGGAATGGTAATTGAATATTCTTAAGTTCATGTATACTGTACTACTCATCTTGCATGTTATATATGATGGTGAAGCCAATATCATATATATGGTATACTAAGAAAAGTAGATGGCGTTGCCTGAGTATGAAGTGTTAGTCTGTTTGAATGTTTATTGGATTTGTTCCAAAGGTGCCCAGTAGGCCTATCCATGCCCTTTTATTTTTTTAAACGGGTAAATCGCTAGTAGCCCTATAAACCCCGGCAGTTACACACTGTTTATTTAATTAGCTGTCACCCATAACAGTAACCTCCTAAGCACCCCACCCCTTTTACTGTGACCTTCACAGTGCCCTGCCCTCCTTAAAAGTCATCTCCACGGCACCCCACCCATTTAACATTTAACTCCACAGCACCCTGCCCCCTTAACAGTGACATCCACAATACCACATCCCCTTAACAGGGACCTCCACAATGGCCCACCCTCTTAACAGTGACCACAGTACCCCACTCCCTTAACAGTGACCTCCCCCCTTAACTGTGAAGTAAACAGCACCCCAACACCTTAACAGTGACCTCCATAGCACCACACCGCCTTAACAGTGACCTCCATAGAACATTGCTCCCCTAACAGTGACTTTCCCCCTTAACAGTGACCTCCACAGTGCCCATCCCCTTATAGTGACCTCCACAGAACCCCTCCTCTTAAAAATGATTTCGACAGTGCCCTGCCCCTCTTATCAATTACCTCTACAATGCCCGTCCCCTTAACTGTGACCTACACAGCACCCTATCCCCTTAACAATGACCTCCCCCTAAACAGTCAGCTCCACAGAACTCTGCCCCCTTAACAGTGACCTCCACAGCACCCTGCTCCTTAACAAAAACCTCCACAGTGCCCTTCCCCCTTAGCAGTGACCTCCACAGTGATCCACCCCCTTAACAGTGACTTTAACAGCACCTCGCCACCTTAACATTAACCTCCCTTAAAATTCACCTTCACAGCATCTCACCCCCTAAACAGTGACCTCAACAATGGCCTGCCCCTTAACAGTGACTTCCACAGCATACTGCCTCCTTAATTAGGATCCTCACAGCTCCCTGCCCACTTAACAGTGATTTTCACAGCATTTCACCCCCTTAACAGTGACCACTACTGCACCCTGCCCCTTTAACATTGACCTCTACAGTGCCCTGCCCCCTTAACAGTGACCTCCACAGTGCCCTGCCCCTTTAACAGTGACCTCAACAGTGCCCCTCCCTTAACAGTCACCTATAATACTGAAGAAAAATAGCTGAGTGGTTATAGAAACCTGGTGTAAAACTATGTGTATGTCAAGAACCTGCAGGCTCCTACTGGATAATATATTTTTTGGCAGTATCTCAGGAACGGTATGTCCTAGAGAGCTGAAACATTTATGAAAACCTGATGGATGTGCCTAATTTTCCTATGGACGACAAACAGAAAAACATTGATTTTTATAAACATAGATGATGATATAGCCAGCCAATATCATTATCCTCTAATACACAGAAGATCCTATGCATGTGGTTCTCATGTATTTCAGTAATCACCAATAAGAATTCAGCACTGTAACATGGATGCGGTATATCATAGGTTTCTCTATAAAGGGTTATTCCAGTCTTGGACAATGGGGGCATATCACTGGGATATGTCCCCAATGTCTAATATGTGCAGGTCCCAGAGGTGGACGGGACAGAAACCAACAAGCTTGTGTGCCATTATACTTTCAATTGTTTTTAGTGAAATTCAACTATTACATATAATTTGGTCTGCAACTCTCTTCTTTCTTAAAGAGGTATTCCCATCTTGGACATTGGAGGCATATCTCTAGGATATTCCCCTAATGTCTGATGGTCCCACCTCTGGTAACTGCACCTATAATTAGAATGGAGCCCACAAAGTGAAGTCACTATGTAAGAAATAGAGTTTTTTGTTAGTTTTTTAGGAAAATAATGTAAGACATACACTGTATTGGTATCCTGTATTCATGTAAGGTTTTCAGCAACTTTCTGTTAATTATTGTGTATATTTGTCTTCTCGAAGCCAGTATGAGCAGGTACTGTCTATCTGGACAACAGTACTTTAACATATCATAGGCAGCAAACAGTTGTCAACTATCTAAAGCAGACCTCAAACTGCGGCCCTCCGGCTGTTGCAAAACTACAACTCCCAGCATGCCCGAACAGCCTACAGGTATCAGCCTACAGCAGAGCATTGTGGGAGTTGTTGTTTTACAACAGCTGGAGAGCCGCAGTTTGCGGATGCCTGATCTAAAGAATGTGTGACAGTTGTCCAGTAGGTGATATAATGGCTCTTGGGGCAGAAAAAGTCTAGAAAATCACAACCTTCCGGTTACTACTATCAACCTTCAAGAGTTATAGTAACTGGAACTTGCTAGAAAACCATAAGGAACAACCAATGATATGTGCCCAATCCGTATTCTAGAAGATGCTAGAACTGGCTGTTAAGCATATAAAAGGCCATATGTGAGACCCAAGGAAAGGGAAAAAGGTAGAGGAAGAAGGCGGAGAGACAAGAAGAAGAGAGAACAAAGAGAAGAACAGAAGAGAGCACAGACAGAGAAGAAGTGACATAGTAGCTGAAAAACTGGAAGGGCCAGATTAAGGACTGGTTGGGAGACCTAAACAAACCTATTTATGATAACTACTATATACTGTAGAGTCAGAGTAATTTGTTGTTTAGTTACCAAATGGTTTTGGGAGTGTTTTATATTGCAGTTTTATAGTATAAGTAATTGTAACGATTATTGTGTACAAGTTTCTGTTTGTAATATTTATTTCTTTGTTGGTAAACTATATCTCCATATATACTGATCAATAATAATAATTGTAGTATCAATATTTCCACACTGTACAATCTCCCTATTTTTTTTATAATCTCACTCTTATGTTTCATTTATTACACCCCGCTAAAGAATCAGACACAGTAAGAGGGTGTATTATATATAATATATATAATAATTTCTTTCAAATAGTTAGTGATGAGATGTACTGTCAGGCTACTCAGCCTGACAGCATAACATATGTACGATCACGCCAGTACTAGCTATTATACAGCAGAATGTCTGCTCAACAATAGATAGTAATGATGCAATCCTCTGTCAAGGCAAAGCAACCAGACAGAAATTTGAGCAGGATTACATCCCTTCTCCGTGCTTCAGTCAGGCTGCTCTACCATGACAGAGGATTGTATCATTACTATCTATTTTAGAGCATAGTTCCTTCTCTACAATAGGTATTACTGGAGCGATTAAGCATGAGATATTCTGTCAGGCTGAGCAGTCTAATAGCACATATCACCACAGTACAGCAAGGCCCCTCCCTCTCACCCCTTCCCCCCCTAAGCAGTTGTAGAAGTGGAGGCAACCTGTCCTAGTCACATTTTAGGATGGATTGCGGGAGGTCATCTTCATGCATTCCTAGAGGACCCCTTTAATGTATTTCCTGTTGCTTATACTATAACACCAACATATTTCTCAGCACTGCACAGTGTTGTGAGTTTATCAGTCCTTGTCCCCAACAAGACTTACAAGCTGAATTGTCACTGTCTGGTTTTAATTGGAAAAAAATGCATGTAAATGTATGTTTGTAATTGTAGGTGATACATTTCCTAAGGAGTTAGTACCATAATGGACATCAAAACGAATTAGAAAATGATTTAGATGGCAGAATAATATGCCCTGCGTGTTCTCCAAATATAAATCTGCTTTCACCTGACATCAGTAAAAGCTAGATGATTTTCCTGCTACACTGGACAAGCTTTTTTTTAATCACTAAATTTATATATCAAGAAAAAACAATCAAATTTGTAATCTCAGAGGTCGAAATCCCGAGTGGGAGATGAATTTAGCTGTCCAGAAAATCTTTGAAAAATACTTCTGTACTTGAACTATATTCAACAATGACCATATTCTTAGAGATAATAAGAGTTTAAAAACACATCATAGGGCTTTATACCAGCAAATATGTTTGCTTTTTGATATTCTCCAAGGGACATATTTGTTTGATAGTTAAATACAGTAACAGGATGTTACTAATCTTCTCAAGCTTCTTGTCTTGTGTTCTTAATGGAGCCATGACAGCTATGATGGATCCATTTTAGAAGATATACCAACAAATTTTGACAGTGCCTATTATTTTAAAAATGCTCCGCCAGTTTAATGTCTGTGACTGACGCTAGTATATGCCAACATTTCTTAATTAGTGGAGATCCGAGGAATAAAGTAGAAACCACTGGCGTAACTATAGGGGTCGCAGCGGTGGTGCTGTATATTTCCCTTTATAAGATGCACTGCATCTTATAAAGGGAATAATAGTGAGCACTTCCATAACAAAAGCACTCACTAGTCTGCAGGAGAAAGGGGAGAGAAGCTCTGTAAGCGCTGTACAGTACTAACCCCTCATCCTGCTTGCCCTTGCAAGGGCCCGTGCTGCTGTGTCCTGGCTGCCTGCAGCATCAGAACGTACAGAGCGCACTCTGACCTGATGTTGCAGGAGGCCAGGTGACTGCAGCGTGGGCCCTGAGAAGAGATGAGAGCCGGGGAGACAGCCTGCCTGGAAGAGAAGCGGCACAGCAGAAGAGATAAGTTTGTTTATTTATTTTATATAGTCTGATATGGGGGTCGGAAAGGTCTGATTGGGGGTTTGAAGGGTCTGACTGGGGGACTAGAGAGGTCTACCGGGGGATCTAGAGAGGTCTAATGGGAGTCTGGAGTTCTAATGGGGTCTGATTGGGGGATTGGAGGTCTAATGGGGTCCGATTGGGGGTCTGGAGGTCTATTAGGGGTCTGATTGGGTGTCTAGAAGTCTAATGGGAGTCTTATTGGGGGTCTGATGGTCTAATGTGGGTCAGATATGGGGGTTTGAAGGTCAAATGAGGTTCTGGAGGTCTAATTGGGGTCTGGAAGTCTAATGGGGGTCTTATCTGAGGTCTGATATTGGGGCAGAGTCTGACATGGAGGTGTAATGGGGGTCTGATATGGGGTCTTACAGAGGTCTAAAGGGGGTCTGGTCTTAGATGGGGGGGTCTTATCTAGGGTTTGATATGGGGTCTGATCTGAAAGGTAAGGGGGTATTTTTTTGATCTGGTACACTATCTGTATTTTCAGTGGGACTGTTTCTGCAGTATAGTATTGGGGAGGGGGGCTGGATGAGGTGTTGAAAAGGTAAAGAGGATGATGGGAAAGTAAGTTGTCTGTTTGTTAAACTCTGCAGAGACGAGGCACAGCTGAAAGAAGTCACCATGGTGGTCTGGTCTTAAGGAGAAGATGAGGAAAGAGAATATCTACTTAAGAGGAGACATCACTGGATGTGAGGCTGTATGACCCTGTAGGGGGGGGTGGCAAGCTGAACTCTTTCACCAGGGCCCATGATCCTTTAGCTACTCCCCTGGTAGAAATACTTGGGTGTTCTCTAACACCCTAGAGTTGTATGCGGAGGCAGTGCAAATATTTGTCCATCATTTGATACAAACTCACTGCAGTAGTGCTTGGGTCTCCTACATCTCCAGATGGAGCTGTGTTGTAGTTCCCTTCACAATGCAGCTGTCCCTTTGTTTAGATGATTGATAGGGGTCCAACAATTCAGACTCTTAAAGGTTATAAAGTTATAGCTTACTCTAGTTATTTGCCTTAACATCTTATGACGGGAATATCCCTTACATCACAGTGACCCAATAAATCAGAAATATTCAGACAGATCTAAGCCTATAAATTAATCTGTAACCTAAGAAGCCTAAGCAGCCATTTTCTTTAGCGTAATGGAATTCTGAGAGAGACAGCAGTGTGATTGCTGTGCTCTGTACTTTGCTGTATATACATTAGACAGTTAACTTAGAAATATCATTCAGATAGTTAGGGGGAGAATGTCAGTGTAGGATACATTGATTCATAGTGTAGCTGATAGGTAGAGTGTAGCTGATAGGTTCGAGTGCAGGGTGTAAGGTAGGGTTCTGCTGTCCATACATACATAGTGCTGTGATGTCACCCAGTTGCACATATTGCGAAAAAATATGCGCATCGTTAATTGCCGATTTTTGCAATCGCGAATACCGTGTTTTTCGCTTTATAAGACGCACTTTTTCCCCCCCAAAATGGGATGGAAAATGGCAGTGCTTCTTATAAAGCGATGGTTGACTTTTTAGGTGGCTGACACTGATGTATCTCCGGCCGCAATGCTGCACAACGCGGCCAGCGATACATCAGTTACAGTGCAGGAAGGGAGGAAGGGCTGGAGGCAAGTCGCGGCGGGCCCCGCACACATAACTGTCTTTGTATGTAAAGTCTTTGTTTACTGCGCTGAAACAATCACTTTCCTATTGATAAACTCCTACTGAAACTCCTATTGATAAAATCGCCAGCCTCTGTATTTACTATGAATGCACTGCAGCGAGCGGTCTGGCCGGCGCATGACTTCAGTCAGTCGCACTTCTGCTTCATTAATGAAGTGGATTCATAGTGAGTACAGAGGCTGGCGATTTTATCAATAGGAGTTTTAGTAGGATGTCATCACTAGGAGAGCGATTGTTTCAGCAGTAAAGAAAGACTTTGCATACAAAGACAGGAGGGGGATCTGTGGATGGCACTGTTAGGAGGGAGATCTGTGGATGGCACTGTTAGGAGGGAGATCTGTGGATGGCACTGTTAGGAGGGGGTTCTGTGGATGACACATATGGCATAAGATGCTATATACAGTATGTGTCCACAGATCCCCCATAACAGTGCCATCCACAGATCCCCCATAACAGTGCCATCCACAGTGCCCCCATAACAGTGTCATCCACAGATCCCCCATAACAGTGTCATCCACAGATCCCCCATAACAGTGCCATCCACAGATCCCCCATAACAGTGCCAACCACAGATCCCCATGACAGTGCCATTCACAGATCCCCCATAACAATACCCAGACATACCCAGACCACCATTAGTTCAAAATCCACCAAAAGCATCTGGTTCAAAATCTTTTTTTTCTTATTTTCCTCCTCAAAAACTAGGTGCATCTTCTAATCAGGTGCGTCTTATAAAGTGAAAAATACGGTGTATATTGGAGCACTCTACCTGCATATAAAGCTATTGTAATGTTCTGCCATGCCAACCATTTTCTCGAGTCTCAGTAAAATTCTAGCAGCTTGAAAAATGTACCCAAAATGACCCACGCCTGTATTGCACGTGCATTACGTGAATATTACATTGCTGATTTTTCACAATCAAGAAAATAACCGTGAATTTGAAAATATATGGCGAATATTCACCCATATATTCGCGAAATATTGCAAAATCAAATATAGCCCCTGCCGCTCATCACTATTCATCAAATGTCACAAGTTTGATAAATTAAGTGCAACTATAACACTGGGTTCAGACCTGAGCGTTTTGAAGCCTAGCGTTTTTGGTGCGTTCAAGACTGGCGTGTAGGCGCGTTTTTTCAAGCGTTTTGGTAAATAGTGTAGGCGCGTTTGACGCGCGTTTATGTGATTGACTGCATAGTTGGCCAATGACCAAACAGCCCTCCCTATATAGTTTGGCCAATCTGAGGTGTGAATTTTGACAGCGCTGTCCATAGGCGCGTTTTACGCTGCACAAACGCCCGAACAACACGCCTATCGCGTTTCCCATTGAAGTCTATTAGCACCAAACGCTCGAAAAAAGCCCGAGTTAACGCGAACATACTTGCTTATGCGTCGGACGTTTATAGGCGCCTACGAACGCGCATAAAAACGCGCAAGTGTGAACCACCCTCATTGGAATGCATGGTTCCTTTACTGTTGTGCGTTTTTATGTGCGTTCAAAAGCGGCGTTTTACGCGAAAGTGTGAACTGAGTGTAAACATAAGACTGTTACTCCAGTTTTTGTACGCTAACCCTGTTGTGGAGTAAAATTGAAATTTTTTTGTGTCATTGATAATTCTAGTCTACACTTAATTAACATAGCAAACCACACCCACTTTCCCATCAACTTTTCAGAAGTGGGGAGAGTGGTGTAAAATTTCAAAAAGTTGCAAACTTTTGCACATAATGGCATGGTAAAATTATAGCAAATGAAATTATCCACTTCCCCCATAGATTCTGATCAGTTTATTTAAGTTTTGCTATTCATCCACTCCATTGCTGGTCATTGTGTATGTGTCCTAGATCTGTGCTCTGTTCCTTAGCTGTAGAACTGCTCGTTTACCCTCGGTGAACTGACTACTGGCTTGTTTCTCAAATAATCCTGTGTCTGCTCTTCCAACCTATATTTATTCTCCTGGTAAACTACCTTTACTTTCCTCTGGATTAACCCCTTGTTTACTGAATTTACTATGTCTGTCTCTCCTGGTTTTGACCCTGTTTGCCTACTTCTCTTTGTACCTCCCTTGTCATTATGATAGGTCAGCCACTTTTGTGCCTGCACCAATTTTCTGCTACCTACTCCACAGATGTAACATATGCAACCCAACCTAATTTAACCTAAGCCATTCAGCCTTGCGGCAAGCTCTGGTACACAATCTAGCAGTAGCCTTAGTTCACTACCACCTGGAATGGTTTTGGAAGATTAGTAGCAGTTTTAAGGTCCCTAACCTTTTTATTTTATATTCTGCTCTTTTAGAGTATACATTACAATAAGTAAGTGAATGACTGCTATTACCTACCTGTACAACTTAGTGCTGCAAAATCACATATGACATAAAAAATTGAGTTTGCAAGAAGTTCTAGACACTTCTGGAGATGATGGCTCATTCTGCTGTGAAACAAAATGTGCTGTATCAGGATTTAGCCGGTAATCAATCTATGTAATTATCTTCTTCCTAATGACAACTGTGTCTGCTGCCAGGGGCAAAAAGTTTGACTTTCCTATCAGGCAAACAATATTATAAGATTAAGTCTACATTTTTCCTAAACTGCACAACTGGGCATGCATCCAAAGAGTAAGGACATTGAAGACCTTCACTTTACAGATGTCTGCAATGACAAAGTGCATAATAGAGGCCAATAACTGCCCCACAAATGACTACAATTCATTTAGCGAGCCATCCGAGCTGCCATGTACAAGGGAAAAAGAGTGTCTGTCTTATTCTAGGCAGTGTTCACTCTTTTAACCAGAACCAAGTGATTGCTGATCTTTTCATTCCTCCCAGTTTTGCAGAGATACGTACGAATGAACTCACTTTATTAAGGAAATCCATTGTTGAATCCCTTTTAACTTCTACTGTTGTCAGATGCCATTGAGGAGTGAATGCTATTCTTCATCCAATGTTTTTTAAGTGAAATGGCTAGAGAAACTACATCTACAAAAATGGATCAATTTTTCTCTCCAGAGTGTTTTAATCAGTGTTCAGGAGTAAATCTAGCTCTTGCTCCTGGCTCTATATCAATTAAGTGAATTGCTTCCAAGCTGGCGGGCTCAAAGATACATGTTTCAGCTTCCCCCATCATTGAAAGACTGTAAATAATAAAATGGATTTTTGGGCGCTTCTCAGATATCATCATAATGTTTATGGGGATAAAGCCAAAATAATATATAACTGCTCCCAATAATTAGATTTTGTGTTACTTTTATCACTTTCTCATAATTGTTCATTCATGTTGATTTATCTAAAAATTAATGAATATATGTGGAGTGATAGCTGATTACACCCACCCTTGTCCTTAATATTTTGTCTTGAGCATGGTGTGAGATGTAACTAGAGGCCTTATCCACACAGTCAGTGTTTGATCAGTGATTGTGAGCCAAAACTAGGAGTGAAGAGATTGTGCATGTCTTTGGGGGCAGACAACTATCTAATGTGTATGACCAGCCTTAGTAGCTCCCCAAAAATGGCAATATTCTTTAGTCAATGAGCCTAAACGGAGAAAAAAAATAAACAAAATAGAGCAAATTGTACAATTATGAATTCTTATGGGACATGTATAACATAGCATTATTATATTCAAAAAACTCAAATGAGAACAGTTCTAGGTTATCTTTAAAAGGAATCTGTCATCAATGACCTCCCTATTTGGCACTTTTGAATAGACACATAGCTGTGATTCACCTGATTTTTCTTTTGTTGATCCGATGCCCGATTCCTGAGTTATGATACTTTTTCTTAATATGCAAATTAGGCCTTTGGTGCAGTGAGGGTGTCACCATTGCTGCTGTTGCTCTTAAGCTCCACTTATTTCTGTGACCAGCCCCTACCTCACTGCTCTGCCATTGCCAGGCCCTTTCAATTAAAGCAGCCAAGGAGGGTCTGGCCACAGAAATAAGCTGAGCTTGGGTACAAAGGCCTAATTTGCATATTAAGAAAAAGTATCATAATTTGGGAATGGCGTCTCAAATCAACAAAAGCAAAACAAGATTTTAATTAGGTGAACCACAACCACGAGTCTATGAAAACAGTTGGATAGAGAGTTTGCTGCTGACAGATTCCCTTTAAAGACCAGATGCAGAAATTATATCGAGCAGTGGTCTCCAACCAGTGGCTTTTTGTCCGTGTCAAAATTATAATTGCCATCTTGCCCTGACAGCTGCAGGGATCATTGTTATAATAGCCATTGGTTGTTCCATAATAGTACAGCTTGCAATATTCAAATGGTCTTTTAGTGTATATTGATGGCAAATTCTTAGGATAGGCCATCAGCATCTGATCTGCGGGGGTTTGACATCCCGTACCCTCTGCTTTTCTGCAGTAACTCCATCCACTGTGTAGTGGACAGAGCCAGTAACTGCAGCACTGCTCCCATTAAGGCCTCATGCATATGACCATATTTTGGATCCATGTGTGATCCACATTTCCGCGTTCATTTCTATAAATCCTAAAAAAACGGATGGCACATGTATGTCATCCATGTGCGGTCCACATCCATTTGTCCTACCCGCAAATTATACAACATGTCCTATCCTTGTCCCGAAGAAGAATATAAATTTATTAATTAATGGGACTGAGAAACATGTGAATTGCACATGGACGGTATCCATATTTTGCAGATCCGAAGATAGTAGACTTCAAAATAATACAATCCCGTGCTTGTTGCCAAAAGTGAATTTGAGCAGAGCTGCAGTTACCAGCTGCATCCACTATACACAATGGATGGAGTTACTGCTAAACAGCCGATCGATGGTGGAGTGGGGTGTCAGAGCCTTGCCGATCAGATATTAATTGCCTAACACTTTAATCCTAGGTTTTTACTGTAGGTTTGGTCAAACAATTCTCTGCTACATATCACTGTAGCACATCAGACTTTGATGCATCTTTCTGCCCTCCAAACTTTTTTAAAGGGAAAATATTGCAGAAGTAACACATCTCTCCCATTGAAATAATTGGGATATGACTGGAGCATGAAGTTGCACAATTTGCTGTTTTATAAACGTTTTAATTGATCAAATACAGTGTTGTGCAACAGTTGCAAGACTTATATATATATGTATATATATATATATATATATACAGAAGAAAAATGGCGGCACTGAAGTAACGTCCAAAAATGGATAACAATAGCGGGTGCTACGTCCAAAGGGTATAAGCTCCTTACCCAATATGCATCAAGAAAAAGAAGGACAGCACTCCAATGTAGTAAAATAGTGAATTTAATCACCCATGTGGTGCAAAAAACGCGACGTTTCGGCTCAGCAATAGAGCCTTTTTCAAGCAAAGAACAATGGTGAAAACCAAACTTAAATAGTGCAAACAGTGTAACATCAGCAGACATGATTGGTGAAGCAATTCTCGAACATGATTGGTGAATAGATACATCACTCTTGTGACATCATAGTTGCTAATACTAGTTGTTTGTATTAGCAACTATGATGTCACAAGAGTGATGTATCTATTCACCAATCATGTTCAAGAATTGCTTCACCAATCATGTCTGCTGATGTTACACTGTTTGCACTATTTAAGTTTGGTTTTCACCATTGTTCTTTGCTTGAAAAAGGCTCTATTGCTGAGCCGAAACGTCGCGTTTTTTGCACCACATGGGTGATTAAATTCACTATTTTACTACATTGGAGTGCTGTCCTTCTTTTTCTTGATATATATATATATATATATATATATATATATATATATATATATACAGGGGCATAACTACCATAGCGGCAGACCATGTGACTGCTATGGGGCACAGGGCAAGAGGGGCCCAGTCTCAGTCTCCTCTTCTACTGGAGGTGAAAACTGAAGGGCGCTTTTCAGATATCATCAAAATAATATATAACTGCTCCCAATAATTAGATTTTGTGTTACTTTTATCACTTTCTCATAATTGTTCATTCATGTTGATTTATATAAAAATTAATGAATATATGTGGAGTGATAGCTGATTACACCCGCTCCTGTTCTTAATGTTTTGTCTTGGGCATGATGTGAGATGTAACTAGAGGCCTTATCCACACAGTCAGTGTTTGATCAGTGATTGTGATCAAACTTGGTCAGGACTCAGTCTAAAGCTTTTAGCAAATGAGGCAGTGGAAAAATGGCCCAATGTCCTGTGTGGGGGGCCTGGTTTAATTCTTGCTATGGGGACCTTACTTCTCTATGTACGCCAATGTATGTGTGTATATATATATATATATATATATATATATAATCATTATGTATGATATTATCAAATTTACTTGGTTTGAATATAAAGCAAAATTTGGTTAATTTCCCTTGTTATGCAAAACATACTATGCCTTCCCATCTGTTTCTGAATTCAGTCCTATTCTTATTTCAAATATGACTGTTTGTATTCTAGTCAACAATGACATTTTAAGTGTTTAGGCTTACAATTATAACTTCTAATTTGTGATTATTACTACAAGTACACAACCAGTATCTTAGCCTGAGAAATACAAATGCAGAGCAAAGTTGATTTGAAGAAAATGTACATAATTTCCACCAGAGGGCACCCAAAGACAGAGTATATTTGTTGTCTAATCTGAAGGTCACTCCGTTGAAATGCTTATATTTTCCCATAGGGCTTAATTATATTTTAAAATGCAGTCTAGGTCATACATTACACAACAATTTAGTAGCAGTATTATAAAAAAGGCTATTACAGGAAACTATAGACCGGCTGGAGATTAATAATGTATTCCTACAGAGTTGCTATCTTACAATTATGTGACCTGTGGTAAGATTTGAAATTCTTCACAGTATATCTTTTTTTTTACAATGGAAGGTCAATGTAACTCCGTTTTTTTTCAATTTCACTTTGATAAGTCTAGTAAGGTGAAGAACTTCAAGGTATTTAATGTTCTGATGGAATTATAATGTGCGGTCTTCCTCTACAGTAAAAAGTGTTTGGACATAAATCATCATAACCTCTTAAACTTTGACAAACCAGTACAATTGTGGTGTTGAAGACCTAAAAATGTATACACCTGGCCTTTATGCATTCCATTTTTGTCTTTTTTATTTTAAAGTCAAATAGCCTGTATAAAACCTAGTTTTTGAGAGTTGCACTTCTTTAGGTGCATATTGAAGATACATATTGCAGATGCATAATGAAAGTAATTTAGCTACAATTTGTCAATTATTTATTTTTATTTATTTTCTTATTCATTTATATATTGTGAAATGTGTGTAGCTTGTTGCATCCATTGCATCAACTAACTGATTTGACTTTGGACTAGACCTAAGGGCATTATCCTGGCAGTCCCCTGGTATTTACCCTTCAAGCCCTATACAGAGAATTGGGCTTTCCTGCAGGTGAGATTTCAGGTGACTACCTCTTGAAATAGTCCAGCTGTAGTTGGCAGCTGACCCACTAGGGCAGAGACACCGGTGCAAAGCACTGAAGGATCAGGCAATTCTCTCATAGTCAGAAAACAGGCGGAGGTCAGAGCAGTCACAATTTGTGAGAATCCGTGAATTAGTCAGGGCAGGCAGCAAAGGGTCAGTACAGTAAACAGGCTAGGGTCAAGCAGCAGAGAGTCAGATTCAGTGAAAAGGCTGAATTCGGTACATGGGCAGACAAATGAAAGAGCAAACCTTCACTACAAACTAGCAAGCTAGATAACACAACTTATTTAGCTTAAGTAAATGGGCATGGGGAGTATGACTCTGCTCTTTATTATTAGGGAGGCCAGAAATATGCATGATGAGTATTAACATCTATAGTCACTCTGGCTGAGCTCCAAAGATCCTATGTAGAAATGGGAGAATTGTCCAGAAGGTCAACATCACTGCAGGACTCCAACTATCTGGAATTTATAGCAGAGTGGCCAGAAGGAAGTCTCTCCTCAGTAAAAGAAACAGAAGTTTGCAAAAAAGCACCTTAAGGACAGAAGTACCTAAAGAATGGCAGAAAATCCCCAATCCAGGTGTGCTAACCTTGTGGCATCATACCCAAGAAGACGGACGGCTGTAATCACTGCCGAAAGTGCTTCAACTAAGTCCTGAATAAAAGGTCTGAAACTAATGCAATACTTTAGTTTTTCAATAAATTAGCAAAGCAAACATTCTGTTTTCACTTTGTGGAAAAAAAACAACATAAAATAGTGTCAGAATTACATTTTTTTCCACTTCCACCCCATTTGGAATTTTTGTCACCACTTTCTACTACATCATATGCAATACTAAGTGGTGCCATTAGAAATTACAACTTGTCTCACAAAAAACAAGTCCTTATATGGCTATGTGAACAGAAAAATTAAAAAGTTATGGCTCTGGGAAAGCAGAGATAGAAAATGAAAACATAAAACCAAAACATCCTCCAGGATTTTAGGGGTCACAAAACACATACAGCTGTGCACTGGCACGGGGATTCATATACATTCACTTATAGGTTTTTATTTTATCAGTTTTTTCCCTTTACTAAGTAGAATAATGGACAAGGGTTCATCCTCGCATTTTCCTGTGTAACATTGATAAGGAAATAAAATAGGATTGTGTTCCATTTATCTCATATCTATGCATATAGTCTGGATACTGTGTTGTAATTCATATAAATATGATACTGCAGTTCACTTTAAAATCCCTGGTTTCTTTGTTCAAATAAAGTTTGTATTTTTCGAGAGAGCATTGTAAGTCGAATTAACTAAAAACGTATTATGTAATCTCTCTAGTCATAACTTCTATTGGCATTTTCTCTGGAAAAAAATTGAGAGTATCAACATTCAAGCTCTTTTAGGCCTGCTGCCTGGAAAATAATAGTTTTATTATTATAAACATTTTCGGGAATATTTGAAAGTACACTGAATAGTCTGAGAAGCTGCTGTATAGAGGGCTAGATTCTTCATTTGTATTAGCAGAACATGGCACGCATAGATGCTATTAAAGGCGTTTTCTGGGAATTTCTATTGATGGTCTATCCTCAGGATAGGTCATCAATGAGATCGGTGAGGGTCTGACACCCGGCTACCTCTGCTGATCAGTTGTTTGAGGAGGCCACGATGATCCAGTTTTGAACTGGAAGGTTGCTTTAAATAGCTGAAATTATTTATTCACTGGTTTGGTGTTCAGTTTGTTTTGTGCAGACATAACTGATATGTTATTTAATTTTATAATATTAATTAATGATTGCATTAAATACTGTTTTCCAGAATATTATATCACCTGGAAAACATTCTGCTTTACAGTTTATGCTTAGGGCGCATTGTTCCTTGACTAGAACAATTGCTATTAATAATCATAAGGCCAGTCAGTAAAAAATTAATATTCTGCTTCATTAATCACCACAACCTGCCACTTGTGTCCTAAAAAAAAGTTGCTCCATGTTTTCTAAAGAAATACACACAGTTATGTAACATAATTTGGGAACAGCTTTAAATCCTATTTCATTTATTTTCTATTTGAACCTACATTTATCCTCAGAGCTGTCTTAAAGGACACTATGGACATTGTAATATTAGATGTAGAACAAGTCCCTTGTGTTTTTCTTTTTAATAGAAACTGATTTCACTTTGTGTTTGCTAAAAATGTTTATTGGGCATGAAGGTAAGTCATTTAGGACACCATTTATGAACTTTAGACATACTTGTTTACTAACCTTTAAGAAGCAAACCTAGATGTACATAACACAGAGGCTGGTTATTGGGTACAAAAAATGTGCAAATATTTTTATATTTTCTACTTCAGTCTAATGCTTGAAGATCTGGAACTTGAAGGCCTGCTGTGGATGCAGGGTTTGTATGCAACCGGTGAAACACATGGGCTCATTCCCTTCATTTAGCTCCTTCAGAGTTATCAAAAACTTGGCAACTGAAGACATTTGTGTTGGTCCCATGTTCATATGTGTCCGCATTGTTGAAAAAAATGATATATAATAATATATGCAAATGAGCCTCTAGGAGCAATGGGGGCATTGCCATTACACCCAGAGGCTCTGCTCTCTCTGTAACTGCCACACAAAGGTGAGGGGGCAGCTGGGGCACGCGCCAGGGCAGTTCCCTTACATGGTGATGCTGTCTGCTCCCTACTTTATCATTCTGCTGATCTCTGGCGCTCCCCCGCAGGCAGCACATTGTGTTGCTGGCTGTGTGGGAGGAGATGTGAAAGCCCAAGAATCAGCCTTCTGCACAGCCAGCATCACGATGTGTGTGTGTGTGTAGCGATGTGCTGCTACTGGGAACACAGGATGGATGTGCCGATCATGAGGGCAACAGGTAAGTTTTTTTTTTTTCATGGAGCTGGAGGAGGCCAAAAGGAGAGCATAACTACTGTAAAGTGGCAGAAAAGTGGGCATAACTACTGTACAGGGGCACAAGGAGGATATAACGACTGTGAAGGGTCACAAAGGTCGGCATAACTACTGGGAAGTGTCCTCTAGGTGTAACAGCAATGCTCACGTTGCACCAAAAGGCTCTTTTGCATATGTTAAAGCTTAATTTTTCTCAGCACGTATGAACATGGGACCACAGATGCCTTCAGCTGCCAAGTGCACATGTAACAGCTCAGCCAGTTTCATAGGTACAAATCTGATGACATCATGTCTCAATTACCCCCAAAGCATATAAGTACAGAAATGCTGAGGTATAATGGCTCACTACCAAAAATAATCTGTGGACTGGAACTGCATAAAACTTAACTTTTACTTCATATGTTAAAAATTGCACCAGTGACCAAGTACAAAAACATATTTCTAAAACCGATGAATAGCTAATTACACCAATGAATGCTGATTGTAAGATGATAGTAGGATTCGGCCTTACCACTTCTGGATGTGTAGTTCAAGAATCAGCAAACCATACGCGATTAACCTCAATCAGTTGCTAGAGGTGATTGATGACCGGTGCTCTAGTGTACAGGTAGGCAGGATGATAATGTGGCCTAAATAGCCCTATTATAGCCTTAAAAAATGTAGGACAAGGGCTATACTGTAGCCTGCCTACAAACACGGAGCACCCGCCCCGACAGGGGCGACCCCATAAAATGGATTCTATCCCTAATTTGGGGCCTATTTACTACAAAAACCCTCACTATTCCCTACGCACCACGTTGCATCCCAACCTTTGGAATCATCAGGGGAAATAGCTTAGTGAAGATAAACTGTAAAGAGAGGGAAAATAATAAAACACTGAGTCATTATCACAACTCCATTCCATATTCCAATATACATGAAAAGAGAAGCATGTCACCATTACTTACTTAATAGTTCAAAACCGAAAGGACTAAATGGGAAAGTGGTCCAAGAAGTTGTTTGGCGTTGGGGAAGTGTTCCCTGTATGCCACTATCTCACCTTAGGTGTCAGTAAAGCGAGAGGGTGCATGTTCGTGCACCGACCCCATTTATAATTCCCGGCTGGCTGTTCTGCCCCTACCCTCTTCCTCCAGCAATGCGCTGTTGGAATGCACACCATGCGCTCCACTGGGCGGAAGTAGGGGTCACGTACTGCCGCCTGATGCACCTCGACCTCGGTGTCCTCCGTGGCTAGGCATTTCTCGTATAGCTGAGTCTACGTGCCTCGCTGTCCGTGATGCCGTACAGCTGTTCTACTAAACAGAGTCCATGGACTCAAGAGGAAATAGATTTAAATAGTAGATTTTTTGCACTGGAGAAAGTCTTTCAAAACAAAACAAACAATGTGTTAAATACTGTCAAATAGAAGTGGCCAGGAAGTGTTACTCCTACTACTACAAATGTTATCAGCAGTGTCAGGCAGTTCACACATTAGATAAAACAACTAAAATTCTGCTGTTCATTTAACCCCTGAGGGTGCAGAGTTTTTAGATAATAGATCCATTTAGCCTCACATCGGAGGATTTTACGATCCGAGCCTTCACCTCTGATTGACGGCCTTACAAGTTTAATGCCCATGAATGAAAGGCATTCTGCTTTACCACCATGCTGGTTTCTTACATGCCGTGAGACAAAGGTGTCCCTGGAATTTGCTATGTCCCCCATTTGTTCTCCAATTCTGTGCCTCAGCTCTCGTGTGGTTTTACCCACATACTCCTTGCCACAAATGCAGGTCATTTTGTATACAACCCCTTTAGATTTACTATTGATGAAATCTCTGATCTCGTATACACTGTTGGTATTATTGCTCTTAATGGTTTTACCGCACTTCATATATTTACAGGCTATACACCCCGAACATCTGTAATTGCCCCATAATTGTTGGTTCAACAAAGTTCTGGGAGCCAGTGCAACTTTAAAGTGACTTCTCACTAGTTGGTCACGTACACCTTTTCCCCTACGTAAGGTAATACTCGGATACTCTTTAATAACCTCACAGATGTCAGGGTCCATTCTCAAAATGTGCCAATGTTTCCGGATAATGTTCCTCACACTGGTGGATGTCTCATCATAAGTACTGATGAGGCGTATCTCCCGTGTGTTATTCTGAGGTCCCCTGGTA
The DNA here is from genome assembly GCA_033119425.1 of Bufotes viridis. Lineage (NCBI taxonomy): Eukaryota > Metazoa > Chordata > Amphibia > Anura > Bufonidae > Bufotes > Bufotes viridis. The sequence goes on along the minus strand of CM065597.1, from coordinate 57,173,327 downwards.
TTCGAGTTATTAGAGTTCAAAAGGGACGTACGATCCCGAGCCACAGCAGCTTGGATGGCAGGTTTAAGAGTGCTCAAGCTGTAGCCGTGCTCCAAAAACCTGTCTTTCAGATCCATTGATTTTGCCAAAAAATCTGAGTGCTGAGAACTATTTCGCCGTAGTCTTAAATATTGACCACGTGGAATTCCCTTCCTAAGTGGGAATGGATGACTACTCTCCCACCTAAGAAGGGAATTCGTAGACGTTGGTTTGCGAAATATGGAAGTATCCAATGTACCATTGGTATTTTTAGAGATACAGATATCCAAAAAGGGTAATTCACATTCCGAGGTGAAACACAAGCCTATCTTGTTGCCATTCAAGCTTTGTGCCCAAGCAGTAAAGGACTCGGGGCAACCTCTCCAGATGACAAACACGTCATCGATGAAGCGTGCCCACATTTGTACCCGCTGCATTTCAGTTGCCCCGAGTCCTGTACTGCTTGTTTTGAAAGATCAATTGAACAAAAAAACTTTGCTCAATTGAGCTCAATTCACCACTTTTACCCTTAATATTTAAATCAGTAAAACTTCACTTTTATTAGTAGTTCTCTAAAAATGTTTGTGAGTTTTGACACACTTGTTAAAACTACTGCTCGAATTTGCACACTGCTATCGCACAGGTTGCTAGTGGTAACGGAGGGTGTGCACTACCCTCCTAACCTTCCCACAAGTTTGCAATCAGTGTATAACTACCTGCCTGACTAATCCTGCAGGGTACTCGGTGCTGTGAACATACACCCTAAAGTAAATAACTGTTTCCTACTGTTTCCTACTCAGTGTTTAGCAACTCGAGCAGAGCTAAAACCAACAGATTCTGTCCCCCAACATGTTTCACCAGATAAACTGGCGTCTTCAGGGGAAAGGACAGTGAATTGAGCTCAATTGAGCAAAGTTTTTTTGTTGCTATGGAACCCTCCCTTAATAGGGTCTCTAGTTTTTTTGTATTAGAAAGATCAATTGTACACCATTAATTGTTAAATTATTTATAACCCTCAATATAATATGTCATTATGTAAGCATCTACTACTTTATTAAAGGGTGAGATAGTATCTGCCAGTATTGCTTCTTGGCAAAAAAAACAAAACAGTGAAAACCTATTGTATAAGAATGTCAGGCCTAGAACATGCAATTGACCCAAAAAGTGCATTGCTACAAAAAAAAACACTGTTTGTCAGACATTTAACCCCTTAAGGACGCATGACGTACCTGTACGTCATGGTTTCCGAGTCCTTAAGGACCCATGACGTACAGGTACGTCATGAGTTGTTCCGATCACTGCTGCTCAGCTGGCAGTGATCGGAACAAGGTACCTGCTGAAATCATTCAGCAGGTACCTTGTTACAATGCCCAGGGGGGTCTTGTGACCCCCATATCGGCGTGATCGCTGCAAACCGCAGGTCAATTCAGACCTGCGGTTTGCAGCTTTATGTGATCTCTGATCCCGCGGTCTGTGACCGCGGGGATCAGAGGGTTAATGCCCCCAATGTGTTTATTTTAACCCCCTGCAGCCCCCAATCATATTGTGGCTGTGGGGGTGGAGGGAGTGGTTGCAGGCGGCGGGAGGCGGTGCGGGAGGCGGGCGGTGCGGCGGGGCGGGATCGCGATTGCGATCCCCGCCCGCCTCCTCTGTAATGTTTCCCTGGTGTCTAGTGGGTCTATCAGAGTGTCAGCACATTGCTGACACTCTGATAAAACGGCTGGCATCTGTGCTTGATCAGATGCCAGCCGTTTAACCCTTCTGTACCGCGGTCCGTACGGACCGCGGTATGGAAGAGGTTAACAGGGAGGGAGCTCCCTCCCTCTCCCATCGGGGGCTGCTGTGCCTTTGCAGCCCCGAACAGGATGGGATCGCAGAGGGAGGGGCTCCACTCCTTCTGCCTCAATCACCCGCTGCCCTCTTATGGCAGCGGGTGATGGCTGCCATGGAGACAGGGCGCTTTCAGAAGCGTCCTGTGTCCATGGTGCTGAAAGTCTGAATAGACCTGCTAAAGGTCTATTCAGACTTTGTAAAGTACAAAATACAGTACAGTTCACTATATAGTGTACTGTACTGTATTATACAGAACACCAGATCCACTGGATCTTTCAGAACCAAGTGGGTCTGGGTCAAAAAATGTAAAAAAGTGAAAAAAAGTAAAAATGAAAAAAACACATATCACTGAATAAAAAAATAAAATAAAAATACACTACACATATTAGGTATCGCCGCGTCCGTAAAAATCTGCTCTATAAAAATATCACATGACTGAACTCGTCAGGTGAACGCCATAAAAACAAAAAAAAATGGTGTAAATAAGCCATTTTTGGGCAACTTACATCACTAAAAATGTAATACAAAGCGATCAAAAAGCGTATGCCTCCCAAAATAGTACCAATCAAACCGCCATCTCATCCCGCAAAAAATGAGCCCCTACCTAAAACAATTGGCCAAAAATAAAAAATCTATGCTTCTCAGACTAAAACATGATTTTTTTGTTTCAAAAATGCTTTTTAGTGTTAAATGTATAAAAAAAACTAAAAAGTAGACATATTGGGTATCTCCACGTCCGTAAGAATCTGCTCTATAAAAATATCACCTGACCTAACCCCTCAAGTAAAAACTGTAAAAAAAATTAAATAAAAACTTTGTCAAAAGCCATTTTTTGTCACCTTACATCACAAAAGGTGTAATAACAAGCGATCAAAAATTCATATGACCCCCAAATAGTGTCAATCTAACCGCCACCTCATCCCGCAAAAAATGAGCCCCTACATAGGACAATCGCCCAAAAAAAAAAAAAAATATGGCTCTCAAACTATGGAGACACTAAAACATGATTTATTTTTGTTTTAAAAAATGATATTATTGTGTAAAACTTATATAAATAAATAAAAAGTATACATATTAGGTATTGCCGCGTCCGTCACAACCTGCTCTATAAAAATAACACATTACCTAACCCCTCAGCTGAACACATCAAAAAAATAATAATCAATACGGTGTCAAAAGCCATTTTTGTCACCTTACATCTAAAAAGTGTAATAGCAAGCGACCAAAATGTCATATGCACCCCAAGATAGTGCCAATCAAACCGCCATCTCATCCCGCAAAAAATGAGCCCCTACATATGACAGTCGCCCAAAAAAATAAAAATAAACTATGGCTTTCAGAATGTGGAGACACTAAAAATAATTTTGTTCAAAAATGCTTTATTATGTAAAACTGAAACAAAAACCCCTAAAAAGTAGTCATATTTGGTATTGTCGCGTCCGTTACAACCTGCTCTATAGAAATAGCACACAATCTAACCTGTCACTTCAACAATGTAAATAGCAAAAAATAAAAACGGTCCCAGAACAGCAATTTTTTGCAAATTTTCCATTTTAATCCATTTTCCAGTAACAAAGCAAGGGTTAACAGCCAAACAAAACTCAATATTTATTGCCCTGATTCTCTTGTTTGCACAAACACCCCATATGTGGTCGTAAACTGCTGTATGGCCAAACGGCAGGGCGTAGAAGGAAGGGAACGCCATATGGTTTTTGGAAGGCAGATTTTGCTGGACTGGTTTTTGACACTATGTCCCATTTGAAGCCCCCTGATGCACCCCTACAGTAGAAAATCCAAAAAAGTGACCCCATTTTGGAAACTACGGGATAAGGTGTCAGTTTTGTTGGTACTATTTTAGGGTAAATATGATTTTTGGTTGCTCTATATTACACTTTTTTGAGACAAGGTAACAAAAAATAGAAATTCTGAAATTTCATCTCCATTTGCCAATAACTCTTGTGGAACACCTAAAGGGTTAACAAAGTTTGCAAAACTGGTTTTGAATACCTTGAAGGGTGTAGTTTCTTAGATGGAGTCACTTTTATGGAGTTTCTACTCTAGGGGTGCATCGGGGGCTTCAAATGGGACATGGTGTCAAAAAAACAGTCCAGCAAAATCCACCTTCCAAAAACCATATGGCGCTCCTTTCCTTCTGCGCCCTGCAGTTTGGCCATACAGCAGTTTACGACCACATATTGGGTGTTCGTGCAAACTACAGAATCGGGGAATAAATATTAAGATTTGTTTGGCTGTTAACCCTTGCTTTGTTACTGGAAAAAATGGATTGAAATGGAAAATTTTTCAAAAAATCGAAATTCTGAAATTTTATCTCCATTTGCCATTAACTTTTGTGGAAAACCTAAAGGGTTAATTACGTTTGTAAAATCAGTTTTGAATACCTTGAGGGGTGTAGTTTTTAGAATGGGGTAATTTTTGGGTGGTTTCTATTATGTAAGCCTCACAAAGTGACTTCAGACCTGAACTGGTCCCTAAAAAGTGGGTTTTTGAAAATTTCTGAAAAATTTCAAGATTTGCTTCTAAACTTCTAAGCCTTGTAACGTCCCCAAAAAATGAAATAGCATTCCCAAAATGATCGATACATGAAGTAGACATATGGGGAATGTAAATCAATAACTTTTTTGGTGTTATTACTATGTATTATAGAAGTAGAGAAATTGAAACTTGGAAAATTGCGAATTTTTCAAAATTTTTGGTAAATTTTGTATTTTTTTATAAATAAAAATGAAATTTTTCAACTTTATTTTACCACTGTTATGAAGTACAATATGTGACGAAAAAACAATCTCAGAATGGCCTGGATAAGAAAAAGCGTTTTAAAGTTATCACCACATAAAGTGACACTGGTCAGATTTGCAAAAAATGGCCAGGTCCTTAGGGTGAAATAGGGCTGAGTCCTTAAGGGGTTAATATTTCCCATTAACTCCCATGTCACATCCTGAGTTTGTGTTTTTTTTTACAAAAAAAGCGCCAAAAACAACAACAAAAAAATAAATAATCATAAAAAAACAAAACCCTCAAAGAAGCCTATATGTGACATCAGGCCTAGTGAATCTTTTCTCTACAATGAAAAATCAAGCCCCTCTTTATAAGGAAGACCTTAGACCTTCCATCCCATCTAATAGTCTAGCTGCCCACTTTTGAACCCTTTGTAACTTTCTATACAATTTTCTGGTATATATTTTTCCAGGAAAAAGCTAATCTACAGATTGATCTTCAGAATACAGTTTATTCTAGAATCTCCAGAAACACCTTGACCTGATTTGAATCATATTAATAGGGTTGTGTAGTGCCTCTGCAGTCAGTTATATTACCCTGCAATAAATGTAATGACTTCAGAACACGAGCTGCTTCTGACTCAGTATTGTTACTTGGTAAATGATGAAAATGTCCAAGGAGTGCAGCTTTCACATCTCATTATCTCATGTGTTTATACTAATCATACTGGTGTGTCTTTTTTTTGCTGTTGTGTGATGCCAAACCATAACTATGGAGCCTACATTAAGAATTATCATCCAGGACTGAAAAGTCTGATGTTCACTTCATGCTTTCAGAAATGATGAGGAAGCTAATGATCCTTGCCATCCAGCCTCAGATAGCTACAGAACAACTGCTAGAGAATCAATTACAATACATCATAGGCCTGGATGCTGCATCACCTGGAGGTCACACAACATAAGAAAGCTTGTATGGATTGGCAGTTAACGTGGTATCAACTATTGATAAAGGGGACGTGAAGAAGAAGAGCAGAAAGGAGTCATTTATAATGTGGTACCTTTTAGTGGTAGCAATAAATAGCGTTATTAGAACTGGTACAAAATCACATCAATTGTCCTTACAGAAGACCGTGGGCCAAAAATTTTCTATTTAATGCAGCCAATATTCTGGTAATGGTACAAGGGGAAAAAGGCATTTTTTTTTCAATATAACTTGCGCCAAGTTCAAGTTCATGAAATGTTCTCTGGCAGTAATTGAATTAATTGTCTTTCAGCCTTTGCACATTCATTTAAATTGTACTGTTCAAATACATGTTCATCTGCCTGTTATCTTCTGGCTAGATTTCAAACCTTTTCTCTTGGATCTGCTGTGCAGGTTTGAATATGCGTAGCATTTTGAAATTAGAAAAATAACTACAGAATACGTATTTTGTGCCAAGGATATATCCTTTATGCTTTCGGCACGCATAGCAGGATGCCCGTACATAGGAAGCCGGTTACAAACAAAAATGCAAAGGGGGAGGGGGGGTGGAATTTATTAAGAGAAGCATTTTATACTCCATTCTTAATCTGTAACCTGCTAGCATCAGATGCAGAAAAATTGTTAAGAGAAGCACATACCGCTTAATAATGTTGTAATGTCTGGGCACCGGAACGGAATCTACGGCAGCAAAAAAATCAGGTGTAGAGTTTCAGATATAATCTATGAAAATATTTTGAAATATAATGATTTTGTACAATCACTGACCTGCTTAGTAGCGCTTTTAGTGAGCTTTCTCCCAGCCGGAAGTAAGCGCTCACTACATACAGTGCTTCAACTTCTGGCCGGGGGAAAGCTCACTAAAAGCATTACTAAGCAGGTGTCACTACCAGAGCTTTGAGACATTCTCACAGCTCTGTTTCTCCACCCCTGTGATGATGTAACTACTAGAGCTTTGAGACGTTCTCACAGCTCTGTTTCTCCGCCCCTGTGATGAGGTCTTTACTTTCTGTTTCCTTCCTCCCAGCTGTCCCTCCTGTGTTTGATTGCTCTGCCTTTAAATCACCTCTCTTCCTTTGCACGGTGCGGATTATACTTCTTCATTTGAGCAGTATCTCTCGCTTGAGTATCTTCACTGGTGTGATATCTTTTCTGGACCTGTGTTCTGCTGAAGCAAGTACTTCGGACATTGTCTGCTGACTTTGGATCTGTTTTCACTGCTGCTGCAGCTCCTTCAGTTAAGTGTGCAGACATTGTGTGTTTCTGTTTGTTTTGCTGACTGGATCCGAGGCGACCCTGGTTCCGTCCATATACTGAGCAGGGCACCGGTGGCCGTGCCCCTTCCACTACTGTAGGGGTTACAGTGGTCATCAGCCTTAGGTACGCGGGCATGTCTCGATCCACCATCTGGATCTGGACATGGGCTTAGCAGCATAGGGAGAGCTTTTAGGGTCTGACAGGGTCACCCTTTATGTTCCCTAGTTTGGGTCCGGTCAGTAGCTAACTCACTGTGTATGCTCTTGTTGCTCACATACAGCCGTGACATTATAATCCGCCGAAACCGTCCTTTTGACATGGATCCGCTTTCTGACCTGGTTGACCGCATGCAGGGTCTTTCTTTGGAGGTAGCGGATCTCCGTCAATCTATGATTCAGCTTCAAGCATTGGGCTCGGCTCCGGCCCATGGAGTCTGTTGCGAGCCAAAGGTCTCACTTCCGGAAACGTTCTCCGGGGGCAGTGAGAATTTTGTTCGCTTCAGAGAGGCATGCAAACTCCATTTTTGCTTGTGTCCCCGTTCCTCTGGTAATGAGGAGCAGAGGGTGAGGATTGTCATCTCCTTGCTCAGGGTAATGCTCAGACTTGGGCTTTTTCACTGCCATCGGGGATCCCTCCCTTCGATCCACAGAAAGATTTTTGTGGCCCTGGGGCAGATATATGATGACCCGGATCGTGTTGCTCTGGCTGAATCTAACTTACGTTTTTATGCCAGAACAAACTGTCTGCAGAGCTTTATTGTTCTGAATTTCGGAGATGGGCAGCTGATTCAGGTTGGAATGATGCTGCACTCCGGAGTCAGTTCTGTCATGGTCTCTCAGAGAGATTGAAAGATGCGTTTGCTTTCCATGAGAGACCAACATCTTTAGAGTCTGCCATGTCATTGGCGGTGCGCCTTGACAGGCGTCTAAGAGAAAGAAACGAGACCTCTCGGTCCAGCCATTGTCACTCTAGGGGCAGTGGTGCGGACTCATTCAGTGTGCAGGGGTCTCATCCTGTCTCGGTCCCCTCTGAGGAGGAGCCTATGCAGCTAGGTCGACTTGCCCCTGATAAAGGAGGATTTAGTCCTCAGAGAATGGTGTGTTTTTGTTGTGGGGGCATTGGTCATTTGGCAAATGTTTGTCCCTCTAGGAGATTCATGAACTGTACTAAGAGTGATAATAAGAGAAAATCCTCAAAGGAAAATCATCAAACTCTGCTTCATCTGCTACCTTGGGCAAAGTTGATGTAGGAATTGGGGCTTTTCCTCTGACCTGCAGTTCTCGTTTTCTCCTTTCTGCCAGGGTGGCGCTAGAGAGCAAAGTCATTTCTTGTGAAATTTTTGTTGATAGTGGAGCGGCCGTCAATCTTATTGACACTCAATTTGTAGCCAGGCATGGTTTTCGGGTTTGCACATTAGAAAAGATATACCTGTTTTTGCCATTGACTCTGCTCCACTCTCACAGAGATCCCTGAAGGGCATTGTTCACAATATCCGGTTAGCTGTAGGTGACACTCATGTGGAGGATATATCTTGTTTTGTCCTTAACGGATTGCCTACTCCTCTAGTGTTGGGGTTACCCTGGCTCACTAAACATAACCCCACTATTGATTGGCAAGGAAGGCAAATAAATGAGTGGAGTGAGTTTTGTAGAGAGAATTGTCTCACAGCGACTTTTGCAGAGGTATCTACTAAAACTTTGCCATCATTTCTCTCTGATTTCTCGGACGTGTTTTCCGAGAGCGGTGTGCAGGAGCTACCTCCTCACCGGGAGTTTGACTGTCCCATTAACCTCATTCCCGGCGCCAAGCTGCCAAAAGCACGCCTGTACAATCTCTCACAACCGGAGAGAATCGCAATGCGAACCTATATCTCTGAGAGTCTCGATAAGGGGCATATTCGTCCCTCAAAATCACCGGTCGCCGCGGGTTTTTTTGTTAAAAAGAAAGATGGCTCTCTGAGACCTTGCCTAGATTTTAGGGAGCTGAACCGTATCACGATTCGCGATCCCTATCCCCTTCCTCTTATCCCAGACCTCTTCAACCAAATTGTTGGGGCCAAGGTTTTCCAAATTGGATTTGAGAGCGCGTACAACCTAGTCAGGGTCAGAGAGGGGGATGAATGGAAAACAGCCTTTAATACCCCCGAGGGCATTTCGAGAATCTCGTTATGCCTTTTGGCTTGATGAATGCTCCGGCCGTCTTTCAGCATTTTGTTAACAGTATTTTCTACCATTTAATGGGGAAATTTGTATTGGTGTATCTTGATGATATTTTGATTTTTCCCCTGATGTTCGGACTCATCAGGATCATCTTTTCAGGTTCTGCAGATTCTGCGAGAAAATAAATTATACGCCAAGCTGGAGAAATGTGTGTTTATGGTATCGGAGATTCAATTTCTGGGTTTTCTCCTCTCTGCTTCTGGTTTTCGCATGGATCCGGAGAAGGTCCGTGCTGTGCTTGAGTGGGAGCTTCCTGAGAATCAGAAGGCATTGATGCGCTTTCTGGGTTTTGCAAACTATTACAGAAAGTTCATTTTGAATTATTCCTCTGTTGTCAAACCCCTCACTGACATGACCAAAAGGGGCGGATTTTTCCTATTGGTCGGAGGAGGCGCTTGCAGCTTTTCTAAGATTAAAGAGAGTTTTGCGTCTGCTCCCATCTTGGTGCATCCCGATGTTTCCTTACCTTTTATTGTTGAGGTGGATGCTTCCGAGGTGGGTGTGGGTGCGGTTTTGTCCCAGGGTCCGTCTCCTTCCAAATGGCGACCCTGTGCCTTTCTCTAAAAACTCTCACCGGCAGAGAAAAACTATGATGTGGGAGATAGGGAATTGTTGGCCATCAAGTTGGCTTTCGAGGAATGGCGCCATTGGTTGGAGGGGCCAGGTACCCTATCACCGTTTTACCGACCATAAGAATCTGGCGTACTTGGAGTCGGCCAGCGTATGAATCCGAGACAGGCCAGATGGTCTCTGTTCTTCTCCAGATTCAATTTTGTCGTTACATTCCGCCCTGGGATCAAAAATGTGAAGGCTGATGCTCTCTCTCGCTGTTTTCCGGGAGGAGGAAACTCCGAGGACCCGGGTCCCATTTTGGCGGAGGGGGTAGTTGTTTCTGCTCTGTATTCTGATTTGGAGGCCGAGGTCCAGGCTGCCCAGACTGAGGCACCTGCCCGTTGTCCTTCTGGAAAGTTGTTTGTGCCTCCTGAGTTACGTCACAAACTCTTCAAGGAGCATCATGATACGGTTCTTGCTGGTCACCCGGGAGTAGAGCCACGGTAGATCTCATTGCTCGGAGATTTTGGTGGCCGGCTCTTCAGTAAGTCGGTGGAGGGTTTTGTGGCTGCTTGTGAGGCGTGCGCTCGCGCTAAGGTCCCTCGTTCTCGGCCTTCAGGTCCCTTCTCCCCTTACCCATACCTTCCCGTCCTTGGACACACCTGTCCATGGACTTTATCACGGATCTTCCTCGTTCCTCAGGGAAGTCGGTGATCCTGGTGGTGGTGGACCGTTTTAGCAAGATGGCACATTTCATACCCTTCCCTGGATTGCCCAATGCTAAAACCTTGGCGCAAGCTTTTGTCGACCATATTGTTAAATTGCATGGCATTCCCTCTGATATTGTTTCCGATAGAGGCACGCAGTTTGTGTCCAGATTCTGGAAGGCTTTCTGTTCTCGCCTGGGGTTCGGCTGTCCTTCTCTTCTGCTTTTCACCCGCAGTCGAATGGTCAGACTGAGCAGCGTCAATCAGAATCTGGAGACATATTTGCGCTGTTTTGTTGCAGAGAACCAGGAGGATTGGTGTTCGTTTCTCCCTCTTGCTGAGTTTGCTCTGAACAACCGTCGTCAGGAATCTTCTGATAAGTCACCATTCTTTGGTGCATATGGGTTCCATCCGCAGTTTGGGACATTCTCGGGAGGGGCTCCTTCTGGTTTGCCTGAGGAGGAGAGATTTTCCTCGTCTTTGTCTACCATTTGGCAAAAGATTCAGACTAATCTAAGAAAGATGAGTGAGAAATATAAGCGTGTGGCTGATAAGAGACGTGTGCCTGGTCCGGACCTGAATGTGGGTGATCTGGTGTGGTTGTCTACAAGAAATATTAAACTGAAGGTTCCCTCCTGGAAATTGGGTCCCAAGTTTATTGGGCCTTATAAAATCTTGTCAGTCATCAATCCTGTTGCCTTCCGTCTTGATCTTCCACGGGTTTGGAAGATACATAATGTATTTCACAGATCTCTCTTAAAACCATATGTCCAGCCCACGGTACCCTCCTCTTTGCCTCCTCCTCCGATTTTGGTTGATGGCAATCTGGAGTTTGAGGTTTCCAGAATTGTGGACTCTCGCATTGTCCGCGGTTCTCTTCAGTACCTCGTTCATTGGAAGGGTTATGGTCCTGAGGAGAGGATGTGGGTTCCGGTGTCGGACATTAAAGCCACTCGCCTCATCAGGACTTTTCATAGGGCTCATCCTGAGAAGGTGGGTCCTGGGTGTCCGGAGTCCACCCGTAGAGGGGGTACTGTCACTACCAGAGCTTTGAGACATTCTCACAGCTCTGTTTCTCCACCCCTGTGATGATGTAACTACTAGAGCTTTGAGACGTTCTCACAGCTCTGTTTCTCCGCCCCTGTGATGAGGTCTTTACTTTCTGTTTCCTTCCTCCCAGCTGTCCCTCCTGTGTTTGATTGCTCTGCCTTTAAATCACCTCTCTTCCTTTGCACGGTGCGGATTATACTTCTTCATTTGAGCAGTATCTCTCGCTTGAGTATCTTCACTGGTGTGATATCTTTTCTGGACCTGTGTTCTGCTGAAGCAAGTACTTCGGACATTGTCTGCTGACTTTGGATCTGTTTTCACTGCTGCTGCAGCTCCTTCAGTTAAGTGTGCAGACATTGTGTGTTTCTGTTTGTTTTGCTGACTGGATCCGAGGCGACCCCGGTTCCGTCCATATACTGAGCAGGGCACCGGTGGCCGTGCCCCTTCCACTACTGTAGGGGTTACAGTGGTCATCAGCCTTAGGTACGCGGGCATGTCTCGATCCACCATCTGGATCTGGACATGGGCTTAGCAGCATAGGGAGAGCTTTTAGGGTCTGACAGGGGTCACCCTTTATGTTCCCTAGTTTGGGTCCGGTCAGTAGCTAACTCACTGTGTATGCTCTTGTTGCTCACATACAGCCGTGACAGCAGGTCAGTGATTGTACAAAATCATTTCATTGAAAGGGGGAATATAGATGTGATTTTATCTCCTAAGACTCCTGTGCCCACCAGGGGAGCAGCGCAGGCAGAAGTGCATCTCCAGAACACCCTGTCTCTCCTTTGCTAATAGGAGACGGATGGCCCTTAGCAGCGCTCATTTCAGTGAGTGCTGCTAAGGGACATTTCGGCTCCTATTTTCTACCAAAAATAAACGTTTTGCCTAATTAAAGTAAATTACAAAAATGTTACATATCACTTGCCCTACACAATTTAAACGGCAGTTACACTTTAAAACCCTTGATGATCATCTTCAAGTGCCCTCTGCAGATGAAATGTGGTATAACATATGGCACCCATTCTTTGCAGCAGCTCTTCACTCTGACCTGGTCTGGTTTCAAACCAGGGTAATGGGCTTAAAGGGAACCTGTCACTTCCAAAAACCATCCCAAACCGCCAGCAGTACCTGAGAGTAGCCAGCAGCGTGTCGATGATTTTCTTCCAGAAGGCAGATGCAGCAAAAGCTCTCAGAAACACAATGCTTGCTACTCTCGGGTACTGCTGGCGGCTTGGAATGGTTTTTGGAGATGACAGATTCCCTTTAATAGAAAGGTGTCTTGTCTTGAGCAAAGAAGGACAGGAAATGCCCAAGTTTGACACCCCTTTAAAGGGCATCTGTCAGAAGATTTGTACCTATGAAACTGGCTGACTGTTACATGCGCACTTGGCAGCTGAAGGCATCTGTGGTCCCGTGTTCATATGTGCTGAGAAAAAAGAAGCTTTAATATATGCAAAATAGCCTTGTGGTGCAACGTGGGCATTGCTGTTACACCTAGAGGCTCAGCTCTCTCTGCAACTGTCCTGCCCTTTGTACATTGATTGACAGGACCATAAAATGTAAATCTGATCATGCCTACCTGTCCTAGTCAACCAAAGTGCAGAGGGTGCGGCAGTTGCAGAGAGAGCAGAGCCTCTAGGTGTAGAGGCAATGCCCCCGTTACTCCTAGAGGCTAATTTGCATATATTAAAACTTCATTTTTCTCAGCAATGCGGGCACATACGAACATGGGACCAAAACAGATGTCTTCAGCTCCCAAGTGCACATGCAACAGGTCAGCCAGTGTCATATTTACTGACAGATGCCCTTTAACTTTAATACATTAACATTTCTTTTTTTTGCACTTACTACTTATAGGGGTTGTACAGGATTAGAAAAGGACGACTTGTTTATTCCAAGGACAGTGCCCCATCTGGCCACAGCTTGGGAATGGTATTGCTGCTCCATCTCATTCACTTCACCTCATTGACTGCAGTAGCAGGCACAATACATGGACAGATGTGACACTGTTTCTGAAAGTAAGCAGTCATGTTTTTCTAATCTCACACAAACCCTTTAATTTAAAGGATTCTCATTTAATCCCCGAAGAACAGATTCTTTTAGATAAGCTCTTTTTTTTAAAATCTGATATAAGTGATAGAAACTTTCTTATTGTGGGACTTCAAGCCTTTGGCAAAAGGTCATGGAGTTAGTCACAAGAAGCTTATTGCACTGAAGCTTTTCTCTTGCCAAATCTCAGAGAAAAAATAAGTGAAGAAGGGGAAGCTCTTTCACGTTATCCATGAAGGGGTTACGCAGTTAACTGTGTTTTGCTTTGTGAATCTTGCTGCTGAGTAGTACAAAAATTAATGAGTACTGTATTTTAAGGGCAAGCATGATAAAGTGAGTTAAATAGATTTTCCCCATTTAAAGAACTTCATTTCCTCTGTCTTTCGGTTCCAATTTAGATAATTGAGCAGGTTAATGTCGCCTCTATTAATGCAATCACTCATAGCTTTCAGTGCTGCTTTTTCGGAGCCTTGACAACCACAATTTTTGGACAAATACTGCTGATAAAAAGAGTTATGTTTCATGTTCCGGTAAATGGATATAAATCAGGAAAGAAATAGTTGGAAGTTACAATTTAGCTGCATATTAATATGGAGGAATGGGCTTGAAATGATGTGGGTACCTCCTGCGGTTCCAGTTGAACCTTTTCTCATATATTAGCAATCAGGATGACAAGCGTGTGCCAATTTCTACAGTCCACTGCTGTGATAAACTCTTACATGAACTCCAGGCGCAGTTTCCTCTTCTTTACTTATACGATTCAATAAATTGTTAAGAAATGTCACCACTGCGCAGCGTCATCTCTGCATGATTTGTAATGTATTTCAAAAACATAGCATAGGTGAGGACTGAGAATAGACCACCTTACAGGAAGTCCAATAAAGTAGTAAAATGTAAAAAAAAACTATATGTATTTGGTATCACTGTAATCGTACTGACCCAGAGAATAAAGATATTATGTTATTTATAACGAAAAATGAACGCGGTAAAATTTATAACATAAAACGCTGTTTTTCTCATCTCCCTTACCATAAAGAGTTAATAAAAGTTAGTCAGAAAGTTGTGTGTACCCCAAAATGGTGCCATTAAAAACTACAACTTGTCCTGCAAAAAAACATGCCCCCATAAAACTGTATAGATAGAAAAATAAAAATGTTAATGCTCTTGGAACGCGACGATGAAAAAAGGAAGAAAAACGGTCAGTAAGGCCCAAAACAGGCTGGTCACTAAGGGGTTAATGGACACCCAGTTTTGCAGGTGCAGTCCAGCCATTAAGAATTCAGACAGCCTATACAGTGCAATCTTCATTAGTTAACTATTAGGCAGCAGTGGCCGCTGACCAGGAGCGGACTGAGAACTTAAAGTGGCCCTGTTTTGTAGTTAGGTCCAAATTGATAGAAGGCAGGACCAACAATACCATATTCTGGCAAATTAGGCTAGGTCTACATGACGACATTTTGTCGCATTAATGTCGCGCGACAATTTTTATAATGGTAGTCTATGGTGTCGCAATGCGACATACGAAATGCTGCGACTGCGACACAACAGTCAAAAAATCCATTCAAGATGGATTTTTCAGCGACTGTCGCCTTGCAGATGCAGCATGTCGCAATGCGACACTATAGACTACCATCTACATTAGTGCAACATCAATGTCGCGCGACACATGTTGCAGTGTAGATGTGCCCTATTGTCGTCGTGTAGACCTAGCCTTATACCACCCCAACAGAGCCAAATACCACAGTTTATCACAAAATTCTGCCAGTAGCACAAAATACATCCCTAAAAGCTTCCACTGGCTGACCATGAGAAGGGCTTATGTGGCCCAACGGCGGCTATAGCCCTGCCGCTGACTGAAATGTTAATAAATATTGCAATGGAATTTTAATTATAGTCACATGGTATGTCAGCGGTATGAGTCTAGATGGGTGGCTTAATTCCCAGAAAATCAAGGCATTGCATTTACACAGCTAACATGGTCATGTACAAATATTTACATATGATCAGAAATAGTCACATTTTGCATGTTATCAGCACCTAAAAAGCTGGCTAAATAGTTTCCAGTGTAAAAATGTCCAATATATTTTGTGTGATGTGCCTTTAGTGTTCCTATGTAGATAACAGTGTATAAGAACATGCTCAGTGATGTAATAAGCTTCAAACAGTAAAAAAGTAAAAAGCTATCTACTTTTGATTATCTTTGAGTGTTTACTCTTATAGTGTGAAACATAGGACCTCTTTGACCATATTGCATGATTCACAGGATGGGGCATCTGTCAATCAGTTGAAATTGATTGCCCTAGGGATCCTATAATTAAATGCAAGGTGAGCATATGACCTTCACATCCATTCCCGATATGGTTTTTTTGGCCATGAATATCCTGCTCCTTTCTAACCACCTGAGGCACTAAGATGTTGTATCGCTGCCAAGTTTTCTATTTCCTTGAAATCTGGATATGTTCCATTTTCAGGTTTAGATGTTAGCAGCTTTTTGTGTCTCTAATTCAAGCTACTGTACCATTACCTTGTTAGACATTGTAATGCAGCTCGCTCCAGGTCCTGTCAACCAAGGGATTAACACAATTAGTGGCTTTTGTGTAACCAGTGATATTTGTATTGACTTTTCCTACATTTTTGATGTCCAGGTGTAAATTTGCAAAGCTCAGAGCTTAAGTCTCAAAATAATCAACTGTGGCTGTGAATGTGATAATTACTTCACAGTTTTCTGATGACACTATTTCAATTTCTTAAGTACTGTTTCATAGGGCTCCATTTACAGCATACGCTGCAAGGGTCATACGCTATTTCTTCCACGAGAAATGTCACCACCAGTTAATGCATGCAGTGCTACATCTCAATTTTAAAGCGTTATAAAAAACAGTAACGGACACTGTCATTCCCAGAAACCTAATTATTCTCATATTGAGGTATCTTTATAGAAAAATAAAGAATAGGTTTTTAGCTAGACCATTCCCAAGCGACATTGATATTGTGTCATGGAAAAAGCTTTGCATCTTCATTAACACCCCTACCGTCCCAGGAGAACCCACTATCTGAAAGCTTTTCTAGAAAGTCAACATTATGATATGCAATGTAGCAAGTCAATCAGTATCGTACCCTGGTGGTTTTAAATGCATTTTATTCTGATGTCTCATGCTCAGCTGTATTGAGGCCGAAGTGTTAGGTTCTTATATAAAAGCAGAAGTAATAAATACAAAGACATTGGGGAAATCAGTGCGAATCACTCATCTGCTCATAATGAAAATGATGCTGTGCACTACAACAAAGCAATACAAATTATATATAACAATAACTCCACTTTCAGGTTAAAGGAGTCGTTCAGACAGTATATATTGGTGACCTTTCTTTAGGATAGGTCATCAATATATAATCGGTGGTGGTCCGACAACCGTCACCCCTGCTGATCCATGCTCTTCATTACACTGCTCGTTGTCTCCTTTGCAGTGGCGGTACAGTGTAAATATAAGTACTCACTGTTCAAGTGAATAGAGTGAGAACTTTTAGTTACACTGCACCACCAATACATCAGAATTGATGGGCAGTGTAATGAAGAGGAAGCAGCGCTTGCATGAAGCGCTGTCTCCTCTTTAAACAACTGATCGGCAGTGGTGCTGGGTGTTGGACTTTCGCCAATCCGATATTGATGACCTATTCTATGGATAGGTCATCAATATAAACTGCCTGCACAACCACTTTATTGTCTATTTATAATATCCAGATTCTGTTCATACTTTATGTTAATAAAAACCAATCTCTACAAAATGTAGCCCTGTGGGAATCCATTGGACATAAGACAAGCTTATTCCAAGCCAAGACAATTTACGTGTATGTATCTCCAGAGACCTTATCAGGTCATAGGTACCCATAAACAAAATAGATTTTTGAATAGAGCAGATACATATTCATGTCCACTGACATACATCAGGAATGATATGGTAGAACACAGAGGACAAGGTGTCATATGACAGATTACATCCAGATATTAACCAATCGTATATAGACACAAAAATGTATAAGGTGCCAGGGATGAATTTCTGCCCAAATACAAACAAGTAAAATCAACATATTTGAAGAATATTAGGATTGAAGTGGAATAGAACTGGTGATGAAGAAGCTCTTTATTACAAGTTTATTAGAGGAGAAAGTTATTCTTAGCACACTGTTTACTAACCAAATAGTGATTATATATATATTTTTTTATTCCAATTTTTTTTTTCATTCTATTTCATGCAGGATTTTTTTTACCGAAAAGGTAAAAAACATCCTGCATGATGTGATAAGTAAATATGCAGATGGTATATGGCTATAGAAAAAAAGAAAAATCACTGAAAATAATTGCACTAACACAATAGATGCAAACATTATATATGGACTAAGCACTCATTCTGATATGATAAAATCTGAGATTTTTAGCCAATATATTTTGATCAAAACACATCTGTGCCCACCTACCAGCGACAAGATGATCTTAGTCAGACCTACTCTAATACCTACCTCTCTGTCATTGGGCATTAACATTCAGGAGAGAATATATTGTGCGGCTCTTAGTTACCTCTCTGTGCAGTCAAGCACTCAGTAAGAGGAAGAGAAACACAATAGATGCAAAAATTATGTATAGACTAAGCCCTGATTCTGATATGTTAAAATCGGAGATTTTTAAAGGTGTAGCCATCTGGCACAGCTGCTGTTCACAGCAATAAGACATGTGCTTGCTTTAGGCATGGACCATGGACAGAACGGACAGGAAATGTTTATTATCTATAGATAATCTGTTAAATATATTGACAATTTGTGGGTCGCTTAGCTCTCTGAGATGGCCGTATTCTGGCTAAGACTGTTGACTCACCTCAAGAAGCCAACTGCAACACTGTAGATCTGGGCACAAACTGGACACACCCATCTTTATTATCTCATGTCACAGCAAGACCGTGTACTCTAATGGAGTTCATGAGGAGACATGAAGTAAGAGAGGATGGACTGGACAGACTGTGGTAATGTGGTAATAGAGACTGCATACAAGTGCTGCTGCTGATTATCCATATCTCCCACCCTCCTATCTATACTTCATGTCTCCTCATGAACCCCATTCCCAATGAGATTCAGCTGAAGATCATATTAAACTGTACTCAGGATCATAATCCCTGACAAACAGAACAGAGAGGAGGATGAGGCAGCTCTTTAGCTCAGTGTTGTGAAGTAACTTTTCCTCCTGTGTGATTAGGACAGGTTTTGTATATACTAATAGGATGGCGGCCATTTTATTTCCCCTGATGATTGCTCCCAAGACAAAATTAACCAATAATAATAATAATATTAATAATAATAATAGGTATTTGGGAATATATTTTTAATAAAGTAATATTCAAGAATTTTCTGGAAATTTATTTTATGAATTCCTGGAGAACCCCTTTAAAAATGGTAAAATATGTTTCATTTTAATTCTAGAATATAACTAAATATCTCCCTCATCCTCATATAATGGGGAAGGATTGATAAACACTTGGAAACACTTGGATATTAAGTATATATGAACATTTTAATGTCACTACACAGAGTAAAGTAAGGGTAATGAGAACAAGGTAAGCCTAAATCTAAGGTAAAGGAACATGGTTAGCCATTTTACCTTTCATGATGGCACTATAGTTCCTAGTTAAATCATTTACTTCACAGCTTTTTAGCACATAGTCAGTTGGGATTCTTGTGTGTATACCATTAAAGTGGATTTAGACGGAGCGATATTCTAGTAGATTATCAGGAACGAACATTCCTGTGAAGCTCATTCCTGACAATCTGCCCATGTAAAGGTGCATCCAACCACCTGATGAATGTGCTGGTTTAACAGTGATCTGCTGCCCAGAAACAATGTAGTTGTATGAGGATGAGCGATCACAAAAGCGATTGCTAGTTCTCATACTGTGAAGGAGATTGCTGCATGTAAATGCAGCACTTCACCCCCACTGAACGAGCAGCCGACTACTGAAGGGTGGCAGCAGACTGATAGGAGACAGATATCCATGAAACATCTGGTCCAGAGATATCTTGAATAGCCGGAGATTCAGTGTTAACTCCATGCTGGGCTTTGTAAGGAAACTCACAAAGTACTCCTAACAATGGCAGGCAAGTTTTCATCACTCATTTTTTTTTATAATCATGGCTCATTGCAGTTGGATGCTTCACCATTGTGAAGGATGTATGTGTATAAGAGCATATAGGTATATTTATACACTATTTACTAAACTAGATGTGCCAGAATTTAGGCCCATTTTGGCACAAAAATTTGTCTAAAGCCAACCAAGAAATGACATAAAAGTTAGTCAAGTCTGGATATAAAAGTCAGTTAGTCTGGATTCCGTGAACCATAACTCCATTCTATGACGGAATGCATAACGGAATGCCTTTAGAGGCAATCCGTTCTTCATTCCATCATAATAGAAGTCTATGGGCTGCAAAACGGATCCGTCCCGTTTCTGTTATGCAGGAGAGGACTCTAATGGCATTTTGTTATGCATTACATCATAGAATTGCGTCCGTGGTAATGAAATTCATAACGCAATTCACCTTTTACCGGTAAAAGTAGCGCGAACGAATTCCAAAATATGAAATTCGCACATCTCTAAAGGTAATTACAGATGTCAATGTAGATTCTGTAATTGTTTGAGGAGCGCTAGGTGGATATTAGGGGGCTATGAACTCATTGTGAAAGATTTATTACCTGTAAAATCAAGCTTTTTGTACAAGTCGTTCTGTGTGCACGCATTTTTTGCTTTATTAGAAAGACTGTTAGGTCAATGCAAGTGAGTCTTGGTAAACATGCATGCTAAACATGCAGGTTACCCTAAATTGATACAACATATTTTTCCATGCAAATTAGGAGACATATGGGTGTACATTGTAGACCAGTAGTAGCACAGTTTTATGTATCTGTAATGCAGCCACGTGCATGAACCTTAAAGGTTTTGACCACCTTTTGGCGTTTTTTTGACAAACGCCCCTCCTTTCTAGGCCTGCAAAAGAAATATACTTACCTGCTCCCCGATACTGGGTTCAGGCTCCTTCTCTCCCTGACCTTGGCTGCCTTGATCGGGTCCCCAGCCTTTCAACACCAACTTTGACGCTGCAACCAATGAATGGCTGCAGTGGTCACCTGCATCACATCATGGTCACGTGACCCCAGGTCAAGTCAAGGCAGATGTTCACAACGGAGGGCCCAAGCGATGTAGTCAAGGCTAGGAAGTAAAGATACCGGGTCCCAGCATTAATGAGACAGGTATATATACTTCCCTGTTGCAGGTCTTGCCAGGAGGGGAGTTTGCCAAAAGAAAACCCAAACCCTTTAAGAATGACAAAAATAGGTAATTAGGTTCTATTATAAAAATGCTTCATTTTACGTTTGTTAGATACTGTCTATAACCAAAGTTTAAGAAGTGATGTTTTATGTCTTTAAGGCTTTAATGTGAACTGCTGAGGAGAGATGGCTTTGGTGTATACATCAAATAACCATTGCTTTTAACTAGTTTACTGTCGTAAAAAACAAAATCCCCCAAAAATCTGAATCTGTGTCATGCACAACCTTCTCTGGCCCAGAATTATTATTCACCCCATAAGACACAGGGACATTTTCCCTCACTTTTGGAGGGGAAAAAATCCATGTTATCAGACGAAAAATACTGTAGGTAAATTGTGACCCTTGTGACACAGTAAAAAGTTTGGTCTGGAGGGGAAGGTATTTTCCTCCCAGCATGTGCTGATGGACTAATTGACAGTCAGGCGAGGTCAAGCACCGGACTGGATCTTAGGTGCCGGTACGGGCCTTGTTGACACCTAGCTGTCTTAAAATCCAGCTGAACAGCAGCAGAAGGGGAATCCTGTGCTTAGATATGTGCTTGCGACTGGTTTGGGGAAAACAGGTCACCTAATGACTGGATTTGGACTCTGTATTGGAAAAACCGCAGCATGGTGTGAATGAACACCTGGACTTTGTCAACTAAGGTGAAGTTGATTACTGAACTGTTAACCGTTAATACCTGCTTGTGTGAATAAACACTGTAGTTGGATCAAGTTTTGTTTTTGGTGCCTCTGTTCTGCGACCGCTTACCCTGCCTACCAGAGCGAATACCCACAATTGGTGGAGGATGCGGGCAAACGCGGCGAGGCTGACGAAAAACCGGAATATTATTGATCTTAATTTTTTCCGTGCGCGGTTTTATGTCCTGGATTAAACCTGCTAAATTGCAACCAGTGTCACTGGATAAGATGGAGGCTGTACTGAAGGCGCTCTTGGAGGCTAGCTAGCAACAGCGGGAGACTAACCAGCGACAGCAAGAAACAAACCAGCTGCTGCTACAACACATGATGGCCTTACAGGGTGTCCACGATTCCCGGAAAGCAGTCCGCACGGCGATCCCCAAAATGGCACCAACGGATGACGTTGAGACCTACCTGGCAGTGTTTGAGAAGATGGCCGTGAGGGAGAGTCCCAGTGGGCTGGGGTCATCGCTCCATTCCTGGCATCAGGACCCCAACAGGTTTACTTTGATTTACCAGACAAGTAAGCGGCAGACTACAATAAAGTCAAGGGTGAGATCCTGGCACGACTGGGGGTGAATGTGTTGGACCGGACCCAGCGGGTGCATCAGTGGGAGTTTAACCCGGCTGAGTCAGCAAAACCACATTATTATAATTTGCTGCACCTGTTGCAAAAATGGCTACAGCCCGAGGTACTGAATCCTACTGCTATGCTGGACCGTATTGTGGCTGACAAGTTCTGGACGACTTTGCCATACCCCCTCCAGCACTGGGTAGGCCAGGTGTCT
This sequence comes from Bufotes viridis, assembly GCA_033119425.1. NCBI lineage: Eukaryota > Metazoa > Chordata > Amphibia > Anura > Bufonidae > Bufotes > Bufotes viridis. Next base: position 57,151,097 of record CM065597.1, on the reverse strand, counting down.
CCTGCTAGTGCCCTTGAGATAGTGGACCTGGTAGAGCGGAATGAGGCTATCAAGAACCTAAAAGGGGGCTCTCTGGGGAGGGGTTAAATAAAACCCAGAAAATCTCTGCCCCAGACCCAGAGGCAAAAAAGTCCGCTCGGGATGTACCCACTGCGGACCTGGCCTCGATAATATGTTGGCGGTGTCCTGAGCCTGGTCATGTAAGGGCCGACTGTCCCTATCTTGCTGAGCCCATGGACACCAACTTTGGTTACCGACAGTCGCTGTATGCCAGGAAGGTGTGTGTGACAGGCACCCCAGAGACTCTCGATAACAGACATTTGTATCAGTAGGAAGTAGAAGTCACTCCCGCAGTGGCTCTTCTGGACTTGTGGAGTCTGGTGACCCTTGTGAGGGCTGCCCTAGTGTGACCCACTGAGTTTACTGGCTGGAAAGTCGGTGTGTTTTGTATACATGGAGACTTAAAAGACTACCCCACCGCTCTGGTGTCTGTAAACATGGTTGCCGGCAGGCAGATCAATGAGGTGGCAGTGGCCACGAACCTACACTATGAGCTAATACTAGGAAGAAACTTCCCGTTGTTCCAGGACCTGTGGCCAGTCATTAGGCCTACCGATACCCGAGAGTCAGGGATAGCCCCAGCGGATTGGCCTTGCTCAGATGGGAGGCCAGAACCCTGGGAGCCCGAGACAGAAGGGCCAGCGGTAGGGGTGAAAGCCACTCTGGTGGATGAGGTAGGGGTGACCGCCACTTCGGGGGATGAGGGGGAGACAACTTCGCTGAATGTGATGGTTGGGGAGGTGGAGGACTTGTCCTGAGTCCCTGAATTGGCAGATCTGAATGTCTCCGTTGACAATTTTGGCACGGCCCAACACAGAGTTCAGACTTTATCCCGAGCCTGGGAGAATGTGTTGATAGTCGATGGAGAACCACAACAACATGGAGCCGAGTTGGTCTTTCTGCGTTTTGTGGTTCACCACGATTTGTTGTATCGGTTCACCCAACTACGGGGTGAGAATGTTGAACAGTTGCTGGGGCCCAAGGCATATCGTAAACTGGTATCAGATCTGTCCCACCGTATACTGCAGCGATTTTACTGGCCCAGTGTGTTCAGAGAGGTGTAAGAATTTTGTAGGTCTTGCCCAACCTGCCAGATAACTAGCCCCCAGTCACACTTGTACCCCTCCCGATTATTGAGGTGCCTTTCGAGAGAATTGCCATGGACCTAATTAGACCAGTACCTAAGTCCGCTAGGGGTCACTAACACATCTTAGTCGTCCTGAATTACACCACCTGGTACCCCGTAGGCGGTGCAACTGCATCATACATTTTCCAAACTCATAGCTAAGGAGTTAATGGAAATGTTTTCCTGAGTAGAATACCAAAAGAGGTTCTGACAGACCAGGGGACACCTTTCATGTCGAATGTCATGAGGGAACTGTGTAAATTGGTGCGCATAAAACAGTTACGGACGTCCGTTTACCATCCGCAAACTGACAGTTTGGTGGAGAGATTTAACCAAACGTTAAATATGCTAAAAAGGGTGGTGTCCAAAGATGGGAAGGACTGGGACCTCCTTCTGCCCTATCTAATGTTCGCAGTGCGTGAGGTGCCCCAGGCCTCTACCGGGTTCTCACCCTTCAAACTACTATATGGCAGACAGCCCCGAGGGCTGTTGGATGTAGCCAAGGAGGCGTGGGAACAACAGCCCACTCCGCATAAAAGTGTCATTGAATATGTCACCAAGATGCAAGAACGGATAGTGTTGCCACTTGTTAGTGTTGCCATATGGAGGCAGCTCAGCGAGCCCAGAGTTGGATCTATAATCGAGAGGATCAGGTCCGGAACTTTAACCCGGGAAATCAGGTCTTGGTCTTGTACCGACCATGGACAGTAAGTTGCTGGCTAGGTGCAGGGGCCCTACCAGATACTAGAGAAAGTAGGCAATGTAAATTACAAGGTACACCAGCCAGGTCAGTGGAAGCCGGAGCAGGTATACCATGTCAATTTACTGAAGCCTTGGAAGGATAAAGAGACCTGTACTGAGAAAAGCCTGCGGCCGGTTTGTCTAAGGGAAGAGATACCGGCCCCTGTGTTTGTTCCAGTTGAAGCGGCTGCTGACAGCCTTTCCTCTAAGCAGGCTCAGGAGGCCAGGGAGTTCGTTAGTCACAACACGGATGTGTTCTTTGACGTCCGTGGACTTACTTCTGTAATCCAACATGATATTGTCACTGAATTTCACGCGAAAGTCCAGTTAAATAGGTACCGGGTGCCCGAGGCTTCGCAAGAAGCCATCTTGGAGGAAGTACAGCTGATGCTGCAGCTAGATGTTATTAAGAGTCTATAAGTGAGTGGGCCAGCCCAATAGTTTTGATACTCAAGCCTGATGGGACGTTGCGGTTCTGTAACGACTTCCGTAAACTGAATGAGGTCTCTAAATTTGATGCATATCCCATGCCCCGGTTTGATCCATTAATCGAGCGATTAGGGCAGGTACAGTACTTTTCTGTCTTAGACCTCACAAAAGGGTACTGGAAAGTGCCCTTAACTGAGGCTGCCAAAGAGAAAACAGACTTTATCACACCTGAGGGGCTATATCAGTATAAGGTGTTACCTTTTGGCCTGCATAGTGCTCCTGCCACATTACAGCAGTTAATGGACATTGTGCTTCGTTTGCATCGTTGGTACGCCTCAGCTTACCTCGAGAATATTGTTGTTTATAGTACCGACTGGGAGAGTCACCTGACAAAAGTACAGGCTGTATTAGACTCTCTCTGGAGGGCTGGGCTAACTGCTAACCCCCAAAAATGTGCTATAGGATTGGAGGGTTGGAGGAGGCACGATACCTAGGGTATGTCATTGGGCGCAGAGTCATCAAACCCCAGATGAGTAAAATAGAGACGATACGGAATTGGCCACGACCTGTCATAACCAGGCAAATAAAGTCGTTCCTAGGGATGGTGGGGTGTTACATGAGGTTTTTTCCCCACTTTGTTACTTTAGCAGCGCCTTTGCCAGGGCACTTGAAGGGAGGAAAGTCAGTGATGGTTCGCTGGGATGATTGGGCGGAAGAGGCTTTTTCTGCTTTGAGGTCGGCCCTGTGCCGGTCACCGGTTTTGGTGATGCCCGACTTCAAGAGGGAGTTTGTGGTACAGAATGATGCCTCTGAAGTAGGACTTGGAGCTGTACTGTCTCAGAAAAATCAACGGGGAGGAGCATCCCGTTGTTTTCCTGAGCTGTAAGCTCACCCTAGCTGAGACCAGTTACAATATAGTGGAGAGAGTGTGCCTGAACATCAAATGGGCACTCTAGTCTCTCTGCTACGATCTGTTGGGGAGAAAGTTCCGCCTGGTAACCGACCACTTCCCTCTCAAGTAGATGAGCCAGGCCAAAGAGAGGAATACCGGGTCACCAAATGTTTTTAAGTGACTCTGTTCTGTGACCGCTTACCCTGCCTACCCTCTTAGAAGCCTCTTCTCTTCATAATTAAGACCGTCCATCCCCCTTTTCAGTTTAATCGCTTTTCTTGGTATTTTTTCCAGCTCCAGGGCATCCTTTCTATGGACTGTTGCCCAGAAGTGAACTGAGTATTCCAGGTGAGGCCTCACCAATGCTTTGTAAAGTGGCAATATTACATCCCGTGTCCCGTGAATCCATGCCTCCTGTAATACATGATCCTACTGTCCTTAGAGGCAGCTGATTGACTTTGAATGTTAATCTTTACCATATGTTCTACAAGTACACCTAGATTTTTTTCTAAGTGATTGTCCCAAATTTGCTTCCCCTAAAACATATTGCACATGCAGATTATTAGTAGCCAGATGCATAACTTTACATATATCTACATTGAATCTCATTTGACAAGTGGGTGCCCTTGGGAATGTTACAATCTGACAATGTGGCCAGTTAAGCAGAACATATTCCTATACAGCAAGGAATATGTATGAGCCATATATACATTTTATAATAAGGAGACCTTCTGCGCCACCACAGCACTTGGACTACCCATAGATCACTTGAAATCTTAGCTCATTTTAGTTTTGCATGAAAAGGAAATAATAACCTTTTCATAAACTTTGTGTAACCTTATCACAGATTTTTAACGCTGTTGTATCACTGGGAATTTAGATTTTAACTTTCTGCCTGGGATACAAATCTTTTGATGAGATTACTGGGAACATTTTGCTTCTACGGAAATATAAGTGAATCAGGATAATGCAATTAATATAATTCTTATAGACGTCTGCTCTGCTGTTACCGCTGAAGATCTACCTAATGTCATCTCATGCAAGTAGCTTCAGTAAGTATGCAATCGTTTTCCAACCACATATTAGAACATGAGGATGTTTTTTTTTCTGCAAACTTGCCATAATCTGTGCGAATTTTATTAACAACAGGAAACAAGGGTGCGATTGCTCGAGATCTTGTGTAATTAAATAAGCAGTTCTGACATATTTTTTAACAAGACGGGTATTAATGTTTAGGAGGATGTTATTGTAAAAAGCTGAAGAAAGTGCGGCACTGACTTAATGGCATCTTTTTTTTTGTTAAGTAAATTAGTGTAAAATATCCTAGCTGTGATTAAACCAATTAGATGAAATAAATGTCTGATGTAAAAATGCTGATAAAAGATGCTCATTAAGACAAAATGTGCACAGCTATTCTCTGCAGCTTCTCATGTTGTTATAGTGTTTATTGTGCCTTGTTTTTAAGCAACTTTTTATAAGATGAGGCTGACATAGAGGGACAAGCTGTGAGGTCGTCGAAAGTTCATTTTTAAATATGTGATCTTGACCAATGGGGCAACACATGTCTGATTCATTATATGCAACAATTAAATGTCACTGTTTTCTTGTTTCAAAGAAAACTTTGACCCTGATTTATCTTGCCTTCACTCCAGAATTCCGGCTTTAAAAGGTTGCAAAATGGAGCTTTCGCGATTTTCTTTTTTTCTTTTTCACTTACATAAAAATTTTGTGCATTTTTAGACTATTTATTCCAGTTTTGAACTATCAGCGGGAAAGTGGGTGTGGTTGGGTTAAAGAGCTTAATTCCAGGTTTATCATTTAGACTTTTTAGGGTGGAGTAGGAAAACTGGAGTAGCTGTTCTAGACAAAAGTGTTAGATTTAAGGATAAATGAAAGTTATGAACCAACATGCGACATTTGATAAATGTGACATATAGTATGCCAACGTAGATTCAAGCAAAACTGACTTTAGATATTCCCTAGATCGGGGAATGGATGTGTTTAAAGTATAGATCATCTTGTGAAGCATGTTGGGTCTCCTATGCAGATGCCCATCGTGCATTACCTGCACTGTTAGCTCCCTGCACACACACATTTGCAAATTTTGTTTGCAGTTTTATAATGTTTTCTTAGGAAAAAATTGTCAAAAGCTGTATTTTTAACAAAATAACCCCCAAAATGGCACCTTATGAACAAAAAATAATGCAATCTTGCATTTCATATCTAGAGTTGTCAGAAACTTACCCAGCCACACTACTGTGTTTTAGCAGGTTGAGCTATCAGTGAGTCTAGACACTGGGCCAGTCAGGTTCCTGGCTTGTCATCATATCCCAGAGCTAGGAAAAGTCAGGCACTTCGAACTTGTTAGGGCCTGTGATTTTTATTTTCCTGTCTCCTAATCGTCCTTTGTGCTCAGAACAGTGCTGTATTTCTGTTGTAATTTCCTGTGTACTGACCTTGGCTTTTTTCTGGATTTACCCCTTGTTTACTAATTAGATTTATACAGACTTTTCTGGCTTTGATTCCTTAACTTATTTCTGAATTGGGCCCTTGTCTTCTGTGTCTACTTTTACTGACACTCCAGGCTTAGACTTGTTTGTTTAATTCTACATGCACACGACCATATGTATTTTGCGGTATCAAACTGCGGATCTGCAAAGTACTGGTACAAGCCATGTGCATTTCACATTTTCCTAATAGATCTGCCTCTTCTTGTCTGCAAAACGGACAAGAATAGGACATGTTCTGTCATTTCTGGAACGGATGCACAGATGCAGGCAGCACACTGATGACATTTGCATTTTTACAGACTCGTGGAATGGGCCCATGTACAATCTGCAAAAAATGTAGATCAGACATGGACCCAAACAATGGTCTTATGCTTGAGGCATTACTCTCTTGATACTCCTTGGTATCTGGTAGGTCTGCTACCTGTGAGTTGGCACCTGATTTCTGCCACCTTACTTCACAGATGTCATCTGAGTCACTAGGAGCCATTCCAACTGGCGGAGGGCTCTGATGAACACCTAGGAGTAGCTTTTGATCTATTTCCGTAAATGTAAAGGTGAAGAAAGATGGGTAGAATCATTAGCTTGCTGTGGTCCCAAAGAGTGACCCTGTATTTCTATCTCACCACTGTATTATTACACTTATAGACTTTCAGTTAACATCTGGAGCTACCATTTATACTTTAAAAAATGCACAAAAAAGCGTAGGTGTAAAAAATTCCACAAAAACTGCAAAAGTGCAGATAAACTAGGCTAAAAAACTATGTGTTACCCACTCCTAAACTTCCATCACACACCCTTGCTGAGTGGTGCTTTATTCATGAATTTTTTGCATGCATATTTTTTCATACAGATTTCCAGTGTTTCAGAGAAGCCTAAGAGAAAAAATGCATGAAAAAAAATCACAGCTAGAGCATGCTGCATTTCAGAACTGGAGCTTGTTTTTTGTAGAATAAGGGCTTGTTCACTCGATTATGCCGTGTTTTGCGGTCCGCAAATTGCAGATCCGCAAAACAAGGATGCCGCCCGTGTGCTTTCTGCAATTTGCGAAACAGAACTGACGGCCCTTTATAGAAAGAAAAGGACATGACATCATTTTTGTGGGGCCACAGAACGGAGCAACTGAGGCGGACAGCACACCGAGTGCTGTCTGCATCTTTTGCGGTGAATGAGTCCGCACCCGAGCCGCAAAAAATGCAGCTCAGATGCGGAACCAAACCACGGTCGTGTAAATGTGCCCTAAGTTGCAGTTTTTATTGGCCCCATTATTATATTATCTTTTAGTATTTATTAAGGTTGGGAAAAAAGTATTCGGTGCAGGCGTATTGAGCTGAGGACAGCAAGTGCCAGCGTCCTCAGCTCACTACGCCTGCACCAAATACAGAAGCGGACAGCGCAGGAGCGGAATTTCGACATAAAGACAGGGCCGGAGGCAGGAGAGCTGTGCTGCCCAGCACTGTCAATCAGAAGAAGAGGGGCGTGGCCGCCAGCGGGAACACGGAGCCTCTAGGAGCAGGGGCAACGCCCTCCCTGCTCCTAGAGGCTAATTTGCATATGATATAAAATCGGTTTTTAGAGTTTTACAGGTCAGAGAGGCATTAGATTTACATTATTAGGTTAGTCTGACATTAGCCCATAGCTTATGTCCGACAGCTTAGGAGGCACATTTCTAGTGACAGAAACCCTTTAAGAGCAGGCACTGCCAGTGTAAAGGGGTATTAAGACCGGAGTCTAAAACGCCTGTCTTAATAAATGACCCTCTATATCTATAGGAATTATATAACCAGCCAAACCCACACACTAAACAACAGTAATGATTAATCAGAGGTAATGTATTACTTCTCTATAATATTTATAACATTTTCATTCAACTTTCTACAACTCCATTTTTTGAACACTGTACTGTATGACTATTTATAGGGAACCTATCTCACATTTAGTTATAATTTATTATTTACACATATTAATTACATATAAATGAGTATAATAAATAAATGTATTTTCAAAAGAAATAATGTGTTCATTAGAGATAGATGTCAACTTTATAATAATGTAGTGGTTCCTCTCTGTTATTAAATTCTATATGTTTCTGTAAAACCTGTCGACTGCAATTTCCTCTTACTAAAGTAACTAAAATATAAAGTACGACATTTTACGTTGAACATACATAGACAGATGTATTTTTTTCCTGGTTTTGTACTTACAGCGGTCAGTAGATTATCAGTTTAAAACTGAAACAGCCATCTCTTTTTGAAAGTGGCACCAGAAAAACAGTGGTCTCCACATAACAGAAAATATCATTGTCTTTGGCTATTTCTGTTTTCAGTAATTTTCATGTTTTGGGAATCCTCTTTTTTAAGACCACATTCAGCTATTTGCTAGTGACTTATTAACTATGCTCATGGCTTTGTTTCTTTTCAATACCAAGTATACTAGAAGAAAATATTTGACAATAGCTATAAATAGGAATACTCATATGTTGCATGAATGTTGCATGAAATGTCTAATCTTCCCAAGGCATTTTAGCAAATAAAACAGTACAGCAAGAAAACTTGCACAGGAATCCTCTTGGGGGAGCTATAAGACTTTGTATGAAAAATAAAATGCTCTGTATGTGGATTATGCTCGCTATTCAGCTTCAGACAATGAATGAAATGTTTTTTTTTCTTTTCATAGATTTAGTATTAATTGCCCTATTGAACCGTGTCCCTCTTTATGACATTTTTAGAAAAATATCTAAAGTATTGACTATAAAATTGACTTTAAGAAAAGAGATCTGCCACACTTTAAAATGAAATGCAAAATTGGACGACAGCATCTTAAAAGTTACAGCTATAGTATGCAGTTTGACATTTTACAAATACAATGAATAAGCTGAATTCTACCAGAGTACCGGACATCTGAAATGATTGGTTTACTAGTACAATTGCATAAATAGCAATTTTGGTAATATTGTCCTTTTATGGAAATCAATTCAAAAGGAGCAATTCAGTGCTCCTAATATCCTGCAGTCCCTTATCAATAGACTATAAAACAGCTGGCAGCCTGAGCCGATTTATAGACCACTGGTTGCCATATACAGTAGCCTGTAGTCTATTGTATCAGTATGATTTAAGACTTCTTATTTGTAATAAAAAGAGAAAATATTTAAAAAAAAAGTATTAGGCTCAGTTAACACTAGCATTTATGACAGTGTAATGACTGGTATGCCAGATCTGTTTCTCAGTGCATTCTGGCAAATCCTAATGGGATCCATTGACCATAATGAAGTCTGTCAGCAGCATCGGACTGGGGTTCCTGAGGCCCACCAGAGAAAATTATTCTTGAGGCCCAGTCCTTATTTTATTAATAAAGTTTTGAATCAAAGAAATAGGTCCTAGTGGCAAGTTATTGGCATTAAAGGAAGCCAAATGGGTTCTGTTCTTCTGGATATTTAGTTCCGATTACGGTATCAGAACTTGAGACCACCTGAGGGGGCGTGGCCAACCAGCGCTGAGAGCAGACGTGCAGGACGAGAGCTCCGCAAAGAGATACACGAATCCAGCTCCATCGGCCACTACAGACACCTTAATCCCTCTTCAAAAGGTCTACCACTGACCCCCCATGTCAGTCTAGTCCCCTGTAGACCCCCACAGTTGAGCCCCGACAGCAGATTTGATTCAGCCAGACTGCGGCCTACTTAGGCCTAACGGAACCTGCAACCACCGTGGGCTCCGGATAGTTCTACTAAGGGTCAGGCGGAACTGGAGACGGCCCGAACTGCCGAAGGACATACCCTTTAGTGACCCGACTCCGGATCCACCTAAGACAGAGTGGAGATCATCAGAGCGGCGCGAACCTCTCCTGCTGCCGCCGCCATCTTGGGATGACATCGTGTCGGCATTCACCGGAGGAGCCACAGATCTCTTTGTGACATTACTTCACCCCTGGCTGAAGGGACTGCTCAACGGGGACTTCTGACACCCCTGTATCTACAGCAACTGTGGGTAGTGCCCTCTTGCCACTGAGACCGCGGCCTCACACTGGGAGAACGGTCTGTCAGGGTACCTCCCCGAATCTGCAGCAGCTAAAAGGTACTGTTTAACCCTCTTCTCACCCCTGAGAGCCAAAAACAGTCCGAACTAGTGTAATCGGGCATAGAGCATATCGCCCTATATAATAGTGTGACCACACCGATTAGCACTTGTCCAGTGAAGACTTGCCTGACTCCATATTAGCAATTTGCATTATGCTATGTGTACACCTCAAATGAAGTTCTGCTGACAAAATGTGATCAGAATGTTATAAATCCAGATATGTGAGATAGAAATTACTTGGGGCCAAGTACCATACATATGGTGAAGATAGGCAGACATCCCGGATCCAAACCTGGTCCGGCCAAAAAACGCCAATTTTCAGCAACTTCACAGTTCTGCCTAGAAAAATTTATCATGAAAAAAGCGACTGCAACTGCACCAGTTCATACCCCTAGATCCTCACAGAAAACCGTGGAACCTCACTCTGACAGAGAAAGTGATTTTGAAGCAGATATGGATACATCCAAAGATCTTCCTATCTCCAGGTCCTTTATCTTCCAAGCTCTCAGCAAAGCCATAACTCCTGTCATGGAAGAGCTGTCGGAGCTCAGAAACGACATTAAACATATAGGGCACAGAGTGGAATCTCTTGAAACAACTCAATCAGCTGTGATAGATTATACCAAACAAAATTCAGAATTGCTGTCGGTCTACCAATCTCATATAAACCACCTGTATGATCACCTGGAGGACCAGGAGAAGAGAGGGAGACGCAACAATATTCGCTTCAGAGGTGTCCCTGAATCTGTGGCTCCAGAAGCCGTCACTAAAGTGATCATAGAAATCTGTACAGACCTGCTAGGCGAAGAAGACGGCACCCCAGTGATCCTGGAAAGGGCTCACAGAGCGCTGAGACCTAAGCCCAAGCCATCCGATCCACCAAGGGACATCATCTGCAAGTTTTTGAATTTCTCCCAAAAAGAGCTGGTGATGAAAAGAGCTAGAGAGAGAGATGCCGTTGAGTATCTAGGGGAAAAAGTGCTGCTGTTCCAAGACTTGGCCCCTGCTACATTACAAAAGAGGCGCATACTAAAGCCATTTATGGATTTCTTGAGACACAAAAGAATAGTATTCCAATGGCTCTTCACTTTTGGGATGATGATTCAATGGAAGGAAAAGAGACTGATCATCAAAACTCACAGAGATTTGCAGGAACCTCTAAAAGTAATGGACATTGATGACCTGGACATTCCGGATTGGTCCATGACTACTGACATTCTTATACCATCACAGATCAATCATCCAGTGCCCTGGGAAACAGCTAGTCATGGAAGACCGCAGAAACAGAAGAAAAAACAAGGAAAGCTAACACCTAGACGTATCATTCCAGAAAATGAAGGCTGACCAGTTTTTTCTATTGTGCGAAGAGACCCTCCGGTCTCTCTCTAATACAAGTCTATGGGTATAACATGTCACACGGTCTCTTCTGTCATATTCTCTTAATTTCTAATTTTTTCTGCTTTTTCCATCATTCCTATAACTGTCTATTCTTCTATTGTCTCGTAGCGTTATGTGTGTAATTCGCTTCAACTCTATTCTCACATATCTTTACTCTATTCCCACTCATCTTTCTTTCTTTAATGTGTTCCCCTATTTTCAAATATCACCGTTATTGTTGGTCCCATAATTTGTCACCCTGGAAACTTGGGTGGTCTGGATCCGGAGAGATCCTCCCAAGAGATACCAGCTCTCTTGAAGTTTTCCCCCAACCGGGACTTTGTTTGTTATTGCTATTTGTTTTACTGTGTTCCATTTTTGAATTGTAGAAAGACACCACTTTCACCTCAAAGACACCTACAAGAATGGCTTTTCTTCAGCTCCGCGTGGGAGCACCTCATGATATTTCCGCTCAGCAAGCTGGTCAACAAGGTAAGACGGTCAGATCACACACACAGCTTTATGACACATCATGACATTATACTCCTATAAATGGCCAATCTTAGAATAGTGATATACAATGTCAGAGGTTTGAAATCCCCGATAAAACGCAGCCAAGTACTACCTCATTTACATAAAGAGAAAGTCAATGTGGTATTTTTACAGGAAACTCAATCTTAAACACAATAAAACCCCAGATATGAGCAGATTCCCTTTTAACTTGTGGTTTCAGTCCACGTCAGAACACTCGAATAAGCTAGGGGTTAGTATTGGGCTGCACAAGCATACATGTTTCACTCTTGTAAACTCCAAATTAGATATAAACGGTAGATATGCATTCATCAAGGGAATGATTGATTCTCAACTTTACACCTTGGTAAATTTATATGTCCCAAACCACTCCCAAAAGCCGTGGTTTGATAAGGTAATGAGGGAGTTGGAGATTTTTGGAGAAGGAATAGTAATAGTGGCAGGAGATCTAAATGTTGCCCTACAACCTAAACTGGATTTGTCTGTAGGTAAATCCTCTGTCCCATACAAATCAGTGACCGCTATACAAAATCATTTTCAAAAACTACATCTTGCAGACACCTGGAGGACACTGAATCCCGCATCTAAAGATTACTCCTTTTACTCAGCTCTACATAAATCCTATCATAGGATAGATTACATATTTTTCCCAATTAAATTTCTACATTTATGCTCCGAAGCATCCATAGGCAGCATGATTCATTTTGACCATTTCCCAGTATACATGTCCTTTACCGCCCCCAATGCTCGCCCCAAATAGTTTCAATGGCGGTTAAACGAAACATTATTAGATGACAACCGGGTTAAAGATAAAATACTTGGGACCCTGAAGGAGTTCTTTAACTTGAATGACACAGCAGATGTCACCCCACATGTCCTGTGGGAGTCACATAAATCCATCATTAGGGGAGCCTTTATAGCTGCAGCATCTTATTTGAATAAAATAAGAAAAGAAAAAGTTGCATCACTTTATGGGAAAATAAGCGCATTAGAGAAACTACACAAACGCACTTTAGAGCTACACCATTTAGATGATTTGATGAAACTGAGAGAGGAGTTACGTGATATTCTCAACGCTCAGTCTGCTAAACTATACCTCTCGTTGAGACACAATATTTATGCGCATGGTAATAAGCCAACAAAATTTATGTTGGCTCAACTGAAGCAACGTAGACGCAAGTCTAGAATTATGGCCATTAAACAACAGAATGACGCTGTATCCACTGATGATGACCATATTGCTGAAGCGTTTCACAATTTCTACTCTGACCTATATAACATCAACAACAGTGATACAGAAAATGAGAAGCAGATGAGAATAGAACTCACTAATTCCTTTCTCTCAGGACTCAAACTTCCCACCCTTACAGAGGAACAGGCATTAAAACTGTGCAGACTTATTTCCGTAGCTGAAATTGATGAAGCCCTGAAAACAATGGCTAAAGGGAAAGCCCCGGGGCCAAATGGCCTTACCTTGTCCTATTACCGTACATATAGCACAATGCTGAAACCTCACCTGCTTAAATCGTACAATGCCGCACAAGATGGGACCCCTTTTCTGCCTCAGACAATAATGGCGCACATCTCACTGATTCATAAACAACAGAAAGATCCAACAATGTGCTCAAACTACCGTCCCATATCACTTCTAATTGTGGACGTTAAGTTATACGCTAAAATCCTTGCCGCCAGAGTGAAACCACTATTACCACATCTCATCCATGCAGATCGATGTGGGTTTGTCCCCAAACGGGAAGGGAAGGATAATATTTTCAAAGTACTAAATGCTGTCGCTCTGATGCAGAAAAGGGGAAACCAGCTGGTACTCCTTAGTACAGATGCTGAAAAGGCATTTGACAGGGTTTCCTGGCCTTTTCTCAAAAGTTCCCTGTCTAAATTCGGCATACCAGAACAATTTATAAATGCCATCTTCGCTATGTACGCCTTGCCTAGCGCACAAATAAAAGTCAATGACATTTTATCAAAACCGGTGCATATAAGTAACGGCACCAGACAGGGTTGCCCCCTATTACCCATGCTTTTTATACTAGCAATTGAGCCTCTCCTACAACAAATCAGACAAACCACTAATATACATGGCGTGCAATGCAATTCACTGGAAATTAAACAAGCCACCTACGCGGACGATCTTCTGCTTTTGATAACCAATCTCATGATAGCATTTCCCAAACTACTGCAAATCTGTGAGACATTAAGCAATATATCTAATTATAAGATTAAACCCTCAAAATCACATGCCCTAGGTATAAATGTACTGTCTTCAACTATTAAAGCTCCACAAACCTCTAACCCATTCCTATGGATTAAAGAGCACATCAGTTTCCCAGCTATTAAAGTCACTGCAGACTTTAACAAATTGTACACAGCCAATTATGTACCTCTGCTGAAAAATATCCCCCAGTTATTAAACTCCTGGGCTCCCACCTTTACTTCATGGTGGGGCAGACAACATATTTTCACTTCCTTAGTAGTTCCGAAAGTGACCTATTTGCTTCACTCCTTACCTTTTAGAATACCAGGGAGTTTCTTCACCCAGTTTAGGAGGATTTGCTCTAGTTACATCTGGGGAGACATTAAACCTAGGTTGGCATTTAGGCTGCTGCTTTTGCCTCTAGACAAAGGAGGAATAGGCCTCCCATCTTTGCAGAGGATCTATAAAGCGGCACATCTGAGTAGAATTTTGAGCTGGGTAAGACGACCGCTCCATTTGCAGTGGGTAGAATTAGAGGAGGAAATAACACAAATCCCTTTACGGTCTCTGATTTTTGCTGCACACAATCATCCATATAAAGTGAACCCAAACTCTTTAGCTGCTAGCACCTTGAAAGTGTTGAATGATCCGCTAATCAACGAGTCATGCGCTAAATTCCCCTCTTCTTTATTGTAACTCAGAGATGTGTCTTGGCAAAAAGAAGTGCTACATTCCCTGCCGCGACAACTTCTTAACAGTAAGATAAAACCGGAACAACTGCTTGATGTGGACGGTGCATTTATACCTATTAAAACTTTCACTACCAACTTCTCTATCACGCACCTCCACCCAATTCAATATGAATATATAAAAAAACTGTTAAGAAGGTCTTATCCCAACAAAGACCTCAAGACAATCTGTCTTGGTTTGAAAAACTTCTATCTCAAGAGCAACAACCTGTTAAAGTAATAGCTAAGGCAACGAGACAACTGAGTCTGTTAGAAACCCCAAAATTTCTATACTTTGTAAAGGAATGGGAAAATGACCTCAAGCTAAACTTTTCTGAGAAGGATATTACCTACCTCCTACTTTCTTCTAAAAGAATGTTTAGGTGCGTCCTATTACAGGAACACATTTACAAAATAATTACAAGATGGTACCTTACTCCATACAAATTAGGCAAGATGTATCCAACCTCCTCCGATAGCTCTACTGATTTATGCTTTTTACTGGTGTCTATTTGTTATGATTAATTTTCCCCCCATCCACTTCCGTCCCCTCCTTCCCACTTTCCACACCCCTCCCCTTGTTACCTGCCTCAGACTTACACCCCCCTCACTCTCTTCTTACCCCTCTTCCCCGTTTTCTATGTTTTGATAACATTAATGATATGCCTTACTAGCAGATTTGAACACCGAATATCATTGAACACAATACTCCAAGAATTTTTAGAGCAAATTATATACCTTTATTTCATACATGATTAGAGTATAAAAAGTAGTAAACAATTGTGGCAAACAGAACAAAAATGAGGAAGCAAAAATGGAGGGGACCACAGGATCAACACACAGAGGGCACACACACATAAGTGCATAAAAGGTATATGAAAAACACCACTCAAAAATTGCATCATAATAATGGGGCCCTGGGAAAGAAATCCCAAAAGGCAGGCCTATCCTCAAAGAGTGATAACAAGATGGTAGTAAAAATAATAACATATACCCTCGTAGTGTGCTGGATCCTGTGGTCGCCTCCTCCCAACGCCGTTTCGCCCTTACAGGCTTCTTCCGCGAATCCCCGGAAGAAGCCTGTAAGGGCGAAACGGCGTTGGGAGGAGGCGACCGCAGGATCCAGCACACTACGAGGGTATATGTTATTATTTTATATATACCTTTAGCAGATTTGTTCATTTTTCTGAGCTCTTAACTAGTGTCCACCAATACCGATAATGATAATCTTTTGCGGCCCCATTGAAAATGAAGATGTCCGCACCCCTTCTGCAAAATTGCGGAATGGATGTGGATCTATTCATGCGGACATGTGAATGGACCCTTAGTTATGGTCCATTGTAGCAGAATCCATAATGGAATTCTTACATAGGGATGAGCAGCATAGGCAATATTTGTTTTTGCGCTATTTTGTGAATTTTTCGCAATTCTAGAATTTGCAATCTCCAGTCACTATTTTCGCGATTGCGCAAATCGGCACTAATGATGCACATATTTTTTTTCGCAATACGTTCAACTTTACATTTTATCAGGTCTGAATAGATATTACTGATTGGTGCACTAAGTATTGTTGTGACATCACAGCATTGTGTCTAACAGAGACACTAATCCCTATCACAGCACAGTAATTCCTATCACACTACCCAACATCCTGCACTGGAACCTATCAGCTACACTATAATCACTGTGTAACTAGGTTGATTAGCTATTCAACTGTTTGTGCTAAGGTTGGTACTATGGTGGCTGGTATTGTTAACAAATGTATTTTAGATTATTAGGAACTAGGAGATTCATTCTAACAAAATTGCCACATTCACTGTGTAGACAAAATGTATTCAGACTTAACCCAGCCCTCTCCTCCTTAATTTCCTGGCTCACATGCACTAGCATCAGAGGGGAGAGAGGGAGGGGGAGAAGACATGACTGCAGCCTAAGAGAACAATGCACTGCTTTTTAAACTTATTTTTCATAGTCTGCAGTTGTGAAATTTGACGAAACAAGAGCAAATAACAAAGACACATAAGGAGATTATGTTTAGGGTTGAGCGAACCCGAACTGTAAAGTTCAGGGTCGTACAGAACTTTAGGGGTTTTGGTACACAGAGCCATTTTAGTGCCCCAAAGTTCAGTTTCCCGGTCGAACTCGGCAAACCCGAACTTACAGGTGTCCGCTCAACTCTAATTATGTTATGTTTTCTTGGTTGTTCTTTTTTTCCCTTTGTTTGGATTCTGGCTTTAGTGTCCCTTTAACTCCTTAAGGACCAGACTAATTTTAATTTTTTAATTTTCGTTTTTTACTGCCTGCCATCCCGGAGCCATAACTTTTTAACAATTTTCCACTTGCAAAACCTTATAAGAGCTTAGGTTTTGCAGAACAAGTTGTACATTCCAATGGCACCATTTTATATTGCATACGATCTAGTGGGAAACTGGAAAAAATATCTAAATTGGGTCAAAGTGGAAAAAATGTAATTCTTTTTTCCTTCATTCCCCAGGCCAGCATTATTACATTTATTGTATATAGTTATTCTTCTGTGTTGATACTTAAAAATCATCTTATTCCAATACACATAACTTTTTTTTTTATATTTACATCTACGGAATTGTGTGAGGACATTGGAGTTTATATTGCTACCATTTTGGAGTGACTTTTTCATCACTTTTTATTTAATTTGTTTTGTGTGGAACAACAATAAAATCATGAATCGTGAATTAGCCATTTTTTTCCATTACGGTGTTCCCTGTACAGGATAAATACACTTATATTTTAATAGTATGGACATTTTGGGATGTGGCAATGCTAATGTTTATTTTTTTTATTGATTATTTTTGTTTTTAATATGGGGAAAGGAGAGTAATCTGAATTTCTATATTTTTTTGTATTTTTTTGAACTTTAATTTGCAATCATCTAATCGCTTCTCCCATAGCCTAGAATGATTTAAAGGGGTTTTCCAGGAAAATATATTTATGACTTATCCTCAGGATAGGTCATCAGTATCAAATCTGCAGGGATGCGACACCCAGGATCCCCACCAATCAGCTTTTAGAAGTTTAGTTCTGTTTAGTTCAACAGCATTTTCTTAGGCCAGTGACATCACTGTACATTGGTGATGTGGCCTAGTTGAAGCCCAGCCCCATTCTAGTCAATGGGACTGAGCTGCAATACCAAGCACTGCCACTATACAACGTACAGCACTGTCCTTGGAAAGCTGCCTGGAGCCTGTATCGCTCAACAGAGCTCTGGTGAGTGCAGCTGCTCCTCAAAACAGCTGGGGGTGTCGGGATTCAGACTCCCACTGATGTGATAATGATGACCTATCTTGAGGATAAGTCATCATTATCTTTTCCAGGATAACCCCTAAGGAATATTGCTTTGGCAGGCCTCTGAGACTTTAGAAACTTTGAGACTGCCATAGCAACCAAATGGCTCACTCGAAGTCAGCACGGGGAATCCATTTGGGCCCAAGGGGCACAGCGCTCCAAGGGTTTCACTCTCACATGGTGTAGCCGCAATTGAACACAGCATCTGAGGGGTTAAATGTCCATGATTGGCCATAACAGGCATTGATTCCGGCTATTTTTTGTGTAAAACAGTAGGCACCCATGGCTACAGTGCCTGCTCAGCTTCTCAGCAGGCATCATGTCTAACCCCTTAAGTACCAGGCCCATTTTCATTCTTGAATTTTAGTTTTTTCCTCCACATGTTCCAACAGCCATAATTGTTTTAGATTTCCCATTCATATAGCCATATAAGGGCCTATTTTTTGTGGGATAAGTTGGATTTTTCAATGTTCTAGAAATGTTTTAGAAAATTTTATTTTTTAATGTCACCATTTATTTACCATTTCGTGTATTGGAAAATGGGAAAAAAAGTCTTTGGGTGGTTAAATTGAAAAAAAAAAAAAAAACAACAACAACGCACAGTTGTGGGACTGTAATTTTTATTTATTTATTTATTTTTGTGTTTTATTGTTTATATATTTTTATGTGTAAAATTGGTGATTTAAACTTAATATTTGTATGTTTTTTTTAAACAACAACTTTAACCCCCCTTAAGGTGCTAGAGCCCGGGATCTTTTAATAGAGATCTATTAGGTTGAAGACTGGATTCTGAGGCATTCCTTGCTGAGCTGTGCCTTGTGCACCGCTTAGCAGAGAGCTTACCATGACAGGCCTGGGAAGATTCAGAAGCTCTTCTGAGCCCTGCAATTTTTTACCTCACAGATGCTGCGATCACTGTTGAACGTGCCATCTAAGGGGTGATCGACATTTCCTGTCATTGTGGTGGGTGCCTACTGTATTTTACAGCTGGCACCAGCCGCGTATGGAGCGGGCTCAGTGGAACAGCCTGCTCCATATATTCCCCCAGCCACTGTGACATTGAAATTACACACAAGTACAGTTTGGGTCTATAGTAGGCTTATGGAGAGATTTATCATCCATATATGCTAGAAAACTGGAGTTAAAAAGTCACAAAAATTGTTAAAAAGTCACAAATATAACAACTTTGTAAATGCCATATGTGCAAACATTTTTGCCGAAAAGGTTCTTTACCCCTCCCCTCGCCACTTTCTGAAAAGGGAGCAAGGGGCGCGGTGTGGACAGGGCCATCAGCCCCAACATATTCATCCTTGGTTACTCTAGCATGCTAGCGTAAATAATGACTGTAATGTATGCCAGCTAGCTTGTGTAGATTTCCTTCTAGGAACACGTATTGCTAGAGGATGTGCATAATTTATGACAAGGCTTGGTTGTTGAAAACGCCGGTCTTGATAAATCTCTCCCTGTGTGTTGTGCTCAACCATAATGTGGTCGCGTGCTTGAACCCCAGGTGTAAGATTTTTATAAATTGCTTTTTTAGTGTTTGCATTGGATCTGCCAGTACTCAATTTAAAGATGTGTACTTATAACTGCACACTACACAATAAAATGCTCATGACAGGAAGGTTATGTATTTTTTATTGAATGATGTGTCACCGAGTTGCTTTATAGTTCTAAATACATGTCTTTGTTATTTCTTTTTAATGGTCACAGGGGCAGAACAAAAGGTGTTTCCTAGTGGCTGCTAGGAAAATAGTTTCTTAAAAATTATCTTGCATCTCTTTCGAGCTGTTCTGAGGTTTTTCACACAATACGGTAATAACCCTGAAATGGCTAATATTGTTAAGTAAAGTTAGCGATCTTCCAACATAAAACACATCCAGAATGCCCATTATTCATGTAAGCAAAGTGCCTTTCTGAATAGCAGCCAAAACAGACAATTCTTTTTCCAAGAGATCTATACTTTTTTGTTAAGATAAACATACCAGATGCAAAGCAATCCAGATTACCAGTGCTAAAAATACTGTTCTTGTATCTTCCTCTATTCAATCAGGTGGAAATATAATGCACATTTAGAAATGCTCATAAAATTGGAAACAGTTATTCCCGAGATAAAAGAACAATGTTTATCCTGGCTTAAGTCTCTATGAAAGACCCAGGAATCATAAGAATAATTCCTTGCCAGCCTTTAAACCAAAATTACCCATGTAAATGCTGCAACCAAAAACTGGCCTTAGTAGTTGTGTGAGCTGATGACCTATCCTCTGGATAGGTGACCTGTCCTCAGGATAGGTCATCAGTATCTGATCAGTGGAGGTCCCTCATCGATCAGCTGTTTAAGAAGGCATTGGCACTTGCAGTAGCACTGCAGCCTTCTCTCAGCTTTGCCTAGGCCATGTAACATCACGTTTATTGAAGTGAGTGAGGCTAAGCTGCGATACATTAAAGGGGTTGTCCCACGAAAAACATTCTACAGTTTTTAAACCAAGTGAGTGAGTGAGGTGGAACAGGCACTCTATCACCTGAGGCTGCAGGGGGATAACAGTTATAGGCAAGTTTAGTATATATAATGCATAATCAGGTTATATGTCATATAAAGGTATTTATTTGGTATACATTATCCAATTTATGGTTGTATATTCATTCAAAAGGTAAAAAAGGTAAAGAGTGAAAATCTACAATGATGTCTTTAGACCTTTTGAATGAATATACAACCATAAATTGGATAATTTATACCAAATAAATACCTTTATATGACATATTACCTGATTGTGCATTATATACACTATACTTACCTATTAGTTATCCCTCTCTGCAGCCTCAGGTGATAGAGTGCCTGTTCCACCTCACTCACTCACTTGGTTTAAAAACTGTAGAATGTTTTTCGTGGGACAACCCCTTTAATGTATTGCAGCTTAGCCTCACTTACCCCAATGAACCTGATGCCTGTTCCACTTCACTCACTCACTTTATATATCCCCTAAAGGAGTGTGGAGCAGTCCTGGCCCAAGAGCACCTAGGTCCACTAGTTGTGTAGGGTGAGCCGCTGTTTTCTATATTTTATTTTTTTCTATATTTAGTTTTTAAACCAAGCAACTGGATCTGAATACTTTTGTGATTGCATGTAAATAAAAATTTAGCATAGCCACTGAGTTATTCAACAAAATGTATCTGTACAGCGCCACCTGCTGTCTGTTTTTCTTCTTCTTTCTTTGACCTGCTTATTGAGATGGCCGCACATGATGTTTTTTCTTTCCACTGCCTCCTAAGCTGTGATAGGGAGAATATTAAGACACCCCCTCAGCTTCAGCAGAAAAGACACTCTCCCTGAGCTGTCAGCTGGATATAAATCTAGCAGAGCAATGAATGTGGAGATCTCTGGATCCATGTGAGGTACAGGGCTGGTTCTAGCTTTGTTGGAAAGAGATCTTGGAAAACCCCTTTAAACTTTTGCATAGACTAACAACAATCCTAAACTTCTTTCATTTGAAGCTTTTCAAACTCTTTTTCTGCTGCAGCGACCAATGTGCCCTTTTGCAAATTTGTGCTGTAAACATTTTTATGTTGTGGATAAATTTATCATAGCTTTCTGCAGCTTCATTCTAAGCAGCTACAACCTCACAATTAATATCCCTAGTTATTCTGTGGCTTTTAATATGCAAAAAAAAAAAAAAATCTATAAACATTTTCAGTTATCTCTTTTTCTCAAAAAATAAAAATAAAGATTTGGCCTTCTCCGTGATGCTGGCTGCTTTTATCGGGTGCACAATGCACATTCCTGTAAATCTCTGGACCACCACCTGGGTATATTTTGACACCTTTAGTTTATGCTGTTTCAGTAGAGCGGTCACAGTTTCACTTTATGTTACAAAGGAATGTAATTGGCCCTTCTGCTGCCTGGTGTCACAGATGATTGATGAGCCAGTACTTGTATTGTTCCATAGTTTAAGTGCTACTAACAATTTTCAAGCTTCTAGGTCATGTGCATTTCTTAAATAATTGTGAATGTAACATACTTCTCGTCTGCTGCACCGTTGTAGCTGATCAACACCATCTTGGGTGATAAATTTGCAGATTGCACATTCCCTTTTAGGGTAAAGACACATGTAGCCGAAAGCCATTTATATTTACAAAAGCGACAAAGTGAATGTGATTTTAACAAATCTCATCCACATGGTGTGAGCGCATCTTCACTGATATGTGCACATTTCATCTCTTGCAATGCAAAGGGTTAAATATGCAGCAAATCCCAGCAAAATCTGCACCATTTCATAAGGAATCACTCAGACTGCAGATATTTTGCTACAGAAAAAAAATCAGCATTGGACTGGTTATGTGTGGCTGTAACATTAGTCTACAAAACTTTTTTTTATACCTGTCCATATTGGCAGAGACTTTATCATTCAAAGAAAGTGATAGAGAGAGGCGGCACTCTCCATGGAAGTCTTCAATCTTTGCTTTATTTCGCTGTAATTACAGCATTAATTCGCAATACAATAAGGGCTACGGGCGGACGCCAATGCAGGTGGTTAGAGCGGAACGGCCGTCCGTCCTTATTGTATTGCGCCCTTATTGTATTGCGAATTAATGCTGTAATCACTTTCTTTGAATGATAAATTGCATCGATCTATACATTACGGGAAGAGCACCACCAGACTGGAAACAATATAACTGGACATATGCGCATGTGGCGATAATTTTGGATGCGGATTACAGTGCATCGCAGTGCCGTTGACCCCCTCTCATATACAAACATATTGGCAGGGAC
The DNA here is from genome assembly GCA_033119425.1 of Bufotes viridis. Lineage (NCBI taxonomy): Eukaryota > Metazoa > Chordata > Amphibia > Anura > Bufonidae > Bufotes > Bufotes viridis. Next base: position 57,128,329 of record CM065597.1, on the reverse strand, counting down.
AACAATAATGTTTGAGGCTGAAAGGCTCCAATTTCTAATCTAGACAATTGCTTCAAGTGAACACTAACAGAATTGCCCATAGTGCCAACCCCCGTAGTAATTTCAAGTTCCAAGTAGCCGGCATATGACCAGATTCACTGAAGTGTCAATAGAGCTAGTCTAGCACAACTCATTTATCTGTTCCACTCAGCGGTGGATTGGGAACTTAAAGCGGCCCTGGAAAAAAAACTAACAGTGGCCCCCTATTTTAGGTTGGTCCAAACTGACAGAAGTAGACAGGGCCAGTAATACTGTTATACCTCCCTAGCAGCACAAAATACTGCAGTTAGTGATGCCTAGTGAAGATGGAAGGAGGCATGAAAAATAGTGTTGGGCGCGAATATTCGAATCGCGAATATTTATCGTGAATATCGGCACTTTGAGAATTCTCAAATATTTAGAATATAGTGCTATATATTCGTATTCAAGAATAATCGTTATTTTTTTCCATCTGAACACATGATTCCTCCCTGCCCCTTGCTTGTGGGCCAATGAGAAGGCTGCAATGTCTTTGTCTGAGGTTAGCAACATCCCTAGCAACCAATACGAAAGTTGCCTACCTTTTTACTATTTTCTGCAGTTTATTACAGTTACAGTTATGAGAGACAGCAGTGTCATTGCTATGCTCTGTGTTTTTCTGTCACATTACATAGTTAGTTAGTATATATATATATATATATATATATATATATATATATATACATATATTACAGATAGTTAGTATGCTTACCCATGATATCAGACCCTATATACTATTTCTGCATATGGCCACTTGGCAGTCTGCTTCCACTCTTGGAGCAAATCAAATAGAGGGATAGCCATGTACAGTAAGTGCATTAGCCTAGTCACACAGGGACCATGAACTACTCCTGTTGAAGGGATAAGTTCAGAGGGACTGTCACATGTATCTTGCAACTGCTATTAATCTAAATATTTTTTTATAGCCATTTTTTTTATGTTGGTTTTTATTTGTCAGATATTGTGTGGTCCCCCTATGTGGTAGTACCATATATTATGTGTGCAGTTTAAAGTGGCGACAGCACTGTATACTATTCTTTTATTAAGTTAAATGGGTTGTCTGGGACTTGTATAGTAATGAGGTTGTCTAATATTTTGTTATTGATGACCTATCCTCAGGGTGTTCATCAGTATCTGAATGGAGGGTTGTCCCACTTCCAGCTCTCCCATGGATCAGCTGCTTAAAGAGGCCACGGCTCTCAAGTGAATGGGCCTGCCCTGCAGTACCAAGCACAACCACTATGCAATGTACGGCAATGTGCTTGGTAAGCTGTGAGGAGACCACAGCATTCACCGGAGTGCAATGGTCTCTTCAAAGAGCTTATTGGCAGGGGTGCTGGAAGTTAAACCCCAATGATCCTATATTGACAGCCCTTTTAATGACCTATCCACTGGAATGATCCTCAATATCTGATTGTGGGGGGTTTGCTTTAAGCATTAGGTCTAATTTATCTCTGTGGACTTAACCGTGCAGTACCCCAAGATTCAAGTAGCGTACCTCTGACAGAGTGGGGACAGTGCAGCAGCAGCGGCATTAGTGGCCCTGTAATACCCTAGAGTGGTGTTATCACTTCTACACCCTGCTTCTGTCTTTATTGGTCTAACCTCATGTCATCTTGTGTATTTATTCCAGGATCCTCGACAATGTGCATTCCTATTTTGTTATGCAACTGTTATGTTCACATGTAATGTGCCTGGTTTACCAGCAGATGGCAGCAAACACGGCAGAGCTGTATGTAGATAGAATGGAACTTACCATTCCATTCTAATCCCCCTCTGGAGAGAAGTGGGCGAGTACTATTTCCTATTGTGTGCATCTGCTAATCCACAAAAGCGACATTGGTGGTAAACTAGTAATATTGTATATTGATGTGTATGGTAACGCATTCTAATTCTTATTTTTATATTTTTAGTATACATTTCAGTTTTATATGTCAGCTTTATATTATTATACATTATAGAGATTAGTTGGGCTGGCCACCCACAGTCTATTTTAACAGTATTGTTGATGGTATATCTTAAAATATAATTTAGTTGATGGTATATAATAAAATACACTTTGGTAATATTGGTCTCACGATCGCTTTGCATTAACCACCAGTTGACCACATGTGTAAGTGAGTGCCCCCTCGGTATTGTATTTTGCAAGTTTTTTAAGCTTGGGGAGGCTTAGAGGGAGTGTGCACTCAATATTCCTAGGTGCCTATTATAGGTGAGCCGCCTAACCATTACCTAGAGTACTATTTCCTGCAGGAAGGGTGGGGACCAGTTAGTTAGTCTAGTTAACCCCCTGCTAGGGGAAGGTGTGCAGGGGCACGTCTCTGTTGGAAGTGCCCACTCCAACCAGAGCACCCTAAGCTCTGCTGGCCATGGAGGCCAAAGCTTAAAGTCTCAGGAGCCAGGAGGAAAGTTCCCTGGCATAACCTAGAGTCAGACTACAAAGAGAAGAAGTGCAGCGTACAGAAGAAGCTGAGTTATACAGCCAGCCTGTCAGTACGGCAGTCAGAGAGAAACAGATATAGCAGAGTGGAGTTTGCCTGCCAGTTTCATGCTAAAGCCTGCTTGACCAAGACAAAGCCTGTAAACCGTTTTGGAGAATGTTTATGCAAAGTAAAGCTGCCGTTAAACTTCATATCAAGGTCTAGACTCCAGTTATTCTTTTATCCCTCAATTATTCCCCCTATCTATTGCTTCGGAGCCAAAGCCTGGGGTCCAGCCGCATCCAGGTAGGAGCACCGTGACACACATAAAGAGACATTTTAGCCCGCACTATACCACTTGGAATTCCTACACCTGGGTCGCATTATAGAGGGCCCTAGTGGGAGGCGCCCATTGCAGCCCCATGACAGAGTGGGGATGGTGGCTGCAGCAGCAGCAGCAATAACCGTGAAAATAGTGGCCCCATGACAGCGTGGGGAAGGGGGCAGCAGCAGTGTCAGTAAGGCTGTATTAACATGACTGTTTATGTTTCCATTCTTCTGATCTGTGTTAGCTAGGAATGATGAATTTGGGTCCAGTTGGTAGAGCAATTTGTCTAGTAATACTATCGTAGTTCCGATAAACGATTGCAGTAATGTCGCAAAATAATTTTTTCGCTAAAAGAACTTATTAGCTACAATGCATTTGGGTCAAGTTGGTGGAGCGATTAGTGTGGTTCATTCTAATAACCGACACTTTTCCCTTATGACAATAATTGGCTGCCACGTTTGATCCATCCACCAAGTTTGGCCCATCTGGTTTTAACACAAATTCAACGAGTTATTTGACACCAGGTGCTCCACGTCCAAACTCTTCGAAGGACAAGTTGAGTTTAGCACTAACTGTTCTGTGATGCTCACACATGTGCGGGGCTGCATGTGCTTCACTGAAAAGATCACCTTTTGTCTACCCTTCGCTGACAGGTGCGGGTTACGCCTCCTGAGCCTTGTAAGGAAAACTGATGTCCAATAACGTCTAATTAAAGTTGCTGCAGTTGTAAAGCTCTTCCTTGCATCTGTAACCGTGCCCAAATAATGACACTATGTTGAACGCTACTGCATACAACCTTCTGGAGGGCCAAGAGGCATTCAGCAATAACTGTTCTGTGATGCCCTTACATGTCCTGGGCTGCACACGCGCTGCATTCAAGGGATCGCAATGTGTCTACCTTTTGCCGACAGGTGCAGGTTACCTGCACAATGTCATTTGTCATAGGGATAGGTAGAAGACTAATCTATTTGGTAAAAGAGTAATTTATTTGCTAAAAGACTAATTTTTTTTTGCTGCAAGACTAATGTTTTCACTAAAAGCATATTTTTTTTAGATGAAAGAATAATTTTTCTGGGAAAAAAAACCACGATCAATTTGTGGGCAACTCTGCAGTGTGAAGTGTATCATTTTATTTGCCCTGCCCAAACTGTATTAAATTAGACTGCTCTGTAACACTAAATGACAGTAACTGGCTAACAGAAGCAGTTATATATCAATGTGGACACACCACTAACAGTACAATGAAACAGGTGTATCACCCCACTTTGTGAATCAGGGCCTAATAGAATTACTTATCTATTAATCAATCGGCACATGCCACAAACAGTAGAATGAGACAGGTGTATCGCCCCAATTTGTGAATCATGGTCTAATAGAATTGGTTATCTATTAATCAATATAGACACACCTCAAACAGTAGAATGAGACAGGCGTGTCTCCCCCAATTTCAGAATCGGGGCCTAATAGAATTGCTTATCTATTAATCAAGGTGGACACCCCACAAACAGTAAAATGAGACAGGTGTATCACCCTAATTTGTGAATCAGGGCCTAATAGTATTAGTTATCTATTAATCAATGTGGACACACCACAAACAGTAGAATGAGACAGGTGTATCATCCCAATTTGTGAATCAGGGACTAATAGTATTGGCTATCTATTGTCACGGATGCTCCCGTGACAGCTGCAAGGAGATCAATGAGACTGGCAACACGTGGTTTTATCTGACAGGTTCCTTGTGGATCAATTCATGTCTGTGTTGTTTCTGGTAATGGCCACACCCCTTGCCTCAAGTGTTGCTAATGTGGTCATTGAACCTTCCCTATTTATTGTGGCTTCTCCCACCATGCTGTGCGGTTTATAGCTTCAGTCTTGTTGTTGGATTGCTGGTGTTTGGATCTCGGCAGAGTTCCTGTGCTTCCATAGCCAATTGAAGTGAAGTGTCTTCTTCCCCTTTTGTTTATTGTTTGGGTTTTCTTGTGTTGCTCTTTTCTCTGTCCTTTGTGTTTAGGCCTGAGGGAGACTCCTGTTCGTCCTACCATTTGGAAGAACAGGTTGCCTCTTGTCCTGACATCAGTACCAGGGTCCTACAGGGTGAGTTAGAACTTTAGGTTCCTGTGTATGAACTCACCTACCTCTGTGTCAGTTCATACTTGCCGTCAGTCAAGACTTTTATAAGGGTTTCTCTAGGAGGTGACCTGCTCCTTTCCCTAGTGTTCAAGCCTTTTTCCCTCACCCCTTTCCCTCCTACGTTTAGTGTGGGTTTCCCTCCCAAACCGAAGCATGACATCTATTAATCAATGTGGATATACCACAAACAGTAAAATGAGACAGGTGTATCACCCCCAATTTGTGAATCAGACACTAATAGAATTGTTTTTTATTTATCAATCCGGACACCCCAAAGTGAACACTGTTCAGTTAGATTGCTTTGTGTCCTATACTGCAATTGATTCAACCTGCAACAGATTCAACAGATTAATTCAACAGATTAAGTCTTAATAACGCAGCAGGTGAACTAGATAAACGCACCTATATATTAGACCGCCTGTTGACAGTGAGTCTAATGCACAGTAAGTCTATCTATAACAGTACTACATCAAAAAAGGAAAGAACAAAAAGCAACATGCAGCAGTATTTAGAAAAATATCAAAAAGATTTTATTAATCATATATTAAAAATTATAAATCATAGAAGGAGGTGGCAAGAGAGCATAGACGCCACCCTGGACCCTATAACAAGATATACAAAAACATATATGTATCTAGCATCGTTGGAGAGTAATGTAACAGAAAGTCAAACGCTATACTGTTAACTAAGTATGGTATATCTAAGCCTTGCTGTAGTCTTCAAAAAGTCCGCAGAGAAAGAGCAATAATAAGGACAAGTGTCTTTGTATATGGATAATGCGATTGGTACAAGGCAGACAGAAAATGGCATAAACAGTGCTAGAGCAGAACCCAGAAAGGGACTTACCAGTAAGAAAATGAAAATGAGGGACCAGGATGGCGTCAACCCCGACGCGCGCTTCGCATTTCGGCGAACAGTATTACAAGAAAATTTAGACTAGCACATTTATATACATAATCACAGGTGCATATCCATCAAGGAAACATGGTTGATAATAAAATGGCTGCATAACATTTCACATACAAACAATAGAGCTGAGAAATGGGGATCATTCTAAATTAAAGTGGTATCATACCTACTATAATTGGAAAAATAGAAGCTCTGTGTGCACATATTTGATCAAACGTTTGTTGGGCCCATCTACCAGGCGTCAAGGAGGCTTCCGCAGATGGGTACCTAACACTAACAAACCACCTCTCTTGGACTTACCTAAGCCTAGAATTTTCATAACAGTGAGCAAGCTACATTTATACTCTGCTCAGAAGCCCCAGTCAGATGGGCGCTGCTCAGTCATCTATAACAAAACAGATTAAGTACTAATGGCACAGCAGGTGAACTAGATAAACGCGCCTATACAGTATATTAGACAGCCTGTTAAGACTGACTCTGACGCACAGTAAGTATATGTATAACAGAACACATTAAATATTAAATGGAGCAGCAGATGAACTAGATAAGCATGCCTATATATTAGACAGCCTGTTAACAATTAGTCTGATGCAATGTAAGTCTATGTATAACATAACAGATTAAGTATGAATGGCACAGCAGTTGAACAAGATGAACAAGGTGATTACACTCAACCTGCACTGTCCCTGCAGACTCCCTATGCTCTCCCTACAGTGTCTAAAAACTCTCACTACGATCTCCCTACACTCTCTCAATCCAATATTCTATAATTAAAAGCTTTCTGAAACACTGTCCCTAGCGCTTGCCAAGTCTCTCCCTATGCTTAGCTCACAGTGAAATGGCGGAGACCATGCGTGATGAGGCTTTTAAAGGGCTGTGACATCACAGGGAATGGCTATCTATGGATTTTCTGGCTGCATGGCATTATAGGCCATATCGCATTCCCAGACTTCTTACTTTCAATTTGTAACACACATAGCCTCCATTTTAAGAAAAAAAAAAAAAGATCTGTTACCATGAAGCACAAGGAAATTCGGATTCATTGCGAATCAGATCTTTCCTAAACTGGATCGGATTCCACTTCAAATGCTTCGATTCGCTTATCTCTAATGATCATTTTATATTTCAAATTGACATAATCAATGATCATCAATGTTCATGACATCAGCTACAATGTCTTACCTGAGTTTTTCATTGTTTTCTGTATTGAGTCAGAAGGTATTATCAATTCTGAAGGAGTCTTACCCTTCACTGGACTCTAAAACATCACAGATGTAAATCAGCGTGTCTACATGTCACTTTTCAAGTGTATTTTCAATTGGCAGAATAGCTTTCCTCCGGTGTAAACAACCCTTGGTTGCTATAAATATATATATATATATATATATATATATATATATATCACAAAGGTGAAGCCCTCATAGGTCTTAAAAATCAATAAAGTTTACTGTGGGATATAAATTGCACTTCATTTTACATCCAGCAATCAAAATCCAAGCAATCCTCTCAATAAAGGGTCTGTTATGACAGAAAAATCACGGACACTGTGTATCTAGCTCAATGATTATGATTTTAGTGCAATTTCTAATTTTAAGTTGGTAATAGACACCTTGATCTACATTATCTCTGAGTCATGATGAGAGAAATATCTATCTGTAAGGCCTCATTCACACGACAGTATTTTGCGGACCGTATACTGGCCGTTTTTTCAGTTCAGTATACTGACAGTATACTGAACCATTCACTTCAATGGGACTGCAAAAAATCCTGAAGTGTCTCCGTATGCCTTCCGTTTCCGTTTTTCCGTTTTTCCATTCAGTTTAAATATAGAACATGTCCTATACTTGCCCGCAAATCACGTTCAGTGGCTCCATTCAAGTCTATGGGTCCGCAAAAAAACGGAAAGCATACTGAAGTGCATCCGTTTGTCTTCCGTATCCGTTCCGTTTTTTGCGGAACCATCTATTGAAAATGTTAAGACCAGCCCATTTTTTTCTATGTTATTACTGTATACTGTACATGCCATATGGAAAAACGGAACCTATACGGAAACACAACAGAAGCAAAAAACGGAACCACGGATCCGCAAAATACGGACCGCAAAATACTGAAAAAGCCATACGGTCGTGTGAATGAGGCCTTATAGTAATAATAGTACTACAGAAGACCACTTTAAGGCTCTTTCACATGAGCGAGTTTTCCATTCGGATGCAATGTGTGCAGTGAAAGCATAGCATCTGGACTGAATCTGGACCCATTTACAGAATTTCAACAGGTCTGTGTATATCAGTGTTTTTCACATATCATTAGTGTTCAGCAAATCGAAGTCCATGAAGATGGGGAAAATTCGATTTGTAGCCGTTGCAATCTCGATTAAAGATGACATCACCACGCCAGCTGCGAGAGTTTGCGCTAGATCTTCAATAAAGGTGGCGGCGGCCGGCCCGTCGCAAGCAAATGGATGAAGGGAATATGATTTCCCTTTTTTTATTTTACACCAGATTATTGCTATCAGATGCAGACATCATGTATGAACGAGGCATCTGAGGGGTACAAAGACGGGGAGCAGCCTCTGTCATTGCACAAACTACTTACAAAGAATTGCAATTTGTGACAATTTTTTGATAAAATTTGGCAAAGCAGCCAAATCAAATTTTTGAATGCTTCGCTCATCTCTACATATTATCTTTGTGTTCAGGAAAAAATAGCAATGGCAAATAGTGTTTGAGAAAGGTCTTGATTGAACCAGTTACGGAGTGCTGTAGTCTTTCTACTGATTCTTTGAGGGTTGGCGACCCTACTTGCAGCATCCACAAAACTACAAATTGCCATTAAACCGAATTTACTTGTTCGTTTTTCACACAGCCCTGGCTGCATAGAAGTGAAGGGGGCTTGCGTGAAAAACACACAATGCGTTTTTTACAGATGGTCGCTAGGATAAATAGATTGTTATTCTTCACACACGTGAAAAACACATGGAATTCTGAGACAATCCAGATGTTACTTGCATTTTTTGTTGTGGATGTGATGCGGATTCGTTGCAGATTTTAACCTTGCATTATAAAGGTTGAAGTCCGCACACAAAAAAATCACACAAACAGTTAACATGCCGCAGATTTCAAAACCCACATGGCAGGTCAATTTCTGCGCAGAAGAAAGTATACAAAGTGTACATGAGATTTGTCTAATCTCATACACTTTGCTGGTACTGTATTAGGAACTTTTTTTATTGTTTTGCGGTGCGGACGGATCACAGACCCATTGAAGATAAATGGGTCTGGATCCATCTGCGGCAGCCGCACGGATGTTGCCCGTGCAAATCGCAGTCCCCAATGCATGCAACAGCCAAGCAACTGGTGTGTGCATGGGGCCTTATGCTGCAGCTTTTCTACATGGGAATCCAAATGGAAAAAATGCACACAAAAAAAATCACGCAAACAGTTAACATGCCGCAGATTTCAAAACCCACATACATGGCAGGTTAATTTCTGCACAGAAGAAAATATACAAAGTGTACATGAGATTTGTCTAATCTCATACACTTTGCTGGTACAGTGTTAGGAACTTTTTCTATTGTTTTGCGGTGCGGACGGATCACAGACCCATTTAAGGTGAATGGGTCTGGATCCATCTGCGGCAGCCGCACGGATGTTGCCCGTGCAAATTGCAGTCCCCAATGCATGCAACAGCCAAGCAACTGGTGTGTGCATGAGGCCTTATGCTGCAGTTTTTCTACACGGGAATCCAAATGGAAAAAATGCATGTAATCTGCTCCGTGTGCAGGTTGCCTTAGTGTTCTCTTATAGAAATATCTGATGATAGAGGATGCAATTTTGTATGCAACTATGTGCCAAGTGGAAATGAATTGAACAGAGAAAAAAAGTTGTGTTAAAAAGAAAGCCACTCCTGAGACCTGTGAATTTATTTCCAGATTTATATCGAAAGTCCTAAAGTCTAAACTAGTAAAAAATGCAATGAAGTAAAGCAAAAAAAATATATATATAAAAAATAAAATAAAGCAATGCTTAGGGCTTGTTCACATCAGTGCTATTTTTTTAGTTGTTTTCTCCATTATTCTAGCAGAAGAATGATATCCCAGAAGTGCCGGATCCAGCTCATAATTGAGGCAAATTGCACCAGACACTCATTCATCCCCCATCTGATTAAAGGGGTTGTCCCATGAAAAGATATTCTACATTTTTCAACACAGCTTTATAAGGGATGTGACAAGAACGGCCGTCCAGCAGTATAGTTCCCTTCCCAGACCCATTTTTTTTGAAGTATATATATGTATATTCGCCAGCTGCTGGCTGAAAAGACTCTCTTTTGTCCTCCATCTGATTAAAGGGGTTGTCCCATGAAAAATATTCTACCTGGATCTGAATTTTTTTTTTAAATTAAATGTAATTCAAAATGTAGTACATCCACTAAGTTGTCCAATAAAATGAGCATAGTGCCAACTGCAGTTTGTTCATTTCTTTATTTCTGTGCCCACCTTAGTAAGATTGCTGACGTGGACACACATGCTCAGAAGCAGTTACAGGGAGACCGAAGCAGGAGAAGGGACATGTGTAGTACTCCAGAGGGGGCACCACCATTCTTATACTTAGCTACTCTCTCTAATGGCTAGCAGAGAATGGCATATGTGTATTTATTTGCAGGTCCTCTGATACTGTGCCTTAATAATATTGTTATTCGACTGTTTTTACATGCACTGTGCCTGGTTGTGCAGCAGGTGGCAGTGTATCTGTCAGAGAGCACCTTTAGATACAATGGAACTTACCATTTAATTCTCACCCTTGTGGGCAGAAGTGAGCTAGTCCTGCTTCCTACTAAGGTAAGAGTTGCAGGAAGTTGTATAGGGAGTTGAGTCCAAAGGGACCAGACATGGCACAGTGAGGGGAGCTTTCTCCCTTCCTGCAGCAGGAGTCTTCCAGGAGGAGCAACTTGGAAAGCACCCCGCTCCTTGCATTTCATGATTATTACAAGAGGTCAACAGTCAAAGGCACCCCACTTAACGGTACCTGAACTTTTAGAAAGTCTAGTAACCAGATTGAAGCCAGAGAGATTAGCACAGCAGCAGAGAGATAGAGCAAAGTATTCAAGTTTATCTGCCATTAGCCTGCTGGAGCCAAGAGAAAGATCAAGTATTGTCTGGATGACACAAGTTTTTTGCAAGTTTATTCAAGTAAAAACCATTGAACTTCACCAAGTCTGGACTTAATACACCAACTGCAACTCGTGTGTTGCTATGGAGCCTAACCTGTGGATTAACAGTATCCAGGTAGTAGCATCGTGACACAAACTATTAAGGCTGCATCACCACTCGGAATTCCTAAACACTGGAACCCGATCGGCCCTACGACATGTTGCACATGTCCCCTGAGACAGGATACACCCCCTGAGCCGCCAGCTTAAAAAAACCTAGCAGAGCAATTGGAGTAATAAATAGAGATATGGAACCATGTGAAGTACAGGGCTGGTTCTAGCTTTGTTACAAACAGACACACAGTGGCGTAACTAGAAATGCCTGGGCCCCACAGCAAACTTTTGAATGGGGCCCCCTCCCCCAGTAATTTTTTCACAACCCCTTCCTTTCATTTCGCCCCCTTTCCTGTGGCTAGTAAAGATCGCTCTCTCAGACCAGGCCCGGCAGCTGTTCCATCCGTTTTCTACACTGTCTATACTGCCACTGTATATAATTGCATTGTGTAATAATGTTGAGGGGCCCTGACAAAATCTTTTAGTACTTCTCCTCCTTTTGGATGGGCCCTTTCTGGGTCAGGGCCCCAAAGCAGCCGCTTCCCCTGCTTCCTCTATAGTTACGCCTCTGCAGACACACATACTATATGACGGGTCAGCAACCTCCGGCACTCCAGATGTTGCTAAACTATATCTTCCATCATGCATACTTGCTTGGCTGGTCTCTAAACTCCCACACAAGTGGAAAGAGCATGCTGGGAGTTGTAGTTTCACAACAGCTGGAGTGCCGAAGGTTGCTGATCTCTGCTATATGATGTCTGATTGTCTGACAATGTCTCATTTTTTACATTAAATATGGTATAATCCCTTTAATGGATCCCTATTGACACATTTAGCATGTACATCAGGAGAATTCCTGGCATACATGCTAAACACAAACAGAAAGATGGTGAACAGCACCTTAGAAAAATATATTCTGACTCATAACTTTCTCAGAATTTAACTGTGTTATGTTGGCCATGCATTGTTAAAATCTATGACCCAGTTACTGGAGACTAGGGAAAAATAAATCTCTCTGTAATATATGAAATGCTTACGTGGTTACTTGACCCCCTCTCAGCCAGTCACGTATTTTACCTTCTGTCTCTGGCAGTCGATAGGAATAAGTTTAAGTAACTGCACAAAACACAGAGATACAGTGTATGATTAGTGAGCAGGAGTCGTAGAGATCAAGTGTTCTGTGAACCCAAGGGACTCCAGACTTACTTCATTTATATTAGGAAAATCTGAATATGCGCCAGGGAATGTATAATACGGCGAATGAGCGGCTTATTATACATTCTTTAATCCCAAACATGTTTGTTCATCCGCAAAATATACAATTTCCCCTAAAAGTGTTGGGAAATTGAAATAGCTGTTTTAGCTGTGTGTTTAAGCAGTTTAGATGGAAGATAAAAAAAGATGAATGTGAGGAGAGCAAACTGAATATTGCATTTTACATCTTTTTTTTCTTTGCACACACTGTATGTTTTTTATATTGTTTCACTAGATTACCAACCCTTTTTTTTTTTTTTGCTCAGGCGGCTCTACCTTTTCATTTCTAACAGAATTTACATTTTGCAGATATTGCATGCCTAGTATTTCCGACCCTTTACTGACCTGGCGTTTCTTTTTGCATTGTCTATGTGTGCACAGTTTGTACACTTGCTGTCTCAGTGATCGAGGTGCAACTACTATGACCACCTTGAAAGCACCTTATTCAGCTAAACACTGTCAGTCTTGATCTCAGCATGTCGCATATTTGATACGTTTACATGCTTTGAGCCAAATTCCCCGTAGCTGTGATTAAAAGCTGGGAGTCATCTCTAAACGTGTAAGCATATTGCATATGCTATGTGTGGAGGTCCAAATAAAGTGTTTTAGGCTGATGTAAAGTGCTGATGTTCCTTTTAAGTTCATTTATCACATTGCCAGAACAGCTAAGCACTTATGGAAGTTACACTTCAAGTTTATTTATGGACACCTATGAGGAAAAAAGTTGTACCAAGTTTCAGTCTGCAGTCTCATTCCTTCATTTATTTTCAGATCTCCTAATATTCAACCTGGACCTAGTTTTAGGCTTTTCTCTGGTGGAGGTGTCCATGCTGGATGTTAGGTCTGTGTCCAGGAGGCTGCTGTCTTCACCAGCTCTTGTGGATTCATTCCTGGATTGATTTCTTCTATGTGATTTTCCCACTGAAAACTTCCTTGTGTGTACTTCTGTCTCTCTCTACAGCCTGAGTGAACTATGATCATTGGATGCTTTGCCCTTCTCCACACTCAGACTTACCATTTGCAACCTCTCCCTGTGAGAGCAGAGAAAGCCATCAGAAACAAGAGAACTGCTCGGACAGATTCGACAGCTCCACCATCTAGGTGAAGAATTTACACTAGGTACACATCTGCCCCAAAGCCCCGTGCTGTACTGTTTTTTTCCGGTAAAGGTAAAATGATTGACATCATAACCTCCCCTGTAAGAGCAGAGAGAGCCATAAAAAAAAGAGAAGTGCTCTGACAGATTCCACAGCACTACCATCTAGTTGAAGAATTCACACTAGGTACACATCTGCCCCAAAGCACCATGTTGTGCTGTTTTTTTTCTGGTAAAATGATTGACACCATAACGGAAGCCTAAGAGACTTATCAAGCACTGTTGGTGTCTATCATTTGATGGATCCAGCATTGCCATTATTTTGGTCTTCTGTTCCTATAGCAGAAGAGAAAAACGAATAAGTATAGTTGATTTACAACAGGGTCGCATAATAAAGACACTTTTTTTAACCCCTTAAAGGAAGAGTCACCAGTTTTATGTTGCTAGGTTCTAACAGCTCCAGCACATGACAATGAGTCCTGATATTCATGAGCTTCTGGCTTTCTCTTCCCCCCTGCTCCCTAGACAACATGAGCAATTATACCTAATGAAAGCTATTTGGGAACATATTTATTATAAAGTAATATTTAGTTTTTTTAAAGTTTTCTAATTCCTGGAGAACCCCTTTAAGTACAGCGGCGCAGGGCTTGGTAAGGTATAAGGAGGATGGAGTTCTCACTGGAGGGCCAACTCCCAGAAAAACCCTTTAAGTGAGATTGTTTGCTGTGATAAAAGTCCAAATAAAGAGGAAGTTGAAGGGGTTGTGCAGTGCAACTCCCAGAAAACCCTTTAACTGATTCTGTTTGCTGTGTTAAAAGTTCAAACAAAGAAGAAAAAGTTAAAGGGGTTGTCCAGTGCAAAGATTTTAATGACTTAGGTCATCAATATCAGATCGGTTATGGTCCAACTCCCGACACCCCCTGCAATCCCCTGTTTGAAGGAGTGGTGGTGCTCGTGCGAGCCCTGTTTACACTTAAAAATTACTTGTTGAGTCGGTGCAGGGTAATTACATCTGCTCATCCCATTCAAGTGAACGGGGGAAGTAGTCCTAATTAAACTGCGCTGTCGCTGCAAAGGAGACAATGCATAGGTATTTTTTAAGCGGATGCAACACTTACATAAGCACAGCTACAGCGCTATCCCTTCAATCAGCTGATCAGCGGTAGTTGGACTCCCAGTGATCTGATATCCTGAGGATAGGTTAACAATATCTGTGCAGTATACAACTCCTTTAAAGAGCAAGGATGGAAAATAGAATGCATGGGTGTGACTTTAAAAAAATCATATCCAGAAAACCATCCATTTTTTTTTAACGATGACACTAAATATCCTCATGCAGGTTGTTAAGATGTGATAAAAAATGATGGGTGTGTCCCTTTAAGAGGTGTGTCTGTTCCTCTTGAAAGACAGCTGCTTGAATAGATAATTACAAAATACAAAGTCTAAATTAACATTTTAATTTTGGCATTAAAGTGACAGCATTAAAGGGAACCTGTCACATTGAAAATGGTATCCAAGCTGCAGACAGCATGTTATAGAGCAGGAGGAGCTGAGCAGATTGATATATCCTTTTGTGGAAAAATATTCAGTATAAAGTTTATTATATTCATGTAAATTCGTGCTCATTCTGAACTATGAAGTCAAGGAGGCGGTCCTATCAGTGATTGACAGCCTTCCCTCTATGACTGTGTATACAGAGACAGCTGTCATCACTGATAGGACCGCCTCCATGACTTCAAAGCCCTAATGAGCATGCATTTAAATGAATAAATCACAAGTTTTACTGAATCTTTTCCCACAAAACTATATATCAATCTGCTCAGCTCCTCCTGCTCTATAATATGCGGCTGGCAGAGTGGATTTCATTTTCATGGTGACAGGTTCACTTTAAGGATCTTCTAATATACCTTTTAATACTTATGCTGTAAAATGTCCTCCTCATCCACAATTATGCTGCATAGCCCCTAATAATCTTACTTCACCAGCTTCACCCTTAAGGGACATTTGATTCAGCGTTGACTCAGCACAAGTGATATTAAAGCACTAAGTATGACAATCAATCAGTTACAGGCCGACACAATATCAGCTTCTGCTTTATATTTATCAACCAGTCAGAACGTTATTAGGACACAACTAATGTAATGTTCATAAAAAGCCCTTCTAATAATCCAGGGCCATTATTCACACTGCAGCAGTACATTTGTGTTGGATGTCTTTAGGCAAAGGATAACTTACGTACCTCTTAGAAATGAAGACTGGAAAGGCTGCCGTCATAAACTTCAGCATATTTTCAAAGGTTGTTATCTTGACGGATGGTTTTGTAGAAAAGCAAAAGCTTTTAAAGCACAAAAATTATATTTAGTAAAAGGCAGTCGTTTTTTTAGAAGTGGAGTATGATAAGAAAAGCATAATTTGGAGGAAAGGCAAATTTAAAACATCTTCTTAGGCTTCTCTTCCTTTCATTCACATATAAAAGCATAAAGATTGTTTTAAAGGACAGTGTGGCCCTTTTTGCTTTACAACAAAGGGTCAGTACCAGAGTTAGGGGAAGGCTGTTGGTGCATTTGACTTAGGCAAAAAGATTTTTGGGAATGAGAAAGATTATGCAGGCCCCCCTCCTGGTCATGCCCTGCCCCACCTTCTCCTTCCTGTACTGCATTAAACTTTTTTTTCCAGAATAACAATTTTAATGGCCTATACTTCAGTTAGGACATCAAGAGCTGTGAGGTCAAACTCTCTGCACCACCACCAGTTAGCTGATCAAAGTGGCTGCTGAAGTGTCATATCCCCTTCATTGTTTAACAGACACAGCTCCGTACTTTTGGTATTGGCTGTATCTGGTATTTCAGCTTGGTCCTATTCACTTGAACTGAATTGACCACTAACCGAGTGTAGAGCTAAACCTGGTAAGCGATAAATGGGATGCAGCACTCCCAGGAGTGCCATGGTCCCTTCAATCAGCTGATTGGCAGGAGTGCCAAAACTTGGACCCTCTTAATCTGATATTGATGGCTTATTCTAAGCATAGGGCATCAATATTGCAGCCCCAGAATACTTATTTAAGTTACGACAGGCATAAGTCCTGCTGGCTGGTGTAATGTGATAGAGACAGCTCTATAGAGGCAAACAGGAAAAGATGGGGAAGGGAGTGTGGTGCAGAGAGCATCTCAGGAAGAGCACAGTAGTCTCTGAGCTGTGTTCAACATAACTTCCTCTCCACTGCTGTGCTGAGATGAGTCAGCTACCTGTAAGAGACATGCATATGTTAAAAAAAAAAATTAAATATCTCTCTCTCTCTATATATGTATATATATATATATATATATATATATATATACATATATATATATATATATATATATATAATATATATATACAATATCATCCATAATAAGTGAGTAACTAAGATGGCCGCTTTCTAGAGAAGCTTTAAGGCAGCAAGCAGCACAAAGCGGCAAAGAGCAGCGGAAATAGGCAAAAAGCCTTACCAATCATCCCCATCAGACGGGCAATGCACCGTACAGCAGCCATGCCACGCCGCAGAATGAAGTCCTTGGCTTCCAGCCGAGAACCGAGACATGTTTCTCTCCTCACTCACAGTAAAGATGGTGGCCGCGGCCAGAGTAGCGCACATAGCAGCACGGTGAGGAGAAGGTGCGGAGCTTTTAAGGAGGATTCTAGCCTGCCAAGCAGGCACACCAGCGTGAGTTATTCACCACCCCACCACACAGGCAATAGAGGGAACACAAAGAGGGTCAGAACAAAGAGGGTGCACAGCACTAACAAGACGATGGCCCTCATATCAGCCACAGCTTCCCCCTCATCAGAAGGCCCTAGAAACAAGAAGGGCTCCCCTGCTAGTGATGACCCAGTCAAAGCCTCAAACCTGCAGGCTCTGCCCTCATCCCAGGAACCCATTAATGAGGCCAGTATAAAAAATAAATAAATTCTGTTAATCCTCCAAAAACATATCAGCTCTGACATGCATGTGATGATGCAGCTTTTCCAGTTCTCTATAGATGAACTGGGGTCACGCACAGACTACACTGAGAACAAGATGAGAGAGTACGCCAAAAACATTGATTTAGTGGACTCACACAATAATCTAACAGATTAACTGCAAGCTGCCACAGAAAAGCTTACAAATATGGAAGACCATTCCAGGATATATAATTACAATATCAGGGGATTGTATGAGGCCGTTTCCCAGATTGAGTTCCCAAAGTATCCACAGAGCTCTTTAAAGTAGTAATACCTGAACGCTCTGATTTAGACGTCACTACTGACAGAACTCACTGATTACCAAAGCCAAAGTTCCTGGGGGAAGACCTTCCCAAAAGAGGTCCTTGTTAGTGTTAACTTCTTCCAGATCAAAGAAAAAATACTAGCTGCAGTGAGATCTCAATCACTACCAGAGACATATTCCAAGCTAACCATATTTGCTGAGCTATCAGCAGCTACCTTACAGTTCAGTAAAAATCTGATGCAGATCACAAGCACTCTGAAGGAGAATAAAATCCCATATAAATGGAGCTTCCTAAACAAGTTAATTATATCCGGAATTGGAATTATCACACAATCCGGAACGCTGGGGAAGGTGCAAAAGTATTAAATAAATTAGGGATCCCCCTGTGGATGCATCAGGCAATAGAATAAAGATGACAAGAATCCTACCAGATTGGCAGATGAGATTATCTGAGGCTCCAGATGTTTGACACAAGATCTTAAAGGCTATGCTCACCTTTGGAATCAATTTTTTTAAATGTTTGCATTTAAGTTTTTTTTTGGCTAAAAATCATATATTCAATTGGCCTTTATTAAAAATATTGAGCTGTTCAGTCACAAAGGGTTGAAGGTAGTGATGACCGAGTATGCTTGGCCGAGTACCGGTTTGGCTCGAGCATCGCTATGCTCGGCACATGGCGGTACTCGGCCGAATACCACGTGTGCTTGTCGCATTGCTCGAGTCTCCTCCCCACACGTTTGGCGCCTCCTAAACAGCCAATCATCGTTCAGGTAAGTAATTCCCTTCAGTGTAATGACATAGCCATGTTTGCTATTAGCCTTACACTGGCTGGTCGGAACACGTGATACCAGTTTATATAGGAGCCGATGTCCCATGCTCGGATCATTCAGCATCAGGGAGAACAAACAGTAGGCAGGGACAGATTTAACTCCAAAAAAACTATTGAAAGACCAAACAGTCCTCTTAAGGACTACAGTGTGTGTTTGACAGCAGTGCAGCACCATTTTTTTTTTTTTTTTTACCAGGGGTTAAATTCCGCAGTATCAGGGACAGGCATCTTCAGGAAGGGACAGATAGTGCAGGAAAATCACTTTTTTAAGTACCAAAATGCTTTTAAAAGACAGAAAGATTTGATATTAGTGAGATCTACAGTACGCCATCAGA
This sequence comes from Bufotes viridis, assembly GCA_033119425.1. Taxonomy (NCBI): domain Eukaryota; kingdom Metazoa; phylum Chordata; class Amphibia; order Anura; family Bufonidae; genus Bufotes; species Bufotes viridis. Next base: position 57,109,463 of record CM065597.1, on the reverse strand, counting down.
AAGCAGTGTGTTTAGCAGACATTATAAAAAGAGGCTTATTCACTAGGGTGTGCCTGCTAGTGAGATATACACCGGGCCATCAGAGAAATTTCTTTTTCTGGGGAAATTAACCTAATTTGTGCCACATCTGTGTGTGTGTTCAATCCGCAACCGTTATATTCATTACTCCAGCAGAGAATTTTTTATATTTTGGGCAAATTTAAATAGTTTTGGGCACATCTGTGTGTGCGTTTAGGCCGTAGGCGTATATACAGTATTCCAGCAGAGAATTATTTGTATTTGGGACACATTTAACTAGTTTCGGGCACATCTGTGTTTGCGTTCAATCCACAAACGTTATATACAGTATTCCAGCAGAAAATTATTTGTGTTTGGGACACATTTAACTACTTTTAGGCAAATCTGTGTGTGCGTTCAATCCACAAACTTTATATACAGTATTCCAGCAGAGAATATATTTTATTTGGGACAAATTTAACTAGTTTTAGGCACATCTGTGTGTGCGTTCAATCCACAAATGTTATATTCAGTATTCCAGCAGAGAATTATTTGTATTTGGGACACATTTAACTACTTTCGGGCGTGATGACGTGAGGAGCTTGCGTCGCGCTCTCCTCCTCTTCCTCCAGCTCTCCTCCTCCCCCCCTTCGTTCACCTGCCGTGGCGTGCTGCCGCCGCGATGCTGCTAGGGCTTCGTGGATCCCGATCCCCGCCAGTACCAACCTGCTGATCTGACGCTGCCTCAGCTGCCCCGGTCGTGTCTCCTGGTCCTCTCCCGCTGGGTTCCTGGTGCCTGGTCCCTTCGCTTCTCCTGCTCTCCGGCGCTGCAGTGAGGCTCTCTCCTCCACCTTCTCCCTCCAGACCTTTTCCCTCGATCTGCCTGCCTGACGATTTCGACGCTGTTCCAGCTGCTCTGGCCGTGTCTCCTGGTCCTCTCTCGCTGGGTTCCTGGTGCCTTCTGCTCTCTTCACTTCTCCTGCTCTCCAGACCTTCTCCCTCGTTCTGCCCGTTTTGGTGGGTGAAGACGCCGGACATGTAAGACGTTTTTATCCCTGTGCGACCCTTTTGTGACTGTGTGTCTGGGGATATCTACTCCGCTTTCCGCTTGCCCTTTTGCCCTCCTGCCCTTTCAGTGTTGCTCCTGCTCCCTGTGTGATCTATGGCAATCTTCTGTCCCTACTGATTCAAAGCAAGGGGAGTGAAAGAAAGGGAGAAAATATAAAGAAATTAAAGGGTTAAGGACGGGCTAAGGGAAAAAAAAAAAAAAAGAGTGACTAATTTATAAAAGTGGAAAGGGAAAAAAAAAAAGGGAAAGAGGAAGAGAGGAGAGGGAAGAAAGGAGAAAAAGGGGGAAGGAAATTTAAAAAAAAAAAAACATATATAACTAAAGAAGAGGAAAGGAAAGAGAAAAAAAAAAAAAAAATACTAAAGAAAGGAAGAAAGAAATAACAACAGAGGAAAAGATCCGAAAAGAAAAGTTCCAAAAAGACTCAAAAATTATTACAAGATAAATAAAACAAAGGGAATAATTAAGGGAAAAACAAGAGGGAAGCGAGTGAGGAAAAAAAAAAAAAAAAACTTAAAAAAAAAAAACTTAAAAAAAAAAGGGGGAGAGAAGTCCTCAAAAAGCTTTAAGATGGCTCCGAAGCGGCGATCAGTCGATTCCTCTGGAACTAGGTCAGGGGTTAAGGTCACCGAGGGAAAAATCGACCAACTTTGGAAATCCCCAATTGAGAAGGGACTCGTTAAAGGGAAATTAGGGGTAAATTTTAAAAAAAAATGTGACTGCTTCCCAAGTAGAAGAATTTTCTGAGAATGGGCGATCAGTAGCAGACTCCGAGAAGGGGGAGGAAAGTTTGTTATTACCTACAGAAAGTGAGAACGAGCCCCTAGCTCTGGAAAAAATTCTGTGTGCCGTAAAAAATAACGGTACTTTAATGCAGGGGATGGCTACCCAATTGGGGTCAATGCAGACCGATATATCCCTAATAAGGGAAGACTTGGCTAAAATCCGAGATCGAGTTCTCAATATGGAGAAAGTGGTCGACTCCCTTCAAACGGATGTGGACACGTTAAAACTGAGGACTTTAACCGCTGCCTCAGAAAACCAGCGCTTACAAGTTAAGCTCGATGATTTGGAAAATAGATCAAGGCGATATAATATCCGTATAGTAGGATTTCCAGAAGGAGTTGAAGGCCCACACCTGATCCAACAGCTCAAAGAGGTGATACTCAATAATTTGGGTGATGAATATTTCTCCTCCATGTTCCAAATAGAGAGAGCGCATCGTATTCCAGGGGGGAAGCCTATACCAGGGAAACCACCGCGAGCAATTTTGATGAAGTTGCTATTGTCTGCAGACAGAGACACAATTCTGAGAAGAGCTAGAGAATGTTCACCTATTGAACATCAAGGGACTAAATTGTTATTCTTTCCTGATTTTGCCCGGGAGACTCAGGAAAAAAGAAGAAGCTTTGTTGAGATTAAGAAACAACTGGCCGTTAAAGACATTAAATATTCCCTACAGTATCCAGCGAAGCTAAGAGTGATTTATAATGGGACCTCTCAGTTTTTGAAAAACCGGAGCAAGTGCGAGAATGGATGGACCGGTTGGGCATTTGAAATTTGGTGGCGCGGTGACGGGGGCTGGGGGGTGATGGGGTTAGTGGGGGAGAGTGGCCGGAAGATAAGAGGTTTGCTGACAGGATCGGGCGGACCAGTGGGGAGGGAATGGGAGGGAGGGTAATGGGGGAGAGGGTGGGACTTGCCTTGCAGGGGTTTGTTTTTTTTTTTTTTTTTTTGTGTGATTAATGGTGGTTAGAATCCTTTCGTGGAATGTCAGAGGCCTCGGAGAGAGGGTTAAGAGACAAGCCATCATGGATGCAATAAAAGAGCTCTCCCGCTATTGTCTGCATAGTAGAGACCCATCTCACTAAGGAGACGGTGTCTCGACTGACGGTAGGGTGGCAAGCTCAATCATATCATTCTACCTTCAGTAGTTCCTCAAGGGGAGTTTCAGTTTTAATTCACCGTTCTATAGATTTCACGTTAATAGAGTCTTCCATAGACGATCAGGGAGATTTATTTTTTGTATGGTAGACTCTATGGACGTGATTACACCCTGGCCTTTTTTACATACCTCCGCCGTTTCGGTTTACTCACTCAATCGGTTGTTGGTATTTTTGGAAAAGAGACCGGAGTGTCGACTTGTCCTGATGGGAGATTTTAACGCTGTTATGGATCCTAAAAGGGACAGATGGACCTTGGATGCAGACTTGGGCAGGAACTCTGGTATTTCTCCACTGGCCCAGTTCTGTATGGAGGTGGGCTTGGTGGATATATGGGAACATCTGGGCGGAGGCAAGAGAGTGTACTCCTGTGTTAGTAGGGGCGGTAGAGCAATGTCCAGAATTGACTTAGCGCTCACTAATGTGAATAATCGGAATAATATTAAAACCATACGATATGGAGTAAGAACTATTTCAGACCATTCCCCTGTAATGATTGAACTTTGCAGTGGGGGGGATAGAGACACTATGGGGCTTGGGTTTAAGTTGAATCCATACTGGCTTACCATTATGGATAATTCCCCTCTATTAAACTACTGATATCTTCCTTTTGGGAGGTAAACCTCCCCTCTGCTAAGATCAATATAGTATGGGATGCTTTAAAAGCATATTTGAGAGGAGTTCTGATAAGTGAGATTACTGCTATGAGGAGGACCTTCAGAAAAAAAGAAGATGAATTGGCTAGGAACGTGGTGTTTACAACTGAGCGGTTTACTGAACCAACCTACGGATGAAAATAGGGATAAGATGCAGAAAGCTAGCCGTTCTCTTGAGGAATATGTAGTTGAAAAGGCAAATCATAGTTTATTTTTAAAGGACAAAAATACTTCTCAGAGTCTGGCCGCCCTGGTAAGCTCCTTGCCAGAATAGTTTCACAACAGGAGAAGAAAAAAAGGCTATAACCTGGATTCGTAGCCCAGATGGCGTAAACATACATGAACCTGAGGGAGTTAGAGATATTTTCTTGCAATACTTTTCTCAAATATATAAGGCATCCCCCAGTGTTTCATCGGACTTGGCGAGGTACTTCCTGGACGGAATTTCTTTGCCGTCTTTAGCAGAGATTCAAAAAACTCTCTGGAAAGAAGTGACCCTCCTGGAGCTCCAGGAGGCTCTGGGGTCCGTTTTGGGGAACTCCTCGCCAGGTTTAGATGGTATTCCGTATGAGTTTTACCGTAAGTACAGTGAAGATACTCTTCCCCACCTGTTGGAAGTATTTTCCCACGCGTTGGACGAGGAAATCTCCCAACTTCTATGATGGAAGCCTTAATAGTTTTAATTCCAAAAAGGATAAGGATCCGTCGGATTTGAGCTCTTATAGGCCTATCTCACTACTAAATACGGATGTTAAGCTATTGTCAAAAGTTATGGCTAGAAGACTTTCGAGGGTCTTGCCTTCGGTTATTCATCCAGATCAGAACGGTTTTATGCCAGGAAGGGGCACTCATTATAATCTGCACAGGTTTTTTCCAACATTCAGACGTCCGGGAGCGAGGCCCGCTCCATCCTGTCACTAGACGCCACTAAGGCGTTTGACAGAGTCGAGTGGGTTTTCCTCTGGGAAGTGATGAGAAAAATGAATTTTGGCCCTAAATTTATAGCAATGATACAACTGTTATATAAATCTCCAACCGCTAGGATTAGGATCAATGACATGTTAACTGAGAGCTTTGAACTAGGGAGAGGTACCCGACAAGGATGTCCCCTTTCTCCTCTTTTGTTTAATATTTACATTGAGCCTCTTGCGGTTAGTATAAGGCAGGATACAAGGGTGGCTGGTTTCGGGGTAATGGGAAAACAGGATCGCATCTCCCTTTATGCGGATGACATCCTGTTTTTTATCCAACAAACAGATAATGTACTTCCCCGAGTAATGGAGTTAGTTAATCTTTTTGGGAACTCTTCCGGGCTGGAGGTTAATTGGGCCAAGACGACTCTCCTTCCAGTGGACGAAATGCGAGGATCCGCTGGTCTGTTGACTAGTGGACTATCGGTTTCGGAGACGTTGAAATACCTGGGGATGACAGTTTCCGCTAATATACAAGATTATATACAGCTCAACCTGTCTCCTTTATTACAAAGATTGAGATCTAAAATAAAGATATGGCAAAAAATCCTGTTCGCTAGAGCGGATAGAGTCTCGCTAATAAAAATGGTGGTGCTGCCCCAGGTTCTCTACGTCCTCCGTAACTCCCCTATATGGATAGAGGACAAGTATTTCAGGTTAATTGAGCGGATGCTAAATGACTTATTATGGGGGAGGAAACGGGTGAGATTAAAGGCTATGTATTTTTCTATGCCCTATAGGCAGGGAGGTCTTAATCTCCCTTACTTTAAGGGCTATGTTATGGCTTCCCAACTCTATTTTTTCAACGATTGGGAAAATAGCCATCTCTGCAGGAAGTTGGTTAAAGATTCAGGTTTCTCAGACTTCTATACAGTGTTGGAGTCTGACTATTTATATAAAATACAGGATGAATATAAACCCTTCTGCAGAATGGCTATGAAAGCATGGAGGGTTATTAAAAGCTGGATGCAAGTCAGTGCATCACTGATTTGTACCCCATTGTGGCACAACCAAAAGTTATTGAGTTTGGAGGACTCAAATTGTCAGCAATATTGGAAGAATAAGAATATCTACTTGTTGAGTCAAGTGATAAAAAATGGGCAGATTCTTACTCGTTCGGAGCTAGAACAAGAGGATAATGTAGGTGAGGTGGCTTGGTATGCATATCTTCAATTGCGTTTGGCACTGCTTAGTATTTCTGATAAGCACTTATTTAATATAGACACTCCGGAATTTTTACATAAGTTGATTCAAAAGAAGGGTGGTATGAAAGTTAGAATTTCACATTGTTATAGGTATCTTATAAAAAATTATTTCACGGATTGCTTATCTCCAGGGCAAAGATCCTGGTCTACTTTATTGTCAGATTCGGGTTCCCGGATTGGGAGAATATAGGTGATAATTTAAGTTGGGTTTCGCACAATTTTAATCACACGGTAGTACAGTTTAATATTATTCATAAAATATATGTAACACCTCTATGGCTTCACAGGAGAGGATTAAGTGCCTCCTCTGGGTGCCCCCGTTGTGGCAGTCCCGGGGCAGACCATTTACACTTGTTCTGGGATTGCCCAACGGTGAGCAGATACTGGAAGCTGGTTCAAAGAACCTTACTCCAAAGACTTAGTATGGATATTCCTTTTTCTCCCAAGGTATGGATCTTAGGGGACTTATCGGAGGTTGGTTGCCAGGTTATGAAGTCCCGATTGTTGACTAAACTTTTGTTTTTAGCTAGGCTTCTTATAGCTAGAAAATGGTTTTCTCCCTCCGCTCCAGACTGTAAAAATTGGCTAAATTTAGTCACTAAGGTTAAAAGTTATGAAAAGATTTTGCATAGACAAAGAGGATCTTATGAAAAGTGGGATAGGATTTGGAAGGAATGGGGTGACTGATGAAAAATTTTTTTTTTTTTTTTTCCTACTCTGCAAGGCGGGGGGGGGGGAGGGGTGGGTTGATTTTGCAATTATGTTATCAGGTTTCTTCTTTTGTAAATTTTATATGTTGTTAATATCATAATAAAAGATTTAAATTTAAAAAAAAAAAAAAACACTACTTTCGGGCACATCTGTGTGTGCATTCAATCCACAAATGTTATATACAGTACTCCAGTAGAGAATACATTTTATTTGGGACACATTTAACTACTTTTAGGCACATCTGTGTGTGTGTTTAGGCCGCAACCATATATACAGTATTCCAGCAGAGAATTATTTGTATTTGGGACAAATTTAACTGTTTTGTGCCAAATATAGTGTCCATATAGTGTGGATTTCTGTTACAAATACTCTACCACATTTGAAAACAGAGTGTGTTGCGACAATCTAAATAATCTGGTCCAAATCTAGTGTCCATAGCGCGTGGCTCTCTGTTTCAAATACAGTACCACATGTGAAAACTGTGTATTTTAGGGAAAAGTAAAAAATTTGTGCCACATCTACTGTGTGTGCATTTCATACATATCACTAACATATACTGTACTTCTAGAAAACTATAATGAAGCGGCTCACCAACCGATACAGATGGACACAGTGCACACCTCGTGGCTCACCCCAAGCCACTAAAGTGAAAAGATAATGACAACAAATAGGGGCACTCAATATATGGGACTGGTCAGCAATTCAATGAATACATCCTTTAATTAAAAATATACATTCTGTATAAAACAATACATAAAAAACACGCCAATAAAACCATACAATGAACACCAGCAGCCTGGATCACTGCTTCTAATATTCAAAATCGCGTTATGCAGCGCTCTCTACTAATTGTCTCTTGGTCATGCAATCCTTAAGGACCTCCAGTGGTCTGATGTATAGTGATGTGCACACGGGTTCAATCAATCCAATTAGCTGCGTTTACTTGGCGAACTGTAACATTGGTGTTACACTCTGTCCGCTTACTATAAACCACTTCCACATGTAATTAGAGACAGATCAAGCCCTCCGCTATCACTGTTCCATCCACTCCCCTCTTCTCTCCTGAAGAAGGGGCTCCAGTCCCCGAAACGCGTCTGGGTAGCTAGGACAGTGAACAGGACGTTTGATGAAGCTTCATTATTAATATTCCAAGGACTTTTTCATTATTTATAAGTATCGCAAGCGGCGATTGGAATTAGCGCAGAACACTCTTCCGCTTTTATCCAGCTGCTATCACGCAACTAAGTCCCTGACCGCCGTGTGATCCATTAGTCACGTGGGATGCCACGTTAGAGGCTAGTCACACGGGGGAAGCGGTGAGGACGGACGCCGGGATGAAGACCGGTAATGTACTGTACTAAGCGAGCAGCATACTGAGTGTCAGCGCTTGTTGCAGAGAGACTGCAGTTATTTTGTATCCACTCTCCGAGGAGAGAAGAGGGGAGTGGATGGAACAGTGATAGCGGAGGGCTTGATCTGTCTCTAACTACGTGTGGAAGTGGTTTATAGTGAGCGGACAGAGTGTAACACCAATGTTACAGTTCGCCAAGTAAACGCAGCTAATGGGATTGATTAAACCCGTGTGCCCATTGCTATACATCAGACCACTGGAGGTCCTTAAGGATTGCATGACCAAGAGACTATTAGTAGAGAGCGCTGCATAACGCAATTTTAAATATTAGAAGCAGTGATCCAGGCTGCTGGTGTTCATATACTGTACTTAATCTGCAGACGGTGTGTGCTAGTCTGTGACATTATCAGAGCTACAATCCCTGTGTAAAGTGTGCGCATTCAAAATACCTGTTTTAATTTATTGGCGCGTACACGTACATATCCTACGATACTGTACGTGTGACATACTTTTAAGCATATATAACATTTAATATTAAGAAGGCGGCCAGTAAGGGACGTGGAAGTGGCCATGATGCTGATGGTTTACTCAGAGACTGTGGCCCTGGGTTCAATGAAACAGAGTAAAATAATGTAGCCGAGGGCCTCCAGGTGCACTAACCCTCTAAAACTGTGAAGGCAATGGCGAACCTTTTAGAGACTGATTGCCCAAACTGCAACCACAAACCCACTTATTTATCATAAAGTGCCCACACGATCATTTACCCTGAATACTACAGTCCAATATAGTATATCTTTCATGTTCCTTATTATTTAGCTATAATAGCCTGCCTACAGTCAATGTGCTGTTTGTGCCATTCATGGCGTACCCGACGCTGATGAATGGCAGGAAAAGGGTAAGGCATATTGGCGCACCATAGACTTTTTCAAGGGTAAGGCTGCCCACAAAGAGGGCTCTGGGTGTCGCCTCTGGCACCTGTGCAAGAGTTTTGCTGACCCTATAAAACATTGTGAGCGAGGGCAGCCTACAAAAATGTATCTGTAACAATTGATGGATACGCAATGAGATTTATCATTGTAATTGTTGTAAATAACCATTTTGGATAATTAAATAAAAATATTAAAGACAAAAAAAAAATAAGTGGCACTTGTCAAGGGGTGGAGTTTTGAAAGCATAGTTCCTTCCTTTCGCAAAGGCCACATTGTAATGGCTAGAAAACCGGGTCACAGCATCTCAAAAATGATTTTGTGAGGTATTACTTATTTACAGTGGTTAGTACCTACTAAAAGTGGTTCAACGAAGGACAACCGGTAAACCAGTAACAGGGAAATGGATGCCCAAGGCTCGTTGTGCTAATCTTTCTAATCATAGGTGGTCATTTATTAAGACCGCCATTTTAGATGCTGGTCTTAATAACCACTGCGCTGGTGGTGGATCTGCCAAAGTTATGTAGAGAGTTAGTAAATGACCCCCATAGTGTTTCACAGCTTGCTGCATATGTGGATGCATAACGACCAGTCAAAGTGCCCATGATGACCCTTGTCAATTTCTGAGAGCACATACAATGGGAAAATAAGCATCAAAGCTGGACCATGGAGCGTTAGAACATTTTATTTTATCCACTTACATAGCTCTGACATGTAGGGTATGTATGCACTGCTTACCTAGGGTATAGAACACACCAGGATGCACTGTAATAAGAAGGCAAGCTGGTAAACCTTGGGCTCTGGCATTGATGTGAATGCTACTTTGATACATACATTACCACCATCTAAACATTGTTGAAGACCAAGTAGACCCCTCCATGGCAATAGTATTCCCTAATGGCATTGGCCTCTTTCAGCACTGACACACTGCACAAATTCAGGTACAGGAATGGTTTAAGAAGGATGACAAAGAGTTCAAGTTTGTGAATCTATGGGATGTGCAGGAAAAAGAGAAGTATGATATATGATGGCCCTACCAAGACATTTGCTATTAAAGTCTTGGTAATAGATACAGGATACCCTTAGAGCTCCTGTGTAGTCTAACCAGTATTAATCAGATTTGTCTTGCTGGTATGGAGACCTACACTATATACAGGTAGTGTAATGTTATGGCTAATGTATGGCTAATGTATATCTGTGTAATTTGTACAGTATGTTTACAGAACTTTGTATGTTTTAGGCAGGTGTGGAATACATTTTGCAAAGTAAGAACGCTTTAAAAAAAATTGAAGTGTTAATAGTTTATTTGATTGTAAATGAATAAAAGAGAAATCTTCAAATCAGTATTTTGTGTGACCATCATTTGCTTCAAAATGGCATCAATTCTTCTAGGTACACTAACATCCAGTTTTTGAAGGAACGAGAGAGAAAATGAGAGAGAGAGAGGTCCCTTTTCTCTTTAAGGAGAGCCCATTGTATGCAGAGTACGTGTGTGCAGGATTGTAGGCCAGGAGATGCCAATACTATGCCAAGTACGTGTGCACAGTATTGTAGGCCAGGAGCATTGTTTAGCCTCCATAAATACAGAAAAGGGTATTTTTCTCTTATACGATATATTACAAAGTTTGTTATATTAATTTGTACTATTGATTTATGCGAGCTGTGTGAAAGTACAGTGAGTACATATCTAATACAGTACACATTGAGACTGTATTATAGTAAGTTTAGATTGATTATGAATTATAAAAAACTAAAGCAACATTAAGAAAACAAAGATTATCTGGTAATTTCCACATATCCCAGAGCAAATGAGCCTGAAGATTCTTTTCCTGACTGATGTTCTCCTGGTTCAGCTATTATCTAATGTCTCAGAAATGTACAATGAACTGATGTATTTTGTATCACTATAAACACAACACATATAGTACATGCTGAAAACTCACCGAGAGCTTTCCTTCACCATCTCACTCACCTAGGAAGACTACTAGCTTTGTCCCCCCGGGTAAGAGCATACAGACCACAGTAATTTTTACATCTGCTATTTCTCTCTTTGTAAGAACCAGGGTCTCATCATCTTAGTAATAGGTAGCAAAAATATATGCAATTCAAAGAAACTGCTTTGTTTGTAATCAAGGAAATGGGTTATCGGACTCAAAACGTCAAAACCTGTAACAGGGGCCCATTTTTTTAGTGGTGGGCTCCCTTGTCTTTCATCCGTGTGTCTTTTTTGTGGCAAGGACACTGACCTATTCATTACCATGAGGCTTTGCACACATCTGTAGTTTTTGTGGATCCATGTTGCTGTTCTGCAAATTTTAGAACGTGTCCTATACTTCTCTGTATAGCAGACGAGAATAGCTCTTTGTATTGATGAGAGTGAGAAAAATACAGAATGAGCATGAAAGGCATCTGAATTTTGCATATCCATTGTTTGCAGACACGGACACAGACCTGTGCATAAAGCCTAAGACCTTATTCACTTGCCCATGTCGACCTACACGACAAGACAGTCAGTATTGCATCCATGAAGATGTTTCCTCAGTTTCCCACATGCACTGACTAACTTCTAGGCTGAAAAGTGAATTCCGACATCAACCTCAATTGACCAATGGTCAATGGTTTTCAAAGGCCCATAGACCTTATTGGGTGTGTTTGGCCCACAGACCAAAGTAGTGCACGCTTATGTTAAGTTTCCACTGGAAGATGTGTGGCTAAACACATTAAATTCAATTAATATGTGTGTTGCCCAAGAACACGGACAACGCATGTTCAGGATTTACTGACGTGTGAATAAGCACTTAGCCTGAAAGTAATTTGGAGATACCTTCAAGCAAATCTGATCTTTTTCAATGAAAAATGAAGGGAGTCATGAGGATCATAATTATTACAGACACCAGAGCCCAGATTCGTTAGAATTTATAGTGACAGGGTAGGGCAAGTAACTTCAGCTGATTGTTAAAACTTCAGTTGGATTTAACCATCAGCTGACATTGTAAAATCCCTCAGTAGATTCCATGCAACGCTCATGCTTTTATGGTAAGGTCTAATAGTGATGTGTGAACTTGGCCTATGATTTGATTTTATTCTAAGCACAGAAATGCAATTAGTATAATTGCTCAGCATCGGCTTCAACATGAATTCGAAAGAAATATATCACGATTTGTCAGGCCAGAGAAAATGTATGGTTTTTATACAGCTCTAATTTAGCTTTCCGTTTCGATCTGTGGTCTGGTATTTGCAGGAATATGACACTTATCATAGATGATCATATTATGCGTGTAGACATAGCAATCAACAGATGAGGTTAATAAAAACAGATCAGCTAGCTAACTTTTCTATTTAATACTGAAACGGGAGAGTTTATTTCATGTTAGATCTTATTAGTTTACTAATCTTCTCATGATATCATGACAAGGGAAGGAAGAAATAGGATTCAGCCGTAGCTTGTCACTTTGGATTTTCTGGAGGGAATTTGTAAAAGGCAACATTTTATGGAATTAGTTGGAAACATATTTTTTTTTTATGAAGGGGGATTGCTCTCTTCACATTTGCCAAATAACCAGAATAACCTGTGGTGAGCGTGATGACATCACCATGTGAACATACATTCAGAACGTAGTGATATCATCGCTGATGACCTCACCGCGTATGGCAAGCATGATCACATTGCAACGTCTTCACGCTCACAAGTCCTTTGGCGGGTTTTCTTCAATTACGGACGGCCTATCTGTAATCAAGTGGATGAAGTGACTATAATTTTAGTAAAAATTGATTTGTTACCAAGAAGCGCAAGGAAATTCGGCTTTGTGGCAAATCAAATTTTTCATAAACTTTGGATCAAATTCCACTTTGTATGTTTCGATTCGCTCAACACTAGTTCTCACAAATCTCTTCTATTGTCTTTCTCCCAGTGCCTATGTGGATTGGAATTAAAAGGGGTATTATGTAAATCTTATTCATTCTTGTCATTCATTGCTTACTTTAAGGGGATACTGTACATATCTGTTCTGGCCATGTAATGGACACACTTTGGCAACGGCTCGTTATAAGACGTAGCTCTGATAGCTGTACTATAAGTCTAATGACCCAAGTATCTACTCCTTTAATATAGCTGCAATATGATAACTCTGACAGCCATGTTGGGAGTTGTGGGTTCGCAGCTGCTAATGAGCCATATGTTGGAGACTAGAGATGAGCAAAGTTATGGAAAATTCAATTTGGCTGCTTTGCTGAATTTCACAAAGAAATTTGCTTTGTGAAAAATTACTTCATCACAAAGTGCATTTCTTTTTATGTAGCAGGCACAATGAAGGGGAACAGCGATTGTACCCCCTCCTTTCATAGAACCCCTCAGATGCCACGTTCATCGCTGATTGCGGCATTTGAGATTAAAATTGAGGGCCTTTGGGGGGTTAAAAAAATAGATAAAAAAATACTCACCTTACCATTTGATCGTAAGGCGGCTGCCACTGGCATCTTGATTGAAAACACCATGCAAAGTCTCTCGGGAAGATGTAATGATACCATCACGCTGGCCAGCGTGGTGACATCATACGTTACCCCGGGTAAAATTTTGCACAGTATCTTCAATTAACATGGCCGTGGCACGCTTCTTAAAGCGTGAGGAAATTCAGATCAAAGTACTTTGGAAACTTCGATTCGCTCAACTCTATTGGAGACCACTGTTCTAGATTAACTAGGGTTAATGAGGATTCATTTTTATCCCTGGTAACCACTGTTCTTCCTAAGATCACACTTGAAGACTGTGAATTTTTCAGCTATACTATGTAAACCAGCCCTTTCCTACTGACTGATTTTAAAGGGAAAGTACCTTATCTGCATAAATTAGTGACAGAAGTTTATTAAAATGCTGGGTACTTTTTGAGCAGCTCCACTGAGCATTGGCATCTATTCCATACAGTGCAAGAGCTCAAGAGTCTTCATATTTATGAGCTTCCGGATCTCCTTGTCCTTCTGCCACTGATAGGCATTGTGTCTGGTTTAGCGGTGAATTTCCTGGTGACAGGTTTTCTTTAAGAAAACAACTGGGTTAAAGCAAATAAATGGTCCAGCATTTTTGACTTCTTTCACAGGAGCAACATGGATTGCAATCGGTTTTTGATGTGTTTTTCACACATGTGAAGAAAAACTGAAGAAAGAATAACAATCTGCATCTCCTAGAAACCACCATTAAAAAACCACATAGCATCTGGATGACTTCTGGTTTTTACACAAGCCCCATTCACTTCTATAGAGCCAGAGATGCGGAAAAACGCAAAATACAGAACATGCTGCAATTTTTCCTGAACACAGAGATCATGCGTGCAAAATGGTGAAATGAATGCTTTGCGTTCACTACACGCATTGCAGCCCGACGGAAGACTCACTTATCTGAAATTAGCCTTAATCCAGATCTCTGTCTCCACTTTATGCTGTCCTCATATAAGGCCTTATGGAAACGGGCATTGCTGGCCATTGCCCATATTGTGGCCCACAAACAGCAGGTCTGCAATATACAGGCACTGGCCATTTGTGCACTGCATCACGGATGCAGACCCATTGCCTTGAATGAGTCGACAATCCGGAAGTTGTGGTGCGGAACGGAGGCACGGAACCCCACAGTGCATGCACTACTCTTTTGTGGTGCAGACCGTCGGATGTGGATTGCGGACCCCATTCAAGTGAATGGATCTATGTAGGCTGAAGAGGGTCACGCGGTTGGTGCCCGTACATTGCGGACTGCAATTTGCAGTCCACAGCACGGGCAAGTGCATGAGGCCGTAGGCAGCAGAAAACTAGTTACACTTTCCCTTTAATATCATACAATAAACAATAAGTAATAATAATAAGAAAAAATCCACGTTTTACTCCTTGAATTGTATACAGGAGCAGCTCTGTTTCTGAGCTTTGGATGTTTTATTAGTGGAATACTTTTTCTTGTGAGACTTTTTAATTAACAATAGCTGAAACAGGCTGCGGTCGTTTCTAAATTCCAATTCCTGACCTATTTTATGTCGGATAAAATACAACATATTCTGAAATAGTTCATGCTTAACCAGGGAGTAACACTAGGGATGGTTTTACATACAGTGGGACAAATTTACTAAGCTTATATATGGTGTACACTTAGACTGTCTAGAGCTGCACCAAATTTATCACAGGAGTTCAGGCTGGAAGATAACCGTGGTGCAGGGATAGACAATTTTGTCTTAGTTTATACCAAATGTTGGTTGGCTCAGTTTGAGATAGAATTTCACACCAGAATTGTGGCGGGATTTTAGCACTAAGGGGGCCATTTACTATATTAAAATACGCCTATATTAGGCGTATTTCAGGCGCAGATGGTGGTGCAACAGTTAGTCGCGCAGCAATCTGTGACTTCTCCCGGCTCATGCCAGGGTTAAAATTGTGGGCACGGCATGGTGGGGGTAGGGGACAAGGAAGGGCTGGCAGGCCCGTTTCATTCATAATTTTCTATGTCTGTTTTAGGCGTATAAAATGGTCTAAATATAAGACAGCTCGGAAGCTGTCTTACATTTAGAACTGGCGCTGGATGCTCCGAAGTTATGCAGAGGCCTGCGCCTCTTCATAATTTTGGTGGATCCAACGCTAACTATGGGCCTATGACGCCGGTCTTAATAAATGTGCCCATAAATGTCCTATGTTAGACCGCACAACCTTTACATTGTTGCTGCACCTTTTGGTCAGGCTACCTGCAGAGGATTTGTAAAGAACTATATGCACCAAAAATAAGCTAAGTTGTGCCGGACCGGTTAGTGACCAACTGCACCAACTATGGGCACCCTTTACAAAAATGACAAGCACTAACATAAGTAGAAATGGGTCAGTGTTTTTTCTGGAAGAACCAATCCACTACAGATTTTAATGCAGTTTTCTTTAATTACTTCTGGTTTTGGCTGAAAGAACTGCATGCCAACCACTAAAATACTGCAAAATCATTGTGTGTGATAGGTTGTTTTGTAATTAAAAGTTAAAGGGGTTTCTGAGACTTTTATATTGATGACCTATCTGTTAAAAAGGTCTTTAATATCAGATTCCCAGCACTCCCATCGATCAGGTGATTGCAAAGCACTCCCTGCACCGAAACTGGGTATAGCAAAGTGTACCATATATATTCGTCTTTTTTTTCATCTGAACCCATTATTAGTAAATGTAATGGGTTCAGATGAAAAAAATATATATATATATATATTAGTTTTTAAGAATATATATCATATCACACTATATTCTAAATATTCGCGAATTCTAGCAAGCCAACTCAATAAGAAAGTTTCCTATTTCCTGCCCTTACTCGATTGACACGCATATTACATTGCCGATTTTTCGCAATCAAGAGAATAATCTTGAATACGAATATTCGCGAATATATGACAAATATTCTACCACATATTTGCGAAACATCGCAAATTCGAATATTGCCCCTGCCGCTCATCACTACAGGACAAGCATTATAACAGTCGGGGCAATATAAAAACCGGGGGCACTATAGAAGATGATGACAAAGAACTACATTAGAGGAGATGTCACTTGGGAGGCCCTGGATGTGAGAGGTATGTGCTGCTGTATAGCAAGTACAGTAAAATTCGTTGTGCGGGGGGGGAGAGTCAACTTAGAGAATTGGGACATATTCACTGGGGCTTAGGCCCTGGATCTTTTGAGACCCTAGCAATGCCCCTGCTTTCTATTATACATGGTCTCTCTGAAGGCTTCACTACTGGTTTTGGCTCACTATCACTGATAGAAATAACTGACCAAATAACTGAAGTGTGACCTCGTCCTTAATCTGGATACATTTTAGACAGGTTTAAGAACCTGATTTAACCAAGCTTAAATGGAACGTTAAAAATCAGAAACCAAAAATTCTTTAATCGAGTATTTCATTTATAAAACTTATAGGGTATACAACCCAAATAAATCTTCAAAATCAGGCTAGGGGGATCAATGCGTAAGTGGGTGGTATATGGATTTGCACCAAACCCACTTAGTCTCGTATTTTATTAACCTGGGGACAGGTTCATGTGCATACATCTGCTACATGGGTAACCTAATATATACCCCTCTGATTTACACATACACCCCCTTAATAGAAGTATCTGAGTGCAGACATTAGTCTTCAAATATGCACCACAAATACTCTTTGCACCCAGGTCTGTAAAGTTTTATAAATAGACCCGCAGTCAGACCTTTAGTCCCTAGCCAGTCTATATAATGGCCAGCGAACGCCGGGTGCCCCGATCACATAAGCACCCAGCTCTTAGATAAAAAATCTCGAACACGTTTCTTTGTGGATATACTCCGGCAATTCATCAGGAGGAAACAGAGCGAACTAGACATTGGTAAAACTAATAAAGTCTGCTTTAGACCAGCATCATGCCTGTACTACATGGACCGGCGCTGTGATGGCCGTGAACGGCTGGGTGAACACAGGAGTTAAAAGGCCGATTCCCCACCCCCTGAAGGTGTGCCATAGTGCCGGCAGCCAATCCTAATGGAGGCACAGCCCCCAGACACATCGGTCAGCTGGTACGGCATAGGATCGCAGGTATACACATAGGGGGAAGTGCGAACAACGCTATGATTAAATATTTCTAAAGTCCGATGAACGCTATTCCATTACAGGAGGTAATTCGTAGCAGTGGTTTTCCTAAATATGTTGGTTGTAATTTTCCCAGATTTGTTAATGGCAATTGACAGATCTTAAAAGGATATCTGCTGCTCATTAATTTCTGATGTAAAAAAAACAGGCCCAAGTGGTTTTGATTCAGGACAGAAATGAAGTCTGAAAATTGTGCTTTGCTGCCTTTCAATAGGATTAGTACATCATCAATGCACCTAATCCAAAGCGGGATCTGTGATGTAAATTGTTCCATAAAGTTTTGCAAAGAGAGAGAATCGGGCGACACTGCTATTATTTATAGTCCCGTAGCTACCAGTGAATCAGCGCTAGTTCAGATTCACAGTGATGGTGGTATTATGGTCAACGTTGTTGCTCAGCTCCAGTTATAGAACATAAATATAACCAAATAGAGTAATGAAAGGAAACGAGCGGCATTCACTAGCGCTAAGTGCCGCTTGTTTCCTTTCATTACTCCATTTGGTTGTAAATTGTTCCATATTGTCACTAAAGACTACCTCGTTCTCCCACCAGCCCAGGTAGAGATTTGCGAATGTGAAGGCACAAGTTCATAAGTTCGTAATGAAAGGCAAATCCCTAATGATAGTTCCATCAAGAAATCCTACTATATAAGATTGAATACAACTAAACCTATGGGCTTTAATGATGTAATTTCATTTGCACCTTTTATTTGATTCGTCGTCCACTAGGTGGGCTTCCCCAATAGTTGTTTATGGTGATCTTAATATTCCCGTGTCCATCACATATATGAGTGTCTTTATTTATTTACCCTTGTTCTGAGTAAAATGGTTATGCGTCAATAGGTGAAGTCTTCTGACGCTGGGATGATACATTGTGCTGATACTCGGGAATTGGTTATTCTGTTACCTTGCGCCGGTATTGATCAAATAGCTAGCGCATTATGTTATTCTTCCTGTCTGGGGCCACTAACCTTTATTCCTTCTTAACATCTCCCATTATTTAGGCTCCATTCACACGTTCACAATTGTTTTGCGGATCCGCGAAACACGGACATCGGCGATGTGCGTTCCGCAATTTGCGGACTGCACGTCGCCAGCACTATATAGAAAATGCCTTTTCTTGTCCGCAATTGCGGACAAGAATAGGACATGTTCTATTTTTTTCGGGAACGCGATTGCGGACCCGGAAGTGCGGATCCGCAATTGCGGACCCGGAAGTGCGGATCCGCAATTGCGGACCCGGAAGTGCGGATCCCCAATTGCGGACCCGGGCGGGACATCTTCTGTCCCCATAGAAATTAATGGGTCCGCAATTCCGTTCTGCAAAATGCGGAACAGAATTGCGGACGTGTGAATGGAGCCTAATTCTTATTTTAGCCGCTTGTATTGTTCTCTATTTAATCATAGCGCTGTTCGCGCTTCCTCCTATGTGTATACGTGCGATCCTATGTCGTACCAGCTGACCGATGTGTCTGGGAACCGTGCCTCCATTCAGATTGGCTACCGATGCTATGACACACCTCCAGGGGGCGGGTATTGGCCTTTTAACTCCTACTTTCGCGCGCCCATTCACGGCCATCACAGCGCCGGTCCATGTAGTACAGGCATGCTGCTGGTGTAAAGCAGACTTTATTAGTTTTCTCCAATGTCTAGTTAGATCTGTTTGCTCCTGATGAATTGCGGGGGTATACCTGCAAAGAAACGCATCAAGATTTTGAATCTAAGAGCATGAGGCTGGGTGCTTATGTGATCGGGGCACCCAGCGTTAGCTGGCCATTATATAGACTGGCTAGGGACTAAATACTGACTGCGGGTCTATTTATAAAACTGTATAGACCTGGGTGCAAAGGGTATCTGTGGTGCATAGTTGGAGACTAATGTCTGCACTCAGATACTTCTATTAAGGGGGTGTATGTGTATATCAGTATGTGTGTATCACATATTAAGTTACCCATGTAGCAGATATACGCATATGAACCTGTCCCCAGGTTAATAGGATACGAGACTAAGTGGGTTTGGTGCATATACCACCCAATTACGCATTGATACCCTTTAGGTTTTATAAATGAAATACTCGATTAAAAAATTTTTGTTTTTTAATTTTTAACGTTCCATTCAGGATTTTGGTTAAATCATTGAATTAATAGGAATGTATACTCTTGTATACTCTTTCTTTTCCTTTATTTTAGGTTTAGGAATCTGCCCTACTACTGTGAGCTAAACAGACAGGGCTGCAGAATGATACACTGTAACAAACTAATAGAGCGATTTGTGCAGCTGCTGCTCGTGTATTTATCTTACTGACTGAATACAATTGTATTCATTCCTCAGGTGAGAGCAGGACTAGCTAGTAACAGTTTAAGCCGGGTTCACATCACTGTTTAGCTTTCCGTTCTTCTGATCTGTCGGAAGAACAGAAAAAAATGGATCCTTAATGAAAGGTCATATCTCCGTTTCATTTTCCATTCTTCTGATTCGTCATAAGAGCAGAAAAAACAACAGTATCCTGGGCATCCATTATGCACATTTGCTATCCGCTTGAGCAAATTTCCGCGTGAGATCCGTAGTTTTATTTTTACTGAAAAAAAAGTACTACATGCAGGACAGCAAAGGGATATCTTGAAACTGTGATGGATTGAAATAGAAATATAGAATATTAATAGAATATTTTTATTTTTACGGTGATTGAACCTTACAGAAAGTCGACTCATTTTAATGACGTTTATCCCATCAGAATGAAGTGATACAATACACTCAGCGGGCAATGCACACTTTTCTCCACTTTAATTTTGAAGAGTGTTACATTTCTTCTCAGCCACGTGTATTAAGCTGTAGAACATGTTTGGACTCTCTTTTGTCAGTCTGTCCACTTGGATTTTTACAGTATTTCTCGACTCTATTACGTGAACAGATGAGAACACTTTTTTGATATGATGAAGTGAACTTCTGCCTCGTCTCTTGTAGAAAATTGTTTTTTGACACATTGCTTCAACAGTTCTGCTCCAGGATTCTATTGTCATTTTATTGCTACATCTATTAAAAAGCGGAATACAAGCTATAGTGATAATTTATGGGATACCTGGCGATACTGGACTATCTCACCAGACACAAACTAGGTTATTGATTGAGTGAAGCATGTTCAATAAATGTACATTTCAGCTCTACAGTTCAGCATTGATTTTATGTTTGATTTTTGGGTGTTTAAGCTTGCATGTCGCGCCTACATAGTGCAGTGTTTAGACTCTTTTAGACTGTAAATGTTTGCCAGCTGTCTAATGCCTCCCAGCAGTAGCATTGTAACCAGGCATGGGATTTAGCCAGTTCCCTCTAGTTCTCCAGATCCGGTTGTTAATATTAAAACTGGATCGGAGAACCGTGTTATTAATCCGGTGCTCTGGCGGCAGCAGGGCCGCTGGAGATGTTCACTTCCATTGCTTTGCGCGCCACTGATAGTTTAGCTCCTTAGTTGGGTGGTATGAGTGTGTAGTGTATATATAGTGTATTTATGTATAGTTACCATGTATATGGTGTATTTATGTGTATCCGTGTTGCATATAATGGTGTATGTATATGTAAACATGCGTCGTGACCCGGGTGTCCACCGTTGATTAGGGAAACTGTTATTAAAAATGTGAATCCCACCCCTGATTGTAACCCCCCAACCATCCCTTAACAAACAATAAAATGGCATTATTGTGCCAGATTTTTAGCAAAAGGGGTAAAGGCTGACAAGAGATTTGCACCAGCCCTAATTGATGCCTATTTGGCCAATTTTTTTTTATTTTCAGTTGAATCTGTTGTGTCCACCATGCCTTCTCTCAACGC
This sequence comes from Bufotes viridis, assembly GCA_033119425.1. Classification (NCBI taxonomy): domain Eukaryota; kingdom Metazoa; phylum Chordata; class Amphibia; order Anura; family Bufonidae; genus Bufotes; species Bufotes viridis. The sequence goes on along the minus strand of CM065597.1, from coordinate 57,088,193 downwards.
ACAAACATGACTGACTTAGGGTGGGTTTGCACCTGCGTTAGGGTATTCCATAATAGGTTCTGTTTATGACAGAATATAACGGAATGCAAAACGGAAGCCTTTAAGATGCAATCTGTTTTGATCCGTCATAATAGAAGTCTATAGGCAAGCATAACGGATCCGTCTGGTTTCCGTTATGCGGGATGGAAAACAAAGTCCTGTCGATAGAACTCGTGCACACAAACGTGTTTTGCAGATCTGCAACTCGCACACCACAACACCTAACGGTCGACTGCATGAGCCCATATGCAGTGTTTTTTCCCTACGAAAATCAGCGTGGGAAAGCCACGTGTGATCTGCATTGTGTTCAGGTAGCCTAATCGAGCGCATGGTATCAAAAACGCTAAAAGCATATCGATCATTGTAAGATGTCTATAGCTGACTTTTTGATACCTGCATTCCGATGTAAAACTACATATATAATGTGATGCAACAATGAGCTGCGCCAAATAACAAACTCACACCTACTACACCTGTGTAGTCTACCTTATCCATTTTTTTTGCTTTTTGTTCATGGACTCTGCCTTCCTATTCAGCCATATCAGCAATCAATATAGAACCGGCGTGTCGAGCAGTTTATTCTGCAATTTTGGCTTGTCATTGGATTCTGCTCTATAACCCGCGAGGCACACAGTGAGCGCAGGACTGCGGCTGAATGATAGTTTCACAGCCGTTTATTAACTTTATCAAAGTGCATTAAACCCGACTGTAACCATTTAGCTGTGTCTCGTACGCTTCCAGATCTGCACACAGATACTCCCCATAAAATATTCACATCCCCTAGATTCCTCTAAACAGAATTTAAAGTTTAATTTGCCATCTAATGCAAACTATAAAATAAATGTGCTTTGGCCTCATGCAATGAAGACAGAGATCCTGGTATTTTGTAACTTTCCCAGGGATCAGTCTGTTAGCGAGACAGCTTGAAATAGACAGGAGGCAACCGGGACGATCAAACCCCAGACCAGTTTATTTCATCCTGCTGTTCCTAGAATTGAATGCCCCAACCTCCGCTGCATATTCTGAGCTATGACTACAGAGATTTGGCTTTGCAAAAGTACGTTCATTTCCACTTTGGTGTCTGAGCGCTGTTATTCATCACTTGCTTGGTTTGAATTTCTGAAGCCTGTGCAGAAAGATTGTAGGAGAAGACTTCTTACCCTCGAGAGTGACAAGCCAGCTTGCAAAACGGATGGCGTAAAGGGAACAGATTCAAAATCATTATTTGATGGGGAGGGAAAAGTCTAGTTTGAATTAAACAGGACTTTTTAACCTCTAGATAAAATCCATCAGAACAATTGGACAGGCCATTAAAAGCTGGAACGGGACCAGGGGACGCAAGACACCTAGTTAGCTCACTTGTGGTCTGTGCCAATTGTTGAAGGACAGGCTGATACGAACATCTAGAAGCCAGCAGTGGAGATATGTTATACACAGGATGTGAGAGATTTTCCTGCTTTCTTTCGGCTGACCCTATTCATATAAGCCTAGCAGCAGGAAGATTTGAGTCTGCAAAATAATAGTTTACAAAGTAAGATTTTCCTACAGGATAAACACTGTTATTTCTGTAGGAACTAACTCTGTGATTTTCTGTGATTTATGCATTTTCTATGCTATTCTTCTTGTAAACCTGAATGAATACAAATGTATTATGGTATGCAATGTACAAAAAAAAGACTATTATTACCCAAACGAGGTATCCCCGTTAGTGAAATAAAGTCACATACATAAATGCATCTGTCCTTGGCATTTCATCTGCGTTAGGTTAAGAGAAAAATTGCAATATTGTTTTCTTTAAATATTTCTTTAAGATGGTAAAACCTAAACCTCTCTAGGTGCATAGGCCAATGCCTAGCTTTCTTTCTATTATAGTATTACCTTTAGGTTTCTCTAGTGGTTTATGGTTCTAAAGGCGTTAATGCCAGCAATGCCCTGGTCATTTAGGATAATGACAGCATCCCTGTTGTTCTCATATGGCTAATGCCAGAAAGTGTGGTGTGTTTAGGAAGTCAAAGGGTTAAACCTTTAAGAACTGGGCCGATTTCCATTTTTGTGTTTATGCCATAACATGCCATTATATTGTCCATTCAAATAGCCACCTGGGACTTATTTTTTGCTAGACAGTTTATATTATTTAATTTACCATATCTTCTACTGAAATTGTTTTAACAAAAACTCTTTGTGGTGTGAAATGTAAAAAAAAAAAAGGAATTACAGTGTTAAGTGTGTGCTAAAAATAATTTGACAACCTTTTTCTGTGGGTCAGTACATTTATATCAGTAGTAAATTTGTGTAGTTTATATTATGTTTTACTGTTTTTAGGCCTCCTTCACACTTGCGTTGTTAGGATCCGGCGTGCACTTCCGTCGCCAGAAGTGCCTGCCGGATCCGTAACAACGCAAGTGAACTCAAAGCATTTGAAGACTGATCAGTCTTCAAAATGCTTTCAGTGTTACTATGGCAGCCAGGACGCTATTAAAGTCCTGGGTGCCATAGTAGTAGTGGGGAGCAGGGGAGCAGTATACTTACCGCCTGTGCGGCTCCCGGGGCGCTCCAAAATGACGTCAGAGCGCCCCATGCACATAGATCACGTGATCAATTTTCGCCTCAGGCAGCAGAAAGACTACGTGCACCCCTGGCTGGAACCCCACAATTTCCCCACAGAAGGACGGGATCAGAGGACAGGAGCAGGCCTAGCTGGAAGAAGCATCACTCAATTACAACATAAATTTGGTGAGTATCGGTATACAAAGTGTGTTTATGCTATATACAAGGGGCATTGAAACTGGCATTATTTACAGGATGTACAATCTGTGGCATTATATACAGTAGGCAGGATCCGAACCTGGCACATCGGAAGTACAGAACCTGGCACTAAATCTGGCATTATATACATTGGGCACAGTCTGTAGCACAGAATATATGACACTGTGTACAGGGGATACAGAATGTATGGCACTTCATGCAGGGGCCACAAAGTACGTGGCACTATCTATAGCGTGTACCAAACATGTACCACAGTTCCTTAAAAACTGTGTGCAAGTGTACCTTGACGAACCGATGCTGTTTTAAATGTAAAGGGTGGTTACAGCATACATTGATTTGACCTAGATTTCTCTTTTGTTCTTCATTTTGCTTTAAAGCGAACCTGTCATCAACTTCATGCTGCTCATACTAACAGCAGTATAAAGTACAGACAGGTGAGTTAATTTCAGCGGTCTGTCATTTTAAAGTTAAAAGTAAGTGGTTGCCGAGAACCAACATCACAATTATTGCAGACTAGGCCTGGAAAAGAGTCATGGACACCTGAGAAGAGTCAAGGTTATTCATTAATTCCTGCTCTACCTGCCCACCTGCTGATGACTGACAGTCTTCTACCTAGTTTTCTCCCTATCTCTCTAGGAGAGAACTGCCAACCATCAGCAGATTCGCGGGAGAGCAAGAGATTATGAATAAACATGACTCTTCTCAGGTAGATTTGACTCTTTTCAAGGCCTGTGCTGCAATAGTTATGATGCTGGTTCTCAGTAACCACTTACTTTTAGCTCATGAATGACACACCGCTCAGATCAACATTTCTTTCACTATTTTATGCTGCCCTCAGTACAGTCAGCATAAAGTTGATGACAGGTTCCCTTTAACTATTAACATTTCTATTTTTGAAAGCGTTCTTCCTTTGCAGCATTTTTTCACACCTGCCTTTTGCACAGTACTTAAGAATGAGATATTCATTTCAATTCCTTGTAAGAAATGGTGAAAACAAAATTCCTTTCACATTGATTCTGTTGTTCTATATACAGTAACTTTTCTTATTTTTCATCATGGAACCTGCATAGTTACTTCCCCACAGCTGTCTGACAGATCATCTAACATAGCCTTACTGTATATAAACATACAGTATAGTACAAGTCATATCAGAGATGTGTTACCTCTATAAAGAGCACTGCTTTTCATCTAATCACAGAACTCTTTGTGGTTTTTAAGATCTTTATATTTCCATGGGCGCAATATTCCCTGTGCATGAATAATATATTTATCCAATGGCTTTGAAAAGATTCATGTGTATAACTGATCCTTTGCAGCTACTTGTTTTACTTTGTAATTTACAGAACAGTTACATCAAGACTGTAATTCATTTCTTGATTGTATTCCATATGTTTCTGACCTGAAGGATGTAATATATATTTCATGGGGATAGGTGCATGTAGATGATTATTCCTCTTTCTCTAGTACAGCAGCCTCTTAAGTTTAAAGGGTCTGTGTGCTAACTGCCGAGACCCCCACCAATTACAATAACAGGAGTCCTGTTCCCCCATTCTAATCGAGCGTAAAGTCATGCATGAGGTGTGTTTGTATATCTGTCTGTTAATGCCTGTATTTCTGTATTCCTGTTCCACATGGATTCCAGGCATGTTTTCATGTCCTTTCTGTGAACGGCATGCTTCCGGTTCCGCATGGGTTCCAGGTATGTTTGTGTTTCTGTCTAAGAATGCTATGCTCCCTTGTGTCTGAACAGTGTTCTATATTGTATGCCTGGATTGCTAAAGGCTTGCACCAGCGTCTCTGTTTCCTTGTAGGTCAGCTACCAAGTGTACCAGGACCATCCCAGGAGGTAGCAGTCTAGTCTCCATCCTTTTGTGAAGACCAGATGCCTTTAAAAGGGTTAAAGAGTGAAAACCAGGGTAACACCGGACTAACGCCCTTAGTGTTTGGCCCAAAGTCACCGGTCACTTGGCACAGTGGTAGATTTCTGCCACTGATTCGCCTGATACATACAGCTTGCTCAGCTTTGAAAACTGCTGTCCTTCCTGGTTTATTCTGATACTTTTGTCTAATAAACATTTGTTTTGGCTTTCTCTGGATCTTTTTGTCTGTTCTGTGTACACTTGTGATATGTTCAGGGATTTTCCTTCATGATGATCATGACACACGACCTGTCCCTCCATCAGAACAGGGGAACGGGATGCCCTTTACTGTGATCCATGGGGGGGGGGTCCCAAGGAGATAACTTAGAAACTTGGTGCAGTGACCCTCTCAGGTGTAGAGGATATATAGCACTGAAGAACAAGGTCAGAGATAAACATAACACAGACTTTTTTCTACTAACTGCAACGTAGGACTTTAAATACATACAGTCACGGCAGGCTTCAAGTCCAAATCTTCTCTGGCTCCAGTAAGGATATGGAGGCAAGTTGGTTGGTGGCAATTATGCACTTACTGTAGGTGATACTGACCTAGTCTCAGTTTGGAGACCAACCCACTCCTACCAAGGGGTGAGGAACAAAGTATTTACCCCTGTTCCTGGTTAACCCTTGCCACCCATGTCTATACTGGTACATATGGCCATAACAGATAAAATACAACACAATGCACAACAATGGAAATTATATACAAATTGTAGTACCCCCAGGTCTGGAGTGCTACATTGGCACACCCCCTTTAACACTATAATATTATGACACAATTATTCATCTACTTTTCTTCACTGTGTAGCAACAGTTCTGTACAAATAACATTAAATGAAAAAATGAAAATAATATCCTTGCTGCAGCAGTGCCAAAAAGTCTATATCAAGTACCAAGTAATAAAAGATATGAAGGTTAATTAAGAACATTTCATAATGATTTATCCTACGTAATGCTTGTAACAGTGTAGCCCTTGCATACAAAAGTGTATACATGATCAGTGGTTAAACATTTATGACAAGATTTGATAATCATTATGAAGTACTTCTCACCTACACGTAATGATAGCAGTATATTGTAGGAGCTTAATCAATTTACCAGACATTGCATCCTTTAAATGGTTTTGCAGGGAGATAATTAAAAAAAATGCCAGAAAAGGTTACAAATAACAAAGAAGCATTGCTCACCGAACTCCCACCACTGCCTCTCAGATGCTAGCGCAGTCCCATTGCTCTTCATTTTTTGTCCCGGCTGAACATGCTGAAATCCCAGAAAAGACCTGCTTAGTCAATTACTGGCCTTAGGGTTATACTTGGCTATCTCAGGCAGGCCCAGAGGTGTAGCTATATGGATTTCAGCTGATGCAATTGCGCCAAGTCCCGAAGCTAGGGGGATCCACAGGGCCACCGTTGCTAGAAGTGCAACAACCAATTGATGTATTTTTTACTTTATAAGACGCAGTTCGTTTCTATTATGTAAGTGCTCACTAGTATACAGGAGGAGTGAGGAGTAAAGCGCTGTGAGTACTGTACTCACCCCTTCTACCCTTCTCTGGTTTGCAATGTGCTGTACTGATTATAACCTGATGCTGTAAGCAACCAGTTAACTGCAGTGTGGGCCTGGAGAAGACCAACTAGTGGGGACTGCAGGATAGGATGCTGGACATGGAGAGCAGAGCAAGAGAGGTAATTGGATTTATTTATTTATTTGGGGTCTAAATCTGATCTTAGGTCTGCTATGGCGGTCTGAGTCTGATCAGAGGATCTGATATGGAAGTCTGACTGATCTGTAGTCTGATATGGGGGTCTGACTGTGATCTGAGGCCTGATATGGCGGTCTAACTCTGATCTGAGGTCTGATATGGGGATTTATGATTCTGATATGGGGGTCTGATCTGAGGTCTGATATGGGGGTCTGAGGATCTGAAATTGGGGTCTAAGGATCTAATATGGAGTTTTGATCTACAGTTGTGTTCAAAATTATTCAACCCCCAATGCTGTAAAGGGTTTTAGGGAATTTAGTGTACATTTGTAATTGTGTTCAGAATGAAATCTTACAAGGCCTTTAAAAGAACCAAATGCAACTAAAATTACATCAATTGTTTTTGTAATACAGTATTAAATGTTTTTTTTTGTGATTTCTTCATTGACACAATTCAACCCCTTAAAGACTACAACTCTTAAGAACAGAGGTTCATGCAAGTGTTTTCGATCAGGTATTGAAAACACCTATTGGATGTCAAGGAGCAGCAATCAAGCATAATAAGCACCAATTAGGCAGATGTGAAATGACTGTGATCCTCAGCTCCTTCTAGACATTTACTGGTGTGTTTACAAACATGGTGAAGTCAACAGAATGGTCCAGGAAGACAAGAGAAGAGGTGATTTCTCTTCACAGGAAGGGCAATGGCTATAAGAAGATTGCAAAGATGTTAAACATACCAAGAGACACCATAGGAAGCATCATTCGCAAATTCAAGGCAAAGGCCACTGTTGAAACGCTACCTGGTCGTGGCAGAAAGAAGATGCTGAGTTTGACTGCTGTGCGCTACCTGAAGCGCAAAGTGGAGAAAAGTCCCCGTGTGACAGCTGAGGAACTAAAAAAAGATTTGTCAGATGCGGGTACTGAAGTTTCAGCTCAGACAATAAGGCGCACACTGCGTAATGAAGGCCTCCATGCCAGAACTCCCAGGCGCACCCCCTTGCTGTCTCCAAAGAATAAGAAGAGTCGACTGCAGTATGCCAAAAGTCATGTGGACAAACCACAAAAGTTTTGGGATAGTGTTCTGTGGACTGATGAAACAAAATTAGAACTGTTTGGGTCCATGGATCAACGCTATGTTTGGAGGAGGAAGAACAAGGCCTATGAAGAAAAGAACACCTTGCCTACTGTGAAGCATGGCGGGGGGTCAATCATGCTTTGGGGCTGTTTTGCTTCTACAGGTACAGGGAAGCTTCAGCATGTGCAAGGTACCATGAATTCTCTTCAGTAGCAGGAGATATTGGATGAAAATGTGATGCAGTCCGTCACAAACCTGAGGCTTGGGAGACGTTGGACCTTTCAACAGGACAATGATCCCAAGCATACCTCCAAGTCCACTAGAGCATGGTTGTAGATTAAAGGCTGGAACATTTTGAAGTGGCCATCGCAGTCATCAGACTTAAATCCGATTGAGAACCTCTGGTGGGACTTAAAGAAAGCAGTTGCAGTGCGCAAGCCTAAGAATGTGACTGAACTGGAGGCTTTTGCCCATGAAGAATGGGCGAAGATGCCTGTAGATCGCTGCAAGACACTTGTGTCAAGCTATGCTTCACGTTTAAAAGCTGTTATAACTGGAAAAGGATGTTGTACTAAGTACTAAGATTGAATGTCACTTGGGGGTTGAATAAAACTGATAATGATGTGAGCACAGAAAAGACATTTGTGGTTATTTCATTATAAATGTTATGTTATATTTGTCTGACTTACAAGTGCCTCTTTGATTTAATTGTAAACAAGATGACTGAAATGATCAAAATCAATGTCAAACTGGCCAAAACACTCAATTTCAGTGTTGAATAATTTTGAACACAACTTTAAGGCCTAATATATTGCTAGTTGAACACAGAATAACCACAGCACACGTCACTAGGCTTTTGTGGGTGCACATCCCCAGAATTCCCTTTCCACCAAGGGATGCTTGAATATAATATTCACAGAATGTGGCAGAGTCAGCACACCAGAAGAAAGTTGCGTTTAGGAATTTTATTCACGTACAGTGGTACAGGCTGAGTACATTTATATGCGACGTTTCGGGTTCTGTTGTGGTACCCTTTTTCAAGCAAGTGTGGCGTCCCTGGCTGTGAATATTTTACTGAGGCCTGATATGGGGGTCTGATCTGAGGTCTTATATGGAGGTCTGATATGGGAGTCTGATTCGAGGCCTAATATGGGAGTCTGATTTCAGGATCTGATATGTGTGTGTCTGATCTGAAAGGGATTTCTTGTACTGCACACATTATAAGGTATTTTTTGTACTGGCACAGATTATGGTACTAATCAGCATATATGATGCCAGAACACACAGGGGGGTATAGCAGCGCAACAGCGGGGACTATCTGGGAAAAAAAAAGCATCTGCAGCAGGAGGACTACTTAGTAAAATATTAGGCCCCTTTCACATGGGTGAGTTTTCCGCGCGGGTGCAATGCGTGAAGTGGACGCATTGCACCCGCACTGAATCCGGACCCATTAATTTCTATGGGGCTATGCACATGAGCGGTGATTTTCACGCATCACTTCTGCTTTGCGTAAAAATCGCAGCATGCTCTATATTCTGCGTTTTTCACGCAACACAGACCCCCATATGATGACGTCACATCACATGGTCCAATCACATGGTCGTGATGGACCATGTGATTGGACCATGTGATGTGACGTCATCACAGGTCCTTTAGCTGGTAGCTGAAGCTTGAAGAGAGAAGACAGATCGCCAACTACGCGATCAAGTGGCTAAGGTAAGTTAAGTTTTTTTATTTTTAACCCCTTAATCCTCATTTTACACAGCATTCTTTATTAAGAATGCTATTATTTCCCCTTATAACCATGTTATAAGGGAAAATAATAAATTCGCTAGAATACTCTACCCGAAACCGGACTTCAGTGATGAAGTCCGGCTTCGGGTCTGGGAACAAAACATGGCGATTTTTAACACGCGCGTGCAAAACGCATTACAAACGTTTGCACACGCGTGAAAAATCGCACATATTCCCGCAATGCACCCGTCTCTTATCTGGGCGTCAAACGTGACGCCCGTGTGAAAGAGGCCTTAGTCTAAAAAAAAAATTCTTGAAAGTTCCTCTTTAAGTGTGCATAGGGAGCGCTTAAGGAGCGTTTAGCTGTGAACTATCCATATACAGTCTATACAGTATTGTGAGGACATAATCACTTTAAGGCCTCATGCATACGTCCGTGTTCGTTTTGCGGTCCGCAAAGCATGGATACCAGTCCTGTCCGTGATACGAATAAGAATAGGACATGTTCTATCTTATTTTATTTTTTGCTGGGCCAAGGAATGGACGTGTGTCCATTCTCTTTTGAAAGTATTGTAAGGAATGAACCTTCAAAGGGAATATAATAAAATTCTTCTTATTGTGAGAACATTTCTGGGGCCGATACTCCTTATTTTATTTTTTTATGTGCACAGCTTTAGCTTTCCCTGCTCATGCTTTGTAAGCAAGAAGCTGTTGTTTTTACTAGCTCCTTTGGGAGTTTGAATAAAACTGTGCTATGTAAAGATGTTTGCTGTGAGAAAAGGGGAATAAATTATAAAAAACCTCCACAAATATTTTCAGGCATCAAATCCTTATCCATTATCATGGGTCCTTCTGCATGTCATGGGCCTGTGAATGAAACCTTTCATCGGAACAATTTATGCTATTTTTATTGTCTCCTTGTTTGTTCTTTGCTCATTATGGACTGAAAGAACAACTTTCAGATGCTGCAGCAGAGCATCAAGCATCACAAATACATGGTTTGTGCTTTACAGCCTGGAATGCTCTGGTATCCAGTGCTGAACCATGGATGAACTCCTTAAATTAACTGCTGCTGTAAATAATGATAGTTTTTCATGATTCCTTACATGACAAAAACATAAATCAGCAATCCACTCAACAGGTGATAAATGTTAGATTGCTGGGTTTAAAACTGCTGCCATCACCTACAGATCAATACGTAGTCCCAGAGGTTGGACTGTTTACTTTACTTCATAAAGTTTGAATGGAGCGGAAGTGACCTCAAACTCATCTTTGCATTGGCCCAAAGGGGATCTGACCGGTGGACACCTCATCGGTTGACCCCAGGTGATAAAACATCAACCCCAGTTGATAGGTATTAAGTGACTGTGGCTAGAGTACATCTTAATAATACCCCTTAGAAATATGAATCATCCTTTGTGTTAATTTGCTAGGCAATCTCACAATACTATTGTATTATACCATAAAACAAGCTCTAAATTCTGCAATGAGCTCTGGTTGCACATATTGCTGTATCACCATCTTTCCCACATAGTTGCAGAACAAGACTATTTAAGGTAAATATGTTTTGTTATAAAATACATGAGGATTCAGCAAGACCTCTCCCATTTTACTGGGATATGCGGTCCCTTGCTGTTTGATAGTGGTCCAACCACTGAGACCCTGACCAATTGCTTGAATGAAGCATTTCTTCTGACTTTGTCCATGTACAGTGCCTGAATATCTGTGGCACCGTGCATGGAAAAATCAGTCAACCTAATGAGGCTGAGTCAGGGGTGCACCTAGCCTTTCTGCTCCCTGAGTCAAAAACTAAAATAGTGCGCCCCTCCCCAATACCAATTTCTTAATCTAACCCCTTCCCTTCAGCCCATGGCCCTTCAGCTGCCCCCCCTCTTGCCTCTACCTGGTGCTGCCTGAGGCGATCGTCTCATCTGGCCTCATTGGTGGTGCATCATTGGGCTGAGTAGAAGTCCCATGAAGAAATGGACAGAAGCGATGGTGAGCGGTGAAAAGTACAGTGGCTTTCTAGACTTGTGATTATTGGGGGATCCATTCTTTGTACCCCACCAAACAGTAAGTAGTAGCTTCTGTTGATATCGTATGTACAAAAACATATACAGATCAAAACATGCCCCACCATTTTCCCAAATGCAAAAAAAAAACAACATAATCCACAATACACAGTTGTAATATAATATTATGATTAAGAAAATATGTAAAAATCAACTTGAAGAAGACTGTCATGTCTGAAGACCAAATACTTGTTGGTCAACATTAGTCTAATCCTCTTTATGTGCAAATAGAATTGATTAACAATCATATTCTATGCAACATTCACCTCGAAATAGAAGCCAATTATCAGGAATGTAAGATATTCTTACGTCTTTTATAAAATTCTAGATGACAGCCATACAATATTGATTTTTTTTTTGTTTAAACGCAGATATGAAGCACTTGGGATTTTGACATTTTTACTGCAGGTAGCACATTTTAATGAAGCTCATAGTAATTCATCACTTTATGGTGACATTAGTCTACGTATTTTTTACCTTGTGGCAATGTTTTGGTCTCCTAATATGTATGAAATAATTGCATTGTGTAACCATCAGCAAAAAATAAATAAATGATAATGCTTAATTGTTCATGCTTATCTAAATGGAAATATAGTGTATATTTCCATTGTGTAGTGCCTTATTATTAATTGAGGCAGTAAGTGGAGAGTATTATTTTGGCCATCAGATTAAATTTGGTCCTAATAAATCCGCTATTATTTAAATTGGAGCTATGTAGGGGTAGTAGTAATAGTAGCAGCATATTATTGTTTCCTGTCCACACATTCTCTTATTGGTGATGATGATGAAGAGGAGGTAGAAGAGCAAAATAAGCAGTCTCTGATTGGGGATCTGGACTGGCTACTAGAATGACTACTGAGAGGAGAAGAATGGTCTTGTTTATATTGCTAACCAGTTCAATTTACCTATGTGAGTATGTGATGCTTCATGTGCTGAAGAAGCGTGTATGAATGACCAAGTGCTATTCACTACTTGCAGAGCCTGGACACTGTGATGGTTTTGTCAGGTGGCAATTAGTGTTAATCGAGCACCAAAGTGCTCGGGTACTTGAGTAGAACACCTCAGGATGTTCAGGTGCTCTGACCATCGAAAAAATTATGGTTGAGGGACTGCTGCCAAGCTGACTCTCTAAAACATTAGGGGCGAGTGCCTACTGCTGATCTGACCATGGAAAAATTATGGTCTAGGGCCTGCTGCTGAGCTGACCATCTAAAACATTATATGTGAGGGTCTGCTGCTGAGCTGACCATCTAAAACATTAGGGGTGAGGGTCTGCTGCTGAGCTGACTCTCTAAAACATTAGGGGCGAGTGCCTGCTGCTGATCGGACCATCTAAAACATTATGGGCGAGGGCCTGCTGCTGAGCTGACCATGGAAAACATTATGGGCGAAGGCCTGCTGCTGAGCTGACCATCTAAAACATTAGGGGTGCGGATCTGCTGCTGAGCTGACCATCTAAAACATTAGGGGTGAGGGTCAGCTGCTGAGCTTACTCCCTAAAACATTAGGGGTGAGTGCCTGCTGCTGAGCTGACCATCAAAGAAATTATGGTTGAGGGCCTGCTGCTGAGCTGACCATCAAAAAAATTATGGTTGATGGTCTGCTGTTGAGCTGACTATCTAAAACTTTAGGGGCGAGGGCTTGCTGCCGATCCGACCTGGAAAATATTATGGGCAAGGGCCTGCTGCTGAGCTGACCATCGAAAAAATTATGGTTGAGGGCAGCCTAATAAGCATGTTGATATGATAGGAGGAGGAAGAGAAAAGGAAGATTGAACCATATACCCTTTTTTGTTGTGGAAGGGGTGCATGGGAATACAGTGTATTCAATACACCATAAAAGCCACATTTAAAGTGCCTTTATGTTCAGCCACTTTCCTCTGGTGGAGTAGAGAAGTCAGGGGCAATCCAGGCCTTGTTCATTTTTATAAGAGGCAGGTGCCATATTCGATTTCGATGAATTCGCGAATATTCAATAGAATATTCTTTCATATTCGTCGAAATCAAATATTCGTCATTATTCTAGTTATCGTGATTAATATGCTATTTAAATAATCGCGTATTGCGATTGTAACTTAAGGCTACTTTCTTATTGGTTTGATATCTAGAATTAGCGAAGATGACGAATGTATTCGTCATATTCCTCAAAACGAAGATAACGAAGTATTCTCCATCTTCGTTTTAGCTACCTATTCGTCAACTTCGCTAATTCTAGCAATTAAATAGGAAAGTTGACTATAGAGACAGCTGTGTTTCATTCGCTATGCGATTATATTATTATTATTATTTTTAAATAAATAGAATAATTATAATAATTATCAAGTATTGTAATTCTATTTATTTAAAAAAAAGCTAAGTAATGTAATCGCATAGCGAATTAAACACAGCTGTCTCTATAGTCAACCTTCCTATTTGATTGCTAGAATTATCGAAGTTGATGAAAAAAACGAAGATGGAGAATACTTTGTTATCTTCGTTTTGAGGAATATGACGAATACATTCGTCATCTTCGCTAATTCTACCAAGCCAACCATAGTAAACCAAACCAGGTCTAAGTTGAAATCGCAATGCGATGACTTCAAGTTATATTAATCGCATTGAGATTTCAACTTAATTCTCAAATACGACAGTACATTCTAGTATGGAGACGTTCCCATGGTGATGGGGACGCTCCATGAGCACAGAAGTCGGCAGAAGCGGCAACGAGCACTGACTGGAGCAGCCAGAAAGCCAGGAATCCTAAGGACAGGTAAGAACTACTTTTGGGAAGTGGGAAAGAAAATAATATAACAATAAAAAAATAAAAATAAAAAAAAATATTCGAAATAGCAAATTTATAGCACTATATTCTAAATATTCGCGAATTACCGAAGTGCCGATATTCGCTAAAAAAATCGATATTCGAATATTCAAACTCAACACTAAAGAGTCAACTGGTCAGCATTTTCAGTTAACAGGCGGATGCGCTTGTCAGTTATTATGCCCCCAGCAGCAATACATACCCGCTCTGAAAAAAAGCTGGCGGCAGGGCAGGCCAGCACCTCCAAGGCATAGAGCGCCAGTTCGTGCCCCATGTCCAGCTTGGACACCCAATAGTTGAAAGGCACAGAGGGATCATTGGAGATGCAGACACGGTCTGCTACGTACTCCTTCACCATCTTCTAAAATGTTTCCCTCCTCGGTTGCCCAAGGAACTACATACTCTTCTGCCAGCGTTGCCTGCTGGAATTTTTGGAGCAATTTTTACACAAGGAACTTCCGGTATTACACCATTTTGCTAGTTCTCTCCACCATAGGAATGAGAGATGAGAAGTTCTCTTTGTAGTGGGGGTTGAACAACCCGTAATCAGTGTTGGCCAAAATGCGTAAAACGCGTGGGTCAAGGGAAAGGCATCATAACATAAAGTCAGCTATGCGTGCCAGAGTCCCAACAGACAAGACTTCGCTGTCTTCATCAGGAGGATGACTCTCAATCTCCTCATCCTTTTCCTCCTTTCCTCCTTTTTGTGAAGAGCGGAAGCTGACTGGAAAGGCGACGACCATGTTGCAGCTGGTATTCCACTACTGTCCTCTGGTGCTCACAAAGCCTGGCCAACATGTGGAACGTGGAGTATCAGCGCGTGCTCACATCACACAGTCAGTGAGTTGGCAATTGCAAACGCTGTTGCAGCATTTCCAGACCGGCGGCAGCTGTAGATAACTTTCGGAAATGGGAACACACGTGGCGCACCTTCACCAGTAGCACAGGCAAATTGGGGTAGGTTTTGAGAAACTGCTGAACCACTAAGTTGAACATGTGGTATGTGTGTGAGCTTGCCGAGCTCCAAAGCTGCCACCAAGTTACAGGCATTATCAGACACAACCATGCCTGGTTATAGGTTAAGTGGCGAGAGCCACAGCTCAGTCTGGGCCCTTATACCCTGCCACAGCTCTGCGGTCGTGTGCTGTTTGTCACCTAAACAATTAAGTTTCAGCACGGCCTGTTGCCGCTTCCCTACTGCAGTGCTACACTGCTTCCAGCTACTGGCTGAGGACTGAGTAACAAGGGACGTCCACCGCCATCATCCTGCAGAAAGCCTTAGTGTCCACAAGCCTAAATAGCAACATTTCCAGTGCCAGCAATTTGGAAAGGTGAGAATTTATTGCTATGGCCTGTGGGTGGGTGGCTGGGTATTCGTGCTTTCATTCTAAGTCCTGGGGTATGGACATCTGTACACTGCACTGGGACACAGAAGTGGATGTGCTAGCTGATGGTGCTTGCTCGCGTGGGTCACGGGAAAGGCATCATAACATAAAGTCAGCTATGCGTGCCAGAGTCCCAACAGACAAGACTTCGCTGTCTTCATCAGGAGGATGACTCTCAATCTCCTCATCCTTTTCCTCCTCTTCTGCCCATTCACGCTGAACAAATGGAATAAACCTGCTATGGGTACACACGTGGCGCACCTTTACCAGTAACTAAGGCAAATTGGGGTAGGTTTTCAGAAACCGCTGAACCACTAAGTTGAACACGTGGGCTAGGCATGGTATGTGTGTGAGCTTTCCGAGCTCCAAAGCTGCCACCAAGTTACAGGCATTATCAGACACAACCATGCCAGGTTATAGGTTGAGTGGCGAGAGCCAAAGCTCAGTCTGGTCCCTTATACCCTGCCACACCTCTGCGGTGGTGTGCTGTTTGTCACCTAAACAATTAAGTTTCAGCACGGCCTGTTGCTGCTTCCCTACTGCAGTGCTACACTGCTTCCAGCTACTGGCTGGGGACTGAGTAACAAGGGACGTCCGCCGCCATCAGGCTGCAGAAAGCCTTAGTGTCCACAAGCCTAAATATCAAAATTTCCAGTGCCAGCAATTTGAAAAAGTGAGAACTTATTGCTATGGCCAGTGGGTGGGTGGCTGGGTATTCGTGCTTTCGTTCTAAGTCCTGGGGTATGGACATCTGTACACTGCACTGGGACACAGAAGTGGATGTGCTAGCTGATGGTGCTTGCGAAAGTCCAGGTGCAAGGCAGGAGCCACCCAGGCCTGCGTCTTGGACAGGGGATTGGCCAGCACGTAACACAGGGGAAGAGAAGGAAGTGGTGTGATCCGCAGACACCGATTGTGGACCCAGGCGTTTGGCCCACCTATTAGGGTGCTTTGATGCCATGTGGTGGATCATGCTGGTGGTGGTGAGATTGTTAGTGTTCACGCCCCTGCTCATTTTGGTATGGCACAGGTTGCAAATGACAATTCTTATATCATCCGCACTTTCCTCAAAAAAGCGCCAGACTGCGGAACACCTACCTATTGGCAAGGGAGATTTCCACAAGAGGGTGCCCTGGGGAACAGTTACGGGCCTGTTTGTTGTGGCCCGCCTTCTCTCTTTTGCCACCCCACTGCCTCTTCCAGCCTGTTGCAGTGCTGCAGATCCCTCCCCATTTATACTGCTGTCCTCGCTCAGCTTGCCACCTTCCCAGGTTGGATCAGTGATTTAATTGTCCACCACCTCCTCTTCCACTTCTTCACTCTGGTGATCCTCCTGACTTGTTGACCTAACAACAACCTACATTATTGACAACTAGGTCTCATCCTCATCATCATCCTCTTAAGACACTAATTGCGGTTGACTTATTGGCAACTGTGTCTCATCATCATCATCCACCTTGTGAAACACTAATTGCTGTTTCCCATCGCCATCTTCTTCTGACTGTGGATGCTCAAGGGTTTGGGAATCAGGGAACAAGATGTCCTCATGTCCCTCTTTAAGCAGGCTTGGCGAGAGGCCCAAATTAAAGAATGGCAATGAAAAGAGCTCCGCGAAATATCCGAGTGTGGGATCACTTGTTTGCAAAGACTCTCTATGATGGGAGGAAGGAGGATCAGGGTGAAGATTCTGTTGACCAGACTATTGGTTACTGAGACTGGACTTTGTAGAAGACAGTGTGGTGCTTAACTGGAAGCATTTCCTGCTGCAATCCAACCGACCACCTGGTCGCACTGGTCTGACTTCAAGAGTGGTGTCCTGCACTGCCCTGCAAACTGGGACATGAAGCTAGGTATCGTGGATGAGTGCGTTTTTTGTGATCCGCCAGCAGGCACAGTTTCACCGCTCCCGGGGCCATCAGCAGCTCGGCCACTTCCCCGTACCTTACTGCTCGCCTTCATCATATTAAATGGAATATATGCTTGTATGTCAAGTATGTCACACTTACAGTTTTTTTTAAGTGTATTCACAAATAAATTACAGTCAATGTCACATATGCAAAGAATAACAAATGGCAGTAAGTCAGCACATCCCAATATGCAGGTGCAATGGTCCTTGTGATCGGGTGCCATCCAGCTCTCCTGTGATTGGTGGTCCAGGCAACGGTCTTCACGTGCAGCAAGCTATAAAAGAAGAGGGGAAACGGTATATGCGCATTCACGGCGCAGAAATCATAAGATTTAGACCCATGTCTCCTTCTTATAATGGATGATCTGCTTAAACAGCTAATTTACAAAGCAGAACTAAAAGGGGGTGAAGATTGGCTTAGAAAGTGCTTGGACTCTTCACCTTCATCTCCTCAACCTGCTCTGGCATCCGCTTCTGCTCCTAGCTACACAGCCCCTGGCGCGAGCACCGAGCTCATGGATTCATCCTGCGTCATCGGTGCGCGCAGGCGCGGTGTCCAAATAGATTCGGTGGAGTCTGCCAAGAGAAAGAGAAGGGATCGGGTTACTTATTTGCCCTATCCTCCTTCTCTTAGCAGGACAACATGCAGAAGAAGCTCACCGGACCACAAGAAAGCGGCTTCCAAGAAGAAGAAACAACTTCCCACATCTCATCAACCGCCTCCTCAGATCCCTGCACCTGGCCAACGGTCCATTGACGGTGAGGGTAATATTTCTAATGTACAGGACATTGATGTTGTCTCTATAGGGGATAATTCTATCCCATCTGACAAAATTGGCCTTTTCCAGGATTTCCTGGAATTTATTTCAGCAAAAGATAAGGGAGTATCTTCTGCTAGCGTTATTTTACATGGGGTCGGGTCCCCTGGTGTATCTGGTGTTTCTACACATGTGTACTAAAGCAATTTACCACTACAGGAGACCTGCCATAAAGATACGCTTATCTCCCCATTAGGTTTTCATCTTCCTATCTCAACGAAAGAAAAAATTTGGAACAGGGAGTTTTTGGATCTCTACCCCCTGCTGCCATCAGAGAAGGATGCTGGTAAATTGGAGAAAAAAGATTCAATAAGCGAGGAAGAAAAATCTTAAGCCAAATCCATTTTCAATTGGATTCAGGCTTTTTCTATTTACTGTGCAGTTCTGGGAGAACGTCACCCTGAACAGTGCAGTAAATTATTTTATCATTAGGATTCTGTTTTAGAGGCGTTTAGGAATTTCAGGGGTTCTGCCTGGAATTCCTACAACAAGATGTTTAGCCAAAAATTGGCGGTCGACCAGCATCTTGAATGGGGAGAGGAGGACATAGGCCTTTGGCTCAATTTTATGCTCCCTAACCGCTCTCATCTTTTTCGTCCCCAAACAAGAAATGGGGTCTGCTTCTCGTAAAATGAAAGTCAATGTAAGTGGGGCTCAAACTGTAAGTACAGACACGAATGTACTTTTTGTACAGGAAACCACCCTGTATTTAAATGTTACAAGAAACAGGGAGCTGCTGCAAAAGATAACATCGTAAAAGGCAGTAACACCAGTGAATCTAACAGAGTTAACTCCCTGGCTAAACTCTTATCCAAACAGGTGGAAGGCTAACTTACTGTTTAACGGGTTCTCTGAGGGTTTCTTTGTTCCCAGTTTCAAGGGGACTGGTTGTGTGTTATTTGACAATTTAAAATCTGTTAATTTAAACCCTGTTCGGAAAAAAATTTACAAGGAAATTCAGGGGAGAAGGATTGTGGGCCCCTTTTCCGCACCTCCTTTCCTGAATTTCCACATTTCACCTATTGGTCTGATTCCTAAGTAGGAACCCAATTCTTTTCATTTGATACACCATTTGTCATATCCGAAAATGTTTTCAGTAAATTACGAAAAGGACAAAAACCTTGCATCAGTCTCCTATACTTCTTTCGATGTGGCATTGTCTATTTTGAACAAGTTAGGCCCAGGTAAAGAAATACTCACCCAGTTCTATTAACAAGACTGTCTCCGGGATCTCATTCTTCTTCAGAGTATTTGGTTTACCTCAGATAAAATCAAATTTTATTTTGAAGCAAATTTTATTCGGTCTGAGGAGGAAGGAGATTCCGGGTGACAGCATTAGGCCTTTATCTATAGCCAATTTAAAAGGTCTAATTGACAAGTTACCTGTAGTATGCAAATCTTCTTTTGAAGCATTCATTATTTTAGGTTGTTTTCATCCTTTCCTTTTTGGAAAAAATGAGAAAAAAGATTAATAAGTATTTACAGAAATTTTTACTAACGAAAGGTTTCAGCTATTACAGACATATTTATCTGGAGGGGTTTTTGCCTGGTTTTTATTCTCAAGATGGTATTAATCTGTCTGGTATCGGTTTGGATATTGTGGCTGTAGGATTTCAGAATTTGATTGAAGAAGGCCGGCGTTTGTCGGGGGGTGACATGTAATTTTAACAATTTCATGGCGCATGGGGTAAGTCGCTCTCGTTTGTGGACAATATGGTTTGGTTATATTGATATTAGCTATTTTGTAAGTAACAGAACATTGCGACCTCTTCATGCCACTGACCTTTACGTTATGTTATGGTTTTTAAAATACTGAATAAAATAGCATGTGCATTTGGACTTTATTGTGGTGCGGTATTTTATATGGAAACTAGGCCACCATGAATGAGCCCTATATCATTGTTTTATACAATGAAGGGAACACATGGTGGCCTGGTTCCTTTCATTGTATAAAAGAGGTATGTGGGTGTATTATAAATAAAGTTTTCTTACCTGTATTTAGGAAAAAGTAAAGGCAACGGTCCTTGTGATCAGGTGCCATCCAGCTCTCCTGCGATTGGTGGTCCAGGCAACGGTCTTCATGTGCAGCAAGCTATAAAAGCAGAGGGAAAACGGTAAATGCGCATTCACGGCGCAGAAATCATCAGATCCCGCCCACCCTACTCTGGTTATAAGGTAGGGCTCTTACGTCGCGATGGTCTGTTATGGGGTAAGTCGCTCTCGTTTGAGTGGACAATATGGTTTGGTTATATTGATATTAGCTATTTTGTAAGTAACAGAACATCGCGGCCTCTTCATTCCACTGACCTTAACGTTATGTTATGTTATTTAAAATACTGAATAAAATAGTGTGTGCATTTGGACTTCATTGTGGTGCGGTATTTTATATGGAAACTAGGCCACCATGTCATTGTCTGCAGCGTCTACAGAAAAAGTACACTGGATGTCACAGATATTTTTAGTATGCGCACATGTTAAACAGGAGATGTATCGTAGATAATGTCGCTGTCCGCAGTGTCTACGGAAAAAGTACACTGGATGTCACAGATATTTTTAATATGCGCACACGTTAAACAGGAGATGTAGCCCAGATTATGTCGCTGTCGGCAGCATCTACGGAAAAAGTACACTGGATGTCACAGATATTTTTAGTATGTGCAAACCTTATACAGGAGATGTAGCGCAGGTAATGTGACTGTCCGCAGTGTCTATGGAAAAGGTACACTGGATGTCACAGATATTTTTAGGATTTGCAAACGTTATACAGAAGATTTATCACAGGTAATGTCACTGTCCGCAGCAGACACTGTCTACGGAAAAAGTACACTGGATGTCACAGATATTTTTAGGCTGCGCACACGTTACACAGGAGATGTAGCACAGATAATGTTGCTGTCTGCAGCGACCAAACAATTGCACGCAATTTAGCGCAGGTTGCGCTAAAAATATATATTGCTGCCAGGCACAACAATTGTCCTTAAAAGGACTTTTGAGTCTCTAACACCAACCCTGCCTAACAAAAAAATGTAATTAAATTCCCTACACTATCTGTTCCTTCTACAGCACAGCTCTCCCTGACTAAGACTTCTCTATATCACTACCACCGACCTTCTATCTGGTCATCAGCTCCTCGTTAGGGCTCATGCACGTATTTTCTTCCCATGTCCATTCCGTTTTTTTTGTGGACCGTATGCGGAACCATTTATTTCAATGGTCCTCTGAATGGTCCTCAGTTATTAGTGGTGTACCCCAAGGTTCTATGCTGGGT
This sequence comes from Bufotes viridis, assembly GCA_033119425.1. Lineage (NCBI taxonomy): Eukaryota > Metazoa > Chordata > Amphibia > Anura > Bufonidae > Bufotes > Bufotes viridis. The sequence goes on along the minus strand of CM065597.1, from coordinate 57,066,708 downwards.
CTGCTTTATTTAACTTCATTAATGGCATAGAGGATGAGGTTAATAATGCTGTTTCTATTTTGCAGATGACACCAAACTTTGTAATACAGTACAGTTTGCAGTGTCGTTGCGTGGTGGGTGCGGGGGGTGCGGGCTGGACCTGTCTGATGGGGTGAGTCACCTGCCAGACTCAACTTCCGAACACCACTAGCAACCCCCCCCAGGTAAGCAATCTGACTGCTAGCATACCCCATCCGTCGGCGATCTTTCAGCGGCACCGCAGTGGCAGGGTGGAGCTTGATGGCTGTCCCCTACATGACTCGCTAGAATTTAAATAGCATTAGGTCAGCCAGCCAGCGACAGTGGGGTGCACCTGACCTAGGTGAGCTGCTGCCAGGGGGGAAAGGGGGTGTTGGGGCTCTAAGCTTTGGGGGGGGGGGGGGGTTGCTGAGCTAATGGATGCCCCCCTACGGCAGTAGCAACCCCTATCATCCACCAGCAACACCCTCCCAGAATAGGTCCAAGTACAGATCCCTGAGGTCCCCAATGGTAACAAGACCTTGATTTCTTTCAACATATTTTTTGTTATATGGCTAAAAAAATTATTGTTTTGGGGGAAGGGGGTGGTGTGACACAATTTTCTACTGCACCAGGTGACACCAGTCCTAGCAACGCCACTGACAGTATGAAAGATGTTAATATGTTACAAGCTGACTTGGGAAAACTTACTATTGGGCCTCCACTAAATAAAAATGATAAATGTATAGTTATGCATCTGGGAGCTAATAATCTGCAGCATATGTCCTACAGAAGGACAGTGATGGCTAACCTCCGGCAATCCAGCTGTGGTAAAACTACGACTCCCAGCATGCTCCACTCATTTCTATAGAGTTCTGAAAACAGCTAAGCAAGTGTGCATCTTGGGAGTTGTAGTTTTAGCACAGCTAGAGTGCTGGAGGATAGCCATCACAGTCCTAGGAGGAGTAAAACTGGGAGAGGCACTTGCTGAGAAGGATCTGGGTGTATTAAGTAGATCATAAACTAAGTAACAGAATGCAGTGGCTGCCTCTAACGCCCACAGAATTTTGTCTTGTATTAAAACTCGCGGGGCAGGGATATAATATTGCCACTATGCAAAGCATTGTTACGGTCTCCCCTGGAATACGCGGTTCAGTTCTGGGCACCAGTGACCATAAAAAGGATGTCCTCGAGTTAGAAAAAGTGCAAAGGAGAGCAACTTATAAAGGGCTTGGAAGATCTTAGCTATGAGCACAGATTAAAACAACTGAATTTGTTTAGTCTTGAAAAAAGATGTCTAAGGAGGCACCTAAACTGTACAAATATAGAAAGAGACCATACAAAAAATATCAAGGGAAGCTATTCTGTGTGACACACTCAAAAAACAAGGTGCCACTCCATTCGCTTAAAGAAAAAAAGATTCAATCATAAGAGGTGTCAAGCATTCTTCACAGTAAGGGCCGTGAATCTCTGGAATGGCCTGCCGCAGGATACTGTAGATGGCTTCAAAAATGGTTTAGATGGCTTTTTATTTCAAAATAACATTGAAGCTTCTGAAAATGTATAGAAACATGTTCTACACACCCTTTCCCTTTGGCTCAACCCTTCCATAAGCAGAAGATGGATGTTGATCCAGGGATTTGTTTTGATTGCCACATCTGGAGTCGAAAAGGGTGTTTTTCCCCTCAAAGGTTTTTTTTTTGTCTTCCCCTGGATCAATATAGTAGGATTACAGGTTGGACTTGATGGACTTTTGTCTTCAACCTCAACAACTACAGTATGTAACTATCATTCCTGCCCCTTTTCACAGATTGTGACATGTCATGTCAGACTCAGAGGGCAGCACGATGGCTCAGTGGTTAGCAGCACTAGTACCTTGAAGCGCTGGGGTTCTAGGTTTGAATATAACCAAGGACAACATCTGCATGGAGCTTGTATAGTCTCCCTGCGTGGGTTTCCTCCCGGTACTGCAATTTCCTCCCATGCGCCAAAGTCATACTGATAGGGAACTCAGATTGTGAGCCCAATCAGGCTCAGCTTGATGCTAATGTTTATAAAGCGTTGTGGAATATGTCAGAGCTATATAAGTGTGTGAAATAAAATTAATAAATCCTGCTGTGACCAAGATAATCAGTAAGTCATTTAGTCCACAATAGTGATGAGCGACAGGTGCCATATTCGAATTTGCCCAAATATTTATTATATATTTGTGACTTCGTTATATTGGTGCAATGGTTTTTTATTGCACAAAATCGTCAGTGAAATATTTGTGTGCGCATGCCCATATATGGGTGTGGCTCAGTCTTGCGTGCATTTTCCAACATTTGGTTCGGAAGTAGTCTGGAAAAAATGTTCGGAAATAATTTTACAGACGTCGAGATAGATCTCCTGATCACTGTAAGTAATTCAACATTACAGCACTGTATTACATATCACATGCTTGTTATTTAAATGTATTTATATGCAGATAAAGTGTTCCTAAACATTTTTGATAGCGAAAATTATTACTAATATGTTTTGCAATACATACAAATTCCCATTTTATCTTGTTTGAGTAGATATTAATGATTGGGGCAATAAGTATTGTTGTGACTCAGGAATGGGCCATTACCTGCCTGCTTCTTGCTTGTTGGCCAATGTGAGAAGGCTGTAATATCGTAGTCTGTAGTGAATTAGAATATTCTTCATTATCTCATTTATTTTAGCTTATGCGAAAAATCGGCAATGTAATATGTGCGTTAATCAAGTAAGGGCGAGTTATCGGCAACTTTCCTATTGGGTTGGCTTGCTAGAACTCGCGAATATGTAGAATATAGTGTGATATATATTTGTAAAAATGAGTGTTCGTCTTTTTTTTTTCATCTGAACCCATTACATTTACTAATGGGTTCAGAGGAAAAAAAAAATGAATATTTATTTTTAAGAATATATATCACACTATATTCTATGTCCAAAAACATAGTTAAGAAATAGTTAGGCTTGTTTTTTGAGAGCTACATAATAAAGGGTTACTGGTTTAAATAAGGTAAAATGTTGATCCAGAGAGAAGTCCAGTAACAAGGAGGAAATATTTTTCACACAAAAATTTGGATCCTTTTAGACAGGACAGGGATTGGGCCAGTTATCAGGAACAAACTACAAACACTTTTTTTCCTGATAATTAGCCTTTGTGCAGGTGTCACAAACCCAACAAAAGATCAAATGGCTGTTCGATGGGATCCCCGGAAGAAGACAGTTTGGGCGAAACGGCGTTGGGAGGAGGCGACCGCAGGATCGACACATCCGTCGAGGGTATACTTTATTATCTTGCACCACTCTTTAGCTTTTGTTCTGCCTTCTTAGAGGACTTTTTGTCCTGGGGCTAGTACTGTTAACCATAGCTGTGGAGTGCTGTTCACATGTTACTATGCACTTTTTGTGTGTACTCTTCATGTGCTGAACCTACGGTCCCCTCCTCTTTTTCTTCCTTACTTGTGTTTCATTGGTGCTACTGCTAGTTTTATGGTATATTTTACTATTTTTTTCTATTTATAAACTAAATAAAATTGTATTCTTTGTACTCTGTGGTGTTGTGCGTTTAATGGTTCAGTGTTATTTAGAAGCGGTTTATAGCCAACCCCTTGATAAAAATGGATACCCGGTGCTAATTTGGTGTCAAAAAATCATTAGTTGTCAGCACAAAGCCCTTTGTAAACAGGGATATGTTGCAGGGATCACTTTTGGCTAGGAAGCTGTCTTACATTTAGACTGGAAATGGAAGCGCCAAAGTTATGTAGAGGCTGGTGGCTCTTCATAACTTCGGTGGCTCCACTGCCAGATGTAGTGGTTATTAAGACTGGCGTTCTATACCCCCATAGTTTGTAAGGCTGGAAAAAGGCATCTGTCAATCCAGTTCAGCCTGTTATCCTGCAAGTTGATCCAGAGGAAGGTAAGAAAAGCTCAGTGAGATAGAAGCCAATTTTCCTCACTTTAGTGTAAAAAAATCCTTCCCATCTCCAATGAGGCAATCAGAAAAACTACCTGGATCAAGAACCCCTTTCTAGTAGCTATAGCCTGTAATATTATTACACTCCAGAAATCCATCCAGGACCATCTTGAACTATTTTTGTGAACTCACCATCACTACCTCCTCAGGCAGAGAGTTCCATATTCTCACTGCTCTTACCGTAAAGAATCCTCTTCTATTTTTCTGTACAAACCTTCTTTCCTCCAGATGCAGTGGATGTCCCCTTGTCACAGTCACAGTCCTGGAGATAAATAGATGATGGGAGAGATCTCTGTACTGAACCATGATATATTTATAGATAGTTATTAGATCTCCCCTCGTCTTTTTTCTAAACTGAATAACCCTAATTTTGATAATCTTTCAGGGTACTGTATTCCCCCCATTCCAGTTATTACTTTAGTTGCCCTCCTCTGAACCCTCTCCAGCTCTGCTATGTCTGCCTTGTTCACAGGGGCCCAGAACTGTACAGGGTACTCCATGTGTGGTCTGACTAGTGATTTGTAAAGTGGTAGGACTATGTTTTGATCACAGGCATCTATGCCCCATTTAATGCACCTCATAACTGTATTGAAACCAGAAACACTGGTTTCTACAGTTACGTTTGCTCTTCACTAGAATTCATAAGTCCTTTTCCATATAAGTATTACCCAGTGTTTTACTATTTAGTATGTACTGGTGACTTGCATTATAATGCTTACTATGTGTAATGCAGGGATCCCCCTATGTAAACAGGAATGTGCTGCGGGGATCGTCCTTTGTAAAGAGAGATGTGCTGCCAACAAACAATGACACTGTATGGGCTTGTACATTTAACCCCATACCACAGCAATTATTGCTGCATCTAAATGTTGCTAATAGGCCAGCAATGACTTCCAAATCAATATCGTCCTTTCGATCCATGGAAAGGGGCCTTAAGTCTTAAGTATTAAGGCAGTATTTAGTGTTTTTTCTTTCCTCTAATTATTTGGTCTTTCCTTCAACCTAGTAACTACATGCTGTATGTTGAGAAAAACGTGTTATTCCATATGGTGAAGCAGATATAAACTTAAGGGAGTCCTGAAGAACTGTCGAGTATGAAAAAGATTTTACCTTTTCTTCAATGGCGGTGTAATCTTCACTAAATAAAAGGAACGTACAAGTTGACAAACATATATCAAGCTGTTAGGACCACCTAAGGCTGTGTGTATGGGAAAGAAAGAAGACTTGGCAGTCTAAAAAGCTGTTATCTAGGAGACTCCAGGGAGAACATGGTGAACAATGAACTTCTCCCACTTATGTTAGGCTATACAAATCCTCTATTTCCTCTCCTAAGGACATTTTACTGTTCTAAAAAGATTATTGCCACTTTGCAAGCACAGTGTGGAGCTTGACAAATCAAATCAGTATATAGTACCGTACACAGTATTTATTTTATTTTCCATGTAATCCTGGCAATGGTGACAGCTCTGAGCACGTAGCTGGTTGTAATAAAGATCACTCCTTGCACACTGTTTTCCAGGTCTCCGCATTGCGTCCTCATTGTTTGACAGCATTTGCCGCCTTGTCTTAGAGATTTAGCGCAAAGACAATCTGTGAATAGAAAACATTCAGGCACACTAAACATTACTTTAAAAATACACTCTATCACTTAGCGCATAGCTTTCCATTATCTGCTATTCATTCCATATGTTGCAGATCTAATGAACTAATGAGAATCTATGCACAGAAGAATGTAAATATAAGCCATGTCATTAGAACAAAAAAAATAAAAAAAAATAAAAACACACCCGTGAAATAAAACCTGCTAATACAATATTAATTTGGAAACTTCTATTGCATAAATGAGGCTGAAGAGATTAAAGTGGTTTTCCAGTAGAGCAGAATTTTTAGAGTGTGCAGTGCCCTGATTTGGGGTGCCTCCAACGCTACTCTGGGTCCTCCGAACAACATTGAGGTTTCACCACAAGTTGCTGCTCTCTGGAAAGGATCATAAGGCATGGTGCACCTCAATGGGAATTAACTCCAGAGAGTCAGGGTCTGCAGTAAAACCGTGTACTTCTTTACTGGAGGAACTCAAGTGCAAAACAATATAGGCAAGGCACAGGGCTGGCTTCTCTGGTCTCCTCATAGACAGAAGAAGGGTTTGATGCTGAGGAAAGGCTTGAGCTATCTGTCCCTCTGTCTCTCAAAAGGCTAGTACCCAGGACAAAGGCTGAACGCCCATGGTGTGTGGCTCAGTAGTCTGCCTGGCTCCTTAGTCACTGGGCTGGTGACTAAAAGTCTGTGACTCAGCGTCCCCATCTCAGCCAAGAGATCATTGGTCACTGATGCAGTCTGGCATGAGTCTCTTCTTCTAAGAACTGGCCCATAACTGCAGAAAGCTAGGGGCTCCTTCTGCTCTCTTTATATATAGTTACTAGCTGAACTAACTCAGCACAAACTAATACAATGTTGCAATTCTGGTCTCTCATAGACTTGCATTAGACCAGTTCAGTAATACTCAATGGCAATGACACAGTGGTCTTTCCAGACAAAAACAAGTCTTCAGACATTATAACATAGCTAAACCAGACATTCAGAAGGTCAGTCTGTCTGTATTTGGTGGCAAATGAGGCTTTTTCCCTCCCAACCATACTCTTAGTTAACAATTATGGTAAATGTGGAAAATTACTAGCTTCTCATTATTAGCTAGAAAGTCCCAAACATCTCTCAGTATTCATTAACCCTTTCCACAGTGCCTTGCAAATACAGAGAAAATGAACAGGATATATATTATAACAAACAAACATAAAATGCAGTTAAGCAGTTCTAAACAGTCAGTGCAAGTTAACGCTTTAAAGTAAAATAAAGTAAGGAGTTGATGACTTTGCATAAGGGAAATAGGACAAATGTCCACATATGTCCAGACTCCAAAGTACCGCTGCTCCAGGGCACTACAAGTATTTTTTTTTTTATTCAATGCTCACTCTCATTAATCTCCCACTGTGGCTATTTTGGTACTTAGTGTGTTGATGCAGGTTCATTCTTGGTCTGGTCTCAGAATGCAAGAAATGCTGGAAAAGTCAGGTGACTTCTGTGTCTATTCATTGGCTAAGTGGTCATCACCATGTGTAGAGTCCAAACCAGGAGCTGGAGACCAACGGGGACCCAGTAAGTGTTGGAATGGCAAGGGATCAGTGAGGGTATTTATTCTTTTGTTTTTTTAAACCACTCTGAACAGTTTACTAAAAATTATATTCTACTGGACAACCCTTTAAAAAGTAGGATACTGCCTCTTTCACACGAACGGTTTTTTGCGAGTGTACAGGCACTTTTTTACGTTCTATGGATCAGCAAAATAAAAAACGGAGGTACTCTGTATGCATTCTGTTTCAGTATTTCCATTCCGTTAAAAAAAAGAACTTGTCCTATTCTTGTCCGCATACGGACAAGGATAGTACTGTTCTATTAGGGGCCAGATGTTTAGTTCCGCAAAAAACAGAATGCACACGGATGTCATCCGTTTTTTTTGCGGATCCGTTTTTTGCGGACCGCAAAACCATACGGTCATGAGAAAGAGGCCTGATGGTTCCTCATTAACAGGATAATAGAAAATGACCCTTGTCAAGCAGTTCAATCTATAGAAAGCATATTTTCACTTGAGGGCCAAGCTTTCACATATACATATTATAAAAGTAGATGACTTTCCTTGCTCATTTTCACGGCTGCAAGCTGATGAAAATGCAGAAGCTCTTTAGCATATTCCTGTAATCAAAATTTTCTTTTCAATGTCTTTGGAGATATTTCAGGCTTAATTCAGAACTTACTGTGCACTATGTGAGTATTATTTTTTTAAAGGGTTATGACTATAGATGAGCGAATTGAAGTTGACGAAGTGGAATTCGATCCGAATTTCAGAAAAATTTTGATTTTCATAAAATCCGAATTTCCTCACACTTCGTGGTAATGAATGACATTTTTTCCTAAAATGGCTGCTGCACGTGTGAGGACATGAAGCAAGGACTTATGGGAAGGCGGGATCACCCATAATGCCTTGCATGCAGCCAATCAGCAGCTAGCCATTCCTGTGATATCACAGCCCCATAAATACCTTCAGCCATCTTGGATTCTGCCATTTTCCAGTGAACTAAGCGCAGGGAAAAATTGAATTGTGCTAAAAAAAGATTTACAAGTTTAGGGAAAGATTATTCAAGGTGTAGGGAAAGGATAGGGAGAAATCATTCCACAGAATTTATGTTGAACAGGGTTCAGTAGGGGAGGTTACAGCCTGGGTAATAGGAACGATCCTATTACACCTTGCTGCACTGTCTGGGGGCCTAAATTGCCATTATACAGCTCTGTAATTCCAGCAAACCATTCTTGTTATTGGGGTGCAAGTGCTGTTTGATACAGCCATTAACCGTGTTTATTACAAGGAAATATTTCTATGTCTTATTTGCCCTTGTGCAGTGAAGTTATATGTTCTAAAGCATTTTTTGGCTTGTATTAGTGGGAAAAAAGGGATTATTAGTAGGGATGAGCGAACCTGAACTGGATAGTTTGGGTTCGTACCGAATTTTGGGGTGTTCGGGACACGGACACAGACCTGAACATTTTCAAAAAAGTTCGGGTTCGGGTCCGTTGTTCGGCGATTTCTTCCCGCTTTCTGAAGTGCTGCACAGCAGCCAATCAGCTACCGTTTTACTTCTTGCCCTAAGAAGCCATCACAGCCATGTGTACTAATGGCATGGCTGTGATTGGCCAAGTGCAGCATGTGACCCAGCCTCTATTTAAGCTGGAGTCACGTAGCGCCGCATGTCACTCTGCTCTGATTAGTGTAGGGATAGGACGCAGCTGCTGTGAGGGCGAGATTAGGCAGGGAAAACTCAGCAAAAACACCTAATGAAGTGATCGATCTACAGCTGTGAGACATTCAACTTCTGCTAGTTAATTGCTCACTGTTTTTTAGGCTGCACAGAGCGTTTTTCTGTCAGTTGTTTCTGGGGTGATCGTGGCAATTTTGTGTCTTGTGGTGCACCAGCACAAGCTGCCACCAAGTCCATCAATCCATCAATACTATTTTTTATATTTTTTTTGCTATATCCTACATCAGGGGCTTGGCTGTGCTTATTGTCACCCCTAGAAACTCAGGATAGAAATTTCTATATTTTATTGAGGGGTTAAATTCAATTGCCAAAATAGCAATCCCCTAAATCTGGTGTTCCAGCTTTGGCTAGCCAAGTGTAATACTGTCTGGTGCCTGGCAAAGGATAGATTTTTTTCCTGTGGTGAAATTCAATTGTCAAAATATCAATCCGCTAAATGTGGTGTCCCAGCAGTGGTTGGCAAAGTTTAATAGTGTCTGGCAAAGGATATATTTTGTTCTGGGGTGAAATTCAATTGCCAAAATAGCAATACCGTAAATCTGGTGTCCCAGTAGTGGCTGGCCAAGTTTAATAGTGTCCCGCAAAGGATTTATTATTTTCTGGGGTGAAATTCAGTTGCCAAAAGAGCAATACCGTAAATCTGGTGTCCCAGCAGTGGCTGGCCAAGTTTAATAGTGTCCAGCAAAGGATATATTATTTTCTGGGGTGAAATTCAGTTGCCAAAATAGAAATACCATAAAGCTGGTGTTCCAGCTGTGACTGGACAAGTTTCATAGTGTCCTTCATAGGATATATTATTTTCTGTGGTGAAATTCAGTTGCCAAAATATAAATACCGTAAATCTGGTGTCCCAGCAGTGGCTGGCCAAGTTTCATAGTGTCCAGCAAAGGATTTATTATTTTCTGGGGTGAAATTCAGTTGCCAAAATAGAAATACCATAAATCTGGTGTTCCAGCTGTGACTGGACAGGTTTCATGGTGTCTGTCAAAGGATATATTATTTTCTGCGGTGAAATTCAGTTTCAAAAATAGAAATACCGTAAATCTGGTGTTCCAGCTGTTGCAGGCCTAGTTTAAATCTGTCCGTAAAAGGGTATATTTTTTCTGGGGTGAAATTTAATTGCCAAAATAGCAATACCCTGAATCTGGTGTTCCAGCTGTTACTGGACAATTTCCCTAGTGTCCGTCAAATGATAGATTTTGTTCTGTGGTGAAACACAGTTGCAAAAATAGAAATACAGTAAATCTGGTGTCCCAGCTGTGGCTGGACAAGTTTAATACTGTCCGGCAAAGGATAGATTTTAAATTGTTTGATGAAATATTACCATTTTTGCCATGTACAATTCCCTGCACTGCATAACTGACAGGGAACTTACAATTAGCGGTTACATTCTTGCATGAAATAAGCCTTTTTGGGCTGTGAAGCCAAAGGTAGTCTCCAATAACTGTTTTTTTATTTTTTATTTTACAACAATGGTTGGGTGAGGCCTGTATAAATGTCTATTCTGCATAAGGTTCAAACAGGTCCTGTTGGATCCATGTCTGGAGCTTAGTTGTCAACATTGTCTGTGGACAGGCGGCTGCACTTGTCTGTGATTATGCCCCCAGCCATGCTAAACACACGTTCAGACAATACAGTGGCTGCAGAGTAGGCCAGCACCTCCAAGGCGTAAAGGGCAACCTCAGGACATGTGCCCAATTTGAAGACCCAGAAGTTGAATGGGCCAAACCCAGTGGCGTAGCTAGAAATGATTGGGCCCCACATCAAATTTTTGAATGGGGCCCCCCTCTCCCACTAAGTTTTGCGCAACCCCTTCTTTTCATGCCGCCATGCCTGTGGCTACTAAAGATCGCTCTCTCAGACCAGGCCCAGCAGCTGTTCCATTCACTTTCTACACTGTCTATACTGCCACTGTATATAATTTCATTGTATAATACTGTTGAGGGGGCCCTGACAAAGTCCTTTACTCCTCCGCCTCCTCCTGGATGGGCCCTTTCTAGGTCACGGCCCCAAAGCAGTTGCTGCCCCTGCTTCCCCTGTAGCTATTCCCCTAGGCAGACCCATCAGTCAGTACGTGTACTGTTCCAACATGTTGCTGAAATGCTACCTCCTGCTAAGATGTTCCAGATTTGCTGGTGGTGCAGGTTGTTGTGGTGTGATGACAAAGCTTTTCCACATTTTGCCAATGATAAACCTGCCTTCTGAGGTGTTGGTGGTGACCCAGCTGCATTGGCAAATTCTTCCTCCTCCTCCTCTGCCTTCACTTTGTGCTTCCACTGAGTCTATGGTGTCAGGTGTAAATGCCATCAGCAGCGTGTCTACTAGCGGGCTCATCTTCCTATCACAGTCCAGTGAGGGAATTAAGGACGGCACGTTGTCCTTGTAACGGGGATGCAGCAGGGTGGCCACCCAGTAATCAACACAAGTTAGAATGTGGCAGTAACTGGGCGATCGTTGCGCAGGCACTGCAGCATGTTGTCGCTCATGTCTTCCCAGAGGCAAGAACAAGCTATCCTCTTTGAGGGACGTATATCGTCTGTGTCCTCTGTATCCACCAGCATTCCTCCTACTTCTCTTCCTCATCCTCCAGAACTGTGCCCTAGCTGGACAATTGTGTTCCAGGCCAGGGCCAATGTTGGTGCAGGAACCCACCCTCCGAGCCACTTGTAATTGGCTGGCCTTAAGTTAAGGATAAGGCGTGTATATAGTTTTGTTTGTTTGTATGGTTAGTTTAGCGGCATTATAGTTATTTTAATATGTTTTTAAGTAAATTTGTAAATAGTTTGTTAATGGTTTGAGTGAAAGGGGGGGGGGGTGTGTGTTCGATTAACTGAATTGATTTTCACTGTCTGGTGTTTAGGAATTTCTGCACGCCAAATTCAGCACATGTGGCAGCCAGGGGATGTGCGTCAGACCTGCTATTACATTTTGCCCCTTTAGCGCACAACACCAGATTGGGCTGAAGGCTCAATGGCACCAACCAATCTATCGTCTGTCTTTCCATGCCTGTCCACAGCTCCTGCGCGTTGTGGGGTTTTTCCCACAAACACACAAGTCTTAAAACAGACTGCTGTAATTTCCCCTGGCTGTGCTGCTGTGGGTGGTGAAGGTGTTACACTGAGTGGATGAGGGGGTGGTAGAGGAGGAGGAGGAAGCAGAGTAGGAGTAGGAGGGGGAGGTAACAGGATACAAAGAGAAATGCCCAGCAATCCTCGAGGGCGAAAGGACATTAGCAAAAATGCTATCCGCCTCTGGGCCAGCCGCTACATTTACCCACTGTGTTGTTGGTTATGTAGACGTTGCCATAGATAGCCTTGCGCAGTGCATACACGTACTGTGGGACAGCCACCGCCATAAGGTTTTTAAAACTGTCCACGAGACAGAATTACAGCATTTCAAAGGACCAGGAAGTTTGAAATAAGACATTCAGAGCCATGGGTAGGGGGATACTTCCTCTTTCTATTTCTTTTTCTCTCCAGTGTTTGGGAGATGGACAGCTGATAGCTGAACACTTTCATGGGATTTGGTGGAGATGATTGGTGACGATGACAGATGTGGTGGCTTTGCTGCCACATCCTCTGTTTGCTGGGTGACAGGTGCCACTGTCACTCACTTGGGCTCCAGTTTAGAATGTTTATTTATTATTTTTCTCTATTTTATGTTATTTTAAGTCATCTTCCTATCCACATTTGTTTGCAGGGGATTTACCTACATTTTGCTGCCTTTTGCAGCCCTCTAGCCCTTTCCTGGGCTATTTTATAGCCTTTTTAGTGCACAAAAGTTTGGGTCCTCATTGACTTCAATGGGGTTCGGGTTTGGGGTGAAGTTCGGGTCGAGTTCGGATCCCGAACCCGAACATTTTCGGGAAGTTCGACCGAACTTCTCGAACCCCAACAGCCAGGTGTTCGCTCAACTCTACTTATTAGTCATTGTGTGGTGAAGTGCTAAAATTACAGCCCTTTTTGTCTTGCATTAGTGGCAAAAGAAAAATATATTTGCCGTTCAGCGGTGCAGTTATATGTTATAATGCCTTTTGTGGCGTGTATAAGTGGCAAAAAAATATATATATTTGCCGTTCAGCGGTGCAGTTATATGTTCTAAAGCCCTTTTTGTCGTGTATTAGTGGCAAAAGAAAAATATATATTACATTCAGTGGTGCAGTTATATGTTCTAAAGCCTTTTGTGGCGTGTATACATGGAAAAAGAAAAACATATTTGCCATTCAGTGGAGCAGTTATATGTTCTAAAGCCTTTTGTGGCGTGTGTTAGTCTCAAAAGAAAAAAATATTTGCCATTCAGCAGTGCAGTTATACGTTCTAAAGCCTTTTGTGGCATGTAAAGTGGAAAAATAAAAATATATTTGCCGTTCAGTGGTGCAGTTATATGTTCTAAAGCCCTTTTTGTCGTGCATTAATGGCAAAAGAAAAATATATTTTCCGTTAAGCGATGTTATATGTTCTAAAACCCTTTTTTGTGTTTTAGTGGAAAAAAAGGGCTTATTAGCCGTTGTGTGGTGAAGTAAGAAAATTACATCTTTTTTTAGGTGTTTTAATTTCCTTTTTATTTATATATTTGATCTAACAGTATGTCTGACAGAGAAGTGCCAGGCCCTGCATAGGAGAGTGGCAGAGGCCTGTTTTGACATAGGAATAGGTCGCAGCAGAGTAAAGGTCCGTGGCAGCAGGGGTCAATTCGAGAGGCCTGAGCTCCCAGTGACAGCTAGCGGTCGTGTCTTGACCTGCAACCCAGCGGTTCTTGAATACTTGACTCGATCTTTGACTTTATCGCAAGTGACATCAGACACCCCCAGCCAAAAGTCAGTGGGTTCGTCAGACATAACTCTTAGTTAGCATGGCCTGGGAGCAGGCCCTGTGCCCTCACCTGTCTTCAACCTGCCTCTGTCCTTTTCTGTTCCCTCAGCCAGAGAAGTACTATATGCTGTGGGCTCAGCTCCACTGTACAGTGAGGAGGAGCTACTAGAAGACAGTCAGCAGCTACTGGCAAGCCAAGATGTGGAGGAGACATCTACCACTGTTTTCCACTAGGCGGGCAAGTAGTCATGAGGAAAGTGGCATGGGAGCTGGTGTTGCGAGCAGTCAGGCTCCTGACCCAGAGAAGGTTTAGTAGGACATCAGTGATGTGCAGACAGTACCTGCCCGTGAAGTACCGGTGCACGGGTTCGCGGTAGCAGTCAGTCAGTGCATAGTGTCGAGGCTAAAATCACCTACTCGGCGGTGTGGCAGTTTTTTGTTAAGCCGCCAGAGGAGGTGAACTTGGCCATATGTAGAATCTGTGGGCAGAAGGTGAAGCTTGTCCAGGGTGCCAATGTTGGCACCACGGCCCTGTGTCAACATATGCAGCGTCACCATAAAGTGGCCTGGGAGAGCCGTGGCTCCGATGTGGTGGTCCAGCCTGCCGCAGCAACTGCTGCATCGCCCAGTGGCATACAGCCGATTTCAGGCAGTCAAGGCTATACCCTCTCAGCTGAAGGGAGCTGTCTGTCCTTCCCATCATCTGCTGGTCCTAATGCTCCTGCTCCTCGCCCTCCTACTCCTCGTCAGTCATTCCGTAAGCAATCAATCGAAGCGATTGCCAAGAGAGAACAATATGAGTGCACTCATCCAACGGCGCAGAAGCTGAATTTGCTTCTGTCTAAGTTGCTGGTGTCGCAGTCCCTCCCTTTCCAAGTGGTGGACTCTGCACCTTTCAGAGAACTCATGACTTGTGCCGAGTCGAGGTGGAGAGTCCCAAGCCGCCATTTCTTTGCCAAAAAGGCAGTACCAGCCCTGCACACACATGTAGAACAGAAGGTGGGCCAGTCCTTGAGCCTGTCGGTCTCTGCCAAAGTGCACGGCAGCACCGACATGTGGAGCTGTAACTGAGGTCAGGGACAATACATGTCCTTTACCGCCCACTGGGTGATTGTTGTTACTGCACAGCCACACCAGCAACTTGGCCAGGTAATGCTGCTTCCGCCTCCACGTTCTCACGCCGTTGGTCCTGCGACAATGTCCACCTCTGCCTCCTCCACCGTGTCCTCAGCCTCCACTGCAGGGGCAATTAACAGTGCCTCTCAAGCATACCACATGTCCTGGAACAGATGCTTGTAGCACAAGCAATGAGTAGCGAAATGTGTGGCATGCTGGAATTTCACCCTCCATATGTTGGACCGACTATACGAACAGAGAAAGGCCATAAATGGGGGCCTTTTTTACACCCGCTGAGAGGGAGGACAAACTGAACTACTATACAGACATCCTATGTAGTCAGTCGGCCGCTGCCTATCTGCGCCATCGTCTATCCTATCACAGGTCTGACTGGGGGGCCCCTCTATGCTAGCGTTCCTCTGCCATGACTGCTGTGGCAGGGTAGGGATGGGGGGTAGGAGAAGTTCCAGCAACATCAGCGCCAACTTAAGTCTAGAATCACTGATAAGCAGCTTTCTTCACCTGCCTAGTGAAGAAACTACTCACCAGCAGCAGTAGCTAGACCTGGAGCAGGACTGAACCAGCAGGTGGTGGCATACTTGGACAGTACGCTGCCACCCCACATTGAAGATCCGCTGTACTACTGGGCAGCCAAACTGGATTTGTGGCCACAACTAGCAGAGTTTGCCCTGGAAAAGATGTCCTGTTCGGCCAGGAGTGTGGCATCAGAGCGGGTGTTTAGTGCGGCGGGAGCCATAGTTACCCCAAGAAGAACTCGTCTGTCCACCCAAAATGTGAATAGACTGACCTTTGTCAAGATGAATCAGGTGTTGATCAGCCAAGATTTCCACGCACCAATGCCCGATTCATCAGACAAGATCATCCATAGTGCCACACCAACACTTTAACAAAAGAGATCTGTTTCTTCTGGCTACTTGCCTCAGCTACTATTCTGATGCTGCCACCCGCCTGATGAAGAGGAAGGGCAAAATAATCAGTGATGTAAACACAAAGTTACTGCTGACATCCTTTCCACTCTGTCGGGGGGCACTACTTGTATAAGCGTTTAATAGAACAGGTTCTGTAGACATCTATGTGGAATCAGCTGACAAAGGTGTAAAAGGAGGGCGCTTCTTCTTGGTGCTAACATGGACCTGTAAGGCTGGTCATACTTGCGTTATTTGGTTGGTTTTGGTCCCATGACTGCCCAAATAAGTGAAGTGTGCAGTGATTCTAAGAGCGACGCCTGTCATCTGCATGTCATACTTACTCACAGTATTATTTTACTACCACAGCAGACTCTCTATGCATGTTACTGCAAGGCACAGTGTTCTACACCACTATAAAGGCTCTCTGAAGCCAGGAAATAGCTGTTTTTAACGTGATTCGCCGCGAATAAATTCGGATCGAATTTCTGCAAAATTTGCTTATCTGTAGTCATGATATAATTGACGTGAAAAAAAGAGAGATATATAGTAAATCTAGAAACTGATCTGTCCCTCTCATAGATCCAAAGATTCCACCATTCATTGTTCTAATTGCTTTACTAGATTTATTTCAAGTTGGCAACTCAGAGAGTGTGTCCTTTCTCAGGATGTGCGTCCTTTCTGCTGCATCTCTCTCCATGTCACTGTCACAGCTTCTAACATTAGATACAGCTGGTTGCTTTTGAAGGATGCAACTGAGCATTTCTGACCATGTTTACCTAGTTCAGTAGGTGGACATGCACATTACTACAGAGATAAAATACCAAGGACTGCAATCATAATGAAGTAAATGGAAATGGGGTTATTTATTATGACCCCTGATGGCAGAAACTGTCGTAAAAAAAAAAAAGTTGCAAGCCATTAGTTTGCATCTTTTTGAACACAACTGTGCCTGTACAGTACCCACATCGGTTTCTGAAGAGGGGGAGTGGTTTGTCAGGAGAGGTGTGTAGTGTGGGCTGGCCCCAGCACATTCACTATTATTTATGCCAGTTTGCTGTGGAAATGATGGTAAAAGATAATTCCAGCAGTCATACTTGCTCTCAATGGTATACTTTATTCCACACACAACGGTTCACTGAAATTTAGTGTTGAGCGAGCATGCTCGGCCAAACACCAGTTTGGCTCGAGCATAGCTATGCTCTGCCGAATACCACGTGTGCTTGGGTGTAATGCTAAAGTCAGTGTATTTAAATCCAATTTAGCCTCTATTTCTGAAAAGTTTCTGGCCGGATTTGAACTCACAACCTTCTACATTACATCCAAGAACCCCGGTACAAAGACAACATGCCCACCTTAGTTCCTGCACTGGAGCGTGATAGGAAAATGCGCGAGTACAAGCGCACGCTGGTAGATGCCCTCTTGAGAGCATTCCCAACTGACACGGGTGACAAGTGGAAGCACAAGGCGAAGGCAGATGAGGAGCAAGAGGTCGCCAACGCAGCTGTGTCACGGCCAGCTCCTCTGAAGGCAAGGTTAGCATGGCCGAGATGTGTAAAAGTTTTGTCACAGTGCCACAGGTAACTGCACCACCAGCTGATACGGAACGTGTTAGCAGGAGGCAGCATTTCAACAACATGGTGGAACAGTACATGTGCACACACCTCCACGTACTGACTGATGGTTCGGCCCCATTCAACTTCTGGGTCTCCAAATTGTCCACATGGCCAGAGCTAGCCTTTTATGCCTTGGAGGTGCTGGCCTGCCCTGCGGCTAGTGTATTGTCTGAAGGTGTATTTAGCATGCCAGGGGGCGTCAATACAGACAAACGCAGCCGCCTGTCCACAACCAACGTGGACAAGCTGACGTTCATAGTAAAAATGCACCAGGCATGGATCCCTCAGGACCTGTCCATCCCTTGTGCAGAACAGACAGGGCACTTCTATACTGAATCCTCTTTTTTTTAATTTCACCATTATTTTGGGGGCAACACCAAGTTGAATGAACCTCTCCTCTGCCTGGGTGCCAGGGGCCTACATTTCAGCTAAACACCTGCTGCTTTGGTGCGTGACATTAACCCCTTTTTGCTGTCACATGACCTCTCCTCTGTCTGGGTGCTGGGGCCTAAATAACTGAAAGTGGCCTGTTCCATTAGTGGGTAGCATGATGCCTGTTTTGCTGCTATGGGACCTCTCTCCTCTGTCTGGGTGCTGGGGCTTAAATTACTGAAAGTGGCCTGTTCCATTGGTGGGTAACATGATGCCTGTTTTGTTGCTATGGGACCTCTCTTAATCATTTGTTGTCTTGGTGGGAGAGATTAATCTCTTTTTACTGTCAAATGACCGCCCCATTGTGTGGGTGTCAGGGTCCTATATTTCGTTTACTTGCTTGCTGTCTTGGTGGGAGACATTTAACTCTTTTTACTGTCAAATGACTGCCCCACTGTGTGGGTGTCAGGGGCTTATATGTCGTTTAATCATTTGTTGTCTTTGTGGGAGATATTAAACTCTTTTTACTGTCAAATGACCGCCCCATTGTGTGGGTGTCAAGGGCCTATATTTCGTTTACTTGCTTGCTGTCTTGGTGGGAGACATTTTCCTCTTTATACTGTCAAATGACCTCTACATTGTCTGGTTGTCACAGGCCTATATTTCGTTTCAGTGCTTGCTGCATTGGTGGGAGATATTAAACTCTTTATACTGTCAAATGAACTCTACATTGTCTGGTTGTCAGGGGCCTATATTTTGTTTCATCGCCTGCTGTATTGGTGTGAGACATTAACCTCTTTTTACTGTCAAATGACCGTCCCATTTTCTGGTTTTCAGGGGCCTATATTTAGTTTTTTCGTTTCATCGCTTGCTACATTGGTGGGAGATATTAAACTCTTTATACTCTCAAATGACCTCTACATTGTCTGGTTGTCAGGGGCTTATATTTCGTATAATCGCTTGCTGCATTGGTGGGAGACATTAAACTCTTTTTACTGTCTAATGTCCTCTCCTCTGTCTGGGTGTCAGGGGCCTACATAAATGATAATGGCCTGTTCCATTGCAGGTTGACCTAAGGCCTGTGTTGCTGTTACGGGACCTCTCTCCTCTTTGTGGGTGCCATGGTCCTCCAGAATTAGTAAATGAGGCCTGTGGAACTGCTGGGTAAAATCAATAATGATTTGTCATGATTGTAACTCTCCTCTTTGTGGGTGCTATGGGTCTGAATCTGTGAATGAGGCCTGTGACATTGCTCGGTCAAATCAATACTGTCTTGGCGTGATTTTAACTCTCCTCTTTGTGGGTCCCGTGGGCCTGAATGTTTGAATAAGGCCTGTGGCCCTGCAGGCAGCCATGATTCCTTCTTGGCTGTGATGACAACTTCAACTCCCATGTATGGTTGCCATGGCCCTGAGTCTGTGAATGAGGCCTGTGGCACTGCAAGCAGAAAAGAATCCTTTTTGGCTGTGATGAGAACTTCAACTCCTATAGCATTCCCACCTGACCCCACCCCAACCTCCTATTCCACCTCCTCTCCCAAGTTGCCAATTGATATTGGTTAATTTTTATTTATTTTATTTTAAGTTATTTCCCTATCCACATTTGTTTGCAGGGGATTTACCTACATTTTGCTGCCTTTTGAAGCCCTCTAGCCCTTTCCTGGGCTATTTTACAGCCTTTTTAGTGCCCAAAAGTTCGGATCCCCATTGACTTAAATGGGGTTCGGGTTTAGGGTCAAGTTTGGGTCAAGATCGGATCCCGAACCTGAACATTTTCGCGAAGTTCAGTCAAACTTCTCGAACCCGAACATCCAGGTGTTCGCTCAACTCTACCTGTCACCCCTGATCCAAGATCCCCTGGACTATGGGGCATGCAAACTTGAAGTGTGGCTGCAACTGGCTGTGTTTGCCATAGGTATGCTTTCCTGCCCGGCCAGTAATGCAGTACCAGAGCAGCTGTTTAGTGCAGCGGGGGACATAGTTACCTCTATGAAAACTCGCCTTTCCTCTCAAAATGTTGAGAGACTAACCTTCATAAAGATGAGTAAGGCGTGGATCAACCAGGATTTCCAGACAACGGTGCCTGATGCAACAAAATAGATCATTCTGCCACTAATGATCATTATCTGTTGTGTGCTGGCACATTGGAATATTATGCAAAATAACCCGTTACTTCTGGCCATTCTGATGCTGCCACCCACTTGCTGTCACTACTGCAATTCCTAAAAAGGGCTTCTTGGCCTACTGATATGTACATATTACATTTTTACAATTATATGCATACCACTGGCCTTGCTATCACACTGCTGTTGTTGGGTTCTGCTACTACTGTAATCTGCCACCATCTTGTGCTGTATGCCACTGCTGCTACTCTTCCCCTTCTCATTCTGTGATGGGACCGTTACTGTCATTGCTACTGCTACTGCTGAGCAGCAGCACTGAAGCAGGGGCACTTAGCCAATGGGGGCCCTGGGCAATTGCAATTGCAATTGATCATCTAATGAACATTTGTTCATCAAGTAAAAGCATGGCAGATGTGGTCACCAAAAGCATAATTTCTGGGCAGCAGATCACTGTTTACACAGGACAGAGGAGCAATTATTCTCTATGGGAAAGAGGACAAAAATGTAAATACAGCTTTCATCTTCTCTGACATGTAGGCAATTATCGAGAGTGAATGGTTTGTTCCAGATAATTTCCTGCTCTGTCAGCCGTTGAAAAGAGCCTTTAGACTGTCCTCCTGTCTAATTATACGCATCAGCACTGTAGGAGAGAGATCATATGCAGATCATATCCAAAGTGACAGTATGACTGGACAGCCATTCATGTATAGCTCATCACTATGTGATCTGTTGGGGTCGGACACTTGGGACCCCCACTGATCAGCTGTTTGAGAAGACATTCGCGCTCGCAGTAGACTAAGCTGAGAGAAGGCCGTGGCGCTACTGTGAGCACTGCTGCCTTCAAAAACAGATGATCGATGGGGATCCTAGGTGTTGGACCCCTACGGATCAGATACTTATGACCTATTTAAAGGATAGGTCATCAGTAGTAAAGTCTCGGAAAACCCCTATAAAAAAAACAACCTTTAAAGGACCCCCTTTTAAAAACTACAGACTCAAATTATTCAAAACTAAGGCTACTTTCACATCTGTGCTTTCCCTTTCCGTTATTAAAATCCGTCAAGATACCGTTCGTATCAGCTTTTCCAAAAAAAAAAAAATTCAATTACAAATCAGAGAGAGAGAGAGAGACAGAGCCCAGTATACTAATATGTGTTTGTCGACTATATATCCGTTGTCTAAAAGGTACGGTTTCTTATTATCGAGAGCCCCTATGTATGCAGAGTATGGGTGCACAGTATTGTAGGCCAGACAATGCCCCTCTGGGTTTTCGTGTGGCATACAATACTCATGCATATTTTTTTTCATCTCTCTAATGATACAGAGTAGGCCTGCCCCCTGCCTCCCTTCCCTCAGTGCTTTGTGGCAAGGGGCAGGGGTGCATCTAGCCTTTCTGCTGCTAGAGGCAAAAATTTAAATGGTGCCTCTCATGCCAAATTCTAAACCTAACCCTTCCCTCCAGCACTGCTGTTAAAGACATACTTGGAAACCATTACATACAGCGCTACAAACATGCAGGAGAATACAGCACACATACCTCTTACATCCAGTAATGTCTTCTCTGATGTAGACATTCTCTTTCCTCATTTCCTCTATGCAGACCAAACCACCATAATGACTTCTTTTAGCCATCTTTTGTCTGTGCAGAGTTTAACAAAAAGAGGGTAAATAAATAAAATAATGCTAACAAAACTGGCAATTGCCTAGGGCCCCCATTGTCTAAGGGGCCCCTGCTTCAGTGCTGCTGCTCAGCTGAACGTCCCAGGAAGCAAACTGGTGGGCAGCTGAACAGCTACACTTTACAATGTAGTGTAAGGTCACCTCCCTCACATATAAGAGAAATCAGATTCATTTCCCTAGTGCTCAGGACCTGCGTTAATGTCAGAAGCAGGAGGCGGAGCGCACGGACCTGTGATGACCTCACCATCATGTGACCAAAACAGGAGGTGGAGCTCAGCAGTGCAGTAAAGTAATGAAGAAGAAGAACAGCCATGCATGTGAAGAAGCATGGATTCAATGTAAGTGCGGCGTTCCGGACAGCAGGGGCAACATGTGAGGTGCACGGTGGGCTGATGGGGGAAGCAGTTCACCGGTTACTCACGGTTAGCAGAAGCCTCCCTGGGTCGGCAGTGCAGTGAAGGGGAAGACAGCACAAAATCTTTCGGGGCACTATCTGTTGCAGGGGAACACCAGAAAAGATGAAGGTTGAGGTGCCCTTGATGGCAGAGGTGCTTAGGGTGCTTGTGGCGGCTGGGTCCCTTGGTTTGTTTGTCGTGACCCCAGTACCGTTTATAGTGGTACAACCATTTATAGTGGTAGTAAGGATGAAGAATGAAGTAGGCAGTGGTAGAATGCAACTCAAAACTTTAACTGAGTCTTGGTTCTATTGTGCATCCGGATATTACACAGTCTTTAGGCGTTTAGATTATTTTCTGAAGATCCACTGCTAATAGGCTATAATTTGGTCCTGACTCAGGCTGTGGTTCATTAGTACTCTGTTCGGGTATGCTTAGTCCTGTAATCTATATTTTCCCAAGCTGTTCAACAGGTCGCTAATCTGTCTTCTATAAATATCGGTGGGGCTTCTTCTAGCTAGCTTGTCTTCCACCATATGCAAAGGTGCCCAGTAAGCTTTGAGTAATGGCTGTTATCACCTATGTCTCTACTTGCTTGGATTTCTTCCAGGGATAAGAATCTGTCCTCTGGTTGCAGGATAGGACTAAGAGGATCACAGGAGGAAAACGCTCTCCTGCTCCTCACACCCTGGTACTACATCTTCATTACTCCTTCTCACTCCACACACTAACTACTAACCTCTAACAACTTCTCACCACACTAGGCCTGACTAAGGTATATATATAAAATAACTGCTATCCCCATCTAGTGGTGGGATGCATTAAGCGCCACTTCGCTCCATAAAAGGGGGCGCACTCGTGGCCGTCAAACTCCACAAGCCTCTCCAGATTTTTTCATATTGATGACCTATCCTTAAGATAGGGTATCAATATTAGATCATCAATATTAGATTGGCGGGGGTCTGACACCCAGCACTCCCGACGATCAGATGTTTGAGGAGACGGCGTTCCATCTCCCTTCTCTCTTCCTGTTCTGCTGCTGTATGTCTATGGGACAGCAACCGTGAACAGCACGCGCCGTCTCCTTTAAACAGCTGATCGGCAGGGCTGTCAGACTTTGATTTTAGCACATTATTACAAGAAGTAGCCCCCCCTCCCCCTTTTTTTTATTTTGCCCAGGACCACATTTTGTCTAAAACCGGTCCTGGTGGTCAGGAACTGGTTAATGGTTGATTTAGCAAAACTTTCTTACATAAAAGAAAAAACAAAAACAAAAAACTTCTTTTCATCCTTTTCAGTCAACCTGAGCTCAGCTTTCACTTTTTTTTTTAAGTTGCTGAAAAATAAATGTTTGCTGGGATTTCCATCAGTTGGGTTAAAAGACCAGTTGTTCACACTAGTTTTGAGTTTGCAAAGCATTTTCTCATTTTAATGGTTTTCCTTTAAATTACTTTTGGATCTTAGCAGCGTTCAGTGCCGTACATAGAGAAGTAAGGGCCCCATAGCAAGGATCAAACCAGGCCCCTTACACAGGACAGAAGGGTTTCTGCCTAAACCCTTTTCAGAGACCCCTGGGCCATTTTCCTACTGCCTCCTTTGCTAAAAGTTGTTCCTTTAAGTTTAGAGGGTAGAGTCCTGACCAAGTTTTCACCTCCAGTAGAAGAGGAGATGATCCCAACTAAGACTGGGCCCCCTTGTGCCCCATAGCAGTCGCATGGTCTGCCTCTATGGTACTTACGCTCCTGGCAACGTTTCATAAGAGCATTCCTTTCTTTTCACAGCCTGTCCACATCTATGTTATTCCTGTGGTACAGTATGTCTGTTCAAATTTTTAATGTCTTTATGTGGACATTAAACATTTATGGAATAACAAGGGAACTGGTGGGAACTGGTTGTGATAAAAGAATGTCTCGGACGACAGAAGGGACACAATCTTCATGTGAGCCATATTATTTCAAAGAAATACACTTTATGACTACTTTTATTTCTTGATATCATTGCAGCATGTATAATAGATAAAGTAGCACTTATGCCCAAAATATACTCAAACATATAAGTAGTTCAGTTTTCGATGCTGCAGAGTGCTGCTATTTGCGTATCTAACATATAAATATATACTAAATAAAACGGTAGTTACTTGGGATGCACTTAAAGAGGTATTCCAGTAAGAGCAAGTTCTCACTTATCCACTTGATAGGGATAATTGTTTAGATCGCAGGGGTCTGACTGCCGGGACACCCATCGATCATGTCCACAGTGTCTGAGGAAAAAGTACACTGGATGGCACAGATATTTTTAGGATGCGCAAAAGTTATACAGAAGAGGTAACACAGGTAATGTCACTGTCCGCAGCGGACACTGTCTACGGAAAAAGTACACTGGATGTCACAGGTATTTTTAGGCTGTGCTCATGTTACACAGGAGATTTAGCGCAGATAATGTCGCTGTCTGCAGCAGCCAAACAATTGCACGCTATGTAGCGCAGGTTGCGATTAAAATATATATTGCTGCCAGACACAAGAATAGTCCTTAAAAGAACTTTAGGGTATCTAACACCAACCCTGCCTAACAAAAAATATAATTAAATTCCCTACACTATCTGTCCCTTCTACAGCACAGCTCTCCCTGATTAAGACTGAGCCGAACTGCGTGTCATCGGGTGCTTTATAGCACACGATGACACGTTCCGGCCAGCCAATCACTGTAATGCCAGTAACCAACATGGCTACGGCATTACAGGGAGTGGCAGTACTTACCTGCACGTTTATTGGCTGCGTAGCAGCCATCAACTGTGCGGGGAGGAGACTTGAGCATCGCACTTGAGCACATTCAGTATTGGGCCAAACACGGCAATGTGCTCGAGCCGAACTGGTGTTTGGCCGATCATGCTCGCTCAGCACTATTCGTTTCCCATCATACTGAAAGAACAGCCTAATCACCTGTTTAGAAACTACGCTATATTGAGGAGATACCAAAATAGTGAGAGTGAGAGGAGCAAGTTGCAACCCTTAGTCAGTCTGGGAAGATTGAGCAAATTATAAGAAAGAGACTTAACCTACTGCCTGCTATACATATTCTTGGGAAATTGCACATGGTAACAGTTAAGACATAAAGACTGTGCTTGACTTATTCAGTGTCTGTGTAAACCATCTGCAAATCTGCTTCAGTAAAGTACAGTGAACTTGCTGAATTAAGCTTTGTCTCATCATTATCTCACATATCAGAGAGCCCTACATTGAACCTCAAAACCACCTACCTACACTAAGGGCATCCCAATTAACAGCAGGAGAACCTTCAAGATCAGGGTGTACCCAAAAAGGGAAGAAAAGATGCACACTGAATGGCCCAGGGAGTATCAGAACGAGGACTGCCACCATGAGTACAACAACCTGTGACGGCCCGGGTCGTCCCCACAGGTGAAGAAGTGCCCAGCTGTTTGTCGATTGAAGAGCCAAACGTCTCACCTGGCCTTGATTATCTGGCATAGCTGATCTCTATAGATACAGTGCTGGTCTTAGGGGTGTGTTACCTCCAAGGCAGGATACGTTACCATTTCTGTTGAAAGAGGACACTTCTGATGGCCTATCTTGGTGACCACCATAAATCTCAATATTAATTTATTTGGTTATATTTTATAAGAAACTCTCTTTTGGTCATTGTGTGGCTTTATGTATTTATCTAGGCTATGTATGGCACTCCATATTATTTTTGCAGTTCATGGCGGAGGCAGCAATGTGTAGTACCATTATGAAGGCAACTACATGCAAGTGTTAGTTGGCAGATGTACAGAACTGATGTGTAGGCACAATACTGTATGAAAATTATAATTAGATACTGTTGTATTACATTGTTGTATGTGTACTGAATGACTGTGCACAATATGGAAAAAAACTGCTCTAACAGATGGTACCGCACAGGACAGAATTCAAAGTAAAGTACTGTCTAGATAACACAGCACGGCAGAAAGTTTAAACATCTTCAATACTCCAAGGCTTACTCAGCTCAACAGATGTTTTATGTCTTCCTACATTTTATCAAATGACAGCATTCATGCAGGCAGCAAAGTTTTTTTTTAAATATAATTAAACATTTACTTTCCAATTTATTAGCAATAAAAGAATACAATTAGAAAAACAGCCAGGGAAATCTGTGCCCTGCCTGCTCAATAGAAGGCTCATTGCTCATTGTTAGTTACTCTTATTAATTAGAGATCTGGAGAAAGTTTTTCGAATAATTATTCTGTACAATGCAGTTTTGGATCGCGTCCTTAGTGACTTGAGGAATCTGATTAAAAATGAGTACACTGTACTGCTGAAATGGGAAACATCTGAATGATATCTATCAACATACCTAAGTGTGCCTCAGGGATCATCTGTCTTTTTAGGACCATATCTGCTGGAGAAATAGGGAAATTTATCATGAGGGAATATTTTTAAGTCACGTAATACACGTATATCACAGAAGCTCACCTTCCTAGATATACAGACCGAGGTGCATGGTCTGTGGCACACCCATGGCCAAATAATATAAGTAGTATGTAATTAGTTTAGTGGCAGGCATGCTACCATCTGGACCTTTTTTTCATCGCCGCGTTCCAAGAGCTATAACTTCTTTATTTTTCTGTCTATATAGCTTTCATATGGGCTTATATTTTGTGGGACAAGTTGTAGTTTTTAATGACGCAATTTTAGGGTACACATAACACTGATTAACTTTTATTAACTCTTTCTTGGAGGGAGATGGGAAAACAGCAATACTGCCACTGCGTTTTTACGTTATCAATTTTACGGCGTTAATTTTGCAGTATAAATAACATATTATCTTTATTCTCTGGGTCAGTACAATTACAGTGATATGCAAAATAAATGTGGAGCCCCAGTATTGGGTCTACAACACAATGAAAGCCAAGGAAAATCGAGCAAAGGGGTGTCCCCATTACAGAGATCACCAAATCAACCATACTAAGTGGCTCCTATGTCAAGATCCCGAAACAGCTGTCTGTGGATACATAACTGGCTTAGGTTTTCCCCATCATATCCTTAAAGCTTGTAAAAAAAAAAAAAAAAAGCGGGATCTTCACAAAGGGGCCACTAATATGGTGGATCTGGTGATCTCTGTAATGGGGACACCCCTTTGCTCAGTTTTCTTTCCTTTGAGGAATATCTGACTTTCACTGTGTTGTAGACCCAATACTGGGGCTCCACATTTATTTTGCATATTACTGTTTTCCAGGGAGCTGTGCACTGTGGATTGTTGTGTTGAGACTCTTAAATGAGGCTCCGCAGTGTTTTCTGTAGCTGGTCTCCCTGAGACTAGCTATTGTGTTGTTTGACAATTACAGTGATACCAAAAACATATATTTATTTTTTTTACGTTTTACAACTTTTTTGCAATAAAACCCCTTATTTTCTTAAAGAAAAAAATGTTTTTGAATTGCCGCTTCCCAAGACCCATAACTATATGGAGTTATATGAGGGCTTGATTTTTGCAGGACAACTTGTATTTTTTATTGGTATCATTTTGGAGTAAATAGCGCTTTTTGATCTCTTGTTATTAAATTGTTTTTGGCAACTAAGAATAAATTTGCAATTCTGTCTTTTTTTTTTTTTTACTGCGTTCACCGTAGGGGATAATTTATGTGATATTTATGTAGTTCGGGTCGTTACGGACGCGGCAATACAAACCTATGGGGGAATTTTTTTTTGCTATTTTCATCAAAAAGCGTATTTTCTATGGAAAAAAAGCGTAATTTATTTAATGGAACTTTTTTATTTAATAAATGTGTTTCCTTTTTTTTTTTACCACTTCATAGTCCCACAAGGGGGACTATAATAGACAGTATTTTTATTGCTTTCAAAATGCAATGCACTCTCCTTATAGTGCATTGCATTTTAAAAGCAATGCTATTCTGACATTGACCAGCATGCTGCGCCAGAGAGGCGCAGCCTGCTGGAAATTACTATAGCCCGAAGCAGGGCCTACATCAGAATGCCAGGTAGCCTTAGCACACATCGGCACCCCGCGATCGCATTTGCAGGTTGCTGATGGGAGACAAAGGGAGTCCTCTCCCTCTGTCAGCACTTTACATGTGGCAGGCACCATTGCCCACGGCATGTAAAGTGTTAAACAGCCCGGATCGGCACTCCTGCCGGTCCGGGCTGTTAGAGCAGGGCTGCGGTTCTCATGTGCGAACCGGGTCCCCGCTGCACGGGGGACTTGTGTAGCGCTTACAGTGGGCCGCCGTAAAAATGCAGTGGCCCAGCCTAAGGCCCCTTAGTGACCACCGTAAAAACACGTATGGGTGGTTACTAAGAGGTTAATGTACAGCATATCAGTCGTACTTATAATAATATTTTAATAAATCATGTATTAAAAAAGTTAGTTAAAAAACTAATAAAAATAAAATAATATGAAAAAGTGAATTTGTATTAAAATAGATAAGTCATAATAGTAGATCTAATCATTCAAATTTAATCTATGTGTGTGTGTATATATATATATATATATATATATATATATAATATATATATATATATATATATATATATATATATATATATATATATATATATATATATATATATATATAGATATATATATATATATATATATATATATATAGATATATGTGTGTGTGTATATAATTACATTAATTATTGACATTGTACTGTAGATACATCAGAAAATGGATCAATAAATCATGATTTATATAAAAGAGGTCCAATCAATTATGAGTGATTATGATTATGAATCTTTCAATCACTCAAAAATCATTTTGGTACTGTATATATATCATATTAATCATTAGTTACAGATATATCAGGAAATTATTAATAAAATAATAAATTATGATTTATATAAAATAGTTTCTATCCATCAATCATGGGTTATTCGAATTGCGAGTCCTTCAGTTCTTTTTTGCAAAATCATTTATTGTGGGTAAATTGGTCTTGTAATTAAACAGTTCCTTTTTGCATTAATTAATTATATAAACATTACTGTATTGAATCCATGTCAGTTCATTGATTAATTAATCTATATTAGTAGCTGTTGATGTTGTCCCGTTTATAGATATAAATATGAATATCTTCAATGATTATTAGTTCATATATCGCATGCAATTAAGGGCTCAATAATTGGTAATACATTACCACCCAACAGGTCTTTCTCTTGTTATGAATCTCTGCACAATCTTGCGGTGTCTCCTCTGACCATCACACCGCTAGCTATACTGGAGTTGCTCACTTGGTCCGGCTTCCCTTGATTCAGTGTCCCACGTGGTTGCTAATGTTGTTCTTGCCGGCTGCATCTTTTCCCTTTGATTGCGGGGCTTTGTATTGGATACTGCTTTGTGTAAGGCACGTACTTGTTTTCACTATAGGGAGCACTTCAACAGCTTTAAATAATAGCAACAATTATTGTAGTTAAAATAGATATTAAATCACTGTCGGATGTATCAGAAGGTTTAAACAAAACGCATTTCGGAGCTACTTGCTCCTTCTTCAAAAAGTGTAATTTTTAAGCGATCAAAAAGCCATACGCACCCCAAAAATGGTACCAATAAAACCATCTCTTCCCGAAAAAATTATCCGCTACAAGACAATTGCCCAAAAGGTAAAAAAAATATGGCTTTCAGAAAATGGAGACACTAAAACATGATTTTTTTTCCCTTCAAAAATGCTTTTATAGTGTACAACTGAAATAAATTTTTAAAAAGTAGACATATTAGGGATTTCCACGTCCAACAACCAGCTCTATAAAAATATCATATGACCTAACCCCTCAGATGAACACCGTAAAAAAAAAAATAATAAATACTATACCACTAATGCAATCTTAACATCCAGCTCACCTGAAAGGCAAATCCAGCACTCCAGAGATATTATCCAAAAATTCTTGATTCCTTTATTGCAGTGAAAAGTTCATAAGTGCAACACAGCAACCTCCATAAGTGAAATCGCAGTCAGTCAGTCTACGCGTTTCGAACACATCTGTTCTTAAATATGACTCCATGTTGGTCTTTGACCAACTGGTTTTTAAAGGCACCTAAGTTAAAAGCGCCTCCCCTAAAAGAGGGGAAGAGCTCAGGTGTATGAATAATCAAGACTAGTCAAAAGACCACACTGCAACTGATACCGCATAAAACATGTGCAACTGATATCAATAACCAATATAAAATTAATAATTCAAATTACATAACAAACAAGCTTAAGATCAAGTTAAAACCAACAGACCTCACGGCCTCAGTAAACTGTCACACATTTCATGTATATAGCAGTTAACTATACAAATCGCATTGTCTGAACACATCGTTATGCAACAACATGACAAATTAATTATAGTTATACTTATTAATAAGACTGTGGAGAGGCAAGTCTCAAAAAAAAAAAAAAAAAAAAAGAAACGGAGATAAATATATACAAAAAGTTTAAAAAAAATCTATAAAAATGCAAAAACTCTTTTTTATAATTCATTCCTTTGGGGTATAAAGATTTGAGTCTGAACATCCAGTAAGCTTCTCTTTGTAATACCTTTCTGCCAATGCTGCCTCCCCTAGATGAGAAATTAACTTTTTCTATATCAAAGGCACGGAACGTACACACACTTCTATTATGTTCTTTGATGAAATGTTTTGCTGCTCCCGAAATGTTGGTGCTTGAGATGTTACTAACATAATACCACAATTGCCCTTTTTTGTCACCTTACATTATAAAAAGTGTAATTCCAAGCGATCTAAAATACATATGTACCCCAATATAGTACCAATCAAACCATCATCTCTTCCCGCAAAAAATGAGTCCCTCTAAGACAATTGCCATAACGATAAAAACAACAAAATATGGCTTTTAGAAAATGAAGACGTTAAAACATGATTTTTTTCCTTCAAAAATGCTTTTATAGTGTAAAACTGAAATAAAAAAAGTACATATTAGGTATCTCCGTGTCCGCAATGACCCGCTTTATAAAAATATTATATGACTTACCCCCTAATGTGAACACCATAAAAAAAAGACAAGACAATCAGCCAAAAAATAATAATAATGTAGTTTTCAGAAAATGAAGAAAACATTATTTTTGTTTTCAAAAATGCTCTATTATAGAAAACTGAAACAACAAAGAAAATACACATATTTGGTATTGTCGTGTCTGTATCAATCTGCTCTATAAAAACAATACATGATCTAACCTGTCAGGAGAACTCCATAAAAAACAAAAAATAAAAACTGCCACAACAGCCATTTTTTTTGGTTATCTTGCCTCACAAAAAGCGTAATATCGAGCAATCAAAAATCATATGTACCCCAAAATAATACCAACAAAACTGTCAACTCATCCCGTAGTTTACAGAATGGGGTAACTTTTTAGGAGTTTCAACTCTAGGAGTGCATCAAGGGGTCTTCAAATATGACATGGCAACTTAACATTATCCCAGCGACATCTGCCCTCCAAAATCCATATGGCACTCCTTTCCCTCTGCACCCTGCCGCATTCCCGTACAGCAGTTTACAACCACATGTGGGGTGTTTCTGTAAACCGCAGAATCAGAGTAATAAATATTGAGTTTTTTTGGCTGTTAACCCTTGCTGTGTTACAGGGAAAAATGGATTAAAATGGAAAATCTGCAAAAAAAAAGTGAAATTCCAAAATTTAACCTCCATTTTCCTTTCATTCTTGTGAAACACCTAAGGCCTCTTTCATACGAACGTGGCGGATTGGCCTTAGGATGCGTTCAGCGTGCGTTCAGTGAAAGCCGCACCATTTTCAGTCAGTCAAGTTCAGTCAGTTTTGTCTGCGATTGCGTTCATTTGCTTGCGGATGCAATGCGTTTTTCACTGAAGCACCATTCACTTCTATGGGGCCAGGGCTGCGTGAAAAACGCAGAATATAGAACATACTGCGTTTTTCACGCAACGCAAAACTGATGCGTGAAAAAAAAACGCTCATGTACACAAACCCATTGAAATGAATGGGTCAGGATTCAGTGCGGGTGCTATGCGTTCAAATCACGCATTGCCCCCGGCGAAAACTCGATCGTGTGAAAGAGACCTAAAGGGTTAACAAAGTATATAAAACAGTTTTGAATAACTTGAAGGGTCCCCACACCAAAACTAACATAATAGATACACAGCACATGATCAATCTAAATAAATATTTTATTGATTACATATCAAGTAACATTTAAAAATCAGTAGCAGCTGCATACACATACAGCAGAGAAAACTAACCACAATGGATATCTCATATACCAAAAAAAAGACCCACTGATGAATAGTACTAATATGTAGTGCCCATCCTCACCATTGTAAGAGATTGGAAAGATATATAAAATTGCATAGTGAAACCCTTTCATACAAGTAAACCAAATTATAATTGGAAGGGAGAAGTCACATTTCTACAAACAATACATCAGAACAGTGCTTAGTGCAATATGTCATATACAGAGTTCATCTGGGAGTACATAATGAAACAAGTAATACCGACCAGTGTGGCTCTGACCCCGACACGTGTTTCACATATGGCTTCCTCAGGGGATGATTACACTGTGTGCTCACTAGCTATATATACCCAACTAATTACTATAACATTAAAACATCTGTGGAAATACCTTATTAAAGTGCCAGCACATGTTGTTCTGTTTCGTACACGTTCACACAGTGTGCAGTCTGATATTCAGTAGTGCATATTCGCGATTTCACGATTTTTTCGAATATCATGCCATAAATTCGATATTGCGAATTTTCGCGTTGGTTAAATTAGATGATACACAGATGAACTTCAGTTCACTTGTGTTGATAAATGAGTTTGAGTGACTCTGAGTTTCATTCATTTAAGGTGTTGTTTTGCATCAAGGCTCTTTTTCAAAGCCATAGCCAAAATCCTGCCTTTTTTGAGATTTTCCATAATGCGATTTTTTTGACAGCGATGCGAATATCTAACACTTGCTGACATGCCTGCGCATTGACTTGAAAATTGAAATATTGCCTTTATGCGATTTTTCCGTAATGCGATTTTTTTCACACTCTATGCGCTTGGTAGTCGCGATCGTCAACTTGCGAATACGAACATGCTGCGAATTGCGAATATATTCGAAAATTCGCATATTCGAATATATGTTGTCGTGTTTTCCTCTTCTTATTCTCATTCACCCCCAATCATTAGTTTCACTTTCAACAAGGCTTCATTTTATATCCATTCCTCGACCCCCCGTCCCCACTTCCCTCCCTTGTCTTTTTTTTTTTTTTGCGATTTTTCGTAATGCGATTTTTATTAAGCGATGCGATTTTTTTCACACGTGCTATTCTTCCTGCGCATTGATTGACTTGACCATCCCGGCCATAAAAGTTAAAGTGTTTTTGCGATTTTTCGTAATTCGATTTTTATTAAGCGATGCGATTTCTTTATGCGATTATCCGCGATTTTATAAAAAAAAGATGGCGATTAAATGATGACGAATACGAATATTCGAATTTGCGAACATATCGTGAATATTTTACGAAATATTCGCGAAATATCGCGAATTCGAATATGGGCATATTCGATCATCACTAATATTCAGCATAAACCATTCCTGTCTTCCAAATAAGAGGACTGCTCTTTGTAGTCTAATTTGTTTATTGGTCAGCAGGTCATACATATACATAGTAACATAGTCTATATAAGACCGAAAAAAGACAATTGTCCATCCAGTTCGGCCTGTTTCCTACAAGTTGATCCAGAGGAAGGCAAAAAAATCCTGTGAGGCAGTAGCCAATCTTAAGGGGAAAAAATTCCTTCCTGACTCCAATGAGGCAATCAGAATACCTCCCTGGATCAACGACCCCTCTCTAGTAGCTATAACCTGTAATATTATTACACTCCAGAAATACATCCAGTCCCCTCTTGAATTCCTTTATTGTACTCACCATCACCACCTCCTCAGGCAGTGAGTTCCATAGTCTTACTGCCCATACCGTGAAGAATCCTTTTCTATGTTTGTGTACAAAGCTTCTTTCCTCCAGACGCAGAGGATGTCCCCTCGTCAGTCCGTGTCTTGGAGATAAATAGATGATGAGAGAGATCTCTGTACTGACCCCTGATATATTTATACATAGATATTAAATCTCCCCTCAGTCGTCTTTTTTCTAAAGTGAATAACCCTAATTTTGATAACCTTTCAGGGTACTGTAGTTACCCGATTCCAGTTATTACTTTAGTTGCCCTCCTCTGAACCCTCTCCAGCTCTGCTATGTCTGCCTTGTTCACATGAGCCCAGAACTGTACACAGTACTCCATGTGTGGTCTAACTAGTGACTTGTAAAGAGGTAGGACTATGTTCTCATCACGGGCATCTATGCCCCTTTTGATGAAACCCATTATCTTATTGGCCTTGGCAGTAGCTGCCTGACACTGCTTTTTACAGCTTAGTTTGCTGTTTATAAAAATTCCTAGATCATTTTCCATGTCAGTGTTACCAAGTGTTTTACCATTTAGTATGTACGGGTGACTTGCATTATTCCTTCCCATGTGCATAACTTTACATTTGTCAGTGTTAAACCTCATCTGCCATTTCTTTGCCCATGCCTCCAATCTATCCAGATCCCCTGTAGCAGAAAACTGTCTTCAGTGTTAATTACTTTACACAGTTTAGTGTCATCTGCAAAAATTGATATTTTACTGTGCAAGCCTTCTACAAGATCATTAATAAATATATTGAAGAGAATAGGTCCCAGTACTGACCCCTGAGGTACCTCACTAGTGTCAGTGACCCAATCTGAGTGTGTACCGATAATAACCACCCTCTGTTTTCTATTACTCAGCCAGTTGCTTGCCCACATACAGACATTTTCTCCCAGTCCGAGCATTCTCATTTTATATACTAACCTTTTATGAGGTACAGTGTCAAATGCTTAAGAGAAGTCCAGATATACGACATCCATTGATTCGCCGCTGTCAAGTCTAGAACTTACCTCTTCATAGAAACTGATTAAATTCATTTGGCATGACGGATCCCTCACAAAGCTATGCTGATATGGCATTATTTGCTTATTTTCATTGAGATAATCCAAGATAGCATCTCTTAGAAAACCTTCAAACAGTTTACCCACAACAGATGTTAAACTTACCGGCCTATAGTTTCCAGGCTCTGTTTTTGGACCCTTTTTGAATATTGGCACCACATTTGCTATGCGCCAATTCTGTGGAACATTCCCTGTCAGTATAGAGTCTGTAAATATCAGAAATAAAGGTCTGGCTATGACATCATTTAATTCCCTTAGGATACGGGGGTGTATGCCATCCGGTCCTGGCGATTTGTCTATTTTAATCTTTTTAAGTCGCTGTTGTACTTCTTCCTGGGTCAGACAGGGCACTTTTAATGGGGAATTTACTTTTACATTCTGCATTTCATCTGACAGTTTATTTTCCTCAGTGAATATAGTGGAGAAAAAAATATTTAATAGTCTTTCTTTATCCTCATCGCTCTCTGCAACACCCCCCTCATTGCTGTTTAGAGGGCCGACTCCTTCAGATTTATATTTTTTACCATTTATATAATTGAAGAACATTTTAGGGTTAGTTTTACTCTCTTTGGCAATTAATCTCTCGGTCTCTAGTTTGGCAGTTTTTATTATTATTTTTTTTTGTGATT
This sequence comes from Bufotes viridis, assembly GCA_033119425.1. Classification (NCBI taxonomy): domain Eukaryota; kingdom Metazoa; phylum Chordata; class Amphibia; order Anura; family Bufonidae; genus Bufotes; species Bufotes viridis. The sequence goes on along the minus strand of CM065597.1, from coordinate 57,031,196 downwards.
GATTGTATAATATTGATTGGTAAAACAGGATTGTTTGATAAAACAGATATGCTTTTACAAGGATGGTGGAGTTTGAGAAGGAGATATGCAAAAGGGCACCTCTGAACTGTGTCCTGGAGACTAGAGACTTCTCTTTCATAGAATGTTTTGCACACCCACAATGCAGTAGTCTTTGTAATGGCAAAAACAAAGTGTAATAAAACTTAACACCGCTAGATGGTGCTATAACCAAACGAAACACTTTAGAAATACCAAGACTGAGGCAAAAGTGATCTGAAATGATTCTCTAACCCTGCTGGGCAGAACACATGTGCTTCCTTAGATGTTCATGGCATGCGTTCCACTCTGGAATGCATGACATCACATCCTTTCCATTGGGGACCTCCCACCTCCTAACTAATACTAATAAATCCTGTGGATCAGAAAAGACCTATGGCCAGATAATGAAAAAGAAAGGAAGAGAGAGGGAAGTTATATGTCAAATAGAAGCGGTAATTTACCTAGGAGCATACAACAGCGCTCACAAATATTACAAAGAGATCCGTCCCACCCTGGAACGCATCTCTTCACCACCTCACAGGGCAGGAAAGCACACTGCACTGTTATCATGGGAAGTGCCTCAGTACTCCCTGACAACCGGCGTGTGCTTCACCCTGGAACGCACAGTTCCATCCTTTCTTTTACCTTCCTTTTTCATTATCTGGCCTTAGGTCATTTCTGATCTACAGGATTTATTAGTATTATATTGAGAAATCTAGCAGGTTAGGAGGTCCCTAATGGAAATTATGTGATATCATGCGTTCCAGAGTGGAACTCACACCATGAACATCCAGGAAGCACATGTGCTGGCACTTTAATAAAGTATTTCCACAGATTCTTTTATGTTATAGTAATTAGTAGGGTATATATAGCTATCGAGCACACAGTGTATTTATCCCCTGAGGAAGCGATATGCGAAACGCGTGTTGGGGTCAGAACTACACTGGTCGTTATTACTTGTTTCATTATGTACTCCCTGATGAACTCTGTATATGACATATTGCACTAATCACTTTGTTCTGATGTATTGCTTGTAGAAATGTGACTTCTCCTTTTCAAATGTAATTTGGTTTACTTGTATGAAAGGGTTGCACTATGCAATTTTAGATATCTTTCCAATCCCTTACAATGGTGAGGATGGGCACTACATATTAGTACTATTCATCAATGGGTCTTTTCTTTGGTATATGAGATATCCATTGCGGTTCTTTTTATCTGCTGTAGATGTATGCAGCTGCTACTGGTTTTTAAATGTTACTTGATATGTAATCAATAAAATATTTTTTTAGATTGATCATGTGCTGCCTATCTATTATGTATGTTTTGGTGGGGGGATTCTAATTTAGCTGTGCACAGCCATTACCTTGTTTGGAGCTAGTATATCTTTGGGGGAGATAACTTGAAGGGTGTAGATTCTAAAATGGGGTCATTTATGAGGGGTTTCTACTATGTAAGCCCCACAAAGTGACTTCATAACTGAAATTGTCCATAAAAAGTGGGTTTTGGAAACTTTCTTAAAAATTTTAAGAATTGTTTCTAAAATTTTAAGCCTTCTATCTTCCTGAAAAATAAAATTTTATTTTCAAAATTATGCCAACATAAAGTAGACATCTGGGAAATGTACAGTAACAACTATTTCATGAGGTATCACAATGCTTTAAAAGCAGGGACATTTCAATTTCAAAAACTGTGAATTTTTCCAAATTTTCAGTAAATTTGGGATTTTTTTTATAAATAAAGGTGAAACATATTGATTCAAATTTACCACTAACATGAAGTACAGTGTGTCGCAAGAAAACAATCTCAGAATGGGGTTAAAGATATGCCTCTCCAGTTTTAACTCCACCTACTTGAATTATAGTGAGATATTTTCTGCTACTGTCTACTTAACAAACTGACCATTCCCACTTTTCAAAAGTGGAAAAAGCCTTGTGAAGTCACAAAAAGTCCCACATTTTTGCAAAAACGATGTGCGCCAAAATGTGCTACTTTTTATGCCAGAAAACATCAATAAATACCACTCATGAAGTGTATCTATAAATAAGGCTTTCCTCTTTGTTTTTGAGGTCTTATAAGACAAGCATGTCTAAAGTTGGCCATACAAATTTACTTGGTGGCAGGCCCAGCTAATTCTTGGGGCATTATGTCTACCACATAAGGGGGCTGCTTACTATCATTTAAATGGAAGATGTCAAGTGAGAGAATGATTGGACAGTTGGATTTCAACAATGCCAGACTTGTTTTGAACAGGTGTAGATTGGCCATAGACCCTACAGACAAATTTCCCAGTGGGCCTCTGCCCAGGAGGCCACCTGAGCCCTATTCAAAACCGCAATTAATGCTAGGATAATCAGGTGCTTATGCACCTGACCAGGGGCCACAAGTACAGTCCTGTATTCAGCTGTATAGCTGTCTTCAGGAGGGAGGCAGCAGTATTTTGTGCTTCACTGTGGTGTGTGGTTCTTCTGAGGCAGTCGGTATATTGTGCTGCACTGTGGTATGTTATTTGGTTCTGCTGTGGCATTATATGGTGCTTCACTGTAGTATTTGGTTCTGCTCAGGCAGTATTTTGTACTGCACTGTGGTATTTGGTTCTGCTGGGGCAGTATTTAGTGCTGCACTACAGCATTGCCTGCTATGCCTACTTCTGTGGTCGTTGCCTACTTTATTGGCCCCACCTACTTGTGTTGCATCCCTTCTGTCAATTTGTACTCACCTAATACATGTGGCCAATTTTAGATTTTTTTCCCAGGGCCTCTTTAAGTTTCCAGTCTGCCCCTGGATATCAGGCAGGTAATTACTGCCAGAGGTGTCTGACAGACACTGATTATTTTTACAAGGATTGGTACTGTTTGACAGGTCACTGCAGTAAAACCGTTGTGTGATTGCAAGCTAGATTCCTGAGCAAGCTATCTAGCAGAGCTCATAAGTGACCAAAATGGCACCTAGTTTTTGGAAATATAGATATAAATAAACTGTTGCCTCTGTTAAATATCATAAATATTTTAATAATTAGTAACACGTCTTTATTTCTAGTGATGAGCGGCAAGGGCAATATTTGAATTCGCGATATTTTGCGAATATTTGGGCGACTATTTGCCATATATTCGAAAATTCGCAAATTTGTCATCTGCAGTCATTATTTTCTATACATCGCCCTTCCAGCACAGAGTAAAGTTTCTATTAGGTGCCCTGCATCTTTCTATATAAGTGACGAGGCAACTTCAAGGGGTTTTCCCATCAAATATATTAATCCACAGGATATCTAGAGTCAGTGGTCACTCAATGAATTTGAATGGAACAGTGTGCATGCTCAATCACATTCAATTCATTCAAATTCCTCATCATTGTAGTCACGCAGGTGGGGAAGAACAAACCACTAGGGAACACTGTTCTAGTGATCATGGGGGGTCCCATCAATTGGACCACCAATGGTCAAATATTTTTTACCTATTCTATGGATAGGTGATAAATGTATTGGTGGAAAACTCTTTTGAGGGTAGAGCAGCATGATCACATGCAGCGGATACACTGCATATTCCAGTAGCAACAAAGGGATGAGATTTTACTAAATCTCATTCACATGCTATAGAAAAAAACTGCAATGAAAATTTACCCACGGTGTGGATTTTATATCCACAGCACATTTACCTCAATATATGACACATATATTGTCAAATGTGTTAGGCCGCAGAGGCCTCCCAAGCAGCCCATCCCTTGCCTACTTTTTAAAAAAAGTAATGAGGGTGTTGGAAAGGGAGAAAAGGCTAAGATTTATGTTTCAACTTATTTTATTAAAGGCACACAAAAAAGAACAGTATAGACAAAAATGAACAGTTTACATTTGTATCCTAGCAAGTAACAAATTGTGCCAAATTTTAATACAGTCTATGTATACATAGCATAATCTACAGAACTAAGGTTACAAAAAGGTAACCAAAAGGAAAGGGGGACAGAAGGGGAGGGGTAAGGGTGGAAGTGTATCCGTGTCCAAGTTGCAGTAAAAAATAATATTTGGCTGTTTCCTATGAGATAAAAATAGTCGTTAACTCAGACTGAATTTTCTATATCTCTTCCATATTTGTAAGAACTTATTGGGGGAGGGTGCCTAAATCCCAAAGGGCAATTTGTTCAAGTCTATAAATATGGCCCCATTTAGGAAGCCATTGGGACAATGGTAACGGGGAATCTTTAATCTTTTTTTTTTTTTTTTGTGTAAAGCAATCAACAATCTGGCAACTGACAAAACTGTGTGAGAACTAGGGCATTTCAGTTGTCCAAACAGACCTAAGAGACATATTTGTGGTGAAGGAATTATTGTCATGCTACAAACTTGGAAAATGTTGCTATATATGTTCGCTTAGCATTGACTAATGAGTGAACATTGCCACCATACATGAAAAAAGGATCCTATTGCCTTCCAACACCTCCAGCAGTAAGGGTCAGCCCCTGAAAAAAAAATTTGCTAAGTCTTTCCGAGGTGTAATTCCAGAAGGTGAGAACCCTATAGTCATTTTTGTGTAGCTTTACACATCTGGATATTGCAGGTGTAAGCGAAAGTAAATGTGAGATATCGTTTTTAGTAAGCAAGGCCTGAAGGACTGAAATCTGTGCCCTGAGGGGTGAGGATGTGAAACAACTAAGCTATGAACAGAAGATATGTTTTTAAAAGGCTTTAATTTTTGTCTACAACATGACTTGTAATAAAATTTATGACCTTTCTAGCCAGAAAATACTAAGCGTGCATCTGTGTCTCCATCAGATCACATCAGGTAGCATTCATGTGAGGTAGCTGTAACTATGGGATGGTGTTATCTTGCTCACCTCCCCCTCTCTTCTGAGTATACCATGTATTCATTAACCATGAAGTCCTGTGTTAGGCTTATTATCCTACTGGGGGGCTATCACTGTTATACTGTTACATTGAGGAATGTGATACAGTGCCCCCTCACTGGTTTACTCATCCATAAATATTTAAAGCTGTGGGAGTATCTCGGTATCTAGGGGTACTACCCACATTTATTATTGGGGAGACTGGAGCCTTTCTAGGGAGGCTTTTGTTGGGGGAGACAATTGTCTATTGCAGAGGTAGGCAACCTTCGGCACTCCAGCTGTTGTGAAACTACAACTCCCAGCATGCATACTTGCTCTGCTCTTATCAGAACTCTCAAAGGAATGAATGGAGCATGCTGGGAATTGTAGCTTCACAACAGCTGGAGTGCCGAAGGTTGCTGATCCCTGGTCTATTGGGACAACTGGCATCCATTTTGTGAGATTTTAATATGATTGACACCTGTGTCAATAGCCTTCCCTATATCCTAAAGCATCGTATTCACACCAGATAATTTAGTACCTAATCTCCCAAACTTAAAGTATTTGGAGGATCTATTTTGCCCTGGATGTAAGTGATGTCACAATGGCCCTGATCATTTGACCACTCAACCTGGAACTGCTTATTTGTAGAGCATTACTTTGTCTAGTTTATTTTAGCATTGATTTGAACTATGTTTACAACGTGCCTGTCATGTTTATTATATGGTTATTGTTGTGGCATCATTCCCTGAGGAACCCTTCAATGGGGAGGGGAGCCTGAGGGGAGCTTTACTCTCCCGCAACTCCTTTCTCAAAGGATGTTATCTTGCAGGCCAGTATAGAGCCCCCTAACAGGAACCTTTTGTATTGTAAGTCTGCACTTTATGTTGGGGATTATGAGTAGAGATGAGCAAATCGAAGTTGACGAAATGTAACTCGATCCGAATTTCGGGAAAAAATTTGATTTGCACCGAATCCGAATTTCCTCGCGCTTCGTAGTCAGGAGTCCCATTTTTTCTGGCTAAAATGGCTGCTGCACGTATTAAGACCTGGAGCTAAGAACTCTGGGAACGAGGGATCACCCATATTGCCATGCATGCAGCCAATCAGCAGTCAGCCAGCCCTGGTGAGGTCACAGCCCTATAAATAGCCCAAGCCATTTTGGATTCTGCCATTTTCCAGTTTACTTGCAGGAAGAGACGTCAGAATGTGCTTGGGACAGTACTAGGAAAGACTTCATTGTGCTGAAAAAAAGAATTACAGTACAAGTTCAGGGAAATATTAGTCTATGTGTAGGGAAAGGATAGGGAGGAATTATTCTGCTGCTTTTAGGTTTGTATTAGATGATACCTCTTTAATTCCAGCAAACCTTGCTTGTTATTGGGGTGCAAGTGCTGTGTGTATTGATGGACGAACATCGGCCGGGACGGTTCGTGAACGTGAATGTGCAGGCCCCATTGACTTTGATGGCAGGCGAACCTGAAAAACCTTCAGGTCAGATTTGCAGCTAACAAATACTTACTAGAAGTGCACAAATAGTTCCACAACATGGACAGTGACATACCAGAGGGGGATCATTGGCAAAAATATGTATTTTAATCAGGGGCCATTTTTATGTGTCTTAAAGGGAAACTCTCAAAAATGTGCCCCAAAAATTAGGCATTCACCTGATAGAAAATAACTTGTGAATATGTGCCTGGAGGTACATTAGACGGTCACCGGATACAAATTTTACTGTAGGCCACTGGAGTACAGGCCCCAAAAATTAGGCATTCACCTGGCAGAAAAGGCTTTTTATGCCGCTGTATATACATAAGACAAGGACTATTCTTTTATCTGGGTGATGGTGGATATGTGTGGGCTGGCATGAGGCAATTCAATTACACGTGGTCATTACAGGTGTTAAATTCTTTCGAGATCCATGCCTCATTTATTTTTAGAAATGTGAGGTAGTGCACACTGTCGTGAGCTAGGCGAGTGCGCTTATCAGTCAGGATCCCCCCTGCTGCACTGAACATCCTTTCGGACAGGACACTCGACAAGGGGTAAGCCAAGAGTTCCATGGCAAATTGTGCCAGCTCTGGCCACAGGTAAAGCCTGCACACCCAGTAGTCTAGGGGTTCCTCGCTTCTCAGAGCGTCCACATCAGCCGTTAACCCGATGAATTCGGACACCTGTCGATCTAGGTGTTCACTGAGGCTGGATCCGGAGGGCGGCTGACGATGGGTTGGCAGCAAGAATGATCTCATATTCGAAGTAACCAACAAATCTTCAAACCGCCCTCTTCTTGCAGGAGCAATAGGATTGGTACCCGCACCTGTTTCGCTGGGTGGAAATTCCTCTGCCAGCACCCACAACAGCAGAATGAAGCATCTCTCCCAGCAAGGCCTGGAAATGCTGCATTCTGCCAGCCCTCTGTGATGCTGGTAACATGTCCGCCATTTTGCGTTTGTACCGGGTGTCTAAATTGCCACTCAGTTCTGGTCCTTGCCCTTTATGCTTTTTATACGGGGGTCCCTCTTCCTACACTTTAGCATGAAGGTCCCCATTTGCACTAAATTGGAAGCGGTGAAGCGCCCTGGCTCCTGCTAATCGTCCAGGAGAATGTCATCCTCGGTTTCCTCCCCCCAGCCACGGACAAAACCAGGGATCCCTGAAAAGTTTGAAGTCCACCTCAAATCCTGCTCTTCTTGCTCCTCCTCCCCCCCAGCCAACATCCTTCTGATTCCTCTTCAGACTCTTGCTGACTTGTCTCAGATGGAGTAGCCCCCCCTGGGAATTCATTCAGCATTGCGACTTCCTCATCTTCCAGCTCCTCGACGGCTTGATCAATGACATGATGCAATGCATGCTCCAGAAAGAAGGTGTAAAGTACGATGCGACTGATGGCTGCAACTGACCAATTTATCAAGCATATACAAGGTGGAGTTCCAGTGTGTCAGGCTGTCACAAATTAGACATCTGACAGGCAAGTGGTGTCGCCGCTGAACATCAGCAAGGCGAGCCATGGCCGTGTAAGATCTTCTAAAATTGCCAGAGATTTTCCTGGCCTGCCGCAAGACGTCCTGGACCGTGGGGTCGCTGCACGACTAAGTTCAAGATGTATGCCATGCACGGAACGTGTGTCATTTTGCCCTGTTTCAGCGCATTCAGCAGATTTACACCGTTGTCGCACACCACTTTACCAACTGTCAAATTGAGCGGGGTTAGCAACTGATCGGCCTGTGACTGCGGAGCTGAAAGCAGGACCTGTGTGGCTCTTGGCTTCCAGGCACAACAGCCTCAGCACAGCATGGCAACGTCTCACCTGGCATGTCGAATAGGTTCTGGGAGCTTGGGGGGCACAGCAGAAGAGACGGTAGCAGTGAAACAGGAGGAGTCAGCCGAGGATTAGACAGAGGATGGAGTAAGAGGAGGAGAAGAAGACCTGCATGCAATCCGTGTTGGTAACAAGAAAACCACACGTGAGCCACGGGTTACATGCTTGACGGCCGTCAGAAGGTTCACCCAGTGGGTAGTAAAAGTTATGTACCTTCCCTGCCCGTGATCACATGTCTGTGATCAGATGTATCTTGTCACCGACACTGTGTGCCAGAGATATATTCACTTGCTGCTGAACGTGGCCATATAGCTCTGGGATGCCCTTCTGGGAGAAATATTTCCTTCCGGGGACCTTCCATTGCGATGTGCCAATGGCCACAAGTTACCTAAAGGCCTCTGAGTCCACCAGTTTATATTGCAGTAGTTGGCGGGCTAGCAGTTCCAACAAGCCAGCTGTCAGCCGAGCTCCAACTGGGCTCGGTGATGGGAGGCTGGGTACCTTCTTAAGGCGGTCGTCCCTAGGTGAGTGTTGGGATTACCACGACTTATGTGTTCACAGCACAGGTTGCAGATGGCAACACTATTGTCAGCAGCTGACACCTTAAAAAAAAACACACTGCAGAGCCGTGTGCTGGCGTCCTGGGAGCGACAGAAGGGACCGTGCATGGTGGATGCAGATACATTTGCAGTCTGCTTTTTTGCCTCCTGTGCCCTGCGAGCTCTGCCTGCTTCTCCTCCTCGCTCTCAGCTGCTTCGTCGTTCCCTCTGAACTCCCCTCCTCTTTTTCACTTGTGGGCACCCACATGAAGTCCATCGACACGTCATCATTGTCAACTTCACCACCACTGACATTTGAGATATCTGAGTAGACAGCCATAGTGGGGACCTCCCTCGTCAGACCTCTGGGTGGCGGCCATTGCTACCTCCTCTTCCTCATCCCATGTCAAGAATGGCTGCACATCGGTAAGGTCTGGGAATGGATGGGAAAATAATTCCTCTGACTCGAGTTGAGGGGCTATGGTGGTAGTGGTTGTATTTGGGGGTGCACACAGCAGAGAGTGAGGAGGGTTAAGATACAGAGGATGAGGAGGATACAGAAGCTGAAGGCTTAGTGAGCCACTCAACCAACTCTGGTGTGCCCTTTGAAGTGATCGCATGCACCTTCTCCAACTTCCCACTTAGGCTCTGGCCTGGTGCACCTGCCCGACCCCTACCACCCCGGCAGAACGGCCTGCCCCTTCTGCCTGTCATTTTCAAAATGACCCTGTGCCTAAGTCCCTAGAGAAGTGCAGTATTTGTGGAAGCAGGTATATCGCAGGCCTCAATCAATATTTGGTGGAAACAGGTATATCAAACCCCTTAATCTGTATTTTGTTGAAGCAGGTATATCGCAGGCCTCAATCAATATTTTGTGGTATATTGAACCCCTTAATTGGTATTTTGTGGAAGCAGGTATCTCGCAGGCCTCAATCAGTATTTTGTGGAAGCAGGTATATCAAGCCCCTTAATCAATATTTAGTGGAAGCAGGTATATCACACCCCTCAATTATTGTTTTTTGCCACAACAGTTATATCACACCACCCTGTTTTTTTGGGACAACAGGTATGTTGCAGCCCTCAATCAGTATTTTGTGGAAGAAGGTATATCACATCACTCAAGCAGTTTTTTGGGGGGCAACAGGAATATCACACCTGTTGCAATTAGTTGTTCCATTCTGCAGCCTGTGCTGTCCTCTATATAGCTGTGGCATCGCAGCAGAACCTCACACAACTGCTGCACAATACAAATCCACCATAATATGCTTTCTATGTTAGAAAGTACAGTATATTATAAGTGTATCACACTCCTCAGTATATCACAAATATCGATAGCACACCTATACCAGTCCTTAAAAGGACTTGTGGCCCACTTAGCTAGCATTTGGTGTCCTTAACAACCTGTCCCTGCTCCACAAAGCAACCTCTCGGCAAAAACACTGGCAAAACACAGAATATAAAATGGCTGCCAGATCGGGTTCTTTTATAGGGTAGGGGTTTGTCCATGTGCTGAAACTTCTCAATTGGCTGTCCTGTCCCACCTGGGTCAAAGTTCGGAGCAATGCAAAAGAATATGGTTCTGGCGGACATCGCCATATGTTAGCATGTTCGGCGAATCGCGATGCGCAAATTTCCCTGCAAAGCAACCCCCGGGCTGCAAGTCCATCTCTAGCTGTGTGATACAGCTATTAACAGGGTTTATTACTAGGAAATATTTGTTTGTCTTATTAGCCCTTGTGTGTTGCAGTTATATATTCTGAAGCCTTTTTTGGGTGTATTAGTGTCAGTTCCTCATTGTAGCGTGGCCGAGCTGTTTAAGGTCCGCGGGTACAGGAGCATCTGTTTCCTGTACCCGGCTGGACTGACATGAAGTGCGCACAGAGTGTGCACTTCATGTCAGTCCCCTCGGGTACAGGAAACTAAAGCTCCTGTACCCGTGCAGCATAAAGAGCTCGGCCGCGCTACACTAGAGGTAAGGGGGAGAGAGAATGACAAGGGGAGAGGGGAGAATGACAAGGAGAGGGGGAGAATAAAAAGAGTGGAAAGAGAATGACAAGGAGAGGGGGGAGAATAAAAAGAGTGGAAAGAGAATGACAAAGGAGAGGGGGGAGAGAGAATGACAAGGAGAGGGGGGAGAATGACAAGAAGAGGGGGGAGAATAAAAAGAGTGGAAAGAGAATGACAAAGGAGAGGGGGGAGAGAGAATGACAAGGGGAGAGAGAATGACAAGGGGAGAAAGGGAATGACAAGAGGGAGAAAGGGAATGACAAGAAGGAGAAAGGGAATGACAAGGGCGGGGGAGTGTGAAGAATGGCAAGAGGGGGAGAGAATGATAAGTGGGGGGAATGACAAGGGGGAGAGAATGACAAGGGGGGAGTGTGAAGAATGACAAGAGGGGGGAGAGAATGACAAGGGGGGGGGATCATCAGCATCTGATCGGCCGGGGTCCGACACCCGGGACCCCCGCCGATCAGCTTTTTGAGAAGGCAGCGGCGCTGGCAGTAGCACCTCGGCCTTCTCGCTGTTTACCGCAGGCGCAGTGACGTCACGACTAGTATCACTGGCCTGGGCGAGGCTAAGCTCTGTTCACTTGAATGAAGCTTAGCCCCACCCAGGCCAATAATACTAATCGTGATGTCACTGCGAGAAGGCTGAGGCGCTACTGCCAGCGCAGCTGTCTTCTCAAACAGCTGATTAGCGGGGGTCCCGGGTGTCGGACCCCTGCGATCAGTTTAAATAAACTGCAGAACCCCTTTAATATGGCAGATCATATGGGTGGGGCATTGTGATGTCACATGGGGGGGGGCGGCAAACTCTTTTCTTTTGCCTAGGGCGGCAAAAATCCTTGCACCGGCCCTGGTTGTGTTCATTACCACGTTTAAGTAAAATTCTGTTTTGGCAAACGCTGGTGGTGGAGTTGTTTTCCTCCTTTGTGATTTCGCTGTATCCTGGGGAGCGCACCCCGGTACATGGCTTACACACACATATGAAGAACAGAAGGTGGACCAGTTCTTGAGCTTGTTGGTGTTTGCAAAAATTCACAAAAGCTCCGACCTTTGGAGCTGTAACTATGGGCAAGGACAATATATGTCCTTTATGGCCCACTGGGTAAATATGGTTCCTGCCCAGACACACCAGCAACTTGGCTAGGTGACGCCGCTTTCGCCTCCACATTTTCACGCCGTTGGTCCTGCGACAATGTCTGCCTCCTTATCCTCCACTGTGTCCCCAGCCTCCACTGCAGTGACAATTCACAGTGCCCCACCAGCATTCCACATGTGCAGGGCACGTCGTTGTCATGCTGTTCTACACCTAGTTTGACTGGGTGAACAGAGTCACAGGGGAGTCCTAAATCAAGAAATCAAATCCTGGCTTTCTCCGCAACAACTCAAAATCGGAAACCATGGTGACCGACAACGGGAAGAACATGGTGTCAGCGCAGCGTCAAGGACGGCTGAGCCATGTGCCCTGCATGGCACACATGTTCAATCTGGTTGTCAAGCGGTTTCTGAAGTCTTTTACCGATCTGCAATACATCCTAAAAATGGCCGGGAAACTTTGCATGCACTTCAGCCACTCGTACACCAAGCACACCCTCCCTTAGCTGCAGCAGCAGAACAGCATCCCCCAACATAGGCTGATATGCGACGTTTCTACCCGTTGGAATTCATATGTTGGACCGACTATACGAACAGAGAAAGGCCATAAACGATTTCTTGATGACTCAGGCCCTTTGAGGATGCCACGCTATTCACCAGGACTAGGGGATAAACAATGTCATTCCACTGTTTTATATCCTGGAACAGATGCTGGTAAATCTGGCTAGTCAGGGGACTGGAGACGTGGCGCCTATATCTCAAGGCCACATGAGCCGTGTGGGGGCTGAATTGGAAGAGGACGATGACATTGGAGCACAAGCAATATGTAGTGAAATAGGTGGTTTTTCTACACAGGTGAAAGGATAGGAGGAGCAGGAGAAGCCGGAGGAGCAAGAGAAAGTTGAGGAAGACGAGGCAGATGACCCAGGCACACCGTGGCTGTATGCAGTGCAGATAGAGACAGGGAATCCCTCCAAATCACTTGCGCAAACGGCCTGCTCCATGCTTACTTGCTTGGGGAGTGACAGCCGAATTGTCACCATTCAGCAGATGGTTGACTTCTGGCTCTCCACCTAGTTGGAGCCTCATCCACTGGACTACTGGGCAGCCAAACTTGATCTGTGGCCAGAACTGGACGAATTTGCCCTGGAAAAGCTGCCCTGCCTGGCCAGTAATGTGGCATCAGAACGGGTGTTAGTGCGGCAGGGGCCATAGTTACCCCAAGGAGAACTCACCAGTCAACCCAAAATGTGGAGAGACTGACCTTTGTCAAGATGAATCAGGCATGGATCAGTTAGGATTTCCACCCACCATTGCCTGATGCATCAGATTAGATCATCCATGCTGGCTCACACAAACCTTGACAAAAGAGACCAGTTTCTTCTGGCTACCTGCCTCAGGTACTATTCTGATGCTGCCACCCGTCTGATGCCACACATCTGACGCCAAGTGCTCCTTTTTACACCCACAATTATCACTGTTATTGCCACCCATCTCCCCATCACTACAGATGTAGTAGAGTTACCAAGCATGCTGTTTGAGACGTGTTATCTAAACTTAATGCGTTAAGCAAACGCCTTCAATTGCTTTTCAATGGCTTTTGTTTCAAGTTAACGCGATCAGTTAAGAAATTTGTATGCAGTCTCCTGATGCTGCTGCCACCTCACCACTCAGGTCTCTTCATACTGCTGCTGCCACCTCCACTCTCTGTCATTGTGCCACTCTGTGGCCCGCTGCTGCCACCTCTACACTCTGTCATTGTGCCACTTTGTGGTCTCCTCATGCTGATGTCACCTTGCCACTCTGGTCTCTTCATACTGCTGCTGCCACCTCCACTCTCTGTCATTGTGCCACTCTGTGGCCCGCTGCTGCCACCTCTACACTCTGTCATTGTGCCACTTTGTGGTCTCCTCATGCTGATGTCACCTTGCCACTCTGATCTCCTCATGCTGATGTCACCTTGCCACACTGTGGTCTACTCATGCTGCTGCCACCTCCACACTATGTCAGTGTGACACTCTGTGGCCTCCTTATGCTGTTGCGGCCACCTCCACACTATGTCACCTTGCTAGTCTATGGCCTCCTAATACTGCTGCCACCTCCACACTCTGTCATTGTGCCACTCTGTGGTCTCTTCATTAGTGTTGAGCGCGAATATTCGAATTTCGAATTTTTATCGCGAATATCGCAACTTCGACAATTCGCGAATATTGCGAATATATCGCTATATATTCGCAATTTCGAATATTCGTTTTTTTTTTTTTTTTTAGTTGTTAATTCTTGTTGCTCTCTGGTTGTCTTCCCAGCTCCCACTTCCCAAAAGCTGTTCTTACCTGTCCGGAGGATTCCTGGCTCCCTGCCCACTTCAGTCATTGCCCGTTGCCGCTTCTGCTGACTTCCCATGTGCATGGGAACGCCTCCATGCTAAAATGTACTGTCGGATGTGAGAATCACGATCTCACAAATTTGACTAAGTTGTAATCGCAATGCGATTAATATAACCTGAATTATTCGCATTGCAATATTCATTCTATTCTAGCAATACAACCATTAGGAACTTAGCTCTAAGATCAATTCGCAACGCGAGTATATGTTCGCCTCGCGAATGAAACTTAGAGCTAGCTGAGTTCCTAATAGTGGTATTGCTAGAATATAACGAAGATTGAGAATATAGTGCTATATTCGTGAATTCGAGATATTCTCAATCTTCGTTCTATTCTAGCAATACATCCATTAGGAACTTAGCTCTAAGATCAATTCGCAATGCGAGTATATGTTCGCCTCGCGAATAAAACTTAGAGCTGAGTTCCTAATGGTTGTATTGCTGGAATAGAACGAAGATTGAGAATATCTCGAATTCACGAATATAGCGCTATATTCTCAATCTTCGTTATATTCTAGCAATACAACCATTAGGAACTCAGATCTAAGTTGTAATCGCAATGCGATTAATACAGGTTATATTAATCGCATTGCGAATGAAACTTAGAGCTGGGTTCCTAATGGTTGTATGTATTGCTAGAATAGAACGAAGGTTGAGAATATCTCGAATTCACGAATATAGCACTATATTCTCAATCTTCGTTATATTCCAGCAATACAACCATTAGGAACTCGGTCAGCTCTAAGTTTCATTCGCGAGGCGAACATATACTCGCATTGCGAATTGATCTTAGAGCTGAGTTCCTAATGGATGTATTGCTAGAATAGAACGAAGATTGAGAATATCTCGAATTCACGAATATAGCGCTATATTCTCAATCTTCGTTATATTCTAGCAATACAACCATTAGGAACTCAGATCTAAGTTGTAATCGCAATGCGATTAATACAGGTTATATTAATCGCATTGCGAATGAAACTTAGAGCTGGGTTCCTAATGGTTGTATGTATTGCTAGAATAGAACGAAGGTTGAGAATATCTCGAATTCACGAATATAGCACTATATTCTCAATCTTCGTTATATTCCAGCAATACAACCATTAGGAACTCGGTCAGCTCTAAGTTTCATTCGCGAGGCGAACATATACTCGCATTGCGAATTGATCTTAGAGCTAAGTTCCTAATGGTTGTATTGCTAGAATATAACTAAGATTGAGAATATAGTGCTATATTCGTGTGATATTCGTTATCTTTGTCAATTCTAGTAATACAAGTTAACCATTAGGAACTCAGATCTAAGTTTCATTCGCGACGCGAATATATATTCGCGTAAAATTCGCAATATATAAAATCATGACGAATATTCGATTTCGACGAATATATGACGAATATTCAATCGAATATTCGCGAAATATCGCGAAATCGAATATGGCACCTCCCGCTCATCACTACTCTTCATGCTGATGACACCTTGCCACTCTGTGGTCTTCTCATGCTGCTGCTGCTGCCATCTCCACACTATGTCATTGTGCCACTCTGTGGCCTCCTCATGCTGCTGCCAACTCACAACTCTGTCTCTGGGCCACTCTGTGGTCTCCTCATGCTGCTGCTACGTCAACACTATGTCAATGGGCCACTCTGTGATCTCTTCATGCTTCTGCCACCTCAGAACTATGTCACTGGGCCTCTCATTGGCCTCCTCATGCTGCTGCCACTTCACAACTCTTCACAACTCTATCTCTGGGCCACTCTGTGGTATCCTCATGCTGATACTATCTCAACACTGTCACTGGGCCACTCTGTGGTCTCCTCATGCTGCTGCCACCTCATCACTATGTCACTGGGCCACTTTGTGGTCTCTTCATGCTGCTGCTACCTCAACACTATGTCACGGCCACTCTATGGTCTTCTCATGCTGCTGCCCCCTCACCACTATGTCACTGGGCCACTCAGTGGTATACTCATGCTGCTGCCATCTCACCACTAGTGTTGAGCGCAAATATTCGAATATCGGCACTTCGAGAATTCGCAAGTATTTTGAATATAGTGATATATATTCGTATTTTTGAATATTCTAGATATTATTTTCATCTGAACCAATGATCCCTCCCTGCTTCTTGCTTGTGGGCCAAAGAGAAGGCTGCAATGTCTTTGTCTGAGCTTAGCAACATCCCTAGCAACCAATAGGAAAGTTGCCTACCCCTTACTATATTAGAACCTCCCCAGCAGCCATTTTCTACAAGTTCTGAGAGAGACAGCAGTGGCATTGCTGTGCTCTGTGCTTTCCACTCATTACATTAGATAGTTAATTAGTGTGTGTGTGTATATATAATATATATTGCAAATAGTCAGTGTAGGTTAGATTGTGATATAGTGTAACTGATAGGTTCTGCTGTCCATACATACATGCTACAGACATAGTGCTGTGATGTCACAACAATACATAGTGCACCAATCAGTAATATGAAGTCAGACCTGCTAAAATGTGAACTTGCATGTATTGCGCTAAATATTTGCATCATTAGTGCCGATTAGAACAATCGCAAATATATTGGAGCACTCTATCTGCATATAAAGCCATTCTTAATGTTCTGCCGTGCCAACAATTTTCTAGCAGCTTGGAAAATGTAGCATAAGTGACCCGCGCCTGTATTGCATGTGCAATATTCGTATATTACATTGCCGTTTTCGCAATCAAGAAAATAATCGCAAATTTTCGAATTTGCGAATATATGATTAATATTCTACAAAATATTTGCGAAATAATGCGACTTTGAATATTGCCGCTCATCACTACTGACTAGAAATGAGCGAACTTTAAAAAAAAGTTCGGCGTTCGGCGTTCGGGTTGTGGTAACTGGCGCATCCCGTTATGGATTCCACTATCGCGGCATATGGAATCCATAAGGGGCGGCTTCAACCAACCCGACTGTTGAACAGCCGAAGGACCTGGGGTGACGTCACCGTCATGTGATCAGTGCAGGGGGTGTGGCTCAGCACTGGATTTGATCCCGTGCTGAGCCACGCCCCCTGCACTGATCACATAGCGGTGACGTCACCCCAAGTCCTTCGGCTGTTCAACAGTTCGGGTTGGTGGAAGCCGCCCCTTATGGATTCCATATGCCACGATAGTGGAATCCATAACGGGATGCGCCAGTTACCACAACCCGAACGCCGAACTTTTTTTTAAAGTTCGCTCATCTCTACTACTGACCACTATGTCACTGGCCCACTCTGTGGTCTCCTTATGCTACTTCCACCTCACCGCTATGTTATTGGGCCACTCTGTGGACTTCTCATGCTACTTCCACTGTCTCCACTTCATGACTGGGCCACTATTTTGCCTTTTTAGCCTGGTTGACATCATCATTTATTTAACCCTTCTTCTAATCTGTCAGAAGAAAGTAAAAATAAGATGCACAACAGATTCTGTCTATGTAGCAGCTGTAAGACCTGTATGACATGGTCCCATCAGAATTGGCTTATGATCTGGTAGCCAAAAGCAGAAGTGGGTACAAAACACAGAAGATATGCAAATATTCAATTTATGTGTCATCTCTGTTTTGGATCCATTCCTTTTTTTGGGGGGCTTTAGCAATACTGATGGATTACTGAACAAATACTGACCGAGTGAAGGTGGATGCTCAACAGACAGGATCCGTATCTTGTGGGTTATTGTTCTGATGGATCAGAGGAAGGGCAAAATAATCAGTGACGTCAACACAAACTTACTGCGGACACCCTCTCCACTCTGTCCGGGGGGCTCTACTTGTATAAGCGTTTAATAGAACAGGTTCTGAAGACATCTATGTGGAATCAGCTGATGACGGTGTAAAAGGAGTGCACTTCTTCTTTACGCTTACCTCGACCTTTTCACACTTGAGTTACTTGGTCAGTTTTGGCCCCGTAACTGCCCAAATCAGTGAAGTCTGCATTGATTCTAAGAACAACACCTGTCATCTCACAGTATTGTTTCACTACCACAGCAGACTCCCTATGCATGTTACTGCAAAGCATAGTGTTCTACACCACTATACAGGCTCTCTGCAGCCAGGGAAATAGCTGGTTTTTAACGCGATTCACCATGAATAAATTTGAATCAAACCGAATCTTTTCAAAATGTTCAACGAACCGGCCGAATCGAATTTTTGATAAATTCGCTCATCTCTAATTATGGGTTTTCTTTATGTTCTGTTTTTGTGTAAGTTCTTGAATCAGTAAAAGCACTTTTTTGATACTACATTTATTGTGGGTGACTTTCACCCCTTACCAGTTATTAATTATTCTCGGGACTATTGTATGTATCAATTGTCTTAGTAGTCTGACATTCCCAGTGACCTCCTTTCTAGCCAGAAAACCCAATAATTTCAGCATTTGAGTCATATAAATAAACAATTAGAGTCATGCACTTTATGGCTTCTATAAAGAAGATGGATGAGTAGCTGCTGGCAGAGCATGCTGGGAAATGCAGCTTTGAAGTACTTGGTAGCCACAAATTGTTAAATTTGCAGGCAATAAAAGATATACCCAAGTGCTATGTACACAGTAGAGTGTTAGACCTCTTGCCCACGAAGGTTGTGAATCCGTTCCGTGCATTGGGGACCGCAATTTGTGGACCCCAATGCATGGGCAACATTCGTGTGGCGGCCGGGATTTACCTTGAATGAGTCCATGATCTGTCCACGGCACAAAAAAATACAAGTTCTATTTTTTTTTGCGGTGCAGAGGCACGGACGAAAACACCTTGGAAGCACTTCATAGTACTTCCAGGGGGGTTCTGATCCGTGTGTCCGTTCTGCATATCCGCGATTACGGACCCATTCAAGTGAATGGGTCCGCATCCGCGCTGGAGAGTGCACAGAGGCCAGTGCCCATGTATTGCGGATCATGTGCAAGAGGCCTTAAGTATAGAAAGAAACTATAGTCTGTTCCCCTCTGAATACTTTGAATTTGCAGCTGTAATATTCCAAACAGGGATTTTTCATTGTAAAGTGAAGTGCCAGTGC
This sequence comes from Bufotes viridis, assembly GCA_033119425.1. NCBI lineage: Eukaryota > Metazoa > Chordata > Amphibia > Anura > Bufonidae > Bufotes > Bufotes viridis. The sequence goes on along the minus strand of CM065597.1, from coordinate 57,012,000 downwards.
TAAGCATCCAATTAAGTAAAGCTGCGTAACAAACCACTTAAAGACGCTTATTCATTTGTGAATCCCTAATGACATTTTTGGCTGTTTCCATGAGTATGAATATTTCAAACATGGTTATTCTTTTAATTTCCTATGTATTTCTTCCACTGCGTGCTATAAGGACTATTAACTTATGCCCTAGGCTAACAATGGACCACAACTAAGATATGCTTGTTACGAAAAAACTCAACAAGAAGGTGATATCCATTTGAAGTGTAGTTTATTGTACATAATAAGCTTATAATTTTAAATGAAGGTGAAAATGAATACATCCATAATTGTTAAGATTTTCAGTTGACACGGTGACTCTCTAAGGGCTTATTTATACTGGTAGACTAAGCATATCAATCAGCACTTTTAAGAACATTTAAATTCTGCAAACTTTGCACTATGATCATTTGTCCTCACACATTTTGTATATTGTAAACATTCAATCCCTGTTCACATGGGAGAATGTGCTGTTAACAAACAATGATATTTATGCCTCAATAAAAGGTGTCATCACAAAAAATGAGCCGATTGCTGGACATATTTACATAGTGCAATTATCAGGAATGAGTGTTCATACAAATGTTCATTAATCTGATCATCGGCTGATTTATGGATCCCTTGAAAAGTTTATTGTCACAGTGATGTTAATAATTAGTGTTGTCCAATGAGGAGATCCTCATTTCATATGTCTTTGTAGGGTTTATGGATGTCTCTGAAGGACTCAGTGTGACTATAGTAGAATCTAAGGAAAATTCCCGCAGAAAAAAAACTCATGTGTTATGGGCCACCCCTTCAGATTCTGCAATAGATGTAACACAGTGTGTACATTTTGCTAAGGATGTTACTTTAATGACCACCTTGTATGTCCTGGTTTCATTATTTTCCCCTACTGATAACAGATAAGAGTTTTTAGCAACCAGAAGCTCTGTGATAAACTAATGGTATCGGCATTTGCAAATGAAAATGGACTTGTCCAGATGGGACTTTTCTTACAATGTGAGGCCCCCTCCCCTAGCCTATTGTGCAGTGGAGTGTAAGCTCTAAAGTAAACTCATATCTACTGACACTCTTAGACAGGGGTCTGTAACTGGAGCCAGTCATCTGCATAAGGATGAAATAGGGTCTACCTCATTATCCAACCTGGTATGTAACATATAACTAGCCTACTATTATTGTAATGTATGATTTTTTTCCATCCTAACTGCCTTCATAAAAAAAGTTTTGTGATGTTTGATTGGTCTGTAATTGACATGATCAACGTGTTGTTATTTTCCCTCTATTCATATTGAGTTGGGAAAATTTGTATAATTTTATTTTTATCCTGGCCTATCATTAAAAGGGTATACAGGTTATATGAAGTTACTGTGTTTTTCACTTTATTAGACACACTTTATTATAACATATACCTAGGTTTTAGAGGAGGAAAATCATAAAAAATATATATTTTTCATCAGATCTCAGAACAGACGATCTTCAGAAGACCTCAGATTAAACCCCCAGACTTCACCGACCCCCAAATCAGACCCCTAATCTTCATCAGACCTCAGAACAGACCTCCCAATATTCATCAGGCTCAAAATAAGACCCCTATTCTTCATAAGAACCCCAAATCAGACCCATAATCTTCATCAGACCTAAGATCAAACCCCCAATCTTCATCAGACCTCAGATAAGACCCTCCAATCTTCATCAGATTCAAAAATCAGACACCTATTCTTCATCAGACCTCAGATCAAACCTCCCAATTTTCATCAGACCCGTAAATCAGACCCCCAATCTTCTTTAGACCCCCAAATCAGACCCCCAGTTTTTATCAGGCCTCATATCATACCTCCAATGTTTATTAGATCCCCCATCAGACCTCCAAACTTTACCAGACTTCAGATCAGAGGCCCAATCAGACCTTCAATCCTTATTAGACCTCAGATCAGACCCCTAGTCTATATCCAACTCCCCAATCAGATCACCACATTTTATAAGACCTCAGATCAGACTCCCCAATCAGATCCCCAATCTTCATTAGATCTCAGATCAGACCTCCAATCTGTAAAGGCCTCAGATCAGATCCCCGACCCTCATCAGACCTCAGATCACACGTAAAATAAATGAACTTACCTCTCCTACTCTTCCTGCACTTACTGCTCCCTGGTCTTCTTCCAGCCCTGAGCTACACTGTGACCTGATGACTGACAGTGTCAAGTCATAGTGTATGCCTACATCAGGACATAGTGCAGTTAGGACACAGTGCAGCATGGGGCCTGAATGAAGACCAGGGAGTGATGAGTACAGCCAACCACTATTAGATCTATATGGGTTTGACCAGTGGTACCCACAGCAATTAAGAGAAAGGGTTCCTGAACCATTTCCGGACCCCAAAATGAATTTAGTGGCAGCACAAGCATGTGCACTGCCACCCCACTTATCTGCATGGGACTTCCAGAGATAGCTGAGTACAACACTTAACTATTTTCAGCAGTCTTATAGAGATTAATGGAGCGGGTGTGCCATGCTTGACTTGCTATTCCATTCATTTTGAGGGTCCTCACAAGTGATCAGTGAGGGTGCCTCTGGTTGGACTCCCAGTGATCTAATGATAATCTCCTGTCTTGTGGATAGGAGATGACTCGATATAACCAGAATACTTCTTACATTCAATTGAAGACATCTACAATTGTCTATGGAGCTTAAAAAGAAATTCAAATGCATGTGCATCATGCATCAAACTCTTTAATTACTTTAACTATCCATTAGTTAGTTATTTGGACCTGCCGTATGTACTGTAGATTACATTAAAAATCACTCATTAGGTATCAATAAACCTTTTCTGTAAAAAGAAAAAAAAAAGAAAAAGCAACACTGGTGATATTTTCAGACTTTCACATTTTTATTTTTATTTTTGCAAAAATGTTCCTGCTTCTTTTTTTGTAGAGATGATTTTTGGGTTGCACTCAATGTCCCAAGTTGTGAGGTGCCAAGTGGAATGGATATGCTTCCAAATCAAGGATAATGAAGTAACATTGCATACTGTTTAGAGACGTGGTACTTCAATGACATTACATTTTTTGGGAGGATTGAAACTTTTCATCAAAGTAAGCCATATTAGGGCATATGGAGGGGCCTCATTTGGCAACCAGTCTATAAGTGATAACTCACTTTAATCAGCAGCTGACCGGCACAACCTGTCTAGGTTTTACATGCACAATCATTCATGCATGTAATACATTTGCTGGGGTGACCAGTCAAAGCTTTCCTACGAGTTAACAGCTGACAGCCACTGATTTCTAAAGCTTTGGGGTGCGGCCATACGGTCAGGTGTCTGCATGCAGTTTTGTAAACCAAAACTAGGAGTGAATTCAAAAAAGAGGAGAAAGCTCCTGTGTGCCTCTGGGTCAGTGCAGCTGTGCCGAAAAGGATAGGACATGTCCTGTCTTTGGCTGTAACATGCGGATCACTGATGCATTGAAGTCAATGGGTCCACACCGTGATGAGGCATGCACATGGCCAGTGCTTGTGTTTTTTGGATCAATGCTTTGTGGTCCCCAAAATGGATACAGTCATGTCCATGGGGCCTTAGTTTGTACTGTTTTTTAGTCTGTGAACATAAACAAGAATGGTTCCATTTACCAAAACCTAAGAAAATTTTATTACATCTGCAAGTTGCATAACTTAAGCTTTATTTAAATACCCCTGGACGACCTCTTCTTATTGCCGTGATTCCTAATTGGTGCCAACGTTGATAAAAAGAGATAAAAAAAAACTAAATGTACTAGATTTAATGAGCATTATCGTTATTGATCATTGTACAAGATCCTAACCATCTGCAATTAGATTGTAGAACACTTTGTCTCACACATCTGTTCTTCTGTGGGTACTGCTGTAAATTACCGTATGCTTGGAGGAACGCTTTGAAGTTTACTGATGCATGTTTTCAATTTTCCTCATCCAGCAATACTTCAAAATGATATGGACACTATCAGTGCCAGGTCAAGAGAGAAGATTAAGATGTAAAGAAGACGAAAGGCAACTGACAAGAATGATACATGTTGTACACAATTTTGTGCAGTAAAAAGCATAATAAAATAAAAATATTCCTTGATAGAATATGGGCATATGGGATGAACAGGTATTGATGAGGGAATAGAAATATGTTTCAGTTTTTAATTATGAGGTACTGTTTACACCACATTTGCTGAGTTTTTTCCGGCATGCATGCAGGCAAAATCTACTGGTATATACACTGGTCTAGATATATGCACTAAGAGTCAGCACTATAGTGTCCGACATTTATGTGATGTGAACAAAACTTTACTTAGCCAGGACCAGACATCTTTACAAGTGGCCAGTTTCCAGAAGGATCAAAAAATGGGTAATGTTCATGTCCATAAAAGGGTTTTCTGAGATTTAAATACTGATGATGACCTATCCTCTGGATAGGTCATCAGTATGTGATCGGTGGGCATGGAGACCATCCTGATCTCAGCACACATCATGGGAAATATACTCTTACTGGCCGCAACACAGTTTTTGTTGTTATTATAGGATATACTTGTGCATATATTATTATTTTCTAACTATTTAATGCAACGACACTTTAGAATTTACTTACAGGATTACTCTTAGGAACTTATGCACATATTTTGCACACAAGATTATGCATTTTTAGGTGTTGCTCTAGGCCTTCTGTTTTCTGTAAGGAATTGGTTATTTTTATACTAATCATGATGATTTATGCTGTCCAGTGATGCAGCCTCATTCCTGTGAACTCATCATGATTTTAAATCATGTGATTTGTATTAATAGAAATTGATATTTGTGGTATTATATGGCTCTGGTTTTTGCAGGTGTAATAGTTTTCTAAATATCATATATAATATTATGCCATAGACCTAACCAGCCAAACCCCATACCAGCAACACCCCTGTTTGGTCAACATATTATATGGCAGCTACTAGTTTTCAAGCTCCTGTCCCTTATGGTAATAATCGTGTGGCCATGTATTATCCATCCACTATGTTCAGCCCATCTGGTTTTAACCCTAAAATATTTCTAAAATAAATATCTTCCAAGTCATAGCTTATATTTGTATAGTATACAATTTTACACTTGGAATATGGAAATTCTTCTTTTTTTAACCCCTTAGTGACCAGGCCTGTTTGGGCCTTTAGGACCAAGTGTTTTTCTTCCGTTTTTCATCGTCGCGTTCCAAGAGATATAACTTTATAGCTTTATGAAGGCTTATTTTTTGCGGGACAAGTAGTTGTTTTTAATGGCGCCATTTTGGGGTATACATGACTTTCTGATTAACTTTTATTAACTCTTTCTGGGAGGGAGATGGGAAAAAAAAGCAATACTGCCACTTCGTTTTTACGTTATAAATTTTACGGCGTTAATTTTTTGTATAAACAACATAATATCTTTATTCTCTGGGTCAGTACGATTATATCGATACGGCATGTAAAGCGTTGCGCCCAGCATGTAAAGCGTTAACCAGCCCAGATCAGCACTCCTGCCAGTCCGGGCTGTTAGAGCAGAGCCCCGACTCTCATGTGAGAGCCAGGTCCGCACTCCCCGCTGCACGGGAGACCAGTAAAGTGCTTAGCCTGGGCTACCATAAAAAAGCGGCGGCCCAGCCTTAGGCCCCTTAGTGACACCCGTAAAAAGGCGTATGGGTGGTCACTAAGGGGTTAAAGGGATTCATGCCTACAGTGTTAAAAAAAATAAAAAACAATTTCACTAGTTTTCCATTTGACAGTACAGAGTACTTTAAAATATTAATGTGTACATTTTTATATTTATTCTCAGTCCGTTCTTCATTGTTTGTATTGTTTTTAGAACGTATAGCACGGGGCCCTTTTTTAGTTTTGTATTTTCGTTTTTTCCTCCCAACGTTCCAATAGCCATAAGTTTTCGAAATTTCCATTCATCTGCCATATCAGTGCTTATTTTGGGGGGGATAAGTTGTACCATTTAAGGGCACCATTTAATTTACCATGTCTGTTATTGGAAAATGGAAAGAAATTCTCTGTGGGGTCCAATAAAAATAAAAAAAATATTATTCTGCCAAGGTTTTTGGGGTTTTGATATCAAAGCATTTACTGTGCTCTAAAAATGACATAACTAGTGTTGAGCGAACAGTTCGAGAATAGTTCGGGTTCGTACCGAATTTTGGGGTGTCCGTGACACGGACCCGAACCCGGACATTTTCAAAAAAGTTCGGGTTCGGGTCCGGTGTTCGTCGATTTCTTCCCGCTTTCTGAAGGGCTGCACAGCAGCCAATCAGTTAGCATTTTACTTCTTGCCCTAAGAGCCCATCACAGCCATGCCTACTAATGGCATGGCTGTGATTGGCCAAGTGCAGCATGTGACCCAGCCTCTATTTAAGCTGGAGTCACGTAGCGCCGCACGTCACACTGCTCTGATTAGTGTAGGGAGAGGACGCAGCTTCTATCAGGGCGAGATTAGGCAGGTTAAAGTCAGCAACAGCACCTAATGAACGGATCAATTTACAGCTGAGAATCATTGAACTTCTGCTAGTTACTTGCTCGCTGGTTTTTAGGCTGCACAGAGGGTTTTTCTGTCACTTATTTTCTGGGTTGATCGGGCGGCCATTTTGTGACTTGTAGTGCGCCAGAAGAAGCTGCCACCAAGTCCATCAATCCATCAATACTAGTTTTTTTTTTGCTATATCCTACATCAGGGGCTTGGCTGTGCTAATTGTCACCCCTAGAAACTCAGGAAAGAAATTTCTATATTTTATTAAGGGGTTAAATACAATTGCCCAAATACCAATCCCCTAAATCTGGTGTTCCAGCTTTGGCTAGACAAGTATAATACTGTCTGCTGTCTGGCAAAGGATAGATTATTTTGTGGGGTTAAATTCAATTGCCAAAATAGCAATACCATAAATCAGTGGTTTCAGCTGTGGCTGGCAAAATAGAATAGTGTCCGAGGTAACGCACACACGTACAGACGCACGTACACGATTCTTGAATAGTTGTATTATCGCGATAATAAAACTAACAGTGTAAAGTTGACTGTATTGCTCTAAGTTATATTCAGCATCGAATGTAACTTCTATTACAGCACACCAATACTAAAACTGACTAAGAGACAGCTTTAAGTTCTATTCGAACGCAATTGCAACTTTGGAACTTAAAGTGGCGGTGTACGACTTTAAAAGTTGAGTACTAAAAAGTTGGAATCGCAATGCGATTCTTATGTATTTAGTAATCGCATTGCGATTACAACTTTGAGCTACCGATCACCATGGAACACCTCCTCCAGTAGAATGTACTGTCGGATGTGAGAATTAGTTGAAATCGCAATGCGATTATTATATATCTGCTTAATCGCATTGCCGTTAACTTAGCATTGCTAAATAATTCCATCCATATTCGCTAACTTACTGACTCAGTAAGTTAACGATATGGATGGAATTATTTAGCAATGCTAAGTTGAAATCGCAATGCAATTAAGCAAATATATAAGAATCGCATTGCGATTTCAACTTAATTCTCAGATCCGACAGTACATTCTACTGGAGGAGGCGTTCCCATGGTGATCGTTAGCTCAAAGTTGTAATCGCAATGCGTTTATTGCGGTATATTATCCCTCTGGGTGTCTTTTACAGCCTTTTTAGTGGCCAAAAGTTCGGGTCCCCATTGACTTCTATGGGGTTCGGGTTCGGGATGAAGTTCGGGTTGAGTTCGGATCACGAACCCGGACATTTTCCGGAAGTTCGGCCGAACCTCTCGAACCCGAACATCCAGGTGTTCGCTCATCTCTAGACATAACTTATTCTGTGGCTCACCATGAATATGGCAATACCAAACCTGTATATTTCATTTTGTTGCACTATTTAAAAAAAAAAATAAAAACCTTGGAAAGAATCTAAATTCTCTTTCAACTCCTTTTCTGACAGCCATAACTTTTTTTTATATTTCAGTCTACAGAGCTATATGATGTTTTTTTGCAGGATGAAATTTAGATTTTATTGGTACCATTTCTGTGGTGCATATGACTTTTTTGGGGGATGTGAAAAAATCTGCGAATCGTGTTTTTAATTTATTTCCATTATGAAGATCAGTACACAGGAAACTATTAATATTGTAATAGTTCAGATGTTTCCGATACTAATACTGTATACTTTTTTTAAAAATATATTTTATGTGTAAAATTGGAAAGGGGGGAATGATTTACAATTATTAATATATTTATTTATTTTTTTACATTGAAAACTTTCAATCTTATTAGGGGGCCAGAACCTGTGATTTTTGATCCCTTGTCCTATTCACCCTTATAGAGATTAGGGTGAATAGCATTTTGACATGCTCCTTGCTGAAGTTTCAAGTGTCCAGACTGCCATGGGCACCACATCCCTCTGCCTTACCTCACAGATGCCGTGATCGGTGTTGATCACGACATCTGAGGGGTTAAATGACGGGGTTCGGTTGGATGCCATTCACCATTGTGGCCGGGTGTCTGCTGCATGATACAGTCGGCACCCGCCGCATGCTGGGCAGGCTCACTGCAACGGCCATTATTCATTATAGATAAATATAGGTGATTATTGCATGAAAATCAGCAAAAATGAGGATTAAAACTGAACAAGCTCCAGCACATTTTACCATCACTGAAGTTAAATGAGCTCAAAATGGCTGGCAAACCCGGGCAAGTGTCGGGCCCACTGTTCCTAGGGAGCCCACTCAGGTCTATGCGGAAGATCGCTGTACAGGAAATCCCCCAGTGCTACTGAAGATGGCTGTATGGGGAGTCCCCCAGCATTACTGAACAGTCAGAACTCTAGTTCCCAACTTAGGAGTCCCTGCTCTGACTCCATATATAGCTAAGTCCATATATGGAGTCAGTGCTATGAACATGAAGGGGGTATCATCCCCAAGCATTGTCAGTATGTTTGGGGACACCCAATGTATTCAATCAAGACTAATTTAGCCTCTATTTCTGAAATGTTTCTGCCGGGATTTGAACTCACAACCTTCTATATTAGAGACAAGAACCTTTCTCACTGAGCTATGGAGCTCAATGCTAAACTGTGCTAGAGAAACCTAATAGTAGTTTCTCATGTTTTAGGTAATCCTATACAGCAGAAGTATAATTTTATATTTTCTTTATTAATTGTAAAAATATGTATTGCACAAAATAAATGTGTAACTACAAATATATATATTCATGCTTCTGATATATATGAATACATACGATGTGGGAAACTACTACTGAGGTTTTTAGCCATAATATATGTACAGCAGGTTAACATGAAGCCGTATAGCCCAGTGGATAAAGTTCTTGACTTTAATCACTTGAAGACCACAGGTTTATACCCCCCTAGTGACCAGGCCCTTTTTTAAAATTCCGCACTACACTACTTTCACCGTTTATTGCTCCGTCATACAACTTAGCACCCAAATAAATTTTACCTCCTTTTCTTCTCACTAATAGAGCTTTCATTTGGTGGTATTTCATTCTTGCTGACATTTTAACTTTTTTTATATTTTACTTTTTTTGACGAAATTTTTGCAAAAAAACATTTTTCGCTTTCTGTTGTAAAAATTTTCAAATAGCACTACATTTCAATTTAAAATTTTCTCTAAATTTATTGTTCTACATGTCTTGGATAAAAAAAAATGCACTAAGTGTATATTTATTGGTTTGGGTAAAAGTTATAGCGTTTACAAACTATGGTGCAAAAAAGTGAGTTTCCGCACTTTTATTTTCTGAGCACCTGTCCTGTTTCCTGACGCACTACAATGCCCAGACAGTAGAAACACCCCATAAATGACCCCATTTCGGAAAGTAGACACCCTAAGGTATTCGCTAAGGGGCATATTGAGTTCATGGAATTTTTTAATTTTTGTCACAAGTTAGCGGAAATGGAATTTTTTATTTTTTTTTCAAAAAATTTCATTTTCCGCTAACTTGTGTCAAAAAATAAAAACTTCCATGAACTCACTATGCCCCTTAGCGAATACCTTGGGGTGTCTACTTTCTAAAATGGAGTCACTTGTGAGGTTTTTCCACTGCCCTGGCATTTGAGGGTCTCCGCAATCATTACCCGTATGGCCAGAATTCGGAGTTTCTGCTATTCTCCTTATATTGAGCATACTGGTAATGAGATTTTTTTTTCCGTTCATCCGCTGGGCTGAAAGAAAAAAATGAACGGCACATATTTCTTCATTCACATTGATCAATGTGGATGAAAAAATCTCTAAAAAATGTGCAAAAAAAAAAAAAAAGAGGGGAAAGCTGTAAAGCTGCGATCGCTAAGGGACCCTTAGGCCTCATTCACACGTCCGCAATTCTGTTCCGCAAAATTTTGCGGAACGGAATTGTAGATACATTCAATTCTATGGGGACAGACTTTGTCCCGCTCAGATCCGGAATTGCGGATCTGCACTTCCGGATCCGCAAAAATATAGAACATGTCCTATTCTTGTCCGCAATTGCGGACAAGAAAAGGCATTTTCTATATAGTTCTGGCAATGTGCGGATCCACAAAATGCGGAAAGCACATTCCCGGTGTCCGTTTTTTGCGGATCCGCAGATCCATGGATCCGCAAAACACATATGGACGTCTGAATGAGCCTTACAGGGGGGTGATTAGTGACAGGGGGGGTGACAGGGGGTGATCAGGGGGGGTGACATGGGTGATCAGGGGATAATCAGTGATGGAGGGTGAGGGGGGGGGTGTGTGTAGTGATTGGTGCACTTTACTTATGTTTGCCCTGGTGGTCCCAGACAAATGGACCACCAGAGGAGCAAACAGCAGGCATATCAGACGCTGTTTACAAAACAGCGTCTGATATGCGTTTTAAATGCGTTTTTTTCGCATCTACAGCCTGCCAGCGCATGATCAGCGCTGGCAGGCTGTAGTTTCAGTTGTCCCGAGTACGTTCACAAGAACGCGAACGCTCATTGCTCGCGCGTTCATGTGAAATCTCAGGTCTCACGAGATGACGCCGATTGGCGGCAGTGAGACCTGAGAGAGCCGCCGCGCTGATGCCCATCGGCGTTAGCGTGGCGGCAAGAGGTTAATGTAGAAGGCTGTGAGTGTGAATCCCAGCAGAATCATTTCAGAAATAGAGGTTAAATAAGACTTAAATAGGCACACCAACCTTTGTCATTTTTGTAACTATTATTTTTTGTTGGGAAAGGTGGCAACCCTAACAGAACCCCTGTTACTTGGTGACCCCGCATTACTTTTTTTATAGTTATGTCTACGGAGAGGTGAGGGGGCTCATTTGAGAGAAATCTGTCTTTTTTGACTATAGCATTTTGGGATGTGTATGACAATCACTTTTATTAAATTTTCTTGGGAGATAAAGTGATTAAAAAAAGGCAAATCAGCTTTTTTATTTTTTTCTGTTATATCCTTTACCATATGGGCTAACTTTTTTAAAATATTTTAATAGTATGGATGTTTTCGTATGCGACAATGCCCATAATGTTCTTTTTTTCTTTATTTTTATTTTGGGGAAAGTGGGGGGATTTTACATTTAATTATTTTTTTTTTTATATTTTCAAAACTTTGTTTTTACTTTTTTTAAATTACTTTTCATCAGATTGCAATTTATACAGAATAATGGAAATTGCTCAATTATTCTCTACAGAAATCACTATATCACAGTTTACCGCTGCCACCTAGTGGCCTGAACTGAGATATACTAGCAATGAGCCTGGAAGCCCAGTACAGACTGCGGCTCATTTTTAAAACGGGGTGCTTTCCTTGATCTCCGCTGGGGGAAGGTGCGTCTGAGCAGGTAGCCCGCGCTTCCGTTTTTCAACTCTCTCAGATGCCATGGTGACATTTGACAAATGCTACAAGGGGGCCCACTGAGATTTATCGCCGGCCCTGCAAGGTTCTGATGTGTAACTCGTATAGGTCATAAATGTCAAGTCTAAAAGCTGACAGATTTCCATTTGTGCTCCTTTACTTTTTTTACTTTTTTTTACAGCTATTCAAGAAATTTAAAGGTTTAGGATAATAGTTCACTATTGAATCACTTTCTACAGTTCATTTTTAGCAGCATATAAAATTATTAGAGATGAGTGACGGATTCCGACACTTTGCTAAAAAAATTTTTAAATGTCCTTTGTTCCAAATTAATTAGTCATGAAGCGCATTAAATCAGCTATATCCTGGCCCGCAGGAAGAGTTTGTCATTGTACAACACAACACTGCATTGCCGCAACATGCATAGCTGGTCCTTTCTGGTAGTGAAACAGTTAGACAGGGATGTGGACACCCAAAAACAGTAAAATTAGAATGATTATTCACCCCAATTTGAGAATGAAGGCCTGATAGAATTGCTTATCTATTTAACAAGGTGGACACCCCAAAAACAGTAAGGCCCCTTTCACATGGTTGAGAATTCCGTGCCGGTGCAATGCGTGATGTGAACGCATTGCACCCGCACTGAATCCGGACCCATTCACTTCAATGGGGCTGTGCAGATAAGCGGTGATTTTCATGCATCACTTGTGCGTTGCGTGAAAATCACAGCATGTTCTATATTCTGTGTTTTTCACGCAACGCAGGCCCCATAGAAATGAATGAAGCTGCGTGAAAATGGTATAGCATCTTCAAGCAAGTGCGGATGCAATGCAATTTTCACGCATGGTTGCTAGAAGAAGATGTAAGTAAATTGATAAAAGTCAATTTATTGTATTATTTTTCCTTATAACATTGTTATAAAGGAAAATAATAGCATTCTTAATACAGAATGCTTACTTAAATATGGCTTAAGGAGTTAAACAAAAAAATATTAACTCATCCAATTGATCGCGCAGCCGGACATCATCATCTTTTTTCTTCTTTCAGGACCTGCCAAAGGACCTTTGATGTAATTGCGCTCACCACCTGGTGAGCGCTGTCATGTCAGCGCAGGTCCTGCTGAATGAAGATAGAAGATTGGATGAGGGTGAGTACATTTTTTTTTAACCCCTTAAGCCATATTTAAGTAAGCATTCTGTATTAAGAATGCTAATTTTTTCCTTCATAACCATGTTATAAGGGAAAATAATAAAATCTACACAACACCTAACCCAAACCCGAACTTCAGTGAAGAAGTCCGGGTTTAGGTCTGGGTATCCCATTCAGTTTTTTTATCACTCGCGTGCTAAATGCATTGCATTCGTGCGGAAGCCAAAAAAAAAATTCAACGCAGGGTTCAGCTCTGAATCCGGACAACCCCTTTAAATTACACAGCTTCTTCACCCAAATTTGAGAATCAAGGCGTGATAGAATTGCTTAACTATTAAACAAGGGGGACAACCCAATAACAGTAGTATTAGACAGCTTATTCACCCCAATTTGAGAATTAAGGTGTAATAGAATTATTTATCTATGAAACAAGGTGGGCATCACAATATCAGTAGTATTACACACCTTATTCGGCCGGATTGGAGAATCAAGGTGTAATAGGTTTGCTCCTTTCACCACTCCTGACATGCCTGTTTTAATAGCTACATGCATTTACAGTGTAATAACAGTTCTAGAGCATCTATTCTTATGCTCTATGTTGTCCCATACCTTTATTATTTCAACTAGAAGTTATGAATGAATTGCTAGCAGTCTGCACTATGGGTACAGAGGGGTGTTAACCAGTTGGGGGGTGTCCGTACACAGTCGGACACAGTACTGATTGGATAAAGTCAGACTGTGCAGGTAGCTGGACAGGACATGGTTAAGTGTGGGTGTGTTAACTGTAAACCCTCACAAGCAGCAAAGTCTGTATAGCTGTAGTCACAGGTTACCTTGCTTAGTCTTATGCTTTAGTCATACAGATTCTGCGTTCTTTCTTTCTCTCTTTCTGGTTGTAGCAGACGCAGCAATTTTCATAGAGATTGATTAGTCTCTGGATCCTGACATCTAAGGAGAAGGAGCACATGGACTGCTTCCTCCCCTCTCACTAGGCTAGACCTTCCCTAGTCAGGAAGTAGGACCAGTCCACTGAAGCCAACAGCAGAACAATATGGCAATTAACTTTTCAACAGATATGGCATTTCAGTGCCCAATATGCTATGCCCATCTGACGCCATATGAGACTCACACCAAACTACCTGAAATAAAACATGGGTTCTACTGGGTACAGAAATGCCATACGTGTGGATATAAGTTGCTGTATAGGTAAATGGCAGGACTCAGAAGAGAAGAAACACTGTTTGGCTTTTGGAGCATGGATTTTGGTAACGGTACTTAGGAAATTCTCTATAAGTGACTATTTTGGAAAATACACCCTGAAGTTATTTATCAAGTGGTTGACTGAGCATTTTGACTAGGGTGGAGTGAACACCTGGAAGTTCGGGCTCGGCCGAACTTAACCACAAAGTTCGCGTTTGGGACGCGAACTTGAACCTAACTTGATCCCGAACACAATTAAGTCAATGGGGACCCAAACTTTGGGGCACTAAAATGGCTTTTAAAAAGTCATAGAAAGGGCTAGAGGGCTGCAAAAGGTAGCAAAATATGAGTAAGAGCAGGACAATTGCCCTGCAAACAAATGTGGATAGGGAAATAAATAAAAAAAAAACATAGAATTAAAAAATTTTAAAAAAAATAATGATCTTAAACTAGGAGGCGGAGGTCAAAGTGGAGTAGGAGGTTGAGGAGTAGAGATGTCGCGAACATAAAATTTTCCGTTCGCAAACGGTGAACACAAACTTCCGCAAATGTTCGCGAACGGGAAAACCGGGAGAACAGCCATAAACTACAATAGGCGGGCGAAGTTTAAAACCCACATTGACTCTTTCTGGCCACAATAGTGATGGAAAAGTTTTATCAAGGGAACGAACACCTGGACTGTGGTATGCCGGAGGGGAATCCATGGCAAAACTCCCATGGAAAATTACATAGTTGACGCAGAGTTGGGTTTTAATCCATAATGGGCATAAATCACCTAACATTCCTAAATTGTTTGGAATAACGTGCTTTAAAACATCCAGTGTGTGTATACGATCAGGTATGATGTTGTATCAATCAGGTAGTGTAAGGGTTACGCCCGCTTCACAGTGACAGACCAAACTCTGACAAACCAAACTCCCCGTTTTAACGCACCGCAAACAACCGCAAACAGTTCATTTGCACAACCGCAAACTCCCCGTTTGCACAAGGTTGGATACCAAGCTAGCCATGTCCCGTTCCTTGTCCTTACTGATGTCATTGAAGGTCTCTTCCTCCACCCAGCCACATACAACACCAAGGGTCCTGAAAGGTGACAAGCCCCCTGGGACGTCTGCTGTGGTTGGTCTTCCACCTCCTCAAAGCCACCTTCAGCCTCTGACTTCTCTTCATCAGACTCCTCTCTCTGCATTGCCACAGGTCCAGCAATCAACGACAAGGCGGCTTCTGGTGGTGATGGTGACCACAACTCTTCCTCTTCATGCTCATCTACGACCTGATCCAGCACTCTTCGCAGTGCATGCTCCAGAAAAAACGAATATAGGATGAGTTTGATAATGTTGCCTTGGGTTTGACTGACCAGGTTTGTCACCTCCGCAAAAGGACGCATGAGCCTACAGCCATTAAGCATGAGCGTTCAGTAACGCGGCCAAAAAATACCCAGCTCCGCAGAGGCTGTCCTCTTGTTTTTAAATTAAAAAAATTTGTTCTTACCAGTTTAATCTCTGTTTTGTCCCCTAGCAGGGGCCGGTGTATGGAATAGATTTTAGGAACCGGGAGATGGAAAAAGATGGTTGGTCGGTCCTCTTCCTTCCAATTTTGGGGAACTGCGCATGCGCCGTGCAATGTACTGTGCCACCCTATATGAGTGGTGTGTTAAGTAGTACTATTCCTATCGGTTTAATCCCTGTTACGTCCGCTATCGGGGGACGTGAATAGATTTTAGGAACCTGGAGATGGAAAAAGATGATTGGTCGGTCCTCTTACTTCCAATTTGGGGCACTGCGTGTGCGCCGCGCAATGTACTGTGCTACCAATACAAATAGTGTGAACTACTATTCTTACCATTTTAATCTTTGTTAAGTCCCCTATCAGGGGATGTGTATTGAACTGAATCCTTGCATGGGGAGATAGAAAAAAAGCTTGCTCTGTCCGCTTCCTTCTAATTTTGGGCACTTGCAATGGAATTTGCCACAAATGCAACTAGTGTTAACTAAGTACTATTCCTATCAGTTTAATCTCTGTTTTGTCCCTTATCAGGGCCAGGGCCGGTGTAGTGAATAGATTTTTGGAACCGGGAGATGGAAAAAGACCCATGCTCAGTCCGCTTCGTTTGAATTTTAGGTCACTGCGCGTGCGCCGTGCAATGTACTGTCCCACACTATATGAGTGGTGTGTTAAGTAGTACTATTCTTATCAGTTTAGTCCCTGTCACTTCCCCTATCAGGGGACTTGTATCGAATAGATTTTAGACAACCGTAAAGAATTGTCAATAGTTGACACACTCATGACATAAATTTTATTCCTCTATGCGTCAATCTTGGTGTAGTGATGACTGTGCTTGTGCGCACGTTTGGGAGATTGCAGGCGATGGACGTGGCTATCTTGGGACATGGCTAGCTTGGTATCCAAATTATCCAGCCAATCGCTTTTGATCTGTTCACAATGAAGCAACGACCTTATCATCTGGGGTGTGCCAACATTGCCAACACACTCAGAGGTGATCGCTTCATTGTGACACGCAAGCCCCTTCACCACAACAAGGTAACAATCACAAAGGGGAATTGACACATGTATGTGCCTTTTTTTTGTTTGTTTTGTTTTTGCAGCCACAATGCAGCACCAGAGGCCATAAAAATTAGGCATGTACACATGCCAGAAAAATTTGGTATTGTTGCATCCGCTGCTGTAGCAGCGGCCGGAAAAATGTATGTCTTCCAGGCAGAAAGTTTACTAAAACATTGCGGCTTGAACCCTAGTTGGTGGCGGAGAAGTCACTGCAAGTCATCCGGCATGCAGAGATTAAATACAGCAGCGTGGGGACTATTTTTAGCCCAAGGCATCTCATCAGGCCTTTTTTTAGTCAAATGTATCCCCCACTGTCAGTCCCTTCGGTATCCAGACCTCATTCATCTTAATAAAGGTGAGGTAATCCAGGCCAGAAGTTCTATCGCAAATTGGGATAGCTCAGGCCACATGTCAAGCCTGCACACCCAGTAGTCAAGGGGTTCATCGCTCCTAAGAGTGTCGATATCTGCAGTTAAGGCGAGGTAGTCTGCTACCTGTTGGTCGAGTCGTTCTCTGAGGGTGGACCTCGAAAGGCTGTGGTGATGCGTAGGACTTAAAAAGCTCCGCATGTCCTCCATCAACAACACGTCTGTAAATCGTCCTGTCCTTGCCGGCGTGGTCATGGTAGGAGGAGGATTACTTTCACCTCTTCCCCTGTTAGAGTCCCGTTGTGCTGTGACATCATCCTTATACGCTTTGTAAAGCATACTTTTTGACTTGTTTTGGAACTGCTGCATCCTTTACGACTTCCGGTAATTCGGTAACATTTCAGCCACTTTCTGCTTATACCAGGGGTCTAGTAGCGTGGCCACCCAGTACAGGTCGTTCTCCTTCAGCCTTTTTATACGAGGGTCCCTCAACAGGCATGACAGCATGAAAGACCCCATTTGCACAAGGTCGGATGCCGAGCTACTCGTCTCCCGTTCCTCGTCCTCACTGATCTCATTGAAGGTCTGTTCTTCCCCCCCAGCCACGTACAACACCACGGGTCCAAGATAGTGACAACAACGAGCACGCTGGGATGCCTGCTGTGGTTGGTCTTCCTCCTCTTCAAAGCCACATTCCTCCTCTGACTCCTCTTCCTCAGACTCCTCTTCCAGCATTGCCGCAGGTCCAGCAAGCGATGATGATAAGGCTGTTTCTGGTGGTGATGGTGACCACAACTCTTCCTCTTCACGCTCATCTACGGCCTGATCCAGCACTCTTCGCAGGGCATGCTCCAGGAAGAAAAAAAATACCCAGCTCCGCAGAGGCTGTCCTAGCACCCCGGTCATGCAAAGACTCATTGTCGCCTTTTTCTTGTTGGAGCAGGCGGTCGAACATTAGAAGTGTTGAATTCCAACGTGTCGGGCTGTCCAAAATCAAGCGCCTCACTGGCATGTTGTTTCGCCGCTGAATATCGGAAAAGTGCGCCATGGCCGTGTTGAAACGCCTGAAATGGCCACACACCTTCCTGGCCTGCTTGAGGACGTCCTGTAAGCCTGGGTACTTATACACAAAGCGTTGTATGATGAGATTCAACACATGTGCCATGCACGGCACATGTGTCAACTTGCCCAAATTCAATGCCGCCAACAGATTGCTTCCGTTTTCACACACCACTTTGCTGATCTCCAGTTTGTGCGGGGTCAACCACTGATCCACCTGTGCTTTCAGGGCGGACAGAAGTACTGGTCCGGTATGACTCTCTGCTTTTAGGCAAGTCAACCCCAAGACGGTAGAGATGGTCCGAACTATCCGCCGGCGAACAGTTCCCGGCGAACATAGCTTGTTCGCGTTCGGTCCGCCCCCTATACATCATTGAGCAAACTTTGACCCTGTACCTCACAGTCAGCAGACACATTCCAGCCAATCAGCAGCATACCCTCCTTCCCAGACCCTCCCACCTCCTGCACAGCATCCATTTTAGATTCATTTGGAATTTGCAGTCTTAGTGAGAGGAGGGACAGTGTAGCTGCTGCTGATTTAATTGGGAAATTGATAGCTAGGCTAGTGTATTCAGTGTCCACTCCAGTCCTGAAAGACTCATCTGATCTCTGCTGTAAGGACAGCGTCCTGACAGCACCCCAAAAAGCCCTTTTTAGGGCTGCAACATTAGTCTACTTTTTTTTCTCTCTCCATATATATATTGCAGTTGCCTGGCCTGCCCGTGTGAGGAGCTGCAGGCCCACAGACTGTAGTGTGCCCACTGCCAGTGCCCACCCCTGTCATCCTGTGTGGCACAGCACTTTGCATCAAAAAAAGGCATTTAATTTTTACACTTTAGTGTAATTTCAGATGCTTGCCTACTAGTGTGTGTCAGGCCGAGTTCCACTGACTGTAGTGTGCCCACTGCCAGTGCCCACCACTGATACCGGGTGGCACAGTAGCTTGCCGATAAATAAGGCATTTAATTTTTACACATTAGTCTAATTTCAGTTGCTTGCCTGCTGCCAGTGTGTGTCAGGCCCACTTCCACTGACTGTAGTGTGCCCACTGCCAGTGCCCACCACGTTAATTCGTTAACTCGTTAATTCGACAATGGTTAATCAATTCGACACACGTCCCCGGATAGGGTACGTAACAGGGATTAAACTGATAGGAATAGTACTAGTTAAGACACCACTCATATAGGGTGTCACAGCACATTGCTCTGTGCATGCGCAGTGCCCCAATTGGGGAGTAAGAGGACCGACCAAACTGCTTTATCCATATCCCGGTTCCTAAAATCAATTCAGTTTGGTGTATGAGAGTTTGGTCTGTCACTGTGAAGGTGTCGAAGGTACCCATCCTAAATTTTTTTTCACAAAAGGCATCCCTGATATGGGATGTAACAGGGATTAAACTGATGATAATAGTACTACAGAAAATACCACTCATATCGGGTGTGACAGTAAATTGCACGGCGCAGACGCAGTGACCGTGGATTAAAACAGAGTGAAGGGAGCCAGCGTTTTTTTAACCATCTCCCCGTTCGAAAACTCAATTCAATTCACCTTTCGGGGACCCCTGGTGTTGTACGTGGCTGGGTGGAGGAAGAAACCTTCAATGACATCACCGGGACATGGCTAGCTTGGTATTCAACCTTGTGCAAATGGGGAGTTTGCGGTTGTGCAAATGGACTGTTTGTGGTTGTTTGCAGTGCATTAAAAGGGGAGTTTGGTCTGTCAATGTCTGTGAAGCGGGCGTAACCCTTACACTACCTGATCGATACAACATCATACCTGATTGTATACACACACTGGATGTTTTAAAGCATGTTATTCCAAACAATTTAGGAATGTTAGTTGATTTATGCCCTTTATGGATTAAAACCCGACTCTGCGTCCACTACGTAATTTTCCATGGGAGTTTTGCCATGGATCCCCCTCCGGCATGCCACAGTCCAGGTGTTAGTCCCCTTGAAACAAATTTTCCATCACTATTGTGGCCAGAAGGAGTTCCTGTGGCTTTTAAAATTCGCCTGTCTATTAAAGTCTATGGCGGTTCGCAATGTTCGCATGTTCGCGAACATTTGCGGAAATTCGCGTTCGTCGTTCGCGAACGGAAAATTATATGTTCGCGACATCACTAGGAGTGACACTGTCGTATTCGGGATGTGGAATAGCCCCCGGGGAGCTGGGGGGGTGCAGTTGATGTGGAGCAAGACACAGCAGCAGAAGAGAACTGAGCCGAGGAGGTTAGTGAAGAGGATGGAGTAGGAGGAATAGAGAAGGTGGCAGCAGGCCTGCCTGCAAGTCGTGGCGGTGTCACCAACTCAACTGCAGAGCCACGCATTCCATGCTTGGCAGCTGTCAGCAGGTTTACCCAATGCGCAGTGTACGTGATATACCTGCCCTGACCGTGCTTTGCAGGCCAGGTATCAGAGGTCAGATGGACCCTTGCCCCAACACTGTGTGCCAGACATGCCATGACTTCCTTTTCCACAATAGAGTACAGGTTGGGGATTGCCTTTTGTGAAAAATAATTTCAGCCGGGTACCTTCCACTGCGTTGTCCCAATAGCTACAAATTTTTTGAAGGCCTCAGACTCCACCAGCTTACATGGTAAAAGCTGACGGGCTAAGAGTTCCAACAAGCCAGCTGTCAGACGCCGGGCAAGGGTGTGACTCTGTGACACTGGCTTCATACGCTCAAACATTTCCTTGACAGACACCTGACTGTGGGCAGATGAGCAGGAACTGCTGAAGGTGAGAGGCGGAGTGGCGGGTGGTTGTCATTTTTTTTTTATTAGTGGTACTATGCGTGCAAGGTAGTATGCCAGCTGATATAATTGGTGGGAACTGGCAGTGGGCACAGTACAATCAGTGGGCCTGACACTCACTGGCAGGCAACTGCAATTATATTAAAGGGTAAAAATGTAATGACTTTTTTATCTGCAAGGTACTGTGCCACCCTATATTAGTGGTGGGCAGTGGGCCCAGTACAGTCAGTGGTCCTGACACACACTGGCAGGAAAATGCAATTATATTAAAGGGTAAAAATAAAATGACTTTTTTTATCTGCAAGGTACTGTGCCACACTATATTAGTAGTGTGCACACAGTACAGTCTGTGGGCCTGCGGCCTCTCACACACGTGCAGGCAACTGCAATATATATATAGAAAAAATAAATAAAAGATGTACCAGCCCTAAAAAGGGCTTTTTGGGGTGCTGTAAGGATGCTGTCCTTACAGCAGATAATTCTTTAAAGACTGGAATGGACACAGAACACTGGCCTAGCTAACGCTTTCCCTATATTAATTCAGCAGCAGCGCTCTCCCTGCTCTAACTAACACTGCAGCTTCAGAAAGAATCTAAGATGGATGCTGTCCTTGCATTTTGATAGGAGGTGGGAGGGTCTGGGAGGGTATGCTGATTGGCTGAAATGTGTCTGCTGGCTGTGAGGTACAGGGTCAAAGTTTGCTCAATGATGATGTATAGGGGGCGGACCGAACATCGCATATGCGAACAAGCGATGTTTGCCAGGAACTGTTCGCTGGCGAATAGTTCGGGACATCTCTATTGAGGAGGTGGTGGACGTGACAGTGTAGGTGGAAGCAGTGGTTGAGGAGGTTGTGGTTGAGGAGGAAGTAGCCAACACTATTTTTTTTTATTTTTTTTTTTATAAATTTGGAAAGACCCCAAAACATTGAGAAATATAAGAAAGAAAACAAAGATAAAATGCACTGGAGTATAACAATGGCTGGGTGCGGACGGTATACTTGTCTATTCTGCACAAGGTACGGACAAGTCCTGTGGTATTCATGCCTGGTTCATTTTAATGAACATGAGCTTGTCCACATTGGCTGTGGACAGGCGGCTGCACTTGTCTATGATCACCCCCCTGCCATGCTAAACACATACAAGTATTTGGACAATACATTAGCCGGAGGGCAGGCCAGCACCTCCAAGGCGTAAAGGAAAAGCACAGTCCATGTGCCCAATTTGGAGACCCAAAAGTTGAATGGGGCAGACCCATCAGTCAGTATATGTAGGTGTGCACATGTACTGTTCCACCATGTTGCTGAAATGCTGCCTCCTGCTAAGATGTTCCATATCAGCTCGTGGTGCTGGTTGGTGTGGCGTGCTGACAAAGCTTTTCCACATTTCAGCCATGCTAACCCTCCCCAGCTTTGCTTACGACTTTTTCCTCCTCCTCTGCCTTCGCCTTGTGCTTCCACTGAGCCAACGGAGTCATGTGGGTATGCTATCAGCAGCGTGTCTATCAGCATGCCCGTGTACTCGAGCATCTTCCGATTATGCTCCAGTGATGAAATTAAGGATGGCACATTGTCCTTGTAGTGGGGATCCAGCAGAGTGGCTACCCAGTAATCAGCACTGGTTAGAATGTGGGCAACTCGGCAGTTGTTGCGCAGGCACTGCAGCATGTAGTAGCTCGGCTGCCAGGCTTCCCAGAGGCAACGACAAGCTGTCCTCTGTGGGAGGTGTATCGTCTGTCATGTGCATCCTCCCAGCCACGCTCCAGTGATGCCCATGAGCTGCTTTGGGTGCCACCCTGCTGTGAACAAAGTTCCTCCTCATCATCATTCTCCTCATCCTCCAGAACTGTGCCGTGCCTGGACAATTTGTACCTGGACTCTGTTGGTGCAGGAACCCACCCTCTGAGCCACTTGTGAATCACTGTCCTGATAACCGTGGAAATGATCCCTCTTCCTTCTTCTCTTCCTCCTGTGCCATATCCTGTTCCATCATCGCCTAAAGCGTTTTTTTAAGGAGACATAGAAGTGGGATAGTAACTCTGAGGACTGCATCATCGGCACTGGCCATGTTGGTGGAGTACTCGAAAACAGCACAACACAGCACATGCGTCCCGCATGGAGGCCCACTAGTTGATGGTGAAGTGGTGCAGAGTGACTCACCGATGCGTGCTGCAGCTTAAACTCCACTATTGACTGCTGCTGCTCGTACAGTCTCTCCAGGATGTTCAAGGTGGAGTTCCACCTTGTGGGCATGTCAGATATGAGGCGGTGAGCGGAAAGGCCGAAGTTGCGCTGCACCGCAGACAGGTGTGCAGTAGCAGGGTGAGAACGCCGAAAGCACGCAGATACAGACCGTACTTTCTGCAACAGCTCTGACATATCGGGGTAATTTTTCAGGAACCTCTCCACCTCCAAATTCAGCACATGAGCCAGGTAAGGAATGTGCGTCAAACCTGCTAGGCCCAGAGCTGCTACAAGATTTCGCCCATTATCGCATACCACCAGGCCGGGCCTAAAAGCTCAGTGGCACCAACCACTCATCAGTCTGTTGTTCCATGCCGTCCACACCTCCTGCGCGGTGTGGGGTTTTTCACCCAAACAGATGAGTTATAAAACAGCCTACTGTCATTTCCCCCTGGCTGTGCTGAAGTTGGTGGTGAAGGTGTTACACTGACTAGATGAGGAAGCGGAGTAGGAAGAGGAGGCAACAAGAGGCAAAGATAAACGTCCTGAAATCCTCGGTGGCGGAAGAACATGTGCCAAACTGCTATCCACCTCAGGTCCAGCCGCCACTGCACTTACCCAGTGTGCAGTTAGGGAGATATTACGTCCCTGCCCATGTTTACTGGTCCACATATTGGTGGTTATGTGGATCTCGCCACAGATGGCTTTGCGCAGTACACTGGGACAGCCACCACCATAAGTTTTTTAAAAGTCTCCGTCTCCACCAGACAGAATAACAGCATTTCAAAGGCCAGGAATTTTGAAATGCTGGCATTCAGGGCCAGGGATCGCCGATGAATAGGGGGGTACTTCCTTTTTCTCTCCAGTGTTTGGGAGATGGACAGCTGAACGCTTCCATGGACATTGTGGAGATGCTTGGTGACGGTGATGGATGTGGTGGCGTTGCTGCCACATCCCTGTTTGCGGGGTGGCAGGTGCCACTGTCACTATAGAGGGGGAGGAAGAGGCCGAGACTCCACTGAAGCTCGTGCTTTGCATTTAGATGCCTGGTCATGCAGGTGGTGCTCAGGTTTAGAACATTTATGCCTCGCTTCAGGCTCTGACTGCACAGCGTGCAAAGCAAACCACTCGCATTTTGTCGGCAGCACATTGTCTGAAGAACTGCCACGCCAAGGAACTTCTTGGAGCTGGCTTTGGTGTGCTCAGTCCCTGGGTGTGCTGGGCAGCAGTAGCAGGCGTACTGGCTAGGGGACGTCCACTCTGCTTTTGCACACTGCTCCCTCCTTTGCTGTGTGGCTGGTGCTGTGTGACCACCACCTCTTCCTCTGTACTGCACACGTCACTCGCATGACCTTGATTCCATGTAGGGCCTAGGACCTCATTATCCTCCACATCATCTTTCAACCACTCTTCACCCCTGCACTCCTTGCCGGTCTACACACTACATATGTGTTTCGTCATCATCAGAGATGTGCTGCGGTGGTCCTCCCATGTCCACATCCTGAAACATAAGTGGTTAAGCATCAGTGAACTCAATCTCTTCCACTTCTGGAGCAGGGCTATGTGGAAACACTGACAGCAGAGTCATTAAAATGCATAAGAGACTGCTGCATGACTTGGGGCTCAGAGTGCTTGGCTGTTTTGCAAGGGGGTGAGTTGAAAGACAGATGCCCATGGGCTGCAAGTGCCAATTCTGCACTTTCAGCAGGGGACTGGGTGAGAGACAATGTGAAGGAACTGGAGGCACTGTCAGCCACCCAATCTACTACCGTCTCTACTTGTTCTGGCCTCACCATTCGTACACCGGTATTCGGGACTACAAAATAACGCTGAACGTTCTGTCGCCTACGTGCACCTGAGGATGATGTTTCATTTGTGCGAGTAGCTGGCACAGATCGACCATGTCCTCTCCCTGCAACAGGAGCTTCACTAACCCCAGCCCCACCATCACCAGGGTAACATTCCTTATTTGATGCTCTCCTCATTCTTTGAGGTCACCCACTGAACTAACAGACAGATTAACTATATTATTTTCCCTGTCACGTATGCAGTGCAGGTGTACTTCATGCAATAAATGGATATATGATGCGCTCCTAACTAACAGACGGATTAACTATATCAATTTCCCTGTCACGTATGCAGTGCAGGTGTACTTTACGCAATCAATGGGTATATGACATGCACCTAACTAACAGACGGATTAACAATTATATTTGTGTGTCAGGGGTACAATGTACAATGTTGCATTGAACCCACAAAAAAATTGCTGTAGTTCGCCCACAGAATTAACAGCCAGATTTATGATTATCTTTCTGTGTTAGGGGTGCAAAGATGGTGTATTGCACCCACAAACAAATCGCACTAACACTGTCCCTCACTTCAGCTTCCTTCTATCTATCCCTTCACTACTGAGAACTGATGGGCGGTGATACACGTGATCCAGCTTATATAGAGGCTGGGTCACATGATGCACTGGCCAATCACAGCCATGCCATTAGTAGGCATGGCTGTGATGACTTCTAAGGGCACACAGCTTAAAAGATTGTTGATTGGCTGCCCTGCTGCCTTTCAACAAGCTTCACTAAATGCCCAAACACCAAACTCGAACCCAAACTTTTCTGGCAAAGTTTGGGTTTGGTTCCGGGTACCAAAAATCATAGCGTTCGGTATGTACCGGAACTTTACAGTTTGGGTTCGCTCAACACTAATTTTAAACACCTCAGGTGTTTTGCAGAAATGAATGAGCAGCTAAGGTGGTACCATCAAGGACACTCAATGCACTGTAAATTGTTATTCGGGTTCCACTGGGTACTGAAATGCCCTAAACTGCTGTTTAGATACTCTGTATGGTTCAGAAGGGAAAGAACACTTTTTGGCTTTTGCAGCACAGATTTTGTTGGATTGGTTATGGGTAGAATATTGCTGTTAAATAGCTTCTGGGTTAACAGTACAACTTTTTCTGACAGCCATACTTCTTTTTCAAATGTCCTCTAGATAGAGCTGTGAAAGGGATTCTTTTTTTTATGGGATGATTTGCCATTATCATTGGTTACACATTTTTTATCACTTTTTCTTTTTCTTTTTGGGAAGCAGGATAAAGTGAAGCAGCAACTCTTAGAAATTCAAGATGAATTAAATTTCTTTTAGAATTGATTCTGATTCACTCATCTCTAGTCCAGATTTAGAGAGAGTTAAATGGCCATTAAAGGGAGGAAACTGGGAGAAATTCACTTTGTGAGTGACAAATTAATTTCTTTGTAAGTAGCGGGCACTATGATGGAGAACGGAGACGGCTCAGCCATCCATCATTGAACCCCTCAGATGGCACGTTCATTGCTGATCGCAGCATCTGAGATGGGAAATGAGGGCTTTTGGGGTTAGAAAAAAACTCACCTCATCCGTTTGAGCGCAAAGAGGCCTCCACAGCCATCTTGATTGTAGGTCCCGCAAGGAATCTCGCATGGTGCGTGATGATGTAATCACATTGGCTAGCGTGGTGACATCATATGTCCTTCAATAAGGACAGCTGTGGCGGTCTCTTCACTCTGAAACAGATGAGGTGAGTGTATATATATATATTTTTTATTTTTATTTTATGCCATTTCAGGGGAAATTACTTAGTTACTTACCACAAAGAAGGAGTAAATTTGGCTTTGCTACAAACTGACTATTCCCTGAAATTTGGATGAAAGTTCACTTCAGATACTTCGATTCGCTCAACACTAAATATAACTATGGTGAATGGTTTAAAGAGCGTCTGTCAGCAAATTTGTACATATGAAACTGACCTGTTGTATGTGAGCTTGGCAGCTGAAGGCATCTGTGTTATTCTTAAGCCTCTTCCACACAAATGTTTTTTTTCCCATTTATGTTCCGTATACGGAACCATTCATTTCAATGGATCCGCAAAAAAAGCGGAAGGTACTCCGTATGCCTTCCGTTTCCATATTTCCGTTTTTCTGTTTCGTTCAAAAATAGAACATGTCCTATTATTGTCTGCATAACGGACAAGGATAGTACTGTTCTATCAGGGGCCAGCTGTTCTGTTCCACAAAAAACGAAATGCACACGGACGTCATCCGTATTTTTTGCGGACCGCGAAATACTGAAAAAGCCATATGGTCATGTGCAATAGGCCTTATGTTCATATATACTCACTTTTTTGCGAATAAGTCTCTAGGAGCAACAGGGGCCTAGAGGCTCTGCTCTCGATGAAATTGCTGCACCTTCTCCACTTTGATTGACAAGGCCAAGCAGTGAAAATGTCATCATTTGCAGAAAAGTTAGAGCTTCTAGGTTAATTAAGTGGGAAACAACATATCTAAAGTATGATCATATATGACACAGTTTACTCCCAGAATATCATTAGGGCTGTAAAAAATGACCAAAATGACAAGTCAAAAGTGCATTGCCCAGATTGCCTTATGTCTGCCTATACCATATGCTCGACTATAATGAGGTATGACCCGTCATATTTTGATGGATAAAATACTGTAAATGGAATAAGTTTTAAATCTCTTAGGGCACTACTGATATTTCTGGTCATTACCTGTGGATTTTATTTTGACTGGAGGTTTTTGCGACACCGTGGGCCAAGAAGGTGGCCAAGACGTTCAGTTTCTTTTTTACATCTACAGTAAGTACAAAAGTGTGCTAAGAATTTTTTTTTAATGGCCAGAGCTCTATTTTTCTGATGGACTCTAAATATCCTGTTTCCATTGACACTGCCAAAGATAAATCCAGGTAAACACCGGGATTGGGAGGCGGAGCTCACTGAAGATTATAAAGGAGGATTCAAAAAGAATGGTGCACAATTATAGCCGCAGTATTCATAACTGAGAGAACATAATATAAACATGAAAAGACACATTATTTAAGTTTTATCTACTGTATACTCTACAAATGTTGTGTGTGAGCTAAATTGGTGGGACGGCAGATGTCTAGGAGGTCATCCAGTTATGTCAAAACGTGCCAACATATCCCTATATATGGACTCCACTTTTTCCACATTGTCTTAGGTCACTCAGATCCTGTGACCGGGGGGATATGCACATGAGTTCTTGATGTAGCCCCCACAGAAAGAAGTTGCAGGGTATTAGATCTGGCGAAGGCCATCTCAGTGTTATTGAATAGTTTATTTTAGCACAGCTGATCTGGTGGAGTTTCATTCAGGTATCAATGAATATCCAACTGGAAATGAGGAGGAACACCATCATGCTGATAGATTACTTTTGTCAGATCTTCCTATATCTGTGGCATAAACCATTCCCTTCCAGATAGGAGTGGTCAATGACAGTATCCTCAGTAAAAAAAAAAAAAAAAAGAGTCTGTAGATTTTGTGCCTGCACATTACAAAGAATACATTTTACTTTGGGTGAGTCCCTCATGTGCTTGATAAGGGCACATGGGTTTTCTGAGCCCCAGATTCTAACTTTGTGGTGATTGACCTTTCCACTGAGGTGAAAGGTAGCGACACTGCTGAACCAACCTGTTAGCAAATTTCTCCTCTCCTAATTAGCCCTGCAAATCAGTACAAAAATCATAGCGTTTTGATTTGTCATCCAGTTTCAGCTCCTAAAGAATTGGTAATCTGTATGGCTTACAACATTGTTGTTTTCATAAAATAGGCCATCTTAAAGGGTTTTCCTTTTTCTTACTGATGAGCTATCCTTTGGACAGGTCATCAGCATCTGATCGGTGGGGGTCTGACACCAGGTGGGGATTGCAGTAGTGCCACAGTCTTCTCGCTGCTTCCTGCAGGCCAGTGACGTCACAACTATGTCATGAATGATGACACTGAAGAAAAAAGCAGAATTTGTTTAACTACCGACCTTTCCTTTTGCATCATCCTTTCAATCACCTTATATATACACATAGTGACAGAATCGGACCCAGCCTTTCCATTTTAGTATGAATATACAGTATGTCTATTGCCCCATAAGATAAAATTCAAAACTATATAGTTTCCGTAGCTTCTGTATGCTATGATGTTTGTATGAGGTTTCATGAAAAACAATTTCTGCATAATCCTTACGCTACTTTTCTAAAGAAGCTCTTTGAAGAAGAGATTAGTGCTGTGAGTCCAAATGGCAAGCATGCTGAGAATAGTTATACACTTGTAAATAAATGGAAATTATTTTAATTAGATTAAATTATGTAAATTTCATCCCACCAGGAATACATTCTCCAGTGTATAAATTTCAATTATTTCCATGACTGCTGTCAAACTAATGCAAATAGCTTTTTTTTTTTTTTTTTTTACCTTGCAAATGAAACTGCTCTTAGGAGATGGATAGACATGAGTTCGTCTAAATTCATCATTTAATGACACCCAGGAAGTATTTGCTAGGAATAATTGGTATCCTCATTACTGGCTGAACTGTTCACTTTTTAAACTTTGACAAATATTATGTTATAAAATGTAATATGTGCTATATACACACTATATATATATACACACACACACTAAACAAGGAGATGAATGTATGACTGTTAACCGGTTGCATGGTGAAAATTTTATCTTGTAGACAAGAGTATCAGTCTAATGTCAAGGCGACCACTTACTTTTTTAAAGTTCTATTTCTGTCTTTATAACAATGCTTAACTTTTAACTGAATAGACATTAATGCATTGGGACTTCATTTGGAGAAAATAAAACCTTGACCATGTCAGACTTGAATTTGGAATTCCAGCAATCGCATGTGTACTGGCACAAGCTCAAGTAGCGTGAATGTTTCGGAGGAAATGATTGCAGAAGCAAAGAAATGCCTACTAAAATATGTATATGTTTGAAGATTCCTATGGCACCTATGACTTATTTATTGGGTAGTGTTCTGTTTGTACGTCATCTTGACTTCTGTTTCTCCTCTGTCTGTTGTGTTTACCCATTCCCCAGTATACGTGAAAGTTCTTCGAAATGTCTTATTAAAAATCAATTTTCTACATTTGCAGGAAGATTTTAGTGTTTTTGCAGAGTATAGTTGGCCTCAGGGCTGTGTGATGTGCATTCAGCCCTACTGTTGAAAGGGGTGTCCACTGTTCAGTTGATCTGGCTCCTGAAGCATGTGGCTACCATGAATTTTAAGTATTTGTTTGCACAGATTTGTGTTACCTTACATAGTACTTGGTCAAAACATGTAGCACTGTTATTAAGGCACCATAACATAGTGTCAATATAGGCTTACATTTAGTACATCACATGGGTAAGCAAACAAGATTTACAGCACAAAATACTGCCTAGTTCAACTGAGGGATAATATCTCCTTTTTAAAATTTTCACACCAAAGAAATGCATATGGATGTGAAAATCCCAGATTTGTCTGCTCTCCACTTCAAGTCCGGCCCCATAGAGAATAAATGGATCTGTACCCGTTCCGCAATTCTGCGGATCCTTTTGTGGACGTGTGAATGGGGCCTAATAGGCATAGGCCAGGTTAGACAGCAGAAAGATAGATTAGGGAGTCAGGCAGAATATGGTCCACAGACAGACAAACAGATCATAGCTAGAGATGAGTGAATTTCTCAAAAATTTGATTCGGTCGGTTCACTGATTTTTTCCAAAAAGTTTTGAGTCGATCCGAATGTATTTGTGGCAAATCACGTTTAAAAAAACAGCTATTTCCTGGCTGCAGAGAAAGTGGTGTAGAACAGTATGCCTTGCAGAAACACGCATAGGGAGTCTGTTGTGGTAGTAAAACAATACTATGAGTCAGTATAACACGCAGATGACAGGCTTCGCTCTTAGAATCACTTCACATTTCACTGATTTGGGCAGTTATGGGGCCAAAACTGACCAAATAACTCAAGTGTGAACTGAGCCTTACAGTTCAATGTTAGCGCCAGTTATAAAGTATCATGCAGAGGCCCAAGATCCTACTATAGCATGAAAGCGCACTCCTTTTACATCGTCGTCAGCTAATAACTCAAAGATTTCTACAAAACGTGTTCTATTATACTCTTGAGATTTGAAAAAGGCAGATCAGGATGCAAGGACCCGAGGAGCGCCAGAAACCATGAGGACAAGGGTAGAAGGAAGGAGGCGGTTAAAGAAAGGTTCCTAAAGGATGGCTATTTAGCTATGTAGTGATGATTAAAGAAACATAGATGGATATTAGGTAGAATATCTTACTTTGAATAAAATGATGTCAAATGATTGGATGATCAAATCAATTATAAACAATAAAAACAGTACAAACATTGCTTGTGGTTGTTGTAGTGGTAGTCACTTCACCTGAAGTGGTAGTGTAAGATAAACTCAAGACACTTACACCTTAAACCCCTCCTAGCCAAGGTCGTCTGTAGATAGTGGATCCGCCTGATGGTCCCAAATAATGAACCGGGGGCCTCAGTATTCAGTCAGGTGGTCTTTATTGAAGAAATTAGCTTGATGTGTTTTGGGGGTTAAGTACAATCCCCCTTCTTCAGGAGCAGGGTATATGGTGCATATACTAAAACAGCTATATATAGGCAAATTCAAAAAATGGCAGCAGGGGAGGCATGTGACCTTCCAAACCGGAAGTACTGCCTCCTACTGGGCCAGAGGTTAATCAAATAAAAACGTTTTTACTTTCAAAGGTATAAAACACATAATGTCGTATTATCCCCCCTCTCAGAAGGTAGAAATAGTTTACCCCCAATATCAGGACTTACTGGACGACTGGTAGGGAGAAATAGATTGTGGCCAGGAGGAGTTGAGAAGCACCGAGCGAAACACTTCTGGTAAATGGAACGCATGCCTTGTGTATTGCGCATGCGCTGGATCCAGTGTGGAACGCACATCTGATTACGGAGGACCGGAAGAGGCTCAGCTGTGCGCTCCAAAGAGAACTGATGGAGCACAAGGGGGAGGTGCAAGGCTATACCAGGAACGGCAGCCTGCGTTCCACATGGATGTGTGGAGTGCAAGCTGTCAGTGAAAGCAGGGAGGGGGCGGAGTCTTCATGTGGCATGAGACATAGGGAGAAGTGTCCTACTTTAAAGAATTACGTAATAGCAGTGGATAAACAAAAAGGGGTTTAGCCCCAATATTTGACTCCAATATAGGGCGCAATTTTTTGGGGGGCTTGAGGTAACATTTCAAAAGGTAGCTGGGCTTGTCCTCCCTATCATATAAGATTTCATTATTAAGGGGCACATCGAAGGATCCTGGTTGATGGGGGGTGGGAATAGGAATAATTTAGGTTTACATAAAAATAGAAGTAGAAATATTAATATAAGTGAATACATGTACAACATTATTAAAATACATAAATAGAAATAGATCAGAATCAATTTTTAGAGGATATATATATATATATATATATATATATATATATATCTTTAAATAAACAAAATAATTCATATATATTTTGGCTAAAATCCATATAAGGTTAATAGAATAAAGTAATAAGAGACATACTGAGATGCATAAAACCATGTAAAAGACGTATGCAGCGATGGTGAATAGGATCAAATAATGGGATAAAATTATTTATACATGGAGGGACATCCTCATAGGAGTATGTACAACAAAAAATATATATATATATAGGTGCCGGTTTATGTGCTAATAAATGCTTACTGTAGAGGGGTATGGAAAAAAAACATATTAAAATACATAAAAGCATATGTAAACCGTATCCCGCGTGAGCAATGACATAGTTGCTGAAAATGCTATTATAAGTGTACTGGGGGAATATATAAAAGCATATGGGACTGAAGGTTTATTTAAGAAGGAATGCCAGTATGTATGTAGACAGATAAATAAATGTGTACATAGATAGATTATTTGGTGTTAGTTGGATCATATCCTAGATTATCTGGCTGAGTGCCGCTTGGTACACACTTTTAGTAGTGAATATTCTCTAGTGACTCATTTAAGCCGAAAAGTGATAACGTGTTGAACTTGTAGATCCAGAACATCTCATGTTTACATAGTTGGGAATATGATTGTGAAACGATTTCGATTAAAGTTATCCTCAGGCCCGAGAAATTACCTGCGTGTATTTCTGAGAAGTGTCTGGAAACCCCGTGTTTAAGGTACTGTGTGGTTATGTTGGAGCGGTGGTTAGTTAATCTGTCCCTTAACCACCTCCCGTCACGCTAACGCCAAAAGGCGTGCGGGAGGTGGTTCTCTTAGGTCTCGATCACGCCTATCGGCGTCATCTCATGAGACCTGAGTGTTCATGTGAACGCATGCGCGCGTTCACTGCAGTGCGGCAGGTTGGAACTTATTCTACGGCTTGCCAGCGCTAATCGTTCGCTGGCAGGCTGTAGATGTCAATAAATCGCATCCAAATTGCATATCAGACGCTGTTTTGTAAACAGCGTCTGATATACCTGCTGCTTGCCTTTTGCTTGGGACCACCAGAGGACACAGGCAGCTATGTAAGTGCACCAATCACCACACACCAACCCCCCCCCCTTGTCACTTATTAACCCCTTATTAACCCCTGATCACCCCCTGTCACCCCCATGTCATTGATCACCCCGCTGTAAGGCTCCAATCACGGACACCGGCAATGTGCTTTCCGCATTTTGCGGATCCACACATTGCCAGAACTATATAGAAAATGCCTTTTCTTGTCCGCAATTGCGGACAAGAGAAGGACATGTTCTATATTTTTGTGGAACGGAAGTGCGGATCTGCAATTCCGGATCCGAGCGGGACAAAGTCTGTCTCCATAGACAAGAATGGGTCCGCAATTCCGTTTCGCAAAATGTGGAACAGAATTGTGGACGTGTGAATGGGGCCTAAGGGTACCTTATCACTGTTAGTTAGTTAGCTACTTGTTAGGTAGATAGCGCCCAGCCCACCGCACCGCAGTCAAAGATTAGTCGCTGATTAGCGTCATTGCTGTCGCTAATCAGTACTAGTACTATATAGAATCTGTATGTGATCAAGACAGATCGCAGTCAGATCTATATCAGTACATTAGGGTCCCCTTAGGCTCTACAAAAAATGCAGTGTTCGCCCAATCAGGCCTGATCTTGTGCCCACACTTGCGTTCAGTCTGCCCCACCTCAGTGACCGAAAAAAAAAATTCTGATCACTGCAAAAACACCGTAAAATCGATGGTGCGCTATAAAGATCACTTTTGAGCTTTTTGGATCTTTATTAGCGATCGCAGCTTTAGGGTCCATTCACACGTCCGTAGTGTGCTGCGGACCCACAAATTGGACAGGCTGCAGACAAGAATAGGACATGCTCTATCTTTTGTGGAGCTGCGGCCGGATGTTCCGGGGCCGAAACCCGGAAGTTCGTGGCCGCAGCTCCGCAAATGCTAATGCGGAGAGCACATAGTGTGCTCTCCGCATCACCGCCGGCCCCATTCACACTGAATGGGTCCGCATCTATTCCGCAGAATTGAAGTGAATGGGGCCTTACTTCGCAAGCACTCCTATATCCTTTCCCCTCTTTATTTTTTATTTTTTGCACATTTTTTGGCAGAGATTTTTTCATCCACATTGATTGATGCGAATGAAGAAATCTGTGCCGTTCATTTTATTTTTTTCAGCCCAGAGGCTGAATGGAAAAAAAAAATCTCATTACCCATATGCTCAATATATGGAGAATAGCAGAAACTCCTAATGCTGGCCATACATGTAATTATTGCGGACACCCTCAAATGCCAGGTCAGTACAAACACCCCACAAATGACCCCATTTTGGAAAGAAGACACCCCAAGGTATTCGCTGAGGGGCATATTGAGTCCATGAAAGATTTAACTTTTTGTCACAAGTTAGCGGAAAGGGAGACTTTGTGAGAAAAAAAAAAAATAAAATTTTTTTTCGCTAACTTGTGCCAAAAAAAAAAACTTCTATGAACTCGCCATTCCCCTTACGGAATACCTTGGGGTGTCTTCTTTCTTGGGGTCACATGTGGGGTATTTATACTGCCCTGGCATTTTAGAGGCCGTAAAGCCTGAGAAGTCTGGAATCCAAATGCCTAAAAATGCCCTCCTAAAAGGTACTCATTGGAATTTGGGCCCCTTTGCGCACCTAGGCTGCAAAAAAGTGTCACACATGTGGTATCGCCGTACTCAGGAGAAGTAGGGCAATGTGTTTTGGGGTGTATTTTTACATATACCCATGCTGGGTGAGAGAAATATCTCTGTAAATTGACAACTTTGTATAAAAAAATTTAAAAAGTTGTCATTTACAGAGATATTTCTCACACACAGTATAGGGATATGTAAAAATACACCCGAAACACATTGCCCTACTTCTCCTGAGTAAAGTGATACAACATGATTGACACTTTTTTGCAGCCAAGATGCGCAAAGTGGCCCGAATTCCAATGAGTACCTTTAGGATTTCACAGGGCATTTTTATGCATTTGGATTCCAAATGACTTTAGGGGCGGCTAAAAAACCAGGGCAGTATAAATACCCCACAAGTGACCCCGTTTTAGAAAGAAGACACCCCAAGGTATTCCGTGAGGGGTATGGTGAGTTCGTGTAAAATTTTATTTTTTGTCACAAGTTAATGGAATATGAGACTTTGCAAGAAAAAAAAAATAAAACAATTTCCACTAACTTGTGCCAAAAAAAAAATCTTCTATGAACTCGCCATGCCCCTCACGGAATACCTTGGGGTGTAAAGAAACATGACAGGTGCTCAGAAAGTCAGAGCTGCTTCAAAATGCAGAAATTCACTTTTTTGTACCATAGTTTGTAAACGCTATAACTTTTGCGCAAACCAATAAATGTACACTTATTGGATTTTTTTATCATGTAGCCCAATAAATTCTGACTCAAACTTGTATAGAAATGTAGTTATATTTGAACAATTTTACCAGAAATAGTTAAAAATACAATTTTTTTTTTTAGAAAATTGCGGTCTTTTTTTATTAATATCAGAAAAACGAAAAATCTCAGTAGCAATCAAATACCACCAAAAGAAATCTGTATTTGTGAGAAGAAAAGGAGGCAAAATTCATTTGGGTGCCAAGTTGCATGACCGAGCAATAAACCGTTAAAGTTGTGAAGTCCCGATTTGTAAAAAAGGGCCTGGTTACTAGGGGGGTATAAACCTGTGGTCCCTAAGTGGTTAAAGTTTGTGTAGTGCGTCCCACATACTGCAATTTACAGTGGCATTCGATCAGATAAATAAAATTTTTTGAGGAACAATTCATGTGGTGTTTCAGCGTGATTGTTTCCCCTGTGTTGTGTGCTATGACCGTGTTAACCTTATCTGTTACACTGTAGCAGCATAGACAGCATTTTATGTTACATTTAAAAGAGCCTGGTGTTGTCGTGGTGATGTTCTAAAAAAATTTTCTCAGGGACTCTAGGGCAAGATGGGGCTAGAATATTTTTTCAGGGTATGGGCCCGACGATAGGTCATTCTTGGATTTTTTGGGATGACCTTGTTCAGGATAGGGTCCTCATGTTGTATTGACCAGTGTCTCTGTAGAATGGATTTAATGGAATTATGATGGGAGTTATACCATGTGAGGAAATTTGTCTGAATGTTGGTCATTGTGGTTGTATTTTTTGTATTATCTCGTGGTTGTAGGCATTTTAACTGGCTGTTTTTCAGTGCCCGAGATTTAGAGTCCAGAATGAGCTTTTTGGGGTATCCTTTAGTTAGAAATCTCTCTTGTAATGTGGTCAGTTATTTTTTAGAGTGTTATCATTAGAACAATTTTTTCTGACTCTTCGCATCTGCCCGTATGGGATGTTTTTCTTCCATTGTGTGTAATGACAACTACTGAAATCCAGGTAGCTATTAGCGTCTACCTCCTAAAAGTGAGTACTGGTAATTATTTTATTATTAAGAGTTTGGATATGGAGGTCAAGGAAAACAATAGACGCCGGATCAGAATGTGAGTTGAAGGTCAGATTCCAGTTGTTGTGATTGAGATTCTCGATAAAGGTAGACAGTACGGATTGGCCCCCTTTCCAAATAAGAATGTCATCAATGAATCTTTTGTAGAAGACTATATGTTTATGTTCAAAAATGTCTTCATTGTATTCAAAAGCCCCCATGAATAGGTTAGCGTATGATGGGGCAAACTTGGTGCCCATATCTGTGCCGCAATTATGTAGATAAAAAGTGTTCCTATATTTGAAATAATTATGGGTTAAAAATAAATTCAAGGGAGTTGAAAATAAAGTTTCTTTGTGGGTTGGGTAGATACTGATCCTCAATTTAAAAACTTTAACTGCCTTTATCCCGAGTTCATGTTTAATGTTACTATATAACGCTGAAACGTCTAAAGTGACCCATAGGAAGATTGTTTCCCATTTAACATTCTGGAGTAGCGTGATCAGATGACTGGAGTCCCTGAGGTATGACGGGAGGTGTTTTGCGTATCTTTTAAGGGTTGAATCGACGTAAGCTGATAAATTTGAATCCTGGAGGATTATTGAGGAATTTATGAATTTTTGGTAGGATGTAGAAGTAAGGGATGGACGGAAAGTTTATTTTAAGGAACTGGTTTTCTTTTTTGTTTAGAACCCTTTCCTCTTTACCTTTGTCTAAAAGTTCATAAAGTGCCTTTTTAAAAACATCTGTTGGGTCACTACTAAGCGGTACATAATAGTTGGTGTCTGATAGTATCCGCAAGGCTTCTTTGTTATAGTCCTCTGAGTTCATGAATACTATACCTTGTCCAAATTTTTTATCACTATTGTGTTATTGGTCTTTAATTGGGTTATAGCTTTTCTCTGCGGTAATGTGAGGTGATGGACAATATTTTCTGTGCGAATCCGGCAGAATATTACGATTTCCAGTAGTCAAAAGGCTTGAGGTTCTGTCTTTTTTAAATAAATGATTGCTTTATATGTTCTTTATTAGTTTTTATTAGTTTTTGTATGTTGTATAATTTCTAATATACATTGTTATTTTTATTATTTTCTACTTATTTATTTCTGTTTTACACAAATCTGTTAGGGTTTTCAGATCTTTCAGGACAAGATTGTAAAAGGTTTCAAGAAACGGACCTCTATGTTCAAGAGGATAGAAAGTAGACCGTGGTTTAAAGGAAGTTTCGATTGGGTTTTCAAATTGATCTTGAATCAGATCTTCTATGTCTTGCTCTTCACCTCCCTCCCCCATTTCTCTATTTGGGATTTTACCTGTATAAAGGGTACCGGTTAGTTCTTTTGTTTGGAAATGTCTTTTTAGTGTCAATTTTCGTATTTTCGTATAAATCCACAAATAATTTAGAC
This sequence comes from Bufotes viridis, assembly GCA_033119425.1. NCBI lineage: Eukaryota > Metazoa > Chordata > Amphibia > Anura > Bufonidae > Bufotes > Bufotes viridis. Next base: position 56,973,749 of record CM065597.1, on the reverse strand, counting down.
ATATCAGGCCCCTTCGTGGGGCAGAATGATAAGCCTTTTGCTAGGACCTTAATCTCATGTAAGGCCTTGAGGCAGGGATCAATGGGGTACGGGGTGTTTATTTGGATAGATTGATTCTGGATTTTTTGTTTTCTGGTTTTGTGTCTTCTTCCCCCTCATCTGATATTAGTCTTTTGTTTTTTCGGGGGGTAGGGTGTATGGGGCTGAAGAACTGGGTTATTTTGAGATTTCGCTGTGGGCGAAGGTTCTGAAAAGGGTTGGGTTCAGTTACCGATGTTTGTGGTAGGTATGGAGATAATTGGATGCTGGAGAGGACTGGTCTTCCCCCTATTGGGGTTCCAGTGTATATAGACCTGTCTGAGAAGTTTGTGGGAAGGACCAAAAAGGGCTCCGGGCTTGACGAGTCATTACTGTAGGTGGATATATTTTCCAGACGAGCGGCTGGGAAGGTAGATAATCTCTGTTCGTCCAACGCTGAAGTTTCAGATGGTTGATTGTTGAAATGTTGTTGTTCTTGTGTTGGTGTATGGAAAAAAGTTACATCTGGGTGCGAGATGCCCTTTGGGCTGACGGATGGCCTGGATAGACAGGGGGATGTGTATGTGTATAATATGAAGGGGCTTGCGAAGTTGGTAGGCTCTCCGGTTTTGGTATATTTGGGTTCAGATATCCTAGGGGGTTCTCCGGTAGATCGGGAGATGGATCCACTCAGAGAGGATTATGGCCTGTTTCCTTATTTTTATTTATGTTTTTACTCATGTTAGTGAGTGGTGTAATAGAAAAGGGATGGGGGGTTGTATTTTTGGTATTTTGTAATGATGATGCTGTATTTCTGGGGGGGTTTAGAGTTTTTGAACGGGCGGGCACTTGGGTGGATAGTGCATCCCGTTTGTGGCCCCTGTATTGTCTATTCTGAGAGTTGGGTTTGGATAGGTTTTTCCTGGGTGTGAAGGAGGTCTCAGGTGGGGCATCACCTTTGGGTGCTGTGTTATTTGAGCGGCTGGAGCTATCGATTAAGGGTTGGCTGCGATAGAAAGTTCTGCTTTGGATGTTACCCATCAGGGGAGGTATATGTTCAGTCATATTTCTTTTTTGGGTAACTGCTTTCTTTTCTCTATGTCCGGTGGAATTATTTCCCTTGTTATTGCTATAGAAAAAATAGTGATTGATTTGTGGGGAATTGTATTGCCATTTTCTGATACGGTTAGTCTGGTAGTCGTGTACGTCACGTAGTAATTTTTTAAATTTTTTCCTGACTTCCATATATTCAAATTTCCTAAAATGATGTCTTGGGGGGAGGGGGAGTTTTTCCAAGTTTGTGGCTTGGAGGATGTTTAGTCTAAGCCCTTTAGACCCATTTTGTCTCACGTTTATGAAAACCTTAATGAGGGATTTAGAGCATTCGTCCACGTGGTTAAACCAGTCGGTGGTGAATGCTTCATCATTAAGAAATACCGGTTTAAAATTAATCCGTAGTCCCCTGGGGATTAGACCCAGTTTCAAATATAAGTGAAGAAAAAGGGAGTCTATTTGATGATGAATAAAATCCTTTAAGTCTCTAGTTAGAGTTCTATTTGCACCTGTGGGGTGGAGTTCTCTTTTCCCATCGTCTTGACGGTGGTTGTCCTTCTGTAGGTCAAGTTCCCATGTTATCAAGTCCTATGGGCTGAACCCCAAGCCTTTTGTCTACTGGAAATCGTAATATTCTGCCGGATTCGCACAGAAAATATTGTCCATCACCGCGTAAAGGATAAATGAGAAAGAGATCGCGCAAGACCTGAGGTCTATTTGCATGTGCCAAACACTCACCAACGCGGTACGTGAGGACTACTATCGCTTGGAGACTATTGACTTCTACAGATATAGAATTATCGAATAGAGCGACTTCGTGGTGTAAAAAGTAATGAGGTAAGACCGTTTGAATTTATCCGGCTGAATTCCTCAAAGATTGACAGTAATATTATTCCAGTGGGACAATCGCAGTAATATTATTCCAGCAAGACGCCGCTGGTGTGTTCATATAGCGGGATGCCGCTATACCTTGCTTTAGAGTTGTGTTCAAAATTATTCAACCCCCCCTGAAATTGAGTGTTTTGGCCAATTTGACATTGATTTTGATCATTTCAGTCATCTTGTTTACAATGAAATCAAAGAGGCACTTGTAAGTCATACAAATATAACATAACATTTTTAATGAAATAACCACAAATGTATTTTCTGTGCTCACATCATTATCAGTTTTATTCAACCCCCAAGTGACATTCAATCTTAGTACTTAGTACAACATCCTTTTCCAGTTATAACAGCTTTTAAACGTGAAGCATAGCTTGACACAAGTGTCTTGCAGCGATCTACGGGTATCTTCGCCCATTCTTCATAGGCAAAAGCCTCCAGTTCAGTCACATTCTTAGGCTTGCGCGCTGCAACTGCTTTCTTTAAGTCCCACTAGAGGTTCTCAATCAGATTTAAGTCTGGTGACTGTGATGGCCACTTCAAAATGTTCCAGCCTTTAATCTGCAACCATGCTCTAGAGGACTTGGAGGTATGCTTGGGATCATTGTCCTGTAGTACGGTGTTCATTTTAGGACATGGTCAGATATCATAGTCAACTATCAAAATAATGCCAGTGTGACACCTGACCCTGACACCTGACCCTGACACCTGACCCTGACACCTGACTCTGACACCTGACCCTGACACCTGACCCTGACACCTGACCCTGACACCTGACTCTGACACCTGACCCTGACACCTGACCCTGACAACTGAGTTTGAATTATGCTCTTCATAGGTCAGCGTCAAAGTGAGAATGAGTTATAGATATACTATGTATTTGTATGCAAAATCACATAGATGAATAAAATCCCAACCTGTCACTAAGCAGACTTGTAGCTCAGTGGTAGAGTACTTGCCTTGTGTCCAGTGAGCCTGGTTTCAAGACCCCTTTCAGCATTTAAAATTTTTTACATTTTATTAAGCCCTAGATATGAGGCAAATTGAAGTCCTGTGTGACGCTGATATCTGACTACTGACCTAAGTCAGGCGTCAGCCTCGCTCCTAATTTAAGGTTCATTCTACTTTTCATGTACTGTCTGGCATAGATGAATAAGATGCCTTCTGAACACTAACCAAGCTTATAGCTCAGTGATAGTGCACTTGTCTTGAGTATAGTGGGCCTGGGTTCAAGACCCCTTTCAGCCTTTAAAAATTTTAACATTTTATTAAGCCCTAGATTTGAGGCAAATTCAAGTAATGTGTGACGCTGATGTCTGACTACTGACCTAAGTCAGGCGTCAGCCTCGCTCCTAATTTTAGGTTCATTCTACTTTTCATATACTGTCTGGCATAGATGAATAAAATGCCACATTAACACTAGCCAAGCTTATAGCTCAGTGATAGTACTCTTGTCCTGATTCCAGTGGGCCTGGGCTCAAGACCCCTTTCAGCCTTTAAAAATATTAACATTTTATTAAGCTCTAGATATGAGGCAAATTCAAATCATGTGTGACGCTGATGTCTGACTACTGACCCAAGTCAGGCGTCAGCCTCGCTCCTAATTTTAGGTTCATTCTACTTTTCATATACTGAATGGCATAGATGAATAAAATGCCATGTTAACACTAAGCAAGCTTATAGCTCAGTGATAGTGCACTTGTCGTGGGCCTGGTTTCTAGACCCTTTCAGCCATTAAACATTTTTACATTTTATTAAGGCGTAGATATAAGGCAAATTCAAATCATGTGTGACGCTGATGTCTGACTACTGACCCAAGTCAGGTGTCAGCCTCGCTCCTAATTTTAGTTTCATTCTACTTTTCATATGCTGAATGGCATAGATGAATAAAATGTCATATTAGCAGTAACCAACCTTATAGCTCAGTGATAGTGCAATTGTTTTGAGTCCAGTGGACCTGGGTTCGAGACCATGCTCAGCTTTTAAAAAATTTAACATTTTATTAAGCCCTAGATATGAGACAAATTCAAGTTATGTGTGACGCTGATGTCTGACTACTGATCTAAGTCAGGCGTCAGCCTTGCTCCTAATTTTAGGTTCATTCTACTTTTAATATACTCAATCACATAGAAAAACTAATTCCTTCAACTTGCTGTCCAAACCTGACTAACAAAAACAAGGCATTTTATTCATCTATGCCATTCAGTATATGAAAAGTAGAATGAACCGAAAATTAGGAGCGAGCGAGGCTGACGCCTGACTTAGGTCAGTAGTCAGATATCAGCGTCACAGATAACTTGAATTTGCCTCATATCTACGCCTTAATAAAATGTAAAAATGTTTAATGGCTGAAAGGGGGTCTAGAACCCAGGCCCACTGAGCTGAAAACAAGTGCACTATCACTGAGCTATAAGCTTGCTTAGTGTTAACATGGCATTTTATTCATCCATGCCATTCAGCATATGAAAAGTAGAATGAACCTAAAATTAGGAGCGAGGCTGACACCTGACTTGGGTCAGTAGTCAGACATCAGCGTCACACATGATTTGAATTTGCCTCATATCTAGGGCTTAATAAAATGTTAATATTTTTAAAGGCTGAAAGGGGTCTTGAGCCCAGGCCCACTGGACTCAGGACAAGAGCACTATCACTGAGCTATAAGCTTGGTTAGCATTAATGTGGCAGTTTATTCATCTATGCCAGACAGTATATGAAAAGTAGAATGAACCTAAAATTAGGAGCGAGGCTGACGCCTGACTTAGGTCAGTAGTCAGACATCAGCGTCACACATTACTTGAATTTGCCTCAAATCTAGGGCTTAATAAAATGTTAAAATTTTAAAAGGCTGAAAGAGGTCTTGAAACCAGGCTCACTGGACACAAGGCAAGTATCTACCCCTGAGCTACAAGTTTGCTTAGTGACAGGTTGGGATTTTATTCATCTATGTGATTTTGCATACAAAAACATAGTATATCTATAACTCATTCTCACTTTGACCCTGACCTATAAAGAGCAAAATTCAAACTCAGTTGTCAGGGTCAGTTGTCAGGGTCAGGTGTCAGGGTCAGGTGTCAGGTGTCAGGGTCAGGTGTCAGGGTCAGGTGTCAGGGTCAGGTGTCAGGGTCAGGTGTCAGAGTCAGGTGTCAGAGTCAGGTGTCAGAGTCAGGTGTCAGGGTCAGGTGTCAGGGTCAGGTGTCACACTGGCATTATTTTGATAGTTGACTATGATATCTGACCATGTCCTAAAATGAACACCGTACTGTTGAAAGGTCCAACGTCTTCCAAGCCGCAGGTTTGTGACGGACTGCATCACATTTTCATCCAATATCTCCTGATACTGAAGAGAATTCATGGTACCTTGCACACGCTGAAGCTTCCCTGTACCAGTAGAAGCAAAACAGCCCCAAAGCATGATTGACCCCCCGCCATGCTTCACAGTAGGCAAGGTGTTCTTTTCTTCATAGGCCTTGTTCTTCCTCCTCCAAACATAGCGTTGATCCATGGGCCCAAACAGTTCTAATTTTGTTTCATCCGTCCACAGAACACTATCCCAAAACTTTTGTGGTTTGTCCACATGACTTTTGGCATACTGCAGTCGACACAGAGACAGCAAGGGGGTGCGCCTTGGAGTTCTGGCATGGAGGCCTTCATTACGCAGTTTGCGCCTTATTGTCTGAGCTGAAACTTCAGTACCCGCATCTGACAAATCTTTTTTCAGTTCCTCAGCAGTCACACGGGTACTTTTTAAGACTTTACGCTTCAGGTAGCGCACAGCAGTTGAAGTCAGCATCTTCTTTCTGCCACGACCAGGTAGCGTTTCAACAGTGCCCTTTGCCTTGAATTTGCAAATGATGCTTCCTATGGTGTCTCTTGGTATGTTTAACATCTTTGCAATCTTCTTATAGCCATTGCCCTTCCTGTAAAGAGAAATCACCTCTTCTCTTGTCTTCCTGGACCATTCTCTTGACATCACCATGTTCGTAAACACACCAGTAAATGTCTAGAAGGAGCTGAGTATCACAGTCATTTTAAATCTGCCTAATTGGTGCTTATTCTGCTTGATTGCTGCTCCTTGACATTCACAGGTGCTTTCAATACCTGATCAAAAACACTTGAATAAACCTCTGTTCTTAAGAGTGGTAGTCTTTAAGGGGTTGAATAATTGTGTCAATGAAGAAATCACAAAAAAAACATTTAATACTGTATTACAAAAACAATTGATGTCATTTTAGTTGCATTTGGTTCTTTAAAAAGTCCTTGTAAGATTTTATTCTGAACACAATTACAAATGTACACTAAATTCCCTAAAACCCTTTACAGCATTGGGGGTTGAATAATTTTGAACACAACTGTGTATAACTTTTTCTCATGTGGGACACTGAACAATTAGCCCCCAATTAGACATATACTGGACAGATTTCTGAACATTGCGAATATTGTTGTCTACATTTTGGGACTACTTTGCGTTATTAGTGGTATTAGTTATACGCATATTGCTGCTGCCACACTCCTCAAGACTTTTTCGCATTCAAATAAATTTAGAAAATTTCGCATTGGAATATATTGTGTAAATCTCTACCATTTATGCGAATATTGCTGCTACGATTCATTTATATCAATAGAGTACCTATATAGTATCATGCCATGTTGATGCCATTTTACTTTTAGATTTAACATAATATAATTATATGCCACTATTTAGTACCATATTACGTGTTTTGTTTTAGGTCAAAATAAATTTTATGTTATATTTTTGTGATATTTTTGTGATATTAAATCTCTAGATGGTTCAGATATCCTGAGAGTACCCAGTTTTTTTTCACAAATTTACTCAGTTTTATTTAGAGTGGACAGGGTCAGTCCACTTCACTGAGTGCACCTCTGTTTGGCTATTGGTTAATCCAGTGCGTCACATCTACAATTTGTAGAGATTTAAAAAAGGCAGATCAGGATGCAAGGACCCGAGGAGCGCCAGAAACCATGAGGACAGGGGTAGAAGGAAGGAGGCAGTTAAAGAAAGGTTCCCAAAGGATGGCTATTTAGCTATGTGGTGATGATTAAAGAAACATAGATGGATATTAGGAAAGGAAGAGATGTCTAGCTCCAAAAATAGTGGTAGGAAAATCTTGTATCTTTATTCTGTGGTAATAAAAACTTCCATACAGGATGCTAAAGTCAACTTGTTTCAGACCATCACATATGGTGATTGTAGCTGGTCTCCCTGAGATCAGCTATTGTCGTGTTTGAGTAGTCTCCGAGGCATTGCTCCCGGTTAGCCAGAATCCTACTCCGCACTGATGAGGGGCAACACCCCGAAACAGCTGTCTGCGGATAGATAACTGGCTTAGGTTTTCCCGTCACATCCTTAAAGCTTGTAAAAAAGCGGGATCTTGACATAGGGGCCACTTAATATGGTGGATTTGGTAATCTCTGTAATGGAGACACCCCTTTGCTCGGTTTTCCTTCCTTTGAGGGATATCTGGCTTTCATTGTGTTGTAGACCCATAACTGGGGCTTCACATTTATTTTGCATATTACTGTTTCCCAGGGAGCTTTGCACTTTGGATTGCTGTGTTGAGACTCTTAAATGAGGCTCCGTGGTGTTTTTTGTAGCTGGTCAACCTGAGATCAGCTATTGTTGTGTTTTCATCACATATTCAAGGTCCTTCCTCATGACATATCAAACCCCAAATGGATTGCTCCTTATGTGCTCCCCACACACCTGGCTCCATAATCATGAGATCATGTGACCAGTGGGAGCACACATGGAGCAATGACTGCACCAACACATCTTACAAAAATCACCAACATGCAAAAATACATTACTTCTAAAAGTCATATTCAGATATGGCATGCACAATGCAGACACATCCCACTTAAAAGAAATGAATGTATAGAAAAACAATGGCAAGGTTCACTAATATTGCAGAATCAGATCGTGTCTTTTGTTTAGACCATTTGGTTTGCAGGAATCAAGCTGGAAAATCCAGAAAGCTTCTCTGTTTAGAAGTTTCTTTCTGTAGTCACCTCCTCTGATAGGATTTTTAACTCTTTCAATCCCTTGTGCTACTAGTCCTGATGTATCTCCTCCATGTACTAACGCAAAGTGTAAGCTTGCCGCTGATACTTTGCGGCTTCGGTAGTGTGGGACATCAGAGATGTGCTTACGAATCCTAGTCTTGATTTCATTAACAGTGCAACCAACATATTGTAAATTGCAATACTTGCAGGTAATTAAATATACTGCATGTTTAGTGTTGCAGTTCAAATATGACTGGATCACATATTGCTTATTGTTCACAAAGCATCTAAAATGCCTATCAACCCTCGTGTGCTCACAGCATATACTCTTGCTGTGACCGCACTTGTAGCTCCCTTTACTGACCAGCCAAGAGGGTTTGTGTGTCACCCTCTTGTCCTGGTACAGACTAGGGCTGATCATATTACCCAGTGTGGGGGCTTTTCGTGCTATGAATTTCACCCCACTTGTCATAATATCCATCCATTGTTTATCACTAGCAAGAGTGGGTAAGTATTTTTTGATAATTTTGCAAATTACTGCAAATTCCTCACTGTATTGCGTGACAAAGGGGGTGAAGGTCTGTTTGGATACAGGCAAGCGATTACATTCAAATGATGGCTTTTTTGGAGGAAACACAAGTGATTTCCTGTCCAAAGTCGCAACTGCGTTTTTTGAGACAGAAACACATCTGTATGAATAGGATCTACGAACAAGTCTATTTGTAAGGTTATCAGCTTCTTGAAAAAAAATGATAGATGGATATTAGGTAGAATATCTTACTTTGAATAAAATGATGTCAAATGATCGGATAATCAAATACATTATAAACAATAAAAACAGTACAAACAACGCTTGTGGTTGTTGTAGTGGTACTCACCTCACCAGGAGGTGTAGTGTAAGATAAACTCAAGACACTTACACCTTAAACCCCTCCTCGCCGAGGTCGTCTGTAGATAGTGGATCCGCCTGATGGTCCCAAATGATGAACCGTGAGCCTCAGTATTCAGTCAGGTGGACTTTATTGAAGAAATAAGCTCAACTTGTTTCGGGGGTTAAGTACAATCCCCCTTCTTCAGGAGCAGGGTATATGGTGCAAACACTAAAATGGCTATATATAGGCAAATTCAAAAAATGGTGGCAGGGGAGGCATGTGACCTTCCAAACCGGAAGTACTGCCTCCTACTGGGCTAGAGGTTAAGCAAATAAAAACGTTTTTACTTTCAAAGGTATAAAACACATAATATCATATGATCCCCCCTCTCAGATGGTAGAAAAAGTTTACCCCCAATATCAGGACTTACTGGACGACTGGTAGGGAGAAATAGATTGGGGCCAGGAGGAGTTAAGAAGCCCCGAGCGCCACACTTCTGGTAAGTGGAACGCATGCCTTGTGTATTGCGCATGCGCTGGATCAAGTGTGTTACGCACATCTAATTGCGGAGGACCGGAAGAGGCTCAGCTGTGCGCTCCAAAGAGAACTGATGGAGCGCAAGCTGGAAGGGGAGGCAAGGGGGAGGTGCACGGCTATACCAGGAATGGCAGCCTGCGTTCCACATGGATGTGTGGAGCGCAAGCTGTCAGTGAAAGCAGGGAGGGGGCGGAGTCTTCATGTGGCATGAGACATGCCACATGAATAACGCCATAGCAGTGAATAAACAAAAAGGGGTTTAACTCCAATATTTGACTCCAATATAGGGAGCAAGTAGAGCCCCCCTGACAGAGTGGAAAGGGTGTCAGCAGTAAGTTTGTGTTGACATAACTGATTATTTTGCCCTTCCTCTGATTCGTCAGAAAAATAACCCCCAAAAAACGGATCCTGTCTTTTCAGCATCCGCCTTCATTCAGTCAGCATTTGGTCAGTAATCTATCAGTATTGCTAAAGCCCAAAAAAAAAACAGGATCCAAAACAAAGATAACAAGTGAACGGTAAATTTGCATGTCTTCTGTGTTTTCTACCCACTCCTGCTTTTGGCTACCAAATCATAAGCCAATTCTTATGCAAAATAAGGCCTGTATGACATGTTCCCTACAGCTGCTACATGGACAGGATCCCTTTTGCGTCTTATTTCTTCTTCCTTCTGACAGATCAGAAAAAGGGTCAAATAAATGATGTCAATCAGGCTAGAAAGGCAAAATAGTGTCTCAGTCATGGAGTGGGGAGGGTGGAAACAGCATGAGAAGTCCGCAGAGTGGCCCGATGACAGAGCGTTGAGGTGGCAGCAGCATAAAGAGACCACAGAGTGGCCCAGTAACATAGCGGTGAGGTGGCAGCAGTATGAGGAGACCACAGAGTGGTGATGTGGCAGCAGCATAAAGAGACCACAGAGTGATGAGGTGGCAGCATCATGAGGAGTACACAGAGTGACACAGAGTGGCCCAGAGTGGGGAGGTGGGGGGAAATACCAGTACCAGCTGAAGATGGTGGGTGGCAGTCGGAGCACCTGCAATCAGGTGTGGCATCAGGCGGACGGCAGCATCAGAATAGTACAGGTCTTTTTTGACAAAGTTTAGGTGTGGCACCATGGATGATCTAGTCTGATGCATTAGGCACTGGTTGAAAATCTTGTCTGATCCACGCCTGATTCATCTTCACAAAGGTCGGTTTCTCCACATCTTGGGACAGGCGAGTTCTCCTTGGGGTAACTATGGCCCCTGCTGTACTAAACACCCACTCTGATACCACACTGCTGGCCGGGCAGGAAAGCTTGTCCAGGGCAAACTCGGCCAGTTGCGGTTACAAATCGAGTGTTTGGCTGCCAAGTAGTCCAGGGGGTCTTTGATGTGGGGTGGCAGAGTGCACTTTAAGTATGCTACAACATGCTCTTTCATGTTCTGTTCTATGTCTAGCTGCTGCTGCTGGTGAGTAGTTTCTACAGTAGGCGGGTGAAGAAAACTGCTCATCAGCCACTTTAGACTTAAGTTGCTGCTGATGGAGCTAGTACTGTTCCTGCCCCCTCTTCCCTGGCAGCCATGGCAGTGGATCGTGAGTGCAGCGGGCCACCCTGGTCAGACCTGCGTGAGGATGGGTAATGGCACACACAGGCAGTGCCCAACTGACTACATAGGATGTCTCGATAGTAGTTCAGTTTGTCCTCTCTCTCAGCGGATGTGAAAAGGTCCCCATTTTGGACTGGTAGCAAGAGTCTAACATGGTGGAGAGCAAGTAGTTATCCCTCTGTCTAATGGTGACAATTTGGCTGTCACCACGCAAGCAAGTGAGCATGCATCAGGCCATTTGCGCAAGTGACTCGAAGGGACTCCATGCCTCCAACTCCACTGCATACTACCATGGTGCATCTGGGTCATCTGCCTCATCTTCCTCATCACCCTGTAGCTCCACATGCTACTCCTGCTCCTCCTCTCCTTTCACCTGTGTAGAAAAACCAGCCATTTCTTTACACATTGCTTGTGCTCGAATGTACTCCTCCTCTAGTTCAGCCCCCACAGAGCTTATGCAGCCATGAGATGTAGTCGCCACGTCTCCTGTCCCCTGGCCAGCCAGATTTAGCACCATCTGTTCCAGGACATTAATCAATGGAATGACGTTGCTCATCCCGTAGTCCTGGCAACTGACAAATAAAATGGCCTCCTCAAAGGGCCTGAGCAAACGGCAAGTGTCACGCATGAGCTGCCACTGGCTAACATGCTTTGCAGGGTATGAGTGTCTGAAGTGCATGGAAAGTTTCATGACCATTTTTAGGATGTCTTGCAGATAGGGTGAAGATTTCAGTAACCGCTTTACAACCAGATTGAACACATGCACCATGCAGGGTGCATGTCTCCGCCCTCCTTGACATAGCGCCGACACCATGTTCTTCCCGCTGTCGGTCACCATGGTTCCGATTTTAGTTTTCGAGGAGAAAGACAGAATTTGATTTCTTGATGAAGGACGCAGAGCAGTTCTTCCCCTGTGTGACTCAGTTCGCCCAGACAAACTAGGTGCAAAACAGCGTGACACTATATATACTGGAGAGTGAGTCTGGATCGCACATCCTCAACACTATGCTTTTGATATAACGACTGTCTCAGCATAATTACGTGGCATATCCGCCCAATTTGTAATACACTTCCTTGTCGCGGTAAGTGGGCCTATGCTCTTTGATCAAACCGTATACTAATGCCTCTTTTACACAGCATACTATGTATTATAAATTGGGCGGATATGCCACGTAATTATGCTGAGATAGTCGTTATATCAAAAGCATAGTGTTGGGGATGTGCGATCCAGATTCACTCTCCAGTATATACAGCGTGACACTGCCGTGCCCTGCACATGTGGTATGCTGGAGGAGCACTGTGAATTGTCCCTACAGTGGAGGCAGAGGACACAGTGGAGGATGAGGAGGCAAGGGCGGAAATCAGTTCTTTGAAAGGTGCAGAATCAACCACTTGAAAAGGGAGGGACTGCAGCACCAGCAACTTGGACAGGAGCACATTCAGCCAACGGCGTGCACGCATACTGTTGTCTCTTGGTAATCGCTTCGGTGATCAATTGCTGACGGAATGACTGACGAGGAGTAGGAGCATCAGGACCAGCAGATGATGGGAAGGACAGACAGCTCCCTTTGGCTGAGGTGGTGGAGCCTTGACTACATGAAATTGGATGTGTGCCACTGGTTGCTGCAGCCATTGCTGTGGCAGGCTGGACCACCATATTGAAGCTACAGTTCACTCAGGCCACTTTATGGTGACGTTGCAGGTGTTGACGCTACGCTTCAGCTTCTGCCCACAAATACCTGGCAAATTCTGCCCACAAATTCGGCCAAGTATGGCATTTTCCCCACAACACTCTGCACTGACTACCTGCTACTGCTGCCTCCTTGAACCCCTGCTACTTTCCGGGAGGTACGCTCCAGCGAAGCCAGTAGTCTACCGTGCAAACATTTTGCTCCCGAACTCGCACTGCTGCCACCCTGCTGACTCACGGCCATGCTACCACGCGCAAGCTGCCACCCTCTTCTCCGGTTGATGATAAAGCCCCTTCTTCACCCGGTTCCCCCTCAAAGGTCTCAGGGCCAGGAGCCTGACCACTCGCAACACCTGCTCCCACTCGACTTTCCTCATCACTACTTGCCCACCTACCAGAGGAAGCGACAGATGTCTACTCCAATTTATAGCTTGGCAGTAGTAGCTGCTGACTGTCCTCTAGTAGCTCGTCCTCGCTGAAAAGTCGAGCTGAGCCTACGGCATATAATTCTTCTCGCGCTGAGGGAACTGAAAATGACAGACAGGTTGGCAGCACAGGGCCTGCTTACAGGCCATGCCAACTAAGCGTCATGTCAGAGGAACACACCGTATCTGATGTATCTGATGTCACTTGGGACGAAGTCGAAGACCAAGTCAACCATTCAAGCACGGCTGGGTTTCTGGTCAAGACACGACCGCTAGATGACTCTGGGAAATTAAGCCTCTTGTTGCAACTCCTGCTGCCACCCCCCCCCTTCTTCTGCTGCTACTTTTGCCTGCAACAGAAACATTTTGGCCACTGCCTGTTCCCTTTGAAGGATCTTCTGTCACTTGTCTGTCTGACATACTGTAAAATAAATGAATTACATTAAATTAAATGTAAATTAATACACCCCAAAACAGGCTGCATCACAAAAAAAGAAATTCACCACTAATCGGCTAATAGAGACTAATTAGAGGCTAATTAGATTTCCTATTTGTACACCCCAAAACAGGCTGTATCACAAATAAAAATTCACTACTGAATGGCTAATAGACGTTTATTCAGTCGAATAATACAGAAGAAATTCAGCAATTCTGTGACCGGTGCTTCCCATTTCACTGCTGCAGTCCTGGGCTCTGTCTGTGTGGGTGCTGTTGTTCTGGATCCGCTCCACAGCTTGCTCTCAGCCCTGGCCACAGCATGCTTGCTGTTTGTTCCTGCTGTACTTCCTTAAGGGCCAGCATGAGTCACTTCCTGGGCTTTGTGGCTTAAGTCATGTGACCTCGCTGACCTATCGTAGCCCTCCTGTAGAAATTTCCCCACAGAATGATAATGTAAGTTCATCGCAGAACGGTTTAAAAGAAATACTTATTTTTCCAAATAATAAAACCCTAAAATGGCTGTGTGACAATGTAAATTCATCACAGAATGGCTAATAACAAATACTTATTTTTGCTATTAATAAAGCACAACAATGGCTGCATGACAAGGTAAACTTACCGAACGGCTAATAAGACGTATTCTTTTTCCTATTAATACACCCCGTAAATGGCTGTAGTACAATTTAACTTCACCGCAGACCGGCTAATAAGACATATTTTTTTTCCTATTAATACACCCCCCAAATATACCAAATAACTATGGATTTAAAGTAAATCCCAGAGACCACTACATAAATGCACATCCAATAGTATAATAATTAATTTTATTAGAACAACACTGACACAACACAGATTAAAAATTGTATACAATATAATCTGGCAATAGCGATAAATATGACCAACGCCAATGCAGAATTGACCACAAAAACAAATATTCCCAAGGCCTTCTTTACTAGATATAGAAGAATCACTTCAAAATTTATATGGAATAACAAACGTAGTGGGCTCTCATATAAACTCCTTACTAGGCCCAAACGCGCCAGTGGCACTAGCCTCCCGGACTTAGAAAAATATTACAAGGCAGCCTCTATGACCAGGTCACTAGAATGGTGCGTCTTTCCCATTAGGAAAAAATTGATTTCCATTGAAAGAGACCTTACCAACACCAGTTTACCTACCTTGCTTTGGAAACCCCCAAATCATAATAGACTACTAAAAAATTTGAAAACCTCTCTAACTAAAGAGGCGGTTAAGAAGTGGCATTCATTGAATACTTCTCTTAACCTTATACCAGGCTTGTCGTTGGATTCCCCTTTATTCAGTATTATACCTAAGACTTGGACATTTTGGACAAAAGTGCTTAGTGATTCATTTCGAGGAGATTTCATCCCTATAAAATCAATCTGGGTTAAGGGGAAACTCATCAACAAATTAGAGCTAAGCAAATTACTCTCAACGTCCTCTATCCCAAACCGACAATATGTTAAACTTAGCTTCCTTCTCAAAGACTTAGACCTTTCCCAGCCTCTCACATCTGAGAATAGATGGATGACACGAATGATTCGCGAGGGATCTGTTACCCCACACCTACTTGCAAAATGTTACAAATTAATCAACTGTCCAGCTACTGAACCCCCTTTCTGCGAGAAATGGAAAAAGGAATTACGTCATGGTCTTTCTGAGTCTCAGAAACTACTAAAGATCAGAAACGCTCTCTCCAACTCTCCATCATGTGTCTACCAAGAGATGCAATAAAAATTGACAACTAGATGGTATAGGACCCCTATTCTGCTTCATAGGTTTATCCCAGAAATTCCAGACACATGCTGGAGGTGCGGAGATGGCAAAGGAGACTATGGGCATATTTGGTTCCACTGTTCAGTTTTAAATTCCTTCTGGTTGGGAATTCAGAAGATTATAAACTGCACTTTTGATACAAATGTTGTTCTTTCATTAAACTTGGTATTGTTCAACATGTATGATACGCATCAACAATGCGTTAAATCAGATCTATGTACATTTATCCTCAACTCCGCTAAGATATTGATCCCAAGAAAATGGTTACAAAACACCCCTCCGTCGATATCAGACTGGTTGGTGGAGTTCAACAAGGTGACTGACTTCGAAAAGCGGAGATGGAATGCCAATTTCAAAGCTGACAAATTCGAACGAATATGGAAGAAGTGGTTCCAGTTTACAGCAAAGAACTCTAACTCCTCCTTTATACAAGGACTCTGATTATTATGTCCTAATTTTCTCTTAATGATTAATGTGAAACACAGTGTTAGATCAGATTACTATAAACTGAATATTCTAGCCTATACCCTTGTTCCCTTCCCCTATACCCTCCCCTTTCTTCACATCATTGTTTGTTAGATGTCTATAATGTGTGATTTTTCTCACTTTTGGTCTTTGGCTATCTTTGGATTGTTCACTTTAAGACTATCTTACTGTATGCTTTCATTCAAACTGTATCTCCTTATGAATCAAAAAAAATTCTCAAAAATAAACATAATTTACAGAAAAAAAATAAAATAAAATAAGTATAGACCAATATAAAGCCCATGTCTCATCAAGTAAAGTATATACACAAATGATGGTGTAGCATCAAGCAGTCAATTATCACGCATGATCAATCACATATAAATACCATATCTAGAATCAAGGGCTGGTCAGGTGGATCTGTACAACATAAAATACGACCCACGCTTATTGCCGGCACGTCCGGCTTCCTCAGGAGTGTAGAGTCATGTGGCAGGATGTCCACTATATATATATCAGATATCTTAATTCATAACAATAAACACCTGTAATAGTGTGTACCTGATGTAGTAAATCGATATGTGCCTGGCGTATCCGGGTTCCTACTGCGCTTGCGCGATATGGCCATGAAGCTAGGAGCAATGCGGTGCATGTCCAGAGGCGGCCGAAATGGAGCATGGGAGGAAACACGTGACCGGACATGGCACTGGTGGAATGCATGTATGCGCTCCATGAGAGCGAGGTACCGGAAATGGCAGAACTGCGTACACGCAGAATCAGATAGAAATAGACAGCAGGATCGCAATAGCGGCAAAGGGGAAAGTTTTTTTAAAGGCACCATGGAAACATCACATAAAAGATTGAAATTAGTATTAGCAAACCCTAACAAAATGGAAGTGCAAGTGCTGTGTGTTATCAATATATACTGGCATCATTAAAGTGCAAGTGCTATGTTTTATGGATACATGTTGACATCATTAAAGTGCAAGTGCAAACCAAAAATAGAATAAAAATCCAAAAACGCATATACTGCAAATTCATGTAATAAAAAAAAGAATTATATAAAATAATAAAAATAATGAATAATAATAAAAATATATAAATAATAATGAAAAATATATATGAGGGTCAAGTATAATAAAATTTATCTCCAACCCCCCCCACTGAGCCCTCCTATGTGGCGGTGCAGCCTGCCTCCTGTGTAATAATTATTGGTGGCCAGTGGTTAGCAGAGTGTTAGCACATTGCTGACACTCTGCTAAAAACGGCTGGCATCTGTGCTTGTACAAATGCCAGCCGTTTAACCCCTTCCATGCTGCGGTCCGTATGGACCGCGGCATGGAAGGGGTTAACAGGGAAGGAGCTCCCTCTCCCATCGGGGGGCTGCTGTGCCTTTTCAGACCCCCAACAGGATGGGATTGCAGAGGGAGGGAGCTCCCCTCCCTCCCCATCACCCGCTGCTGTGTTTTGGCAGTGAGTGATGGTCACCATGGCAACAGAATGCCTTCAGAGGCATCCTGCTTGTCATGGTAATAGTAACTCTGATCAGACTTCTGCTAAAGGCAGAAGTCTGACCAGACAGTGTAAAGTACAAAATACAGTACAGTACACTATTTAGTGTACTGTACTGTATTATTCTGACATCAGATCCACTGGATCTTCAAGAACCAAGTGGGTCTGGGTTAAAAAAAGGTAAAATAAAAGTAAAAAAAAAGTAAAAATAAAAAAACACATATCACTGAATAAAAATAAAAAAAATAAAATGCACTAAACATATTAGGTATCACCGCGTCCGTTAAAACCTGCTTTATAAAAATATCACATGACCTAACTCCTCAAGTAAATACAGTAAAAAAATAAAAATGGTGTAAAAAAAGCAATTTTTTGTCAATAACAAGCGATCAAAAAGGCGTATGCCCCCCCAAAATATTACCAATCAAACCGCCATCTCATCCTGCAAAAAATTATCCCCTAGATAGCACAATCGCCCCCAAAAAATATGGCTCTCAGACTATGGAGACACTAAAACATTATTTTTTTTTTCTAAAATGCTGTTATTGTGTTAAAGTAAAATAAATAAAAAAACAGTATACATATTATGTATTGGCGCGTCCGTAAAACCTGCTCTATAAAAATATCACATGATCTAACCCCTCAGGTAAATACTGTAAAAAAATAAAAATAAAAACTATCTTAAAAAAATCATTTTTGTCACTTTACATTACAAAAACTGTAATAGCAAGCGATTAAAAATGTATATGCAGTCAATAGGTTCCAATCAAACCGTCATCTCATCGTCATCTTAAAATGATACCCTACATAGGACAATCGCCCCAAAAAATAAAAAAATATGGCTCTCAGACTATGGAAACATTAAAACATGATTTTTTTTGTTTCAAAAATATTATTGTGTATAACTTACTGTAAATAAATAAATAAAAAGTATACATATTAGGTATTGCCGCGTTTGTAACAACCTGCTCTATAAAAAAAACACATGACCTAACCCCTCAGGTGAGCAAAGAAAAAAATAAAAATAAATAAAACGTGTCAAAAGTCATTTTTGTCACCTTATATCACAAAAGTGTAATAGCAAGCGACCAAAATGTCATATGCACCCCAAGATAGTGCAAATCAAACCGTCATCTTATCCCGCAAGAAATGAGCCTCTACATAAGACAGTCGCCCAAAAAATAAAAATGTAAAATTATGGCTTTCAGAATGTGGAGACACTAAAAAATATTTTTTTTTCAAAAATGCTTTGTTATGAAAAACTGAAACAAAAAAAACCCAAAGAGTAGTCATATTTGGTATTGTCGCATCCGTAAAAACCTGCTCTATAGAAATAGCACTCAATCTAACCTGTCAGATCAACAAAGTAAATAACAAAAAATAAAAACGGTCCCAAAACAGCTATTTTTTTTCTAATTTTCAAATTTTCTATTTTAATCCTTTTTTCCAGTAACAAAGCAAGGGTTACAGCCAAACAAAATATTTATTACCCTGATTCTGTAGTTTGCAGAAACACCCCATGTGTGGTCGTAAACTGCTGTATGGCCAAACGGCAGGGCATAGAAGGAAGGGAACGCCATATGGTTTTTGGAAGGTAGATTTTGCTGGACTAGTTTTTTGACCCATTTGAAGCCCCCCTGATGCACCCCTACAGTAGAAACTTAAAAAAGTGACCCCATTTTGGAAACTACGGGATAAGGTGGCAGTTTTGTTTGTACTATTTTATGGTAAATATGATTTTGGTTGCTCTATTTTACACTCTTTTTGAGGCAAGGTAACAAGAAATCTCTTCCTGCACTAAGCAAACACCAAACAGAACTTGTTGCCCAGCCAGGAGGTGGGACACACCACACAAAATATATAGCAGGGCTGATTAGCCCTTTAGTCAAGCAGGTGCCAATGGAAACCTAGGAGCATTCTTGCAGTGCTGCAGAGAATATCAGAATACAAAAGTAAAGGAGGGATAAACTAAAGATATGTTTCACAATTAGGGTCATGGTGAAAGCAGCAGGCACAGATTCGTGGCTTGGCACCCAATCCCAGAACAGGGGATTTAACTCTTCTCCCAGCTGCCAGTGATTGCATATATGTCCTTGAATAGTTTGCATCTTTGTGCTTTGTACTTTAACTCTACACCTGCATGTTTTGCTTCTATGTACTGACCATGCCTAGTTTCCAAGCATGGCTACTTTCTGGAGAAACCTCTTGCCTGCTGAATTCGCTTCTACAGATCCTCCTGGTATTCTGACTATGAAATTACTGGATTAACCCTTCATCTGCTATTTGAGCTCTATATCGCTCCTCTTATCTTGCTTGTCTACTACTCTTTGCACTCCAGAATTCTGGTAGGTCTTCTTCTAGCGAGCTTGCACCAGTTTTATGTTGCCTTACTCCACAGAATATCAATGCTTTTTTAAGTAATTGTGTAATAGAAATATGTGTTAACTGAAAGTCAACAAGAAATATTTAGTTTGTATTTGCCTTCTCACATCTCCTAATTAGATTTATTGAATGCAGTAAAAGATACATCTATTTGCCATGAAGTTCTGGCAACAAGAGAGGAACAAGATGCACTATAAACCCTATGCAACCTTTTTGATGAACAATATAAACCTTTGACAAGTAAGTTCCTTCTTCAAGAGTTAAAAAAATTACAGCTTCTATCTATGCACCTGGACATCAATCTATTTGTTAAATTGGTAGTCAAAGAGTTTAAGCAGGTTGTACCAACAATATGGGAAGACAATTGTACTGTGACCATTGGCGTGCCTAGAGTGTTTGGCACCCGGGGCAGGTCCTTTCTCTAGCACCCCCCACCCCCTCACAGTAGTATTGCCCTTTTGTACAACCTTCACAGTAGTTTAGAGTAGATTAGACCTCCAGACCCCCAATCAGACCCCCATTTGACCTCCAGACCCCCAACCAGACCCCCATTAGACCTCCAGACCCCCAATCAGACCCCCATTAGACCTCCAGTCCCCCAATAAAACCCCCATTAGACCTCCAGACCCCCCAGTAAAAACTCTAGACCCCCCAGTCAGACCTCCAGACCAACCATTAGACCACTCCAGACCCCCCAGTCAGACCTCCAGACCCCCCAGTCAGACCGACCATTAGACGACTCCAGACCCCCCAGTCAGACCTCCAGACCCCCCAGTCAGACCTCCAGACCGACCATTAGACCACTCTAGACCCCCATTAGACCTCCATATCAGACCTCAGATCAGACTGTAAAATAACAAAGTAACTTACCTCTCCTGTCGCCACTCTCCCTATCCTGGCTGTCTTCTCTTCTCAGGGCCCGCGCTGCAGTCACCTGACCTCCTGCAGCATCAGGTCAAAGTGCGCTCTGTACGTCCTGATGTGGGGTGAAATTGCAGCTCCCTGTCATTGCACCCACTACTTACAAAGAAATGCACTTCATGACAAAGTAATTCGTCACTAAGCAAAGATTGTTGTACAATTCGGTCATTGAGCCGAATTAAATTCCGCAAAACTTTACTAATTTCTCATTACTGTATATTTCTGTAATCATGGCTATAGTACGTTAATACTTTTATTATGAATTGGTTATCATTACTCTTATATGATTTGATCACTTATTTATTTAGTATAGGTATTATTGATACAATGAATTATTCCTATTTATTTATTTTAAGCCATACATTGTTTGATATTATTGTATTCATGTAACTATGAGTATACTGCTTGATTTTATTTATTAATTTGTGATCATGTTCTTTTACTAGTTTTATTGACACTTTTGGGCACTTCTTTGCATGTTCACTGAGCACTTCTCACAGCACACTTTCACTTATGTGAGTTTTTGTTTTTCACTAGTTTTTTATTGCTTTCAGTTTTCAGTTATATGGGTTCATGTAATTTTTCATAATTATTATACACACTGTAAAGGATCGTGTACTTGCGGTGGCAATGAGAGACTTTCAGACTTCGGGGGTTCAAATAGAGCTTTATTTGGGGCATAGTGAGTCCGGCAATGTGCTTTCCGCATTTTGCAGATCCGCACATTGCCAGAACTATATAGAAAATGCCTTTTCTTGTCCGCAATTGCGGACAAGAATAGGACATGTTCTATATTTTTGCGGAACAGAAGTGAAGACCCGTAAGTGCGGATCCGCAATTCCTGATCCAAGTGGGACAAAGTCTATCCCCATAGAAATGAAAGGGTCCGCAATTCCGTTCCGCAAACAAAGTTGCGGACGTGTGAATGGGGCATAAGGGTCACTTATCACCACCAGTTAGTTAGCTACTTGTTAGGTAGCTAGTGCCCAGCCGACCGCACCGCAGTCACTGATTTTGGCAGAGATTTTTTCATCCACATTGATCGATGCGAATGAAAAAATCTGTGCCGTTCATTTTTTTTCTTTTTTCAGCCCAGAGGCTGAACGGAAAAAAAAAATCTCATTACCTGTATGCTCAATATAAGGAGAATAGCAGAAACTCCAAATGCTGGCCATACGTGTAATGATTGCAGAGACCCTCAAATGCCAGGGCAGTACAAACACCCCACATGTGACCCCATTTTAGAAAGAAGACACCCCAGGGTATTCCGTGAGGGGTATGATGAGTTCATGCAAAATTTAATTTTTTGTCACAAGTTAGTGGAATATGAGACTTTGTAAAAAAAAAAAAAAAAAAAATTTCCGCTAACTTGTGCTAAATTTTTTTTTTCTGTGAACTTGCCATGCCCCTCAAGGAATACCTTGGGGTGTCTTCTTTCCAAAATAGGGTCACATGTGGGGTATTTATACTGCCCTGGCATTTTAGGGGTCTTAAAGCGTGAGAATCCAAATGCGTAAAAATGCCCTGTGAAATCCTCAAGGTACACATGGGAATTTGGGCCCCTTTGCGCATCTTGGCTGCAAAAAAGTGTCACACATGTGGTATCGCCGAACTCAGAAGTAGGGCAATGTGTTTTGGGGTGTATTTTTATATATACCCATACTTTGTGTGAGAAATATCGCTGTAAACAACAACTTTTTAAATATTTTTATACAAAGTTGTCAATTTACAGAGATATTTCTCTCACCCAACATTGGTATATGTAAAAATACGCCCTAAAACACATTGCCCTACTTCTCCTGAGTACGGCGATACTACATGAGTGACACTTTTTTGCAGCCTGGGTGCACAAAGGTGCCCAAATTCCAACGAGTACCTTTAGGTTTTACATGGCTGCTCACAATTTAGCCCCACCCAAAATGCCAGAACAGTACAAACACCCCACAAATGACCCCATGTTGGAAAGAAGACACCCCAAGGTCCTTGCTGAGGGGCATAATGAGTCCATGAAAAATGGAACTTTTTGTCAAAAGTTAACAGAAAGGGAGACTTTGTGAGAAAAAGCAATAAAAAATCAATTTCCGCTAACTTGTGCCAAAAAAAAAATCTTCTATGAACTCGCCATGCCCCTCACGGAATACCTTTGGGTGTCTTCTTTCCACAATGGGGTCACATGTGGGGTATTTATACTGCCCTGGCATTTTAGGGGCCCTAAAGCGTGAGAAGAAAAATGCGTAAAAATACCCTCCTAAAAGGTACTCATTGGAATTTCGGCTCCTTTGCGCATCTTGGCTGCAAAAAAAGTGTCACACATGTGGTATCGCCGTACTCAGGAGAAGTAGGGCAATGTGTTTTGGGGTGTATTTTTACATATACCATACTTTGTGTGAGAAATATCGCTGTAAACAACAACTTTTTAAATATTTTTATACAAAGTTGTCAATTTACAGAGATATTTCTCTCACTCCAACATTGGTATATGTAAAATACGCCCTAAAACACATTGCCCTACTTCTCCTGAGTACGGCGATACTACATGAGTGACACTTTTGCAGCCTGGGTGCACAAAGGTGCCCAAATTCCAACGAGTACCTTTAGGTTTTACATGGCTGCTCACAATTTAGCCCCACCCAAAATGCCAGAACAGTACAAACACCCCACAAATGACCCCATGTTGGAAAGAAGACACCCCAAGGTCCTTGCTGAGGGGCATAATGAGTCCATGAAAATGGAACTTTTTGTCAAAAGTTAACAGAAAGGGAGACTTTGTGAGAAAAAGCAATAAAAATCAATTTCCGCTAACTTGTGCCAAAAAAATCTTCTATGAACTCGCCATGCCCCTCACGGAATACCTTGGGGTGTCTTCTTTCCACAATGGGGTCACATGGGGTATTTATACTGCCCTGGCATTTTAGGGGCCCTAAAGCGTGAGAAGAAAAATGCGTAAAAATGCCCTCCTAAAAGGTACTCATTGGAATTTGGGCCCCTTGCGCATCTTGGCTGCAAAAAGTGTCACACATGTGGTATCGCCGTACTCAGGAGAAGTAGGGCAATGTGTTTTGGGGTGTATTTTTACATATACCCATGCTGGGTGAGAGAAATATCTCTGTAAATTGACAACTTTGTATAAAGTTGTCATTGTTATTTTTACTTTTTGTCAGAGCTGCTTCAAAATGTGGAAATTCACTTTTTTGCACCATAGTTTTTAAACGCTATAACTTTTACCCAAACCAATAAATATACACTTATTGGATTTTTTTTATCAAAGACATGTAGAACAATAAATTTTGCAAAAAATTTATATAGAAATGTAGTTTTTTAAAAAACAAATTGCAACAGAGAGTGAAAAATGTCATTTTCTAGCAAACATTTCGGTCATTTTTGATTAATAGCAAAAAAAGTAAAAATGTCAGCAGCAATGAAATACCACCAAATGAAAGCTCTATTAATGAAAAGAAAAGGAGGTAAAATTCATTTGGGTGGTAAGTAGCATGACGGAGCAATAAACGGTGAAAGTAGTGTAGTGCGGAATTGTAAAAAGTGGCCTGGTCATTAAGGGTGTTTAAGCTAGGGGGGCTGAAGTGGTTAAATCGCTTGGTGCGATTTTTTTGGCCTATTGTTTGAGCTTTCCTGTAAGACACCCTAAATCCTTCTGATAATATGTGGTGTCATTTTTCATCTTCATAAAGTATTTGTATATATTTGCAAATTAAAGAGCGGGGATTATATTGTAAATTAATTGTTGGTGTAAACTTGCTTTTATTTTTGTTCCCGTTTTCATTATGTTCTTTTGTTAAAAGCTCATGTCGTGTTAACTTGTTAACGGGCAGTGGCTTGTTTTAGCATCCAATTAGGGTAACCCCTGGTGGACAATCTATTGTGTATAGCTTTCTGTTCACATTGGTAGTTTTTTTCTGTGCTGCAATTACGTTTGGCTCTGATGATTTCACCAGTGGGAATAGCTTTCAAAGTAACTTTTGGATGGTATGTACCTGCTTGAAGAATTGTACTACCTAAAATGGGTTTTCTATATATAGCTGTGATGAACTCCTGATTTGGTATACTCCTGTAATTTTAGGTCTAAAAATTTAATTTCATATTAATTTACAGTATGGGTAAATGCAAGATTGTAAATCTTGTAAATGCAACATCTCCCTGCCAAATAAATAGCAGGTCATCAATGTATCTGCCGTACCACCTAATATTCTCCAAAAAAAGGATTATTTTCATTATAAATATTCATTGTCTCTCAGTAAGCCATGGCCAAATTGGCCAGGGAAGGAAAGTATTTCACACCCAAAGGGACACCAGTGTTTTTTTAAAAATAGGTTCATTAATAAGTAAAAAGTCGCTTTGTTTTTGGTTAATGACCCCCAAATCTAGACCTTCAGATAATAAGATTGTTATTTGTTTAAATAGATTTTAGTGGGGTCATTTGTCGGGGTTTCATAAATGAGTGGCTCATTCAACATACTCATGATTTACTCCCTATATTGCACAGTGTCCATCGCAACCACAGTACCTCCTTTATCTGCCATTTGTACAGTGACAAAGGACTCATTCTGTAATTGTAATAAATTTAATAATGCAAGTTTTTTAGCTGGTGATATAAGTTGTGATGGACATGTGCAGCATCATATTTGGAATGCAAATATTTGATCTCCCTAATCAATACGGTTTGGAAACAGTCTATGGATTCCACCCTAGAATGTATTGGGTAAAAACCCCTATTGGTTTTCTTGAAATCCATGGACATGTTCACATTAGGGTTAGTGTGGCGAACACCATCATCCAAATTTTCTAAATTAATTACCGATAATTGCTCTAAAAATTCCATATATTTTGATAAACATTAACTGATTGTTCACTAGTGTGCTCCGCATCTGCGGCAAAATCCTGATTGTCAAAAAAATGTCTCCTGATTGTTAGATCCCTAATAAATTTGTGAATGTCTTTTATGATACCCAAAATATTAGGAGCATTAGTAGGTGTAAAATTTAAACCCAAGCAGAGGACTTCAATTTGATGTTTGATGAGTTCATAGGAAGACAAGTTCCTGACTTGTAATGCTGGTGTCTGGTTTATTTCTTCCTGTGCTGTTGGCGTGTAATTACACCTGTTGCGATTTCTATGTTTATATCCTGCTCTCCTCCATTTTTTGGAGTGTTGTTAGATGTTTGTTTTCTTAATGGCTTTGGATTCTAGCATTTGATGTTCCAGTTTTATAAAAGACATATGCATTGTGCATCTTTAGTATTCTGTTCACCAAATATAGACAATAGTTTATCAAGTCTTGTAACCAAAAGCCAGGAGTTAGTAAACCTCTGGGGGGCCCGGCAGGAGTAGCAATATTTATATTTGTTACTAGCAGTAATGAGTGAGCGAGCTCGGCACATGGCGGTGCTCGGCCGAGTACTTCATGTGCCCGAGCGAAATGCTCGAGTCTCCACCCCGCACGTTTCGCAGGTTTTAAGCAGCCAAAAAAGGTGCAGGTAAGTACTGCCCTCACTGTAATGCCAGTAGCCATGTTGGCTGCTGGCATAACAGTGATTGGCTGGCCATGTTCGGCTCAGATGTAGACAGGAAAAGCAGAGCATACGAAGGGAAAGACAGTGTAGGGAGCGATTTTCACAGTTTTTATTCAGAGAAAGCATTTCTAAGACCCAAAGTCCTTTTAAGTACAACTGTGTGTGTGTGTGTTTTAGAGCAGCAATCTATTTATCTCATGCAGTCTCAGGGTTTTTACTACCAAAAGCTTTTCAACAACCCCAAAGTCCTTTTAAGGGCTACTGTGTGTGTTTGACAGCAGCAAGATATTTTTATTTTATACCTCTTAGTGACATATACTGTACATCATCCGCAGACTGTGTCTTTAATAATCTGGGCCACATCTAGTGTCCATAATCTGTGGTGTTCTGTAACCAATACTGTAGAACATCTGCAAACAGTTTCTATATTACAAAATCCAATAATTTGGGCCACATCTAGTGTCCATAGTGAGTGGCTTTGTGTAAAAAATACTGAACTACATCGGCAAACAGTGTCTGTATTACAAATTCCAATAATCTGGGTCTATTATAGCATCTATAATCTGTGGTGTTCTCTAGCCAATACTGTACTACACCAGAAAACCAATAATCTGGGCCTAATACGGTGTCCATATTCTGTGGGTTTCTGTGACATATACTGTCCTGCATCCGACAACAGTGTCTGTATTGCAAATTCCAATAATCTGGGCCTGATATAGTATCTATTTTATGTGGGTTTCTGTAACATATACTGTCCTGCATCCAAAAACAGTTCCTGTATTGCAAATTCCAATAATCTGGGCCTAATATAGTGTCCATATTGTGTGTCTTTCTGTGACAAATTCTGTACTACTGTGACATATACTGTCTTGCATCCGAAAACAGTGTCTGTAGCACAAATTTAAATAATTTGTGCCACATCTACTATATGTGTGTTTAATACATATCACATATCATACCTATCACTGACATATACTGTACTTTATCCGTAGATGGTGTATGCTAGTCTGTGACATTATCAGGTCTAAATCTCATGTGTAATGTGTGAGCATCCCAAATACCTTTTTTAATTTATTGGTGCATACACTTACTTTTAACAAAAAAACTTTGCTCAATTGAGCTCAATTCACCACTTTTACCCTTAATATTTAAATCAGTAAAACTTCACTTTTATTAGTAGTTCTCTAAAAATGTTTGTGAGTTTTGACACACTTGTTAAAACTACTGCTCGAATTTGCACACTGCTATCGCACAGGTTGCTAGTGGTAACGGAGGGTGTGCACTACCCTCCTAACCTTCCCACAAGTTTGCAATCAGTGTATAACTACCTGCCTGACTAATCCTGCAGGGTACTCGGTGCTGTGAACATACACCCTAAAGTAAATAACTGTTTCCTACTGTTTCCTACTCAGTGTTTAGCAACTCGAGCAGAGCTAAAACCAACAGATTCTACACTTACTTTTAAGCATATATAACATTTAATATTATGAAGGTGGCCAGTAAGGGCCGTGGAAATGGCCATGATACTGATGGTGCACGCAGAGGCCGTGGCCCTGGGCGGGATGAATCTGAGTAAAAGAATGTAGCTGAGGGCCTCCAGGTGCGCTAACCCTCAAAAACATTATTTGGAAGTGCCTTCCGGTCAGCTGACCCTCTAAAACATAATTTGCGAGTGCCTTCAGGGCAGCTGACCCTGTATAACATGAACAGCGAAGGCCTGCAGGTGAGCTGACTGTGTTAAACATTATATGTGAGGGGCTGTAGGTGAGCTGACCCTGTAAAACATTATATGCGAGGGCCTGCAGGTGAGCTGACCCTCTATAACATTATGAGCAAGGGCAGCCTAAAAAACATGTTGATATGATGGAGGAGGAGGAGTAGAGAAGTCAGGGGCAATCCAGGCCTTGTTCATTTTTATGAGAGTCGACGTGTCAGCATTTTCAGTTGACAGACAGATGCACTTATCAGTTATTATGACCCCAGCAACACTAAATACCCGCTATGACAAAACGCTGGTGGCAGGGCAGGCCAGCACCTCTGAGGCGTAGAATGGCAGTTTGTGCAACGTGTCCAGCTTGGACACCAAATAGTTGTAAGGCACAGAGGGATCACTGAGGGCGCTGACATGGTCTGCTATGTTCTCCTTCACCATCTTCCAAATTTTCAGGGTGAGGGTGCTGGCGGGGTGTCATGAAACTATTCCAGGCCTTGGAGAGTGTTGTCCTGCCTCTGTTGGAACTGCTATGTGTTCCCCTTATCTTCCCTCCTGGGTTGCACAAGGAACTGCATACTCTGCCGCCAGTATTGTCAGCTGTAAATTTATCCGCAATGACATTCTGTTCTATTATTATTATGGCTTGTGGTTGTATTATTGTTGGTATTAATATTGTTATTATAGCTTATGGTTGTAAAATGTTATGGTTATTTGGTCATTTATGAATTAATGGCCATGCCATTGGTTTACCTCCACTCTCATGTGTTATGCATTTTAGTTATATTAATGTATAAGTTTGGGATGTTTGTTGTGCATGTGACATATATGCTGTATGATTGCCATGTGTGTGAGCTTGCCAAGCTTCAAAGCTGCCAACAAGTTACAGGCATTATCAGACACAACAACCAACCATGCCTGGTTGTAGGTTGAGTGTCGAGAGCCACAGCTCAGTCTGGTCCCTTATACCCTGCCACAGCTCTGCATACCCTGCTGCCGCTTCCCCACTGCCATACTACACTGCTTCCAGCTACTGACTGATGGCTGACTGGTGCTGCAAGATGAGAATTCAGAGGTGGAAGTGGAGTAGGTGTAGAAGAAGGGGGGGTTGCTGCAACTAATGTAGGTGGTGGTGAAAATCCTGATGGAATGGGGGCCCGCAATCTTTGGCGTTGGTAGCACCTGTGCCATCCCAGGGTATGACTAGCTACTGGTCTCCACAATGTTCACCCAGTTTGCCATCACGGAAATGTAGCATCCTTGGCCAAAAGCAATTGCTTGTGTGTCAGTTGTAAATGGACCTTCCCAATAACTGCTTTGGTCAGGGCACGGGTAATGTTAGGGGACACAATTGCAGGTGTAATGCGAGGACGGCACACCGAGAAAAAAAGTGGCGGCTGGGGTCTGAGTAACGAGGGACGTACGCTGCCATGAGGCTGAGGAAAGCCTCAGTGTCCACAGGCCTAATTGGAAACATTTCCAGGGCCAGCAATTTTTAAAGGTGTGCATTTAGTGCTATGGCCTACAATATTTGAGAGGGTCAGCTCACCTGCAGTCCCTCACCTACAATATTTTAGAGGGTCAGATACCCTGCAGGCCCTCAACTACAGTATTTTAGAGGGTCAGCTCACCTACAGGCACTCACCTACGATAATTGTGAGGGTTAGCTCACCTGCATGCCCTCAACTACAATATTTTAGAGGGTGAGCTCACCTGCAGGCCCTCAACTACAATATTTTACAGGGTCAGCTCAGCAGCAGGCACTCGCCCATCATTTTTTGCAATGCTCAGCAGCAGGCCCTCGCCCCTAATGTTTTAGAGGATCAACAGCAGTACCTTGCTCCTAATGTTTTGGAGGGTCACCAGCAGGCCATCAATGATAATTTTTCAAGGGTGTGTATGATGCCCTCCTTTATGTGTAACAAAGGGTGTATTGCAGTGCCGGTTCCTTGTAATTTTTGGCAGCCCTTTCACTTAGTGGATAGGCTTTATTAGTGTAGGAGTCCCACTACCTGAACAATTGTACCACGATGTGAATGAGGCCCTCCTTTATGTTATATACAGGCTGTTTCGGAGAGTCTCTTGCTTGTACTTTTTTGCAGCATT
This sequence comes from Bufotes viridis, assembly GCA_033119425.1. Classification (NCBI taxonomy): domain Eukaryota; kingdom Metazoa; phylum Chordata; class Amphibia; order Anura; family Bufonidae; genus Bufotes; species Bufotes viridis. The sequence continues at coordinate 56,943,802 of CM065597.1, read as the reverse complement.
TATACTTTATATACAATTGAATATAAAGGAAAGAATGTTTCCTAACAATTTTTGTTTCTGGTTTCTGTCACTTTCTAACCTTTTCCAATGGACCAGGCACCCACCCATCAGAGCAGGGGGTGCCTTGTTGTCTCATATTGACTTCCATTATATTCGGGTGCTCGGCCGAGCACACGAATATAGCAATGTGTTCGGGCCGAACACCTGAACACCCGAATACTTTGGTGCTCTCGCATCATTAGTTACTAATACTACTGGATGGAAATCATAGCGCACAGCCAATGTCATATAATGATGCAGTAGGTCAAATACTTAGATAAAAATACATAGATAGACCACAGAGCTTCTCTTATGTCCATCTTCCGAATCTCTAAAATACAGCGATACTGATTTTACTATTTCTGATCTACGGTATGTTTCCAGAGCATTTAGTCATTAATTTTCCTTTGTGTTTATGTTGTCATTCTCTATGGCATTTTAGTTGAGGTTAGTAAAACTGCATGCTGTGTAAAGGTAAAAGAAAAATGTAACACAAGTCATTATATTATTGTCTAGAACCCCAGGAAGGAAAATTTCTATAGTTTGTATTGCTATAATTATATAGACATATGACTGTGGGTATAAAAAGCTGACCTTAGAATTCAGTCTGTGCAAACTACTACTGCAAGTTTGTAATAGTCTACTTTTATAATAAAGCCACTAGTTTATTTATAACATAAGCAAACATGTAGTAATAATGATATCTTAGGTAAATATATAATACGGTTTATAAAGTCAGGATATTATATTGTACTTTATTTTAATTTAAAACTGAAAAATCCAATTTATTGTGGGGCTGAAAATGTAATATTCCAATTAATATTGTCATGAAACATGGAGAAATAATTGTAATTCATCTATACTAACTGGAGGTCTTCAAGAGACCTAGTCTGAGGAATCCATTCTGCAAACTCTCTGATGACCAAAAGTACATCACAAAACAGGAAAAAAACAGGATAAAAATGCACATACCTTGCTTCAAACCTGGTTTATTTATCATCTGTCTGATCCATTGGTTCACATCAGTGCCATTTATTATTTCAAAAGAATGTAAAGCCAACGCGTAGTCTATTTTATTTTTATGGTGGGAAAGGACAGAAAGCAAGTCATGAGGGAACTTTTAACAGTTCACTAAAAGCAATAAACTGGTAGTTCTTCCAATTACAGTCTTGGTACAGTATTTAAGGTGGTGGTTGAGTGGGACTGGATTAGCACAACCCAATTAGTTCTCTTGTTCTGCAATATCCCTGGTGCTCTGCACTGTGCCACTTTAACCACTTGCAGCCCAGCTGAACTTCATGGTCTTCCTTATGTGTATACTGCTGACCACCACTACCACAGACCATGCTTTCACACACTCAGTGTTTGGTCACTGTTTGATAAGTAAATTTCTTCAGTGATTGTGAGCCAAAACCAGGTGCCGGTCCAAAACGCAGAACAGGTTGCAAATCTTCCCATTATACCTTCTCTGTGTAGGTTTCTCTTCGGGTTTTGCTCATAATTACTGTTGGAAATTACTGATCAAAAACTGATTGTGTGAAAGTGGTCTAATACTTTGGTAGAAATGAGGACTTAAACTGTCAACCCCCTGGACTCCAGGCAGGTAGGTAATTGGTGTACCCACACTTTTGATTGGAGCAGCGACTTATCCTCTCCTCTCATGCTGTGCTCATCTCAACTCTTCCCACCATTACAACAGTACAAAACTGAACCGTATGATATCAGTTTTACAAATACAACAAGCCATTTTCCAGATGCCCCTAACAATCGGAAAGAGACTTCATCGGAGAATATGACTTTGACCCAGTCGTCAGCAGTCCATTCACCATACATTCTGCAGAAGATCAATCTGTCCCTGATTTTTTTTTGGAGAGAAGTGGCTTCTTTGCTGCCCTTCTTGACACCAGGCCATCTTCCAAAAGTCTTCGCCTCACTGTGCGTGCAGGTGCGCTCACACCTGCCTGCTGCCATTCCTGAGCAAGCTCTGCACTGGTGTCACTCCGATCCCACAGCTGAATCCTCTTTAGGAGACGATCCTGGTGCTTGCTGGACTTTCTTGGACGCCCTGAAGCCTTCTTAACAAGAATCAAACCTCTTTCCTTGAAGTTCTTGATGATCCTATAAACTGTTGATTGAGGTGCAATCTTAGTAGCCACAATATCCTTGCCTGTGAAGAACTTTTTATGCAACGCAATGATGGCTGCACGCTTTTCCTTGCAGGTCACCATGGTTAACGATGGAAGAACAATGATTTCAAGCATCACCCTCCTTTTAACATGTCAAGTCTGCCATTTTAACCCAATCAGCCTGACATAATGATCTCCAGCCTTGTGCTCGTCAACATTCTCACCTGAGTTAACAAGACAATTACTGAAATGATCTCAGCAGGTCCTTTAATGACAGCAATGAAATGCAGTGGAAATTTGTTTTTGGCATTAAGTTAATTTTCATGGCAAAGAAAGGACTATGCAATTCATCTGATCACTCTTCATAACATTCTGGAGTATATGCAAATTGCTATTATAAAAACTTAAGCAGCAACTTTTCAAAATTCCAATATTTATGTAATTCTCAAAACTTTTGGCCACGACTGTACTGTACCTGTACAACTATTTCATTCTAAGTCTAAAGACATTAAAGTTTAAATACATTTTTAAGCATCCTGAAATGGCGGCAAATTTTTTTTTAACATACTCACCTCATCCATTAGCTCACTGAGAGGCTGTCTCAGCTATCTTGAATAAGGATACCTCTTGAAATCATGTGCAGGGTGATGTGTGACATCAACGAGCTGGCTGGGAGCAGTGACATATTTAGCAAAGACGTCACCGTGCCCAGCCAGCATAATGATGTCATCACGTCACCGCATGAGGTTTTGCACACTGTCTTCAATTGAGATGGTCTCTTTGCGAGCAAATGGATGAGGTGAGTATGTTTGTTTTTTAACCAGATTAATCCCTTAAAAGGTATTCATTTTAATCTGACATGTCGCAATCAGTGGTTCAATGGGGGCCATTGAAATTGCTATTCCCTGTCATTGTGCCCGCTACATACAAATGAATGCACTTTGTGACGAATTTCTTTGTGAAATTCAGCAAAGCAGCTAATCAAATTTTTCATAACTTCACTCATCAGTAGTGTTAACCTATTGCATACATATTTACATGTCACATTTTTGATGATCCAAAATCATAGATCCATGAAACTGCATTTTTATACATTATTTCCTGCTTCCCTTCATAGACTAACATTTACAAAGTAATTGCACAATTTCTCAATGCAATCTAACACAATCACAAAGTGCGACAATTGCAATGTCTATACATTTAAGATAACTGCTGGCTGGTAAAGCCAACAGCTGTTTCTCTCAATTTTAAATAAACATGAATGCTTGGGTCAGTAAAGCATGGATGTATATTTCAACAGGGAGACAGAATAAGCTGCATAAACAAAAATTCAAAACTCCAATGTGTCCACCGCTATAGAAAAACCCTCAGTTGCCTGAGATATTCCACCTGGAAGGGTTCTCCCCGTGGGAGAAAAAGGGAGTGACATTCTTATATCAACTGCAGAAAGTTGAGGAATTTAATTCATTTGTTGAGTGCAGAGAGGAGTTTTCTTTTCCTCGTACTGCCTTCTATCAATTTCTGTAGCTGAGACATGCGTTCCAGTCGCAGGCCAAATCTATTTCAGTGACCTGTATAAGGGTTCCACTCTTACAACAGATTTTTACTAGGTCCTCGACGAAAGGGTTGATCTCTTCAATATATTGGAATCATTTCGTAAAATCTATAGGAGAGGGATCACTCCCAGTAAGGCGGAAGTGGGAGGAGGATGTTGGCTCTATTTTGGATGAACAATTGAATGAGATATTGGCATTGATGCTGCAACTATCAGTATGTAAGGTACATCGCATGTCGCAATTGTTGCTGATCCATCGAGTATACAGAACTCCATCCTTCTGTTAAAAATTGGGGCTAAAACAGATGTCTCCTGCCCACAGTGTGGGCGAGGACCTGTTTCTCTAATACATATGTTTTGGGAGTGCGATGTGTTCTCGAGCTTCTGGGTGATAAAAAGTATTAAAGATGCATACCGAATTGAGGTGTCGGTTCACCCTAGAGCCCGTCTACTGGGGGTGGTGAGCATTGCAAGCCATGTGGTGCATCTTATTTTAATTCAAGCCCAGAAACTAATTGCTCGACACTGGATTCGTCCATAGCCTCCCTCGGTAGCTGAATTCCTTAATAGGTTGAATGTTATACTGTGTCTTGAAAGGGGGGTGTATGTAAAGATGAATTGTGAAGCCAAATTTGTGGCAATATGGCATAAGTGGTTCTCGGCGGGGGCCTCCTCCTCCTTCTCTGGGTCTGTATAGACTTCCCTTGTGCTGGTGGGGGTAGGACCGGGCTGGACAACAGTATTTGTGTAGGAGTTGCCTACGATAAGAATCAAACCGGGTTGGACTGAAGTGTGATCCAGGAGCCCTGACTAAGTGGTTAGGTATGGTTATGGACAGGCCCTACATACATACATGTGAGAGATATGATACTACTGATTTGTCAGATGGAAAGTTTGATAAGACGTGATAAGTTTATTCTTTTTTGTGGGGGTTTAAGTAATGACTCTGTATGTCATTTATATGACCTGCGATATTACTATTTGTAAAGAAGGAGTCCCTGTTGTTTGTATAATTTTGAAAAAGCTGTTTAATAAAAACTATCTGATTAAAAAAATAAAAAACTCCAATGTGTCCCATTGCTTTTCACCTGATATCTGCAATTGAGGGTCTAACAGGTGATCCATATGACTTTTTACCCAGTGTATGGTCACCTTAAAGTGTAACTGCCATTCTATTTTTATTTGTGTAATGTATAGGGACAGTGATACACACCATTTTTAATATACTTGAATTACAGAAATCATACATTTCAATTAGAAAAATAGCTCTAAAGTGGCCCATTTTGAACTTGTCACTTTGTACAGTACATCAAAATTGTTAAGAAAATTCTGTCAAGCCAACGAGCTTGTCATCTATAAATGTAAGTGACATTTGTTTTTAAGTGTTGAACACAGAAAACCCCATGTGCACAGTGCACTTCAGTCTGGCTTCACAGTAGATATATTTATACCTGGAGCTGAAAAGTAACCATAGGGGCATGCTGAATGCTTAAACAAATGCTTATCCGCTGCAGTGAACAAACAGGGAAATATGACTGCAGAGCTGTGAACTTTAATAATCACTTAAAAAAAACAAGCCTTATAAATCTTCACATTGAAAAATCCCTCAAAGCTCATAATTACAATATTTCCACATTTAAAAGATTTTCTCTTAAGTCTCTTAGATATTTGACTTCATGACCACTATGTGAAGTGCATGACACTGAGGGCAATTCTAAGAAAATGAGCAAAGAATTGACTGCTGGAAACCTGACATAAAGGTGACCCATTTGCTCCTCTGTATATTGTACAGCTAATTAAACTCAACATTTCTAGCAACAAAGTGCTGGAGAGAGAGAGAAAGCAGTCAGTTGCTATCATTGCATATGCCAGTAGGGATTATGATTATACCAATTGCTGAGAGGCTGCCGTAAGAGATGGCAAACAAAATATTACAGCTTAGAAAACTAACAGCTAAAATAAAAACTGTAATGTGGATTATGTCATATGTACCATATTTTTCGCTTTACTAGATGCATCTGATGATAAGATGCACCTAGGTTTTAGAGGTGGACAATAAGAAAAAAATATTTTTCCTTAGACCTCAGATTAGGCCAGCAATCAGACACCCAATGTTAATCAGACCTCATCAGATAGCCCCAATCAGACCCCCAATGTTAATAAGACCCCTGTATGACCTCTGATCAGCCTCCCATGCCTCAGATCAGCCCCACATGCCATTTATTAGCTCCCATGTTATTTATTAGCATCCCATGCCATTTATCAGCCCTCATTATGAGCCCCCATGCCATCTATGAGCCCCAGTGCAATGTATGAGCCCCCATGCCATTTATGAGCCCCAGTACCATTTATAAGCCTCCGTTATGAGCCCCCATGCCATCTATGAGCCCTAGTACCATTTATGAGCCTCCATTATGAGCCCCCATGCCATTTATCAGCCCCAGTGCCATTTATTAGCCCCCATTATGAACCCTCATGTCATTTATGAGCCCCCATGCCACAGATCAAATAAAATAAAAAAAAAACACTTACCTCTCCTGCTCCTGGATGCCGCCGCTCCTCACCTCCAGCGGTCTCGGTCTTCTTCCTGCTGCGGCTGTGCTGTAACCCGACGCACACAGCGCGAGGTCACAGAGCGCCCTCGCGCTAAACGCAGCCACAGCACAGCCTTCACCGCTTACTGGTCCTCCGGTACAAATTAGTATTCGCTTTATAAGACGCAGGGCCATTCCCCCCCCCCCCACTTTTTGGGGGAAAAAGTGCATCTTATAAATCGAAAAATACGGTACATTATACCACATAAAGTGCCATAGAAGTTGGCCGTGACATACATAAACTACCCACAACAAGTTAAGGATATTTGGCTTGTGGGTAAAATTTCAGGATGAACCTAAAATGGACTCTAACCTTTGCTAGTAAACTTAATGTGATCTTCTCTAAAATTTTGAATGTACACATCCACCTGTTCAATGTTTCAATATTTTTTCGCACAACTGGCTATTCTCTAACAAGGAGGTTAACGGCAAAATTGATCCATAAAACGCCCAATACATTTTCTGGTTCAATTAGAATTGGTATTTTAACAGTCCTCCTCATCATGCTATTCACATTTTGACATCATGAGACCAAGATAACACCTAACAATTGGTCAACAGTACCTTGCCCTTCCGAGGCTGCAAGCAGGATGTTCTCAGAAGGAAGTGGCCACTAAGCTTAGAGTATCACAGAGTTTCATCAGCAGGTTGCAACAGAGATATAGAGAGACTGAAAGAGTCACAAAAAGGCATTCCATACTGGTGATTGCTTAATTTTGAACAATGCCCTGCCGAACCGGATGATGAATGCCACACAACTCCAGGCACATTTAAGGGAGGGGAGAAGCACCCAAGTTGGAAACCTCAAGGAGAGCGCTATGCATCAGCCACTGTTGTCACCAGACGAGCCTTTGGTGGTGGTGGTGGTGGTGTTACAGTGTGGGCAGGTGTGTTTAGTCAATGCAGAACTGTCCACCACTTTGTGGATGGTACAGTGACAAGTCCATGACATCATTATTCCAGTCATTATGTCTCTGCAGAACAACAAAGACCTATTTTTTTATGGAAAACAGTATGCCAGCACATCGAGGTTGCATCATTTGGGAACGACTGTCACGGACGTTCCCGTGAAAGGTGGCAGGAGATCGGAGAGTCTGGCAACACGTGGCTTGATCTGACATGTTTTCTATTTGGATCAAATGACTTCTGTGTTGTTTCTGGTGCTTGCCACACCTTCTTTCCTCAGGTGTGGCTATTATGGTCATTTAACCTTCTCTATTTATTGTTGTTTCTCCCACTATGCTGTGCGGTTTATAGCTTCTGTTGGAGTTGTGGATAGCTGGTGTGTGGATCTCGACGGAGTTCCTGGTGCTGCCATAGCCACTTGAAGTTGTGTTTTATTTCCCTTTTGTATTTTGTTTTGGGTTATTTTGTGTGTTGCATTTCCCTGTCATTTGTATTAAGGCCTGAGAGAGACTCCTATTCGTCCTTCCTTTTGGAGTAACAGGTTGTCTCAGTCCTGGATATAAGTACCAGGGTCCTAGAGGGTGAATTAGGACACTAGGTATTCCTGTGTATGAACTCACCTAACTCTGGGGTCTGTTCATACTGGCAGTTAATAAAATTGGTTGCATTGGTTAAAAGATGGCTGCACAATAAATCATAAACTAACAGGAAAAAATAAAACCCTTGTGCGGAAGCTGCCGTGAAGTGGTACTTGGGCCCGACATACTTTTGATCAAAAATGTGCGCTAAGAGCTTCCTTCATTCCAATTTTTGGAATGAGCCCCTTTTTTTATTTTTTCCTGTTAGTTTATGATTTATTGTGCAGCCATCTTTTAACCAATTTTATTTACTTTATTTGCCTTATGGTTATGCACTTCTGAGTGTAGAAACATATCTGCTTAGTCTGAACTCTGTCTTATAGTATATATTGAGGGTGGCGCCTCTTTTGGACTGAGTAACGCCCAAGTGCCTGGGACTTCTCAACACAAAAGCAATTTGGCTGGTTCCTGCAGTGCCCTGAAAATTAGGAGACTGGTAAGTCCATAAGAGGCAGTATCTGTAGCGTTAGGGACCCTTGTGCAGAAGCCGCCGTGAAGTGGTACTTAGGCCCGACATACTTTTGATCAAAAATATGCGCTAAGAGCTTCCTTCTTTCCAATTTTTGGAATGAGCCAGTTTTTTTATTTTTTCCTGTTAGTTTATGATTTATTGTGCAGCCATCTTTTACCAATTTTATTTACTTTATTTGCCTTATGGTTATGCACTTCTGAGTGTAGAAACATATCTGCTTAGTCTGAACTCTGTCTTATATTATATATTGAGGGTGGCGCCTCTTTTGGACTGAGCAACGCCCAAGTGCCTGGGACTTCTCAGCACAAAAGCAATTTGGCTGGTTCCTGCAGTGCCCTGAAAATAAGGAGACTGGTAAGTCCATAAGAGGCAGTATCTGTAGCGTTAGGGACCCTTGTGCGGAAGCCGCCGTGAAGTGGTACTTGGGCCCGACATACTTTTGATCAAAAATGTGCGCTAAGAGCTTCCTTCATTCCAATTTTTGGAATGAGCCTCTTTTTTTATTCTTTCCTGTTAGTTTATAATTTATTGTGCAGCCATCTTTTAACCAATTTTATTTACTTTATTTGCCTTATGGTTATGCACTTCTGAGTGTAGAAACATATCTGCTTAGTCTGAACTCTGTCTTATAGTATATATTGAGGGTGGCACCTCTTTTGGACTGAGCAACGCCCAAGTGCCTGGGACTTCTCAGTAGTGATGTCGCGAACATAAAATTTTCAGTTCGCGAACAGCGAACGCGAACTTCTGCAAATGTTCGCGAACGGGCGAACCGGGCGAACCGCCATAGACTTCAATTGGCAGGCGAATTTTAAAACCCACAGGGACTCCTTCTGGCCACAATAGTGATGAGAAAGTTGTTTCAAGGGGTCTAACACCTGGACTGTGGCATGCCGGAGGGGGATCTATGGCAAAACTCCCATGGAAAATTACGTAGTGGACGCAGAGTCGGGTTTTAATCCATAAACGGCATAAATCAACTAACATTCCTAAATTGTTTGGAATAACGTGCTTTAAAACATCCAGTTTGTGTTTATACGATCAGGTATGATGTTGTATCGATCAGGTAGTGTAAGGGTTACGCCCGCTTCACTGACATTGACAGACCAAACTCCCTTTTAATGCACCGCAAACAGTTCATTTGCACAACCGCAAACTCCCCATTTGCACAAGGTTGGATACCAAGCTAGCCACGTCCCGGTGATGTCATTGAAGGTTTCTTCCTCCACCCAGCCACGTACAACACCAAGGGTCCCCAAAAGATGAATTGAATAGATTTTTCGAACGGTGAGATGGTTAAAAACGCTGGCTCCCTCCACTCTGTTTTAAACCACGGTCAACTGCGTCTGCGCCGTGCAATTTACTGTCACACCCGATATGAGTGGTATTTTCTGTAGTACTATTCTCATCAGTTTAATCCTCTAACGTCCCCAATCTGGGGGCCATTTATTGAATAGATTTTTCGAACGGGAGATGGTTAAAAACGCTGGCTCCCTCCACTCTGTTTTAAACCACGGTCACTGCGTCTGCGCCGTGCAATTTACTGTCACACCCGATATGAGTGGTATTTTCTGTAGTACTATTCTCATCAGTTTAATCCCTCTAACGTCCCCAATCTGGGGGCCATTTATTGAATAGATTTTTCGAACGGGGAGATGGTTAAAAACGCTGGCTCCCTCCACTCTGTTTTAAATCCACGGTCACTGCGTCTGCGCCGTGCAATTTACTGTCACACCCGATATGAGTGGTATTTTCTGTAGTACTATTCTCATCAGTTTAATCCTCTAACGTCCCCAATCTGGGGGCCATTTATTGAATAGATTTTTCGAACGGGAGATGGTTAAAAACGCTGGCTCCCTCCACTCTGTTTTAAACCACGGTCACTGCGTCTGCGCCGTGCAATTTACTGTCACACCCGATATGAGTGGTATTTTCTGTAGTACTATTCTCATCAGTTTAATCCCTCTAACGTCCCCAATCTGGGTGCCATTTATTGAATAGATTTTTCGAACGGGGAGATGGTTAAAAAACGCTGGCTCCCTCCACTCTGTTTTAAACCACGGTGACTGCGTCTGCGCCGTGCAATTTACTGTCACACCCGATATGAGTGGTATTTTCTGTAGTACTATTCTCATCAGTTTAATCCCTCTAACGTCCCCAATCTGGGGGCCATTTATTGAATAGATTTTTCGAACGGGAGATGGTTAAAAAACGCTGGCTCCCTCCACTCTGTTTTAAACCACGGTGACTGCGTCTGCGCCGTGCAATTTACTGTCACACCCGATATGAGTGGTATTTTCTGTAGTACTATTCTCATCAGTTTAATCCTCTAACGTCCCCAATCTGGGGGCCATTTATTGAATAGATTTTTCGAACGGGGAGATGGTTAAAAACGCTGGCTCCTCCACTCTGTTTTAAACCACGGTCACTGCGTCTGCGCCGTGCAATTTACTGTCACACCCGATATGAGTGGTATTTTCTGTAGTACTATTCTCATCAGTTTAATCCTCTAACGTCCCCGACTCCCCAATCTGGGGGCCATTTATTAAATAGATTTTTTGAACGGGGAGATGGTTAAAAACGCTGGCTCCTCCACTGATATGAGTGGTATTTTCTGTAGTATTATTCTCATCAGTTTAATCCCTGTTACGTCCCATATCAGGGATTGCCTTTGTGAAAAAAATTTAGGCCGGGTACCTTCGACTGCCTTCACAGTGACAGACCAAACTCTCGTACACTAAACTGAATTGATTTCAGGAACCGGGAGATGGAAAAGCAGCTTGGTCGGTCCTCTTACTCCCAAATTGGGGCACTGCGCGTGCACAGAGCAATGTGCTGTGACACCCTATATGAGTGGTGTCTTAACTAGTACTATTGCTATCAGTTTAATCCCTGTTACGGACCCTATCCGGTCGAATTGATTAACCATTGTCGAATCCCCATTGACATCCCCCTTATAAGCTGTGTAAAGCATATTTTTAGTTTGGTTTTGAACTGCTGCATCCTTTCCGACTTTCGGTAATTTGCAACATTTCTGCCACTTTCTGCTTATACCGGGGTCTAGTAGCGTGGCCACCCGATCGCTTTGGTCTGATCATAATGAAGCAACGGCCTTATCATCTGGGTGTGGCAACATTGCCAACACACTTATAGAGGTGATGATGATTGCTTCATTGTGATACGCAAGCCCCTTCACCACAACAAGGTAACGATCACGAAGGGGAATTGACACTTGTATGTGCCTTTTTTTTGGTTTGTTTTTGCAGCCACAGTGCTGCACCATAGACAGAAAATTAGGCATGTACACATGCCTGAAAATAATGGCACTGTTGCAGCCGCTTATTGTAGCAGCGGCCGGAAAAATTTATGTTTTCCAGGCAGAAAAGTGACTAAAACATTGCGGCTTGAACCCTAGTTGGTGGTGGAGAATTCACGAAAGTCATCCGGTATGCAGACATTAAATACAGCAGCATGGGGACCATTTTAAGGCCATGGCATGTAATCAGGCCTTTGTTAGTCAAACGTATCCCCCACTGTCAGTCCCTTCGGGATCCATGCCTCATTCATCTTTATGAAGGTGAGGTAATCAACACTTTTTTGACCGAGGCGACTTCTCTTGTCAGTGACAATGCCTCCTGCTGCACTGAAGGTCCTTTCTGACAGGACACTTGAAGCAGGGCAGGCCAGAAGTTCTATCGCAAACTGGGATAGCTCAGGCCACAGGTCAAGCCTGCACACCCAGTAGTGAAGGGGTTCATTGCTCCTCAGAGTGTCGATATCTGCTGTTAAGGCGAGGTAGTCTGCTACCTGTCGGTCGAGTCGTTCTCTAAGGCTGGATCCCGAAGGGCTGTGGCGATGAGTAGGACTGAAAAAGCTCCGCATGTCCTCCATCAACAACACATCTGTAAATCGTCCAGTCCTTGCCGCCGTGGTAGGAGGAGGATTACACTCACCTCTTCCCCTGTTAGATTCCCGTTGTGCTGTGACATCCCCTTATAAGCTGTGTAAAGCATATTTTTTAGTTTGGTTTTGAACTGCTGCATCCTTTCCGACTTTCGGTAATTTGGTAACATTTCTGCCACTTTCTGCTTATACCGGGGTCTAGTAGCGTGGCCACCCAGTACAGATCGTTCTCCTTTATCCTTTTTATACGTGGGTCCCTCAACAGACATGACAGCATGAAAGACCCCATTTGAACAAGGTTGGATGCAGAGCTACTCATTTCCCGCTCCTCGTCCTCACTGATGTCATTGACGGTCTGTTCTTCCCCAGCCACGTACAACACCATGGGTCCCAGATAGGTGACAACAACGAGCACCCTGGGGTGCCTGCTGTGGTTGGTCTTCCTCCTCCTCAAAGCCACCACATTCCTCCTCTGACTCCTCTTCCTCATACTCCTCTTCCAGCGTTGCTGCAGGTCCGGCAAGCGATGATGACAAGGCTGTTTCTGGTGGTGATGGTGACCACAACTCTTCCTCTTCCTCTTCACGCTCATCTACAGCCTGATCCAGAACTCTTCGCAGGGCACGCTCCAGGAAGAAAACAAATGGGATGAGGTCGCTGATGGTGCCTTCGGTGCGACTGACTAGGTTTGTCACCTCCTCAAAAGGACGCATAAGCCTACAGGCATTGCGCATGAGTGTCCAGTAACGTGGCAAAAGATTCCCAGCTCCGCAGAGGCTGTCCTAGCACCCCGGTCATACAAATACTCGTTGACGGCTTTTTCTTGTTGGAGCAGGCGGTCGAACATTAGGAGTGTTGAATTCCAACGTGTCGGGCTGTCGCATATCAAGCGCCTCACTGGCATGTTGTTTCGCCGCTGAATATCGGAAAGTGCGCCATGGCCGTGTAGGAACGCCTGAAATGGCCACACACCTTCCTGGCCTGCTTGAGGACGCCCTGTAAGCCTGGGTACTTAGACACAAAACGTTGTACGATGAGATTCAACACATGTGCCATGCACGGCACATGTGACAACTTGCCCAAATTTAATGCCGCCAACAGATTGCTTCCATTGTCACACACCACTTTGCCGATCTCCAGTTGGTGCGGGGTCAGCCACTGATCCACCTGTGCGTTCAGGGCGGACAGGAGTGCTGGTCCTGTGTGGCTCTCTGCTTTCAGGCAAGTCAACCCCAAGATAGCGTGACACTGTCGTATCCGGGATGTGGAATAGCCCCTGGGGAGCTGGGGAATCAGTTGATGTGCAGCCAGACGCCGCAGCAGAAGAGGACTCAGCCGAGGAGGATATTGAAGAGGATGGAGTAGGAGTAGAGGAGGTGGCAGTAGGTCTGCCTGCAAGTCGTGGTGGTGTCACCAACTCCGCTGCGGAGCCACGCATTCCATGCTTGTCAGCCGTCAGCAGGTTGACCCAATGCGCAGTATACGTGATATACCTGCCCTGACCGTGCTTTGCAGACCAGGTATCAGTGGTCAGATGGACCCTTGCCCCAACACTGTATGCCAGAGATGCCATGACTTCCTTTTCAATGACATGGTAGAGGTTTGGGATTGCCTTTTGAAAAAAAAATTTCGTCCGGGTACCTTCCACTGTGGTGTCCCAATAGCGACAAATTTTTTGAAGGCCTCAGACTCTACCAGCTGGTATGGTAAAAGCTGGCGGGCTAAGAGTTCCGTCAAGCCAGCTGTCAGTCGCCGGGCAAGGGGGTGACTTTGTGACATTGGCTCTTATGCTCAAACATGTCCTTGACAGACACCTGACTGTGGGCAGATGAGCAGGAACTGCTGAAGGTGAGAGATGGAGTGGCGGGTGGTTGAGAGGGGGCAGGGAGGACAGCAGTGGTTGACGTGGCTGAAGATGCTGGACCAGGAGGAGCATGGTGGCTTTGAGTTTGTGTGCTGCTTGTACTCATGTGTTGATCCCATAGGCGTTTGTGATGTGAGATCATGTGCCTTCGCAAAGCAGTTGTACCAAGGTGGGTGTTGGACTTCCCACGACTCAGTTTCTTTGGCACAGGTTGCAAATGGCATTGCTTTTATCAGAGGCAGACACACAAAAAAATGCCACACTGCTGAGCTTTGCAATGACGGCATTCTAGTGGTGGCAACAGCATGCGTTGACTGGCGTGCTGTCTGGCTGACCCCAGGTGCCGATACATGCTGTCTGACTGTGCCACTAACTCCTTGCGACGACCTCCCCTGCTTCCAACTCGTCTCCTCATTCTCTCTGTCTCCCCTTCAGAACTTTCCCCTCTTCTTCTCTTCGAGCAGGCACCCACGTGGCATCCGTGGACACATCGTCATCATCAACCGCTTCACTTGTATCTGACACCTCAGCAAAGGAAGCAGCAGCGGGTACAACATCATCATCATCATCATCACTGTACGTCCATGTGTGTAATCCTGCCTGACTGAGACATATCCCGTAATCTACATCATCTGGCAATAATGGTTGCGCATCACTAATTGCATCCAACTGATGTGTAAATAACTCCTCTGACGGATCAAGTGAAGCGGCTGTGGTGGCTGTGGTGGTAGTGGTGGTGGTGGCGACGGGCGGGTGCGTGGTAACTTGAGAGCAGGTGACCGAAGCTGAGCTGGAGGAGGATGGTGCGTCAAGGTTCTTAGCGGAAGCTGTTGAAGATTGGGTGTCCTGTCTAAGCCAGTCAACTACGTCCTCTGAATTTTTCGGGTTCAGGGTACGTGGCCTCTGAAAACTGGGCATTATTCCAGGGACAGTGGAAATCACAGCACCACGACCACGACGGCCCCCTGCGGGGTGGCCTGCCTCTGCCTGTCATTTTTTTTAGATAAGTGGTACTACGCGTGCTAGGTACTGTGCCACCCGGTATGAGTGGTTGGCACTGGCAGTGGGCACACTACAGTCTGTGGAAGTGGGCCTGACACACACTGGCAGCAGGCAAGCAACTGAATTTAGACTACTGTCTAAAAATTAAATGCCTTATTTATCGGCAAGCTACTGTGCCACCCGGTATCAGTGGTTGGCACTGGCAGTGGGCACACTACAGTCAGTGGAAGAGGGCCTGACACACACTGGCAGCAGGCAAGCAACTGAATTTAGACTACTGTCTAAAAATTAAATGCCTTATTTATCGGCAAGCTACTGTGCCACCCGGTATCAGTGGTTGGCACTGGCAGTGGGCACACTACAGTCAGTGGAAGAGGGCCTGACACACACTGGCAGCAGGCAAGCAACTGAATTTAGACTACTGTCTAAAAATTAAATGCCTTATTTATCGGCAAGCTACTGTGCCACCCGGTATCAGTGGCTGGCACTGGCAGTGGGCACACTACAGTCAGTGGAAGCGGGCCTGACACACACTGGCAGCAGGCAAGCAACTGAATTTAGACTACTGTCTAAAAATTAAATGCCTTATTTATCGGCAAGCTACTGTGCCACCCGGTATCAGTGGTTGGCACTGGCAGTGGGCACACTACAGTCAGTGGAGGTGGGCCTGACACACACTGGCAGCAGGCAAGCAACTGAATTTAGACTACTGTCTAAAAATTAAATGCCTTATTTATCGGCAAGCTACTGTGCCACCCGGTATCAGTGGTTGGCACTGGCAGTGGGCACACTACAGTCAGTGGAAGAGGGCCTGACACACACTGGCAGCAGGCAAGCAACTGAATTTAGACTACTGTCTAAAAATTAAATGCCTAATTTATCGGCAAGCTACTGTGCCACCCGGTATCAGTGGTTGGCACTGGCAGTGGGCACACTACAGTCAGTGGAAGAGGGCCTGACACACACTGGCAGCAGGCAAGCAACTGAATTTAGACTACTGTCTAAAAATTAAATGCCTTATTTATCGGCAAGCTACTGTGCCACCCGGTATCAGTGGTTGGCACTGGCAGTGGGCACACTACAGTCAGTGGAAGTCAGCCTGACACACACTAGCAGCAGGCAAGCAACTGAAATTACACTAAAGTGTAAAAATTAAATGCCTTTTTTTGATGCAAAGTACTGTGCCACACGGGATGACAGGGGTGGGCACTGGCAGTGGGCACACTACAGTCAGTTGAAGTCGGCCTGACACACACTAGCAGCAGGTGAGCAGCTGAAATTACACTAAAGTGTAAAAATTAAATGCCTTTTTTATGCAAAGTCCTGTGCCAGCCGGTATGAGTGGTGGACACTGGCAGTGGGCACACTACAGTCAGTGGAAGTCAGCCTGACACACACTGGCAGGCAACTAACCTTAGATTAAAGTGTAAAAATTAAGTGCCTTTTTTAAGCAAAGTCCTATGCCACACGGGATGACAGGGGTGGGCACTGGCAGTGGGCACACTACAGTCAGTTGAAGTCGGCCTGACACACACTAGCAGCAGGCGAGCAGCTGAAATTACACTAAAGTGTAAAAATTAAATGCCTTTTTATGCAAAGTCCTGTGCCAGCCGGTATGAGTGGTGGACACTGGCAGTGGGCACACTACAGTCAGTGGAAGTCAGCCTGACACACACTGGCAGGCAACTAACCTTAGATTAAAGTGTAAAATTAAGTGCCTTTTTTTAAGCAAAGTCCTATGCCACACGGGATGACAGGGGTGGGCACTGGCAGTGGGCACACTACAGTCAGTTGAAGTCGGCCTGACACACACTAGCAGCAGGCAAGCAGCTGAAATTACACTAAAGTGTAAAAATTAAATGCCTTTTTATGCAAAGTCCTGTGCCAGCCGGTATGAGTGGTGGACACTGGCAGTGGGCACACTACAGTCAGTGGAAGTCAGCCTGACACACACTGGCAGGCAACTAACCTTAGATTAAAGTGTAAAAATTAAGTGCCTTTTTTTAAGCAAAGTCCTATGCCACACGGGATGACAGGGGTGGGCACTGGCAGTGGGCACACTACAGTCAGCTGAAGTCGGCCTGACACACACTAGCAGCAGGCAAGCAGCTGAAATTACACTAAAGTGTAAAAATTAAATGCCTTTTTATGCAAAGTCCCATGCCAGCCGGTATGAGTGGTGGACACTGGCAGTGGGCACACTACAGTCAGTGGAAGTCAGCCTGACACACACTGGCAGGCAACTAACCTTAGATTAAAGTGTAAAAATTAAGTGCCTTTTTTAAGCAAAGTCCCATGCCACACGGGATGACAGGGGTGGGCACTGGCAGTGGGCACACTACAGTCAGTTGAAGTCGGCCTGACACACACTAGCAGCAGGCAAGCAGCTGAAATTACACTAAAGTGTAAAAATTAAATGCCTTTTATGCAAAGTCCTGTGCCAGCCGGTATGAGTGGTGGACACTGGCAGTGGGCACACTACAGTCAGTGGAAGTCAGCCTGACACACACTGGCAGGCAACTAACCTTAGATTAAAGTGTAAAATTAAGTGCCTTTTTTTAAGCAAAGTCCTGTGCCACACGGGATGACAGTGGTGGACACTGGCAGTGGGCACACTACAGTCAGTGGAAGTCAGCCTGACACACACTGGCAGGCAACTAACCTTAGATTAAAGTGTAAAAATTAAGTGCCTTTTTTTAAGCAAAGTCCTGTGCCACACGGGATGACAGGGGTGGAGCACTGGCAGTGGCACACTACAGTCAGTTGAAGTCGGCCTGACACACACTAGCAGCAGGCAAGCAGCTGAAATTACACTAAAGTGTAAAAATTAAATGCCTTTTTATGCAAAGTCCTGTGCCAGCCGGTATGAGTGGTGGGACACTGGCAGTGGGCACACTACAGTCAGTGGAAGTCAGCCTGACACACACTGGCAGGCAACTAACCTTAGATTAAAGTGTAAAAATTAAATGCCTTTTTTGATGCAAAGTCCTGTACCACACGGAATGACAGGGTGGGCACTGGCAGTGGGCACACTACAGTCTGTGGGCCTGCAGCTCCTCACACACAGGCAGGCCAGGCAACTGCAATATGTATATAAAGGAAAAAAAGCAGACTAATGTTGCAGCCCTAAAAAGGGCTTTTTGGGGTGCTGTCAGACGCCTGTCCTTACAGCAGAGATCAGATGAGTCTTTCAGGACTGGAGTGGACACTGAATTCACTAGCCTAGCTATCGATTTCCCAATTAAATCAGCAGCTACTACACTCTCCTTCCTCTCACTAAGACTGCAGCTTCAGAATTATTCTAAAATGGATGCTGTGCAGGAGGTGGGAGGGTCTGGGAGGGAGGGTATGCTGCTGATTGGCTGGAATGTGTCTGCTGACTGTGAGGTACAGGGTCAAAGTTTGCTCAATGATGATGTATAGGGGGCGGACCGAACATCGCATATGTTCGCCCGGCAGAGGCGAACGCGAACAAGCTATGTTCGCCGGGAACTGTTCGCCGGCTGATAGTTCGGGCCATCTCTACTTCTCAGCACAAAAGCAATTTGGCTGGTTCCTGCAGTGCTCTGAAAATAAGGAGACTGGTAAGTCCATAAGAGGCAGTATCTGTAGCGTTAGGGACCCTTGTGCGGAAGCCGCCGTGAAGTGGTATACAGGTCTTCCGAATATATCATTGCACCACTGAGCGGCAAATACTTTTTTTCTTTTTTCACTAATACATGGAAAAAAGGGCTTTAAAACAGATAAGTGCAATGCTGAGCAGCAAATATATTTTACTTTTGCCACTAAAACACGACAAAAAAGGCTGTAATTTTCGCCCTTCACCAAACAACAGCTAATAAGTAGAGTTGAGCGAACACCTGGATGTTCGGGTTCGACGAGTTCGGCCGAACTTTCGAAAAATGTTCGGGTTCGGGATCCGAACTCGACCCGAACTTCATCCCGAACCCGAACCCCATAGAAGTCAATGGGGACCCGAACTTTTGGGCACTAAAAAGGCTGTAAAACACACCCGGAAAGGGCTAGAGGGCTGCAAAAGGCAGCAAAATGTAGATAAATCCCCTGCAAACAAATGTAGATAGGGAAATGATGAGTTAACATAAAATAAATAAAAATTAAACAATATTAATTGGAGTGAGGTCCCATAGCACAGAATCAGGCTTCAAGTCACCCACCAATGGAGAAGGTCACTTACTATTATTTTGACCACAGCACCCAGACAAAGGAGAGAGGTCCCACAGCAGAGAACCAGGCATCATATCACCCACCACAGGAGTAGGCCACCATTTAGTTACTTTGACCCCTACACCCAGACGGAGGAGAGAGGTTACACAGCAGAGAATCAGGCATTTAGATCACCCACCACAGGAGTAGGCCACCATTGAATCAGACCCCGGCAACCATGTCAGATGGCACAAGCATAAGCTTTATATCAATCAGCACAGGAGAAGGCGATTTTGACAGACTTTTGACCCCTACACCCGGACGGAGGAGAGAGGTTTCAAAGCAGAGAATCAGGCATTTAGATCACCCACTACAGGAGTAGGCCCCAATTTAATGGGACCCCGGCAACCATGTCAGATGGCACAACCATCAGCTTCATATCAATCAGCACAGGAGAAGGCGACTTTGAAAGACTTTGACCCCTACACCCAGACGGAGGAGAGAGGTTTCACAGCAGAGAATCAGGCATTTAGATCACCCACCACAGGAGTAGGCCCCCATTGAATCAGACCCTGGCAACTATGTCAGATGGCACAACCATCAGCTTTATATCAATCAGCACAGGAGAAGGCGACTTTGAAAGACTTTGACCCCTACACCCAGATGGAGGAGAGAGGTTTCACAGCAGAGAATCAGGCATCATATCAACCACCACAGGAGAAGCCACCATTTAGTTACTTTGACCCCTGCACCCAGGAAGAGGAGAGAGGCACCACAGCACATATTCTGGCATCATATCAGCCACCACAGGAGAAGCCACCATTGAGTTACTTTGACCCCTGCACCCAGGAAGAGGAGAGAGGCCCCACAGCACATATTCTGGCATCATACTAACCACCACAGGAGAAGCCACCATTGAGTTACTTTGACCCCTGCACCCAGGAAGAGGAGAGAGGCCCCACAGCACATATTCTGGCATCATATCAGCCACCACAGGAGAAGCCACCATTGAGTTACTTTGACCCCTGCACCCAGGAAGAGGAGAGAGGCACCACAGCACATATTCTGGCATCATATCAGCCACCACAGGAGAAGCCACCATTGAGTTACTTTGACCCCTGCACCCAGGAAGAGGAGAGAGGCCCCACAGCACATATTCTGGCATCATACTAACCACCACAGGAGAAGCCACCATTGAGTTACTTTGACCCCTGCACCCAGGAAGAGGAGAGAGGCACCACAGCACATATTCTGGCATCATATCAGCCACCACAGGAGAAGCCACCATTGAGTTACTTTGACCCCTGCACCCAGGAAGAGGAGAGAGGCCCCACAGCACATATTCTGGCATCATACTCAACCACCACAGGAGAAGCCACCATTGAGTTACTTTGACCCCTGCACCCAGGAAGAGGAGAGAGGCCCCACAGCACATATTCTGGCATCATATCAGCCACCACAGGAGAAGCCACCATTGAGTTACTTTGACCCCTGCACCCAGGAAGAGGAGAGAGGCACCACAGCACATATTCTGGCATCATATCAGCCACCACAGGAGAAGCCACCATTGAGTTACTTTGACCCCTGCACCCAGGAAGAGGAGAGAGGCCCCACAGCACATATTCTGGCATCATATCAGCCACCACAGGAGAAGCCACCATTTAGTTACTTTGACCCCTTCACCCAAACAGAGGAGAGAGGTTCCACATCAGAGAATCAGGCATCATATCAACCACCACAGGAGTAGGCCACAATTTAGTTTATTTGACCCCTGCACCCAGGAAGAGGAGAGAGGCCCCACAGCACATATTCTGGCATCATATCACACACCACAGGAGAAGGCCTCTTTCAGTGATTTAGGCCTTTGGACCCAGACAGAGGAGAGAGGTCAGAGATTAGCTTCATATCCCCAGCACAGCAGAAGACCGCTTTATTTGACTTAGGCCTCAGCACCCAGACAGAAGACAGAGGTAGCATGGCAGAGGTTATGGCTTCATGTCACCCGTTAGTTTAACCGGCCACTTTCATCTGGTTAGGCCCCGGCGCCCAGACAGAGAAGAGTTTCATTCAACTGTGGGTTTCATAAAATTTGTATCAAATAAAGAAGTGGCCCGTAGCACAACAAGACATGTTTTAGGCAGTTAATAAGGACTACTCTGCACAAGGGAGGGACAGGTCCTGTGGGATCCATGCCTGGTTCATCTTTATGAAGGTCAGCTTGTCCACGTTGGCTGTGGACAGGCGGCTGCGCTTGTCAGTAATGACGCCCCTGCCGTGCTGAATACGCTGCTCAGATAAAACGCTGGCCGCCGGGCAGGAAAGCACCTCCAAGGCATAACATGCTAACTCTGGCCACGTGGACAATTTCAAACCCAGTAGTTGAATGGGGCCGAATCCATCCGTCAGGATGTGGAGGGGTGTGCAGACATACTGTTCAACCATGTTAGTGAAATGCTGCCTCCTGCTAACACGCCCGTATCAGGTGTCGGTGCAGATAGCTGTGGCGTGAGACAAAACCTTTCCACATTTCTGCCATGCTAACCCTGCCCTCAGATGAGCTGGCCGTGACACAGCTGCGTTGGCGACCTCTTGCCACTCCTCTGCCTTCACCTTCCACCTGTTCCCTGTGACATGTGGGAATGCTCTCAAGAGCGCTCTATCAGCGTAGCTTGTACTGCGCATCTTACGGTCGCGCTCCAGTTCAGGAATTAAAGTGGGCACATTATCTTTATACCGGGATCCAGCAGGGTGGCCACCCAGTAGTCTGCACACGTTAAACGTGGGCAACTCTGCTGTCGCTGCAGGCATTGAGCATATATTCGCTCATGTGGGCCAGGCTACCCATGGGTAAGGACAAGCTGTCCTCTGTGGGAGGCGATCGTCATCGCCCACCGTATCCCCCAGCCACGCACCAGTGATGGGCCTGGGCTGCCACCCCGCTGTGAATCTTGCGCCATCCTCGTCCCCTCCACCTCCTCCTCCTCATCCTCCTCGTCCTCCAGTACAGTGCCTTGGCTGGCGACTTGTGAACCTGTCCTCTGCTGCTTAAACAAACCTCCCTCTGAGCCACTTCGAACAGACTGGCCCGAAAGTGTTAGAAACGAGCCCTCATCCTCCTCCTCCTCCTCCACCTGGGCCACCTCCTCTAACATCATTGCCCTAAGTGTTTTCTCAAGGAGACATAGAAGTGGTATTGTAACGCTGATAACAGTGTCATCGCCACTGGCCATGTTGGTGGAGTACTGAAACAGCGCAGCAGGGCACACAGGTCTCGCATGGAGGCCCAATCATTGGTGGTGAAGTGGTGCTGTTCGGCAGTACGACTGACGCGAGCGTGCTGCAGCTGAAACTCCACTATGGCCTGCTGCTGCTCGCACAGCCTCTCCAGCATGTGCAAGGTGGAGTTCCACCTGGTGGGCACGCCGCATATGAGGCGGTGAGCGGGAAGGCCGGGTTCCGCTGTAGCGCAGACAGGCGAGCAGCGGCAGGATGTGAACGCCGGAAGCGCGCACAGACGGCCCGCACTTTATGCAGCAGCTCTGACATGTTGGGGTAGTGGTGAATGAACCTCTGCACCACCAAGTTCAGCACATGCGCCAGGCAAGGGATGTGCGCCAAACCGGCTAGTCCCAGAGCTGCCACGAGATTTCGCCCATTATCGCACACCACCAGGCCTGGCTTGAGGCCCACCGGCAGAAACCACTGGTCGGTCTGTTGTTCAATACCCCGCCACAACTCCTTTGCGCTGTGGGGCCTGTCCCCCAAACATATGAGTTTCAGAATGGCCTGCTGACGTTTACCCCGGCTGTGCTGAAGTTGGTGGTGAAGGTGTGTGGCTGACCGGATGAGCTGGTGGAAGCAGTGGAGGAGGAAGCTCGAGTAGGAGGAGGAGGCTGCAGGAGGCAGAGAATGATGCCCTGCGATCCTAGGGGGCGGAAGGACGTGCGCCAAGGAACTGCTCCGCCGGGGCCCAGCCGCCACTACATTCATCCAGTGTGCAGTTAGTGAGATATAGCGCTCCCTGGCCAGTGCTTACTGGTCCACGTATCTGTGGTTAGGTGGACCTTGCCACAAATGGCGTTGCGCAGTGCACACTTGATTTTATCGGACACTTGCATGTGCAGGGAAGGCACGGCTGTCTTGGAGAAGTAGTGGCGGCTGGGAACCACATACTGCGGGACAGCCATGGCCATCAGCTGTTTGAAGCTGTCTGTGTCCACCAGCCGGAATGACAGCATTTCAAAGGCCAGCAGTTTAGAAATGCTGGCGTTCAGGCCAAGGGCTCGAGGGTGACTCGGGGGAATTTAGCGCTTCCTCTCTAAGGTTTGAGATATTGAGAGCTGAACGCTGCTGTGTGATATAGTGGGAGACGCTAGTTGACGGTGGCGGTGGTGGTGGTGTCGGTGGCACATCCTCTGTTTGCTGCCTGGCAGGTGGCAACATTCTCTCGAGGCGGAAGCCGAGGCAGCAGCGGTAGAGGGAGCAGGGAGCCTCAGCGAGTGCCTGGTTTTTAAGGTGTGTACCCCACTGCAGTTCATGCTTTGCATGTAGATGCCTGGTCATGCAGGTTGTGCTGAGGTTCAGAACGTTAATGCCTCGCCTCAGGCTCTGATGGCAGAGCGTGCAAGTCACTCGGGTCTTGTCGGTAGGACATTGTTTAAAGAAGTGCCATGCCAGGGAACTCTTTGAAGCTGCCTTTGTGGGGCTGGGTCCCTGTTGGCGATGTCCAGTAGCAGGCTGAACTCTGGGAGCGCGGCTCGTCTGCTTTGGGCTCCCTGCTCTCCTCTTTGGCTTCGCTGTTGTCTCGGTCTCACCACTACCTCTTCCTCTGAACTGTGAAAGTCATCGCCACGACCTTCAGTCCATGTGGGGTCTAAGACCTCATCGTCCTCTGCATCGTCTTCCACCCAGTCTCCCTCCCTGACCTCCTCTGTTCAGTCTGCACACTGCAAAAGACGCAGCAGTGAGCACCTGTGTTTCAGTCATCATCAGAGAGTCGGTGACTCTGCTGTGGTGGTATTCCCATGTCCCTCTTATCTGGAGACATAAGTGGTTGTGCGTCAGTGCATGCGTATGTCTTCCTCCACTGGGGAAGGGCTAGGTGGACGTCCCTGGGAAACCCTGGAAGCAGAGTCTTCAAACAGAAGAAGAGACTGCTGCATAACTTGTGGCTCAGACCGTTTCCTGATATGCATGGGGGTGATGTGACAGACTGATGGGCTTTGGTTTTCAGGTGCCACCTGTGCGCTTCCGCAGAAGACTGGGTGGAAGACAATGTGTGTGAACGTGCTGGAAGCACTGTCGGCCACCCAATCGATTAATGCCTGTACCTGCTCAGGCCTTACCATCCTAAGAGCGGCATTGGGCCCCACGAAAATTGCAGTACATTCTGCCGGCTAGCTGGGGAGTTAGTCTGCCCTACTGTGTGCGCCTGGGCCGAACGGTCCACGTCCTCTACCAGCAACAGAGGCTCCACGGACACCACCACGACCAGCGTCCTCGTCCCTTAATAGTATTTTTCTTCATTGTTGCGATTCAACTCGCACCACAATGAAATATATTATTTTATAAGCAAATCCCCTCACTGGAATACTTTCAGTCTTTTGACTGTATGGATTACAGATGGAATGACTTGTTATATGTGAGTACCGCTTTCTTTGACAGATTCTAGTATGGGTACATATATGTTTTCCCAACCCCAGCACATTAGTTTGCTAATTCCAGATGTATGAAACGCAGGCCTAACTGTATCTAGTATATTGAGCGCCAGATAAACTAACTTGGCCTTTTTAAATAAAAAAATTCCCTCACTGGAATACTTTCAGTCTTTTGACTGTATGGATTACAGATGGAATGACTGTTATATGTGAGTACCGCTTTCTTTGACAGATTCTAGTATGGGTACATATATGTTTTCCCAACCCCAGCACATTAGTTTGCTAATTCCAGATGTATGAAAGCATGAGCCTAACTGTATCTAGTATATTGAACGCCAGATAAACTAACTTGGCCTTTTTAAATAAAAAAATTCCCTCACTGGAATACTTTCAGTCTTTTGACTGTATGGATTACAGATGGAATGACTGTTATATGTGAGTACCGCTTTCTTTGACAGATTCTAGTATGGGTACATATATGTTTTCCCAACCCCAGCACATTAGTTTGCTAATTCCAGATGTATGAAGCATGAGGCCTAACTGTATCTAGTATATTGAGCGCCAGATAAACTAACTTGGCCTTTTTTAAATAAAAAAATTCCCTCACTGGAATACTTTCAGTCTTTTGACTGTATGGATTACAGATGGAATGACTGTTATATGTAAGTACCGCTTTCTTTGACAGATTCTAGTATGGGTACATATATGTTTTCCCAACCCCAGCACATTAGTTTGCTAATTCCAGATGTATGAAAGCATAGGCCTAACTGTATCTAGTATATTGAGCGCCAGATAAACTAACTTGGCCTTTTTAAATAAAAAAAAATTCCCTCACTGGAATACTTTCAGTCTTTTGACTGTATGGATTACAGATGGAATGACTGTTATATGTGAGTACCGCTTTCTTTGACAGATTCTAGTATGGGTACATATATGTTTTCCCAACCCCAGCACATTAGTTTGCTAATTCCAGATGTATGAAACGCAGGCCTAACTGTATCTAGTATATTGAGCGCCAGATAAACTAACTTGGCCTTTTTAAATAAAAAAATTCCCTCACTGGAATACTTTCAGTCTTTTGACTGTATGGATTACAGATGGAATGACTGTTATATGTGAGTACCGCTTTCTTTGACAGATTCTAGTATGGGTACATATATGTTTTCCCAACCCCAGCACATTAGTTTGCTAATTCCAGATGTATGAAACGCATGGCCTAACTGTATCTAGTATATTGAGCGCCAGATAAACTAACTTGGCCTTTTTAAATAAAAAAATTCCCTCACTGGAATACTTTCAGTCTTTTGACTGTATGGATTACAGATGGAATGACTGTTATATGTGAGTACCGCTTTCTTTGACAGATTCTAGTATGGGTACATATATGTTTTCCCAACCCCAGCACATTAGTTTGCTAATTCCAGATGTATGAAACGCAGGCCTAACTGTATCTAGTATATTGAGCGTCAGATAAACTAACTTGGCCTTTTTAAATAAAAAAATTCCCTCACTGGAATACTTTCAGTCTTTTGACTGTATGGATTACAGATGGAATGACTGTTATATGTGAGTACCGCTTTCTTTGACAGATTCTAGTATGGGTACATATATGTTTTCCCAACCCCAGCACATTAGTTTGCTAATTCCAGATGTATGAAACGCATGAGCCTAACTGTATCTAGTATATTGAGCATCAGATAAACTAACTTGGCCTTTTTAAATAAAAAAATTCCCTCACTGGAATACTTTCAGTCTTTTGACTGTATGGATTACAGATGGAATGACTGTTATATGTGAGTACCGCTTTCTTTGACAGATTCTAGTATGGGTACATATATGTTTTCCCAACCCCAGCACATTAGTTTGCTAATTCCAGATGTATGAAAGCATGAGCCTAACTGTATCTAGTATATTGAGCGCCAGATAAACTAACTTGGCCTTTTTAAATAAAAAAAATTCCCTCACTGGAATACTTTCAGTCTTTTGACTGTATGGATTACAGATGGAATGACTGTTATATGTGAGTACCGCTTTCTTTGACAGATTCTAGTATGGGTACATATATGTTTTCCCAACCCCAGCACATTAGTTTGCTAATTCCAGATGTATGAAACGCATGGCCTAACTGTATCTAGTATATTGAGCAGCCAGATAAACTAACTTGGCCTTTTTAAATAAAAAAATTCCCTCACTGGAATACTTTCAGTC
This sequence comes from Bufotes viridis, assembly GCA_033119425.1. Taxonomy (NCBI): domain Eukaryota; kingdom Metazoa; phylum Chordata; class Amphibia; order Anura; family Bufonidae; genus Bufotes; species Bufotes viridis. Next base: position 56,916,674 of record CM065597.1, on the reverse strand, counting down.
TTTTGACTGTATGGATTACAGATGGAATGACTGTTATATGTGAGTACCGCTTTCTTTGACAGATTCTAGTATGGGTACATATATGTTTTCCCAACCCCAGCACATTAGTTTGCTAATTCCAGATGTATGAAGCATGAGGCCTAACTGTATCTAGTATATTGAGCATGAGATAAACTAACTTGGCCTTTTTAAATAAAAAAATTCCCTCACTGGAATACTTTCAGTCTTTTGACTGTATGGATTACAGATGGAATGACTGTTATATGTGAGTACCGCTTTCTTTGACAGATTCTAGTATGGGTACATATATGTTTTCCCAACCCCAGCACATTAGTTTGCTAATTCCAGATGTATGAAACGCATGAGCCTAACTGTATCTAGTATATTGAGCGCCAGATAAACTAACTTGGCCTTTTTAAATAAAAAAAAATTCCCTCACTGGAATACTTTCAGTCTTTTGACTGTATGGATTACAGATGGAATGACTGTTATATGTGAGTACCGCTTTCTTTGACAGATTCTAGTATGGGTACATATATGTTTTCCCAACCCCAGCACATTAGTTTGCTAATTCCAGATGTATGAAACGCAGGCCTAACTGTATCTAGTATATTGAACGCCAGATAAACTAACTTGGCCTTTTTAAATAAAAAAATTCCCTCACTGGAATACTTTCAGTCTTTTGACTGTATGGATTACAGATGGAATGACTGTTATATGTGAGTACCGCTTTCTTTGACAGATTCTAGTATGGGTACATATATGTTTTCCCAACCCCAGCACATTAGTTTGCTAATTCCAGATGTATGAAACGCAGGCCTAACTGTATCTAGTATATTGAACGCCAGATAAACTAACTTGGCCTTTTTAAATAAAAAAATTCCCTCACTGGAATACTTTCAGTCTTTTGACTGTATGGATTACAGATGGAATGACTGTTATATGTGAGTACCGCTTTCTTTGACAGATTCTAGTATGGGTACATATATGTTTTCCCAACCCCAGCACATTAGTTTGCTAATTCCAGATGTATGAAACGCAGGCCTAACTGTATCTAGTATATTGAACGCCAGATAAACTAATCTTGGCCTTTTTAAATAAAAAAATTCCTCACTGGAATACTTTCAGTCTTTTGACTGTATGGATTACAGATGGAATGACTGTTATATGTGAGTACCGCTTTCTTTGACAGATTCTAGTATGGGTACATATATGTTTTCCCAACCCCAGCACATTAGTTTGCTAATTCCAGATGTATGAAACGCAGGCCTAACTGTATCTAGTATATTGAACGCCAGATAAACTAACTTGGCCTTTTTTAAATAAAAAAATTCCCTCACTGGAATACTTTCAGTCTTTTGACTGTATGGATTACAGATGGAATGACTGTTATATGTGAGTACCGCTTTCTTTGACAGATTCTAGTATGGGTAAATATATATGTTTTCCCAACCCTAGCACATTAGTTTGCTAATTCCAGATGTATGAAACGCAGGCCTAACTGTATCTAGTATATTGAACGCCAGATAAACTAACTTGGCCTTTTTAAATAAAAAAATTCCCTCACTGGAATACTTTATGGCTTTTCACTGTATGGATTACAGGTGGACTGGTATTAGTAGGGGTGACACAAGCACACCCAAGTCCCTGATGTAGGATTTCTATGGCACAGACCACTATTACAAGTGATTAATGGACGTTGGGAGAGATTGTGCTGCAGCACTAGTCCCAAGATGGCCGCCGCCTATCAGCCCAGTAACATGTGCCACAAAATGGTCTGCACAACCTTTAAAAAAATAGCCTTGGACTGTGCTGCTAAATCGCTATTGGTCTGAATCCCAGGTGTAGATGTCTGACTTGTTTGGAGCTTTGGAATGCACACTGTGGCAGCTTCTGCTGCAGCACTACAAGTCGCAAAATGGCGGCCGGCGGTCAGCTCAGGTACATGTGGATGGAAAAATCACTCTGGCCACTCTAAAAATAGCCAATCCCTATCAAAAAAGCAGCTCAGCTGCAGTTGTTCAGATGAATCACAGGTCGAGGAGAGAAATTTGCTTCCAGTTATTCAATTATCCCTGCCTATTCTCGCCCTAGCATCAGCTGCGTCTATCCCTGTTCTATTCACATCGGGAGTGAGCACGTCCCGACGTGCGCACAAGCTTATAAAGAGGCTGAGTCACATGCTGCACTTGGCCAATCACAGCCTTGCCAATAGTAGGCATGGCTGCGATGGCATCTTAGGGCAAGTAGTATGATGCATGTTGATTGGCTGCTTTGCAGCCTTTCAAAATGCGCCAAAATACATGCCGAACCCGAACCCGAACTTTTACGAAAAAGTTCGGGTTCGGGTCCGTGTCACGAACACCCCAAAATTCGGTACGGACCCGAACTATGCTCGAACTGTTCGCTCAACACTACTAATAAGCCCTTTTGCCCACTAATACAAGCCAAAAAATGTTTTAGCACATATAACTGCACCACACAAGGGCAAAAAAAACTTTAGGCAATTAGGCTAAAATTTTTCCCACTTTTACACAAATGGCTTTTCAACAGATAAACTTGACAAATACTGAAGTTAATCACTGAAGTCTCATGAGACTTTGCAAATGACTGACTTCGCCTCATCGGAGGCCGCATATTAATACCAAGTTTTGATCTAAGAGACTACGGATCTACCCTGGTCTTATCCAGTGATGCCGCCTTTTTTTTTCCTGCACTGTTTTTAACACCTTTTTACTTTTGATTTAATAAAGGATTTATGATTACCGTATTTTTCGCCATATAAGACGCACTTTTTGAAGCAGGAGGAGCAGGCAGATGACGTCAGTGAGGACGTTACACAGCAGCCTGCCGCCGCACCGCTCTGCCTGCTAGAGGATCGGTATAGCAGGTTAGCAGAGCGCTACTGTACGAAGTTTGGGTTCGCCGGGTTCTGCTGAACTTGACCCCGAACCCCATTGAAGTCAATAGGGACCCGAACTTTGGGGCACTAAATTGGCTCTAAAAGAGTCATGGAAAGGGCTAGAGGGCTGCAAATGGCAGCAAAATGTAGGTAGGAGCATGACAAGTACCCTCTAAACAAATGTGTGTAGGGAAACGACTAAAAATAAAATAAATAAAAATTAAAAATAATAATCTTGAACTAAGAGGAGGAGGTCCATATGGAGTAGGAGGTTGAGGAGGCGGTGGACGTGGCAGTGTAGGTGGAAGCGGCGGTGGAGGAGGAGAAGGAGGTAGCCAACACTTTATTTATTTTTTAGTTTTTTTGGGTAGACCACAAAACATTGTGGAATATATAAAATAAAACAAAGAGAAAGTGCGCTGGAGTATAACAATGGCTGTGTGAGGCAGGTATACATGTCTATTCTGCACAAGGTACGGACAAGTCCTGTGGGATCCATGCCTGGTTCATTTTAATGAACGTGAGCTTGTCCACATTGGCTGTGAACAGGCGGCTGCTCTTGTCTGTGATAAAGCCCCTTGCTGTGCTAAATGCAAGTTCAGACAATACACTGGCTGCAGGGCAGGCCAGCACCTCCAAGGCGTAAAGGGCAAGCTCAGGCCATGTGCCCATTTTGGAGACCCAGAAGTACATGTAGGCTTGTGCACACATACTGCTCCACCATGTTGCTGAAATGCTGCCTTCTTCTAAAACGTTGCATATCAGCTGGTGGCTCTGGTTGTTGCGGAGTGGTGACAAAGCTTTTCCACATTTCGGCCATACTAACTCTGCCTTCTGAGGTGCTGGCGGTTCCCCGGCTGCATTGGCGACCTCCTCCTCTGCCTTCACCTTGTGCTTCCACTGAGCCCCCGCTGTCAGGTGGGAATGCCATCAGCATTGCATCTACTAGCGTGCGCTTGTACTCTCGCATCTTCCGATCACGCCCTAGTGAGGGAATTGAGGACGGCACGTTGTCCTTGTAAGGCCTATTGCACACAACTGTATGGCTTTTTCTGTATTTTGGGGTCTGCAAAAAATGGATCTGCAAAAAAAACGGATGACATCCGTGTGCATTCTGTTTTTTGCGGAACGGAATATCTGGCCCCTAATAGAACAATACTATGCTTGTTCGTGATATGGACAAGAATAGGACAAGTTCTATCTTTTAACGGAATGGAAAAATGGAAATACAGAAAGGGGAATGCACACGGAGACACTTTCATTTTTTTGTGGGCCCATTGAAATGAATAGTTCCGTATACGGACTGTATACAGAACGTAAAAAAACGGCCCGTACACGTGCAAAAAAAAAAAAGTTTGTGTGCAAGAGGCCTAATGGGGATCCAGCAGGGTGGACACCCAGTAATCAGCACAAGTTAGAATGTTGGCAACGCGGTGTAGTCGCTCATGTGTGCAAGGCTGCCCAGAGGCAACGACAAGCTGTCCTCTGTGGGAGGTGTATCGTCTGTGTCCTCGGTATCCCCTCAGTGACGCTGCAGTGATGGCCCTGAGCTGCTTTGGGTGCCACCCTGCTTTGAACACGGTTCTGGCTGGACACTTGTGCACCTGGCCTATGTTGGGGCAGGAACCCACCCTTTGAGCCACTTGTGAATGACTGGCCTGATAACCGTGGAAATGATCCCTCTTCCTCCTCCTCTTCCTCCTGTGCCACATCCTCTTCCATCATCGCCCAAAGCTTTTTTTCAGGGAGACATAAAAGTGGGATAGTAACGCTGAGAACGGCGTCATCGGCAATGTTGGTGGAGTAGTTGAAACAGCGCAACAAGGCACACAGGTCTCGCATGGAGGCCCACTCAGTGGCGGTGAAGTGGTGCTGTTCGCAGATCGACTCACCCATGCGTGGTGCAGCTTAAACTCCACTATCGCCTGCTGCTGCTCGTGCAGTCTCTCCAACATGTGCAAGGTAGAGTTCCACCTTGTGAGCACGTCGTATATGAGGTGGTGAGCGGGAAGGCCGAAGTTACACTGCAGCGCAGACAGGCGAGCAGCAGCAGGTTGAGAACGCCGGAAGCGCGCACAGACGGCCCGCACTTTCTGCAGCAGCTCTGACATATTGGGGTAGTTTTTCAGGACTTTCTGCAACACGAAATTAAGCACATGCGCTAGGCAAGTGATGTGCGTCAAACCGGCTAGGCCCAGAGCTGTTACGAGATTTTGCCCATTATCGCACACCACCAGGCCGAGATTGAGGCTCAGTGGCAACAACCACTCATCGGTTTGTTGTTCTATGCCCGTCCATAGCTCCTGCGCGGTGTGGGGTTTGTCCCCCAAACAGATGAGTTTCAAAACTGCCTGCTGTCGTTTTCCCCTGGCTATGCTGAAATTGGTGGTGAAGGTGTTACGCTGACCGCATGTGGAGGTGTTAGAAGAGGAGTAGGAGGAGGAGGAGGCAACAGGCAAGAGAAATATCCTGCAATCCTCCATGGCGGATGCATATGCGCCAAACAGCTATCTGCCTCAGGCCCAGCCACCACTGCATTTACACAGTGTGCTGTTAGGGAGATATAACGTCCCTGACCGTGCTTACTGGTCCACGTATCAGTTGTTATGTGGACCTTGCCAAAGATTGCGTTGCGCAGTGCACACCTGATTTTGTCCGCCACTTGTTTGTGCAGGTACGGGATGGCTTGACTGGAAAAGTAGTGGCGGCTGGTAATGACGTACTGTGGGACAGCCAAGGCCATAATGTTTTTAAAAGTCTCCGTCTCCACCAGACGGAATTACAGCATTTCAAAGATCAGGAATTTTGAAATGCTGGCATTCAGGGCCAGGAATCACAGGTGGGTATAGGGATACTTCCTCTTTCGCTCCAGTGTTTGGAAGATAGACATCTGAACACTGCCATGGGACATTGTGGTGCTGCTTGTTGAAGGTCACGGACGTGGTGGCGTTGCAGACACATCCTCTGTTTGCAGGGTGGCCGGTGCCACTGTCACTTCAGAGGTGGAGGAAGAGGCCGAGACTGCAGCAGAAGAGTGAGCAGGAGGAGCCTGAGACCTTTCTTGGTTTTGGAGGTGTTTACTCAACTGCAGCTCGTGCTTTGCACTTAGATGTCTGGTCATGCAGGTTGTGTTTAGGTTTAGAACATTTATGCCTCGCTTCAGGCTCTGATTGCACAGCGTGCAAACAACTCGTGTGTTGTCATCTGCACATTTACAAAATAACAGAAAATAATGCACTATAAAATTAGATGCAAGAATAACATATTGACTAGGCCCTCACTCTTGATAAAAACTGAGAAACTTGGTCAATACATTTTGATTAAAATATATCTAAGCCCACCTACCGGCGACAAGGTGGTCTCAGTTCAGGCGGGTTCCTATGCTAACCTATTCATACTGTGGCGCATTTTTCAGGAGCACAGTCCCCGCACATATGGTGTGCTGCCCCTTGTAACCTCCATGTGCATCAGCAACCAGTGGAAGGAGAGACACACACACCTATGTACCACTCCTAACAAGTCACCTATTGGATAGGTGGGCACGCACAACATGTACCACCTTAATCAAGGTCACCTATTAGATAGGTGGGGCAAAAGTGCACTTGAATATTACTCCCAGTGTAGGAGCGTATTCACACATGAAGGTGCCACTCCTTCAAGACAAATCAAACAAATCACTGAAAAAACTATATATAAACCATCACCACACGATATGGTATTAAATGCGGATGTATATAACTGCATTTACAAAATAACAGAAAATAATGCATAAATTTAGATGCACAAGCATAACATATGGACTGGAGACCCTCACTCTTGATAAAAACTGAGACACTTGGTCAATACATTTTGATCAAAAATACATCTAAGCCCACCTACCGGCGACAAGGTGGTCTCAGTTCAGGTGGGTTCCTATGGTGTGTGCTGCCCCTTGTAACCTCCATGTGCATCAGCAACCCAAAATAACAGAAAATAATGCACTATAAATTTAGATGCAAGCATAACATATGGACTAGACCCTCACTCTTGATAAAAACTGAGACACTTGGTCAATACATTTTGATCAAAATACATCTAAGCCCACCTACCGGCGACAAGGTGGTCTCAGTTCAGGTGGGTTCCTATGGTGTGTGCTGCCCCTTGTAACCTCCATGTGCATCAGCAACCGGTGGGAGGAGAAACACACACACCTTTATGTACCACCTTAATCAAGGTCACCTATTAGATAGGTGGGGCAAAAGTGCACTTGAATATCACTCCCAGTGTAGGAGCGTATTCACACATGTCTGCACATTGTCTAAAGACCTTCCACGCCAGGGAACTCCTTGGAGCTGGCTTTGTTGTGCTCGGTCCCTGGGTGTGGTGGGCAGTAGCAGGCGTACTGTCTAGGGGATGGCTGCTCTGCTTTTGCACCCTGCTCCCACTTTTGCTGTGCTGGTGGCTCTGTGCGACCACCTCCTCTCCCTCCGAACTGCACAGATCACTCGCATGACCTTGATTACATGTGGGGTCTAGGACCTCATTGTCCTCCACATCATCCTCCACCCAGTCTTCACCCCTGCCCTCCTTGTCGGTTTGCACACTGCAGAAAGCCGCAGAAGTTGGCACCTGTGTTTCCTCATCATCAGAAACATGCTGCAGTGGTCTTTCCATGTCCTCATCCTCAAATATATGTGGTTGGGCATCGGTGAACTCAATTTATTCCACTTCTCGTGCAGGGCTAGGTGGATGGCCCTGGGAAACCCTGCCAGCCATCAAAAAGCATAAGAGACTGCTGCATGACTTGGGGCTCAGACTGCTTGGCTGATTTGCAAGGGTGTGAGGTGCTAGATAGCGGCCCATGGCCTTAAGGTGCCAACTCTGAGCTTTCAGCAGTGGATCGGGTGGGAGACAATGTGAAGGTACTGGAGGTACTGTCAGCCGCCCAATTTAAAAGCATCTGTACTTGTTCTGGCCCCACCATTCATAGAGCGGCATTCGGGCCTACTAAATAACGCTGAAGGCTCTGTTGTCTACGCATACCTGAGGAAGGTGTTTTATTTGGGCGTGTAGCTGGCACAGATCGACCATGTCCTCTCCCTGCAACAGGAGATCCACCAACACCAACAGCACCACGACCAGGGCCACGTCCCTTATTTGACGCTCTCCGTTTTTCACCAGCAAAACTGGGTTAATGTCACCCACCAATGGAAAAGACGATTTTTAGAAATGTAGGTCCCTGTCACCTGTGCAGAGTAGGGGTTTGTATATGGCAAAAATTGTAAAATGTCACCCAAGAATGTAACAGAGGATTTTTAGAAATATGTGTCCCTGTCACCTATGCAGAGCAGATGTTTTTCTCTGGCAAAACTGGGTTAATGTCACCCACCAATGGAACAGACGATTTTTAGAAATATAGGTCCCTGTCACATATGCAGAGCAAAGATTTGTATATGGCAAAAATAGTAAAATTCCACCCAAGAATATAACAGATGATTTTGAGAAATATAGGTCCTTGTTACCTATACAGAGCAGGGGTTTGTATACTTCAAAACTGGGTTAATGTCACCCACAAATGGAACAGACAATTTTTAGAAATATAGGTCCCTGTCACCTATGCAGAGCAAGGGTTTGTATACGGTAAAAACGGGTTAATGTCACCCACCAATGGAACAGACGATATTTAGAAATATAGGTCCCTGTCACCTATGGAAAGTAGGGGTTTGTATATGGCAAAAATTGTAAAATGTCACCCAAGAATTTAACAGATGATTTTTAGAAATTTAAGTCCCTGTCACCTATTCAGAGCAGGGGTTTGTATACGGCAAAAATGGTAAAATGTCATCCAAGAATGTAACAGAGAATTTTTAGAAATATAGGTCCCTGTCACCTATTCAGAGCAGGGGTTTGTATACAGTAAAATATGGCCCAAAAAGTTTTTTTATTCACACACAATTAAACAGGTGGATTTAAGTGTATTTCTTTCACTGTCAGAAATGCAGTGCAGACCGCAAATGTACTGTCTATCGCAAATAGTGTGCTTTTTTCTATCAAAAATGTAAATGCAGTATTCAACGTTTTTTTTGGACTGTCAGAAATGCCGCGCAGGTCAAAAAATGTACTTTCTAGCACAAAAAATGGGAATTTGTTAACCGCAATGTAACAGCACACAGACGGATTAACTATATTATTTTCCCTTCCCCTGGCACATATGCAGTGCAGGTGCACTTACAAAATGGCTATATGTTGCCCACTGAACTAAAAGAACAGGATTAAATTATTGTCCCTGGCACATATGCATGTGCAAGTGCACTATACTTGCACAAAATGGCCGCCGACACCCACCTAACTAACAGACGGATAAACCTTATTTTTCTGTGCCACTGGGCTCATGGGTAAAAAAATTTAGCAGAGAACCCACAAAAATAATTGCTGTAGTTTGCAGATTTAACACCAAGTACACCAGACCAGAATTGTTTCCTAATCTCTCCCTAACAGCAGCAGCATTCTATCCTTACACTAGTAAGAGCAAAGTTACGTGCGGCGCTACGTGATTCCAGCTTATATAAAGGCTGGGTCACATGCTGCACTTGGCTAATCACAGCCATGCCATTAGTAGGCATGCCTGTGATGGCTTCTAAGGCCACACTAGTTAGGCCTCTTTCACACCAGCGTGTCCGGATTAGGTCCGAATGCGTTGCGGATGCGTTCAGTGAAAACTGTGCGATTTCACAGGCAAAGCCATTCAGTTTTGCCTGCGATTGCGTTCAGTTGTTCAGTTTTTTCCGCACGGGTGCAATGCGTTTTGATGCGTTTTGATGTGTTTTTCACGCGCGTGATAAAAAACTGAAGGTTTACAAACAATATCTCCTAGCAACCATCGGTGAAAAACGCAACGCACCCGCACTTGCTTGCGGATGCAATGCGTTTTTCACGCAGCCCCATTCACTTCTATGGGGCTAGGGCTGCGTGAAAAACGCAGAATATAGAACATGCTGCGATTTTCACGCAACGCACAAGTGATGCGTGAAAAAAAACGCTCATGTACAAAGACCCATTGAAATAAATGGGTCAGGATTCAGTGCGGATGCTATGCGTTCACGTCACGCATTGCACCCACGCGGAAAACTCGCTCGTGTGAAAGGGGCCTTAAATGCTTGTTGATTAACTGCCCTGCAGCCTTACAACAAGCGCCATTAACTGCCGAACACCGAACTCGACTTTATGAAAAACCTAAAGTTCAGTACGAACCCGAACTTTACAGTTTAGGTTCGCTCAACCCTAAGCACAAGTCAAGCAAAATCACTTGACTTTATTTAGAATGAATTCAAACTTAAGTATATGCAATACAATGCAAGGATTCTCATAATTCACAGTGTGTAAAATTTTCACTAAAGTGTATTGTGTATAAAACATGCTTTCCTCTTCAGGCTGTAAGTTTTTGCTTTTCATATTAATCATTCAATACTTCCTCTGACTCAATGTTGCACCTTGGAACAATTTGCAGAGTTAGGGCTCGTTCACACGAACGCTTTTTGCATTCCATATATGGGACGTGTTTTGCGTTCAGTATACCGTCCGTATACGGAGCCATTCATGTCAATGGCTCCGCGAAAAAACGGAATGTACTCCGTATGCATTCTATTTCCGTATTTCTGTTTTTTTGTTCCGCTACATTTCGACTCATGTCCTATTATTGCCCGCAAATCACGTTCCGTGTCTCCATTTAAGTCAATGGGGCTGTGAAAAAATGGAATGCATACGGAATGCACCGGTATGTCTCCGTATCCATTCAGTTTTTGCGGAAGCATCTATTGAAAATGTGATGCCCAGCCCAATTTTTAAATGTACTTACTGTTAAAACATTATTATATGCTTCCGTTTCCGTTTGCGAACTGCACATGAAAATGGAACGGAAGCGGAATGGAAACGGAAACACTACTGAAACCAAAAACTGAAAAACGGATCCGTTAAAAATGTACCGCAAAACCATACGGTCGTGTGAACGAGCCCTTAGGTCTCATGCACACGACCATATTTTCTTTATGCTTTCGTTCCATTTTTTGTGCGGCCTGTATGCTGAACCATTCACTTCAATGGGGCTGTAGAAAATACGGAAGTTATCCGTTGGGATAAGGATCTTATTTAATAGGTTGATTTCACTTTAATGTTGACGGTCACATGATCAGATTAGGATCGGGTGACCTCTCAATATAGGTCATTACACTTATGTATACACATGTATATTTAGTAATCTGTTTGGTCACATTACCCCATTTTTAGATTATGGAAGCGATTATGCTACCCCCGCCTCATTTTTATCCTTAACTGTATCTTTTTTTCCCTTATTCTTTTCCTGTTATGTCCTATGTGTCCTATATAGTCGCGGGCAGCATCTCGCGAGCATTAGCTGGCTCGCGGATGAAGTCTCGCGATTCTTTCGGACGGAGAGGATGTTGTTTGGATACGTCACGAATGCGACGTAATGCCGCAATACGTGACTTGCCCTCTTTCCCTTTGTTTGACACGCACTTTCGTGTTGATGTCCGGTGGGCGCGGCATTGCGGCCTTTCGTGGTGGCGTCATGATGCCGCGAGATTATGCAGCAGATTGGATTGATGTTGGGCGCTATTTCGCGCGCCCGTGACGTCAGTGGGAGTGCGACGGCGTGGAGACGTGACATATCCCCAGCATGCCTGTGATGCGGTAATGAGTTCAAACTCAAATTTAAAATACACACATGTGCCTTACATTATATCTGATAGACATGGATACATATAGAGGTTAGAGCGATCAAACCAGATACGCCCCTTGAGAAAGCGGAGCGAAACGTACGTCGGGGTTGGCTCTCCTCTCTGCACAAGAAACCCGTGTCCTCCTTTCTAAAGTGTCCCTCAGGTATATATCTATTTGAACATATGTGCTTTGTTGCTGTAGTGTATGGGTGGTCTTGCCCATCAGCTTAAGTTGAACACTGTTTTGTTCTTTGTATTCTTCCTATATTGGGGACGTGTTTGGTTTGACAACACTGCCGTAGAAGGTATTCTGCCTTATATAGGAGTACTAACGGTGTTTTCTTTTGCATGGGAGGGGAGTCATATGTCTTGGCTACCATTTGTATTGCTGCCATATATATATTTTTATATTGACATTGTGTATGTTGTTGGTCTTTTTTATCAACTAATAAAGTTTATGGAATTGTATTGCGTGTCCCTTTTTGGTCTTTTGGTAAACATCCGCGTGCATTCTGTTTCAGTTTGTCCGCATGGCCATTCAGCAGAAAAGAAGTGCATGTCCTATTTTTGTCCACAAATCATGGTCCGAGACCCAATTTAAGTCAATGGGTCCGCAAAAAATACGGAACACGCACGGACCATATCTGTATGTCATTCATATTTTTCAGATCCATACTGTAGAAATGCTATGCCCATCCCATATTGCTCACGTGTTTGGTGATTAATAAGTTACTGCTTCCATAACCATGTAACCATACCGTTTGTGGAATAACGGAAACCTCAGATGCGGAACAACAGATCCATGAAAAACAAACCGCAAAACAACAACGGTCGTGTGCATCAGCCCTTAGGCCTCTTGCACACAAATGTTTTTTTTTTATTGCGTACTCTGTATGCATTCCGTTTCTTTATTTCCATATATCTGTTTCATTAAAAGATAAAACTTGTTCTATTATTGCCCACAAATAACGATCCGTGGCCCCATTCAAGTCAATGGGTCCGCAAAAAAAAACCAAATTGCATACAGAACACATCCATATGGTTGGAAATCCATCCGAAATGGAATGGAAATGGAAACACTACGGAAACAAAAAAAGGAACAATGGATCCGTTAAAAACCGACCGCAAAATACTGAAAAAGCCATACAGTCGTGTGCAAGAGGCCTTAGGGCTTGTTCATACGACCGTATGTGTTTTGCAGTCCATCATTCACGGATCCGTTGTTCCCTTTTTTGTATCCGTAGTGTTTCTGTTTCTGTTCTGTTTCCGTTCCATATTTCCACAAAAAATCTCCTTATGGTTTCCGTATGCGATCCGTTTTTGCAAACGGAAACAGAAAATTTGTAATCATTAGTGTAATGTAATGTAATCTTTGTAAACAGTAAACACATGGGCAAAGTGGGCATGGATCCGCAAAATACAGATGACATACGTGTTCTGTATGCATTCTGTATTTTTGCGGACCCGTTGACTTGAATGGAGCCAAGGAATGTGATTTGCGGACAATTATAGGACAACACTCAAAATGTTGTAGAACGAAAATATGGAAATGAAATGCACACGGAGTACCTTCCTTTTTTTGCGGACCCGTTGAAATTAATGGTTCCGCATGCGATCCGCAAAAAAACCCGGAACAGAAATGGAAAAAATATACGCTGATGTGAATGAGCTCTTAACTTGTCCTCTTCTACACAGTCATGAAGGAATTTTATGTGCACCTCCTTACAAAGATTGTGTCTTCCAGTGGCCTTAGACAAAGTCATTACTGCAGAAAAACAAAATTATTTGGATCGTATCTGTAAAAGAACACATTGTTCTCGTAGGTGATATATTTGAAAGTGCAGAATACATTCATTTAGTTTTCAAAGGAGTAATGGTTTGCCAGTTCAATTTGCACGTGTCATTACTGCAAATTGGAATAAGTCATAATGCATGAATTGTTTGTAAGAAAACATTTCATTATTTCTTATCACACTTTGTTATATGATGTGCGCTTGCAAAACTACTTAAAGGAACATGTTGCAAAGCACCTGCTAAGAACATTTTTAATAGTATTTGAAAACTCTATTGCAGCAAATGAAAAATGGCTTTTGTTTGGCTAGTTTTTATATTTTGCCGTAATTCATTAGGCAGAGATTTGGCATGAAGTGTCTGGGATGTACAAAACTGATCTTACACCTAGAACAAATAGTTTTTTACCCTGCTCCATTAAATAATGTTTTAAACATTATCATAACAATGCTATTGTTTTAAATGGAAAATTTTCTGGACCTTCGAGGTACATGTAAGGTAAAAGTCCGGTCTTTGACCCCTTCCCACCGCCCAACATAAATTTACGTTGCCAGTTGGGCATTAGCATTTTTTTTTAATCAGCAGGCACCCAGGAATAATGTATGCGATCAATGACAATGTCGGTCGCATAAATTTAAACACTCAGATGCCGTGGTCAAATGTGTCTCTGCATTTTCCACAGACAGCAACCCCTTGATTTAACCCCTTCCCGACCAGTACCGTAATAGTACGGCGCTGGCCAGGTCTTTAAAGATGGCGCCCGCAGCGATTAGGTGGCCGCCTGCTTCTTATAGCAGACACCCGTGACTCATGTCCACAACCGGCAGTAATGCAGATTGCGGACATTTAACCTCTTAGATGCCGTGGTCAATCCTGACCACGGCATCTGAGCGTGCTAAAAAACTGAAAGCGCGCTCTTCCGGTGGTGTTCCAGTTACCCCTATGTGCCGATCGGAGGAGCCGGTGCTTGTGTGCAACAGCTCCTGTCTTTGTGAATGACAGGAGGCTGCTGCATAGTATTTCTTATGGAGCCCTTACCTGTAATAGGGCTCCATAGGAAAGTAGTAAAATCATGATAAACTCCAATGCAATTGCATTGGAGTCTATGATAATAGCAATCAGATGATTAATTGTTATAGTTCCCTATGAGAACTATAAAAAAGTGTAAAAAAAACACATAAAAATTCAAATCAACCCCCTTTTCCCAAAAATAATATAACTAAATAAATAAAATAAAAAACACATCATGGTTGTCGCGATGTGCGAAAATGCCCATAGTATAAAAATATATTCCCCATACGGCAAACAGCAAAATGGAAAAAAGCGTCCAAATGGCCGATTTACCGTTTCTGGTTGCTTAATTTTACACACCCCAAAATGGTATCAATGAAAAGTTCAGATCACCCTGCAAAAAAATGAGTCCCCAAACAGCTCCGTACACATAATTACGGAGTACATAAAACTGATTTTTTTCCCACTTTATAATTTTTTTATCACTATCAAAATGCAAGAAAAAACTATACATATACGAAATCGTCGGATTCATAATGACCTGTAGAATAAAAGTAACTGGTCAGTTTTATCACACATCGAACATCATAAATAAATAAAAACTTAAATCTGTGGTGGAATTGCTTTTTTTTGCCATTTCACCCAATTTGATTTTTTTCCCCCCACTTAGTACCCAATAGTACCCCCCCGTTGGAACAGCCTGCCAGAAAAGGTTACCGCAAATGTGAAAGTAGCCTTAGCCGGAGAAAAAACACTCCAAAAATTGTTACGCTGTTTCTATCAAGTAAGACAATACCCCATATGTGGTCATAACCTGTTGTTTGGTCACACGGCAGGGCTCAAAAGGGAAGGAGCACCATTTGGCTTTTGAAATCCAGAATTTACTGGAATAGGTTTCAGTGCCATGTCAAATTTGGACCACCCCTGATGTAGCAAAACAGTGGAAACCCCAAAAATACCAAATTTTTGAAACTACACCCCAAAAAATTAAGCAATTCATCTAGATGTAGTAATGGTTTTGACCTCACACTTTTCATATTTTTTTTGGAAGGAGAGATGGGCAGAAATTGCTATTCTGTGTTTTTTATGGGATTCCCCATTTGATATATATGATATGTTAACTTTATTCTGCAGATTGATGCAATTATGATACCAGGTTTATATAGGGTTTTTTCATGTTTTACTATTTTTGCATCATAAAATAACGTATTTTTTTATTAAAAATCATTTATATTTTGGAATGCCATATACAAACATCCATAATATTTTTATTTTAATGTCAGTGCAGTTAAGGGCTTGTATTTTGTGGTACCAGATGTCATTTTTATTGGTACCATTTTGAGGTACATATGACTTGCAATTCTGTCAGTGATTTTTATTTTTTATCATGTTCCCTATGCCATATGTATAGTATGATATCTTTATTCTGCAATTTGATATAAGATTATTGGTACCATTTTGAGGTACAAAACTTGCAATTCTGTCAGTGATTTTTATTTTTTATCATGTTCCCTATGCCATATGTATAGTATGATATCTTTATTCTGCAATTTGATATAAGATTATTGTGATACCAGATTTATATAGTTTATGTTTTACTGACTAGGGGTCAGCACTGGGCTCTATTCTTTTCAATATATTTATTAATGATCTTGTAGAAGGCTTGCATAGAAAAATATAAATTTTTGCAGATGACACTAAACTGTGTAAAGTAATTAACACTGAAGAGGACAATATACTGCTACAGAGGGATCTGGATAGATTGGAGGCTTGGGCAGATATGTGGCAGATGAGGTTTAACACTGACAAATGTAAAGTTATGCACATAGGAAGGAATAATGCAAGTCATCCGTACATACTAAATAGTAAAACACTCGGTAACACTGACATGGAAAAGGATCTATGAATTTTAATAAACAGCAAACTAAGCTGCAAAAACCAGCGTCAGGCAGCTGCCGCCAAGGCCAATAGGATAATGGGTTGCATCAAAAGGGGCATAGATGTCCGTGATGAGAGCATAGTCATACCACTTTACAAATCGCTAGTCAGACCACACATGGAGTACTGTGTACAGTTCTGGGCTCCTGTGAACAAGGCAGACATAGCAGAGCTGGAGAGGGTTCAGAGGAGGGCAACTAAAGTAATAACTGGAATGGGGCAACTACAGTACCCTGAAAGATTATCAAAATTAGGGTTATTCACTTTAGAAAAAAGACGACTGAGGGGAGATCTAATAACTATGTATAAATATATCAGGAGTCAGTACAGAGATCTGTCCCATCATCTATTCATCCCCAGGACTGTGACGAGGGGACATCCTCTGCATCTGGAGGAAAGAAGGTTTGTACACAAACGTAGAAGAGGATTCTTTACGGTAAGAGCAGTGAGACTATGGAACTTTCTGCCTGAGGAGGTGGTGATGGTGAGTACAATAAAGGAATTCAAGAGGGGACTGGATGTATTTCTGGAGTGTAATAATATTACAGGTTATAGCTACTAGAGAGGGGTCGTTGATCCAGGGAGTTCTCCTGATTGCCTGATTGGAGTCAGGAAGGAATTTTTTATTCCCCGTAAGTGGGGAAAATTGGCTTCTACCTCACAGTTTGTTTGTTTTTTGTCTTCCTCTGAATGAACTAGCAGGATGACATCTCTGTATACTAACAGCCATACCATTTTTATTTTTCCATCAATGTAGTTGTGTGAGAGCTTGTTTTTCTTTTTTGCAAGACAGGCTGTAGGTTTTATTAGTACCATATTGGGATACATATTTGTTTTATATTTTTTTATTAGATTCGCAATGTGGTATATATGATATGATAATCTTATTCTGTAGGTCAATACGAATATAGCAAAATCAAAATTAAATAGGTTTATTTCATGTTTTAATACTTTTTCATGACAAAATCACTGTTTTATTAAAACTTTTTTTTCTTTACATTGCTACAGCTCATAAGACTAAAATGTTTCTATCAATGTAGCTGCGTGAGGGCTTGTTTTTGGGGGAGAGGCTGTAGTTTTCATTGGTACTATTTTAAGGTGCATATGACTGTTTGATTGCTTGGTATAAAAAAATGTTTTTTTTTTCCCATTTTTTATTTTATTTTTTTGGCAATGTTCTCCTGAGGGGTTAGATCATGTGATATTTTTATAGAGCCGGTTGTTACGGATGCGGTGATACCAAATATGTCTGTTTTTCTATTTTATTTCTATTTTGTTACAATTTTATGTGTTTTATTTGGGGAAAGAGGCTTTTTTTTTTTACTTGAAACTTTATTTACTTTTTTATTATGGAAAACACTGTTTATTAACTTTTTTTTTTACTTTTTTTTGTCCCACTCTGGTATTTCAACTTCTGGGGGTCTGATCCCCTCTGCAATGCATTACAATACATTGTGTATTGTAATACATTGCATATCAGCTTGTATGCTAACAGGCTGCCTGTGAGAACCAGCCTAAGGGCTGGATCTTACAGGCTTCCGTAGAATAAACAGAGATAGTCATCGCTGTGAACAGGATTTAAGGCTTCCGTAGAAGGCAAGCTCCGATGCCTATTGAAGGCATCAGACTGCCTTCTCTGCTATCGGATCCCCATCACTACACGCACACCCGTGCATGCTGTGGTCAGCTATGACCGGAGCATACAAAGGGATAAAAATCTGGCATAATTGTTTTCACCGATGCCGGAGTATAAAGCAGGGGTCCGGCTGCCAGTGACTGCCGGACCCCTGCTGCTGATCGGACGGGCGCAGCACCCTCAACCATCCGATCAGCGCACCATACATGTACTGTGCTGGTCATTAAGTCACATCCACCAGCGCCGTACATGTACGGCACGGGTCCTAAAGGGGGTAATCTTCATTTCTAAGTATGAGTTTAGCTGTCGTTTCACAGAACATAAGAATGTTCATGAATAAAACAAGGAGGATGGCCATTTTGGATTTTTTAGCTCCGGAAAATGCTTCTAAATGCGGGTTTGATGAGCCGATTAAGGAGGAAGAATGGTCACATGAGAGGTCCTTAAGGAAGCTCTGTAAATAATGACGGAGTAGCCATTTTTACCAAAGGAAACCAGATATCCCTGGACAGTTATTTGATTATAGAAGAAGGAAGATGTATTTCAGCAAATTTTGTTTCCAGGGGGTAAAATTTTGTGTTATTAATGTGTATGCGCCAAACGGGAGGGTAAAATTTTGTTTGCGAAAATTACGTTTGTTATCCTGGGTAGAACGACTCTTATAATGGTGGGGGATATGAATTGTGATATAAGTAAAGAAACAGTGGATGTGTCAGGGAGAGCTTTATTGGGGTTTGGAAGTGATTTTCGTTTAGGAGAATATTAGCAGAATTTATGTAAAGTGGGTATAAATACATTTCATGAAGAAAGTATGGGGGTAGAATTTAAGATAGATTACTGTTTTGTGTCAGAAAACATAGTTCCTTAAAGGTATTCTTAAAAGAAAGTTATTTTCTCAGATCATGAATGTGTGAGGTGCGAGTTTGATATGAATAGTAAAATACAATATGGCAGAGGGGTATGGAAGTTAAATGTGAGCTTCATGGAGAATGAAGCTTCATGGAGAATGAAGAAGTACGAATAGAATATGCAAGACTGTATAAATGGTGGAGCAAAAAGAAAAAATACTTTGATAATGTATGTATGTGGTGGGGCTGGGTGAAGAAAAGAACCAACATTTTCTTTAAGAACTTAGGTTATAAGGTAGCAGCAGGAAGACGACTTGTTAAGTTTATTGTTTGATTGGCGTTTTTATATAAGGTAAGAGGTGAAGGTATGGATGTAAAAGAGGATATCATTTTAGTTTAGAGAGAGATTAAAGAGATGCTGTTAGAAAAAGGAAGTTAAGTTAAGATGGAGTTCAATGAAAAGTGTTTTTGTTTTTTGTCGAAAAAGTGTTCGGGAGGAAACAGGGTATAGAGGTATTGTATCGAAAGAATGGAAATGAAGTGAGTGGAAATGAAATAGAAGAAGAGGTAGTGAGATTTTATGAAGACTTGTATGCAGAAAAATGTAAAGATGAGGTTTTGGAGGAAGATGTGCTGAGTGTATGTCACGTTCGGGTGTATGAGGGAAACACCACACTGAACATAGGAGGGAAAAGGGGTGAGGGAATAAGGCCTGGAAACTAAGGAAAGGAGATGGACACCTCCTGGTAAAACTCTAAGAAAAGTCCTGACTAACTACCAGTATGAAAAGATCCCAGAGGTAGGTGAGTTCATACACAGGAATACCTAATGTCTTAACTCACCCTATAGGACACTGGTAATAATGTCAGGACTGAGCACAGAACTCAAAATACCAAGAAGGAAAGGGAAGACTTAACTTTAAAGGAGCAAAGGAAGCACCAGGAACTTCGCCGAGATCAACACAACAGCAATCCACAACTGAAACTGAAGCTATTAACCGCACAGCATAGTGGGAGAAGCATCTATAAATAAGGAAGGTTAAATGACCACATAAACAACACCTGAGGCAAAGGGTGTGGCCATTACCAGAAACAACACAGACGTCTATTGATCCACAAGGAAACCTTTCAGATCAAACCACATGCCAGTCTCATCGATCTCCTGCCACCTGTCGCGGGAACTTCTGTGACAGTAGTCCCCCTTCTAAGGGTCACCTGTGAAAAACTTTCACTAAACTACTGGCATTCACGTCAGATGCCGGTACCCACATCCTCTTCTCTGGTCCATAACCCTTCCAGTGAACAAGATACTGAAGAGCTTTACGAAGAACTTGAGAGTCAATTATCTTGGCGATCTGAAATCCCAAACTACCGTAAACCATGGAAGGAGCGGGTGGCAAGGAAGATGGCTCCAAAGGTTTAACATATCTCTTCAACAAAGATTTATGAAACACATTATGAATTTTCTGTGCCTGAGGAAGTTCAAGACAAAAAGCTACATGATTAATAATGGCAGTTATCTTATATGGACCAATAAACCTTGAACCCAACTTCGAAGAAGGTACCTTTAACTTAATGTTAGATCCAGACCATTCATACGCTTCCTGTCAGCCACACGTTTATACTTGTTGTCCATATTCATCAAGTTATTTAGAATTTTCCGCCATATAGATGACAGTAATGATGAAAAATATTCCTCCTCAGGGATACCAGATCAGAACCAGAACTATCAGAACCAGAAAATGTGCAAACTGCGAGTGAAACCCATATGCTCCAAAAAACGTTGACTTACCAGTGGACTCCTGTATACGATTGTTTATGGCAAACTCTGCCAAAGACAAAAAACGAAGACTACTCTTCCTGGTTCTCAGAGACAAAACATCTCAGGTAAGTCTCCAGACTTTGATTAGTGCGTTCTGTCTGTCCATTTGACTGAGGATAAAAAGCCAAAGAAAAGGACAGTTGTACCCCCAGTCGAGTACAGAACGCCTTCCAGAATCTGGAAACAAACTGAGTCCCACGATCCGAGACCACGTCAGAGGGAATGCTATGAAGTTTCACAATGTTGTCAACATACACTTGTGCAAGTGTTTTAGCATTAGGTAAGCCCGGCAATGCTATAAAGTAAACAATTTTACTAAAGCGATCAACTAACACCAGAATAACTGTCTATCCTGAAGAATTAGGATGATCAGTGATAAAATCGATGGATAAGTGAGTTCGTGGTCTGGATGGGATGCACAACGGAAAGAGATCTGTAAGGCTGAGTATGTGTCACCTTAGCACATGCACAGGTACTACAGGCTGACACATAGTCCTCAACACACTTACGCAAACCCGGCCACCAGAATCTACAAGAGATGAGGTAGGCAGTGGATCTACTCCCAGGGTGTCCCATAAGAACCATACAGTGATGTTCCTCAAACATCTTGTGACGCAAATCCGATGGCATAAACAGTTTTCCAAAGGGACAGGAATCCGGTGCATCTTCCTGGGCCTCTAACACCTTCACCTCTAGGTCAGGGTAAAGAGCGGATATCACCACCCCTTCTGACAGTATAGGACTCGGATTTTCAAAATCACCACCTCTGGGAAAACTATGTGACAAGGCTACTACCTTGACGTTCTTAACACTAGGACAATAGGTGACAATTCAGTTGAATGTGGTGAAAAACAAAGACCATCTGGCTTGTCTCTGGTTCAATCATTTAGCCGACTCCAGGTAAGCCAGATTGTTGTGATCTGTGAACACCGTGATCGGATGAATCGCCCTTTCCAACCAATGATGCCATTCCTCAAAAGCCAACTTAATGGCCAGTAACTTTCTGTTACCCACATCATAATTTCTCTCTGGGGAAGATAGTTTTTTTTTTAGAGAAAAAGGCACATGGACGCAATTTACCAGTTGACGGGCCCTGCGATAAAACTGCTCCTACCACCACCTCGGACACATCCACTTCCACAATGAAAGGCTGTGATACACCCAGCTGCACCAATATAGGATCAGAAGAGAAGCATGCCTTAAGGCTCGCAACGCTGAATCAAACCACGCTGAGACATCTTTCCCATTCTTAGTCATGTCAGTTAAGGGTTTAACTATTGTCGAATAATTCTGAATAAATTCTCGTTAATAGTTGGTAAACTACAAAAACCACATAAGAGCCTTCAGATTTTGGGGTCGATCCCAGTCCAATAGAGCACACACTTTTTCTGGATCCATTCGAAAACTTGAAGATGACAACAGGTAGTCCAAAAACTGCACCTTGTGTACAGCAAAAACAGACTTCTCTAATTTTGCGTACAATTTATTTTCCTTTAGGATCTGTAGTAACACCTGTCTAACGTGATCCTGATGTGTCTCCACGTTTAGAGAATAAATTATAATGTCATCCAAATACACGACTACAAACCTCCCCACAAGGTGATGGAAAATGTAATTCACAAAATGCTGGAAAACGGCAGGAGCATTGGTCAACCTGAAAGGCATGACCAGGTTCTCAAAGTGCCTCTCAAAAGTATTAAAAGCCATCTTCCATTCATCCATCTTCCTTGATCCTAACCAGATTATATGCAACTTTTAAATCCAACTTGGAGAACGCTTTGGCACCAATAATATGGTTAAACAAATCGGGAATCAAAGGAAGAGGGTAAGGATCACGGACAGTAATCAGATTGAGTTCATGAAAATCCAGACATAGCCAAAGACCTCCGTCCTTTTTTTTAACAAAAAAGAACCCTGCTTCCACTGGAGACTTGGTAGGTCTTATGCGTCCTTTAGCCAAACTCTCGGTAATATACTCTCTCTTATACACTGCTATATGAGCACAATTATGTTGTGATCACTATTTTATTTTTATTTTTTTCCTTTTCCTTTTTTTCTCTTTTTTCTCTTTTTTTCTCTTTTTGGTGATGCTCTATAGTCTCTTATATGCATAAAAATAAAGGATTTTCTATACGTAGACTAGATATTAGATGGATGTGGTAACCTACAAAGAATGTATGTATTTGGATATGGATATTAGGCAATCCAATGTTATGCACATTATTATTAATTATTTTTTGTATTTTCTTCTGGGCAAGGTGTAAATTAGATACCCCGGGTTATCAAGAGTGTAATTGATTTTAAGTTTAATACACTGTATTTAATTTTTATTAAATTTTATTAATGAATGTTTTGACCGCATTCCCTCTGCACAAGTTAAAGACCTGTGATATGATCAGGTTACCGCTTATGTGATAGGTCACATGATCGGAGGGTTGGATGCATCCCAGCATATGCACTGTTCGTGCCGCCGATCGGACGCGCTCGCGTGGCGTCATGATGTGTCGTGCTGTGACGCATTGTTACGCCGAGCGCGAATGAAGGTGGCGGGACATCATACGGGAAATGCGCCTCCCTCCAACAGGTGACCATTATTAATAATTATAGAATCCACCAAGACAGGGCTATCTATACCTCCTAGTGCTTTTAATATGTACCTCCTGACGAAGCTCTAGCAGCGAAACACGTGTCGAGGTTTCTATACCACGGGGGTCCCGGGCCTTTTTTCTACTACATCATGGGTATGTCTCATAACATAATACTCTATGCATGAATAGCATGGAGAAAGTACTCTTTGTAATTGAAGGTTTTTTATATGCCCTTGGTGACCTTTCAGTTACCAATATAAACTATGTATTCAAATAGATGGAGTAATTGCACTACGGGATATATATAGTGGCATTTTGGTGGACATTGACTTCTGCTTTCCAACTGTATAACTCTTTCATGCTTTAGAATTTATTAGAATTGGAGAGGAATAGGATGCATGATATTCGACCTAATATACATTCTTTAGATGCAATTTTTGTTTACTGAGTATTAAAGGCAAGTAGTTACTATTGAGATTGTACCAAACATTAATTGCGGCCCAGAGGACCTTTGTGGTGATTTTCCACTCGTGTATACCTTGTTGCTTTGTCCAAATTTATGAATTTTTGCATATATTTCAATAAAATTTATATATGAACTTTAGAAGGTAGCTCGAATTTTTGTGTTGGATGTGTTGTGGTATGTGACTCCCTTGGTAAACATTGTGGGGATTGTAGGCTAACAATATACTCTCTCATGGCCAGTCTTTCAGGTTCAGAAAGGTTTTACAACTTAGCTCCGGGAATAAGATTGATAGGACAATCATAATACGGATGCAGAGGTAAATCCTGGCATCCACTCTCAGAAAACACGTCGGCAAAATCAGATATAAAAGAGGGTAATGTCTTAGTTGTTAAAAAAGAAAAATATATATTCAGACAATTGTCAATGCAATAATCACCCCACTCCAGAATCTGTCTAGCTTGCCAATCGATGGTTGGATTGTGATTGCTTAACCACGGTAAACCCAGAACCACCGATGCAGGGAGACCCTCCAATACGAAAGACGAGATAAATTCTTGATGAAAGTCACCCACTCTTAATTTGATATAATTCACCACTTAAGATAAATACTTCTGAGCTAGAGGTGCAGAATCAATAGCAAAAACAGAAATGTTTTTTCTAATGCTCTCCGTGACAACCCGTGCATACGGACGAACTGAGCATCAATCAGGTTCACCCCGGCCCCACTGTCAATAAACACCTCAATATCCACAATTTTTTACTTACCGCCACCTCAGCAGCCAGGAAATATCGGGTACTACCAGTAAAAGACAAATGCACATTTTCTGACTCTCCTCTCACCCCTTCAAGAGTCAGATGGGAATTAAATGTCCTTTTTTTTTTCTTTTTGCTGTTGAATGCATGGACAATACTCTAATAAAATGTCCCTTTTGTCCGCAGAAAAAACACACTCCCAACCTATTACCAGTATTCTTAAAAGCGGATCCAGGAGTAGCTCCCCCAATTTGCATGGGTTTGTCCACAGATATACACCCAGGAGTATCTTCACCCGAAGTGTCAGAGGAAGACGATACGTTATGTGATAGTGTGTCCTGAGAGTGAGGCCCCTAGGCTTGAGACAGGCCTGAAAACTACCACTAGGACCAGCAGCCTGTGGCCTCAGGATCTACAAGACGGTCATGCAGAGGTCAGCTATCTCCAAAGACAGCCTCTGCAGCTGTCCGGCCAGTGCAGCAATAGAATCAATGGCTGAACTGAAACAAGCAAAAAATTGCGGTTTTGGCAGTTTATAATGTCACGTTCGGGTGTGGAAGTGAAACACCACACCAAACATAGGAGGGGAAAGGGGTGAGGGAATAAGGCCTGGAAACTAGGGGAAAAAGATGGACACCTCCTAGTAAAACCCTAATCAAAGACCTGACTAACTACCAGTATGAACAGACCCCAGAGGAAGGTGAGTTCATACACAGGAATACCTAATGTCCTAATTCACCCTATAGGACACTGGTACTAATGTCAGGACTGAGACAACCTGTTCCCCCAAAAGGAAGGACAAACAGGAGTCTCCCTCAGGCCTAAATACAAATGACAAGGAAATGCAACACACAGAGCTCAAACAAAATACAGGGTGGGCCATTTATATGGATACACCTTAATAAAATGGGAATGGTTGGTGATATTAACTTCCTGTTTGTGGCACATTAGTATATGTGAGGGAGGAAACTTTTCAAGATGGGTAGTGACCATGGCGGTCATTTTGAAGTCGGCCATTTTGAATCCAACTTTTGTTTTTTCAATAGGAAGAGGGTCATGTGACACATCGAACTTATTGGGAATTTCACAAGAAAAACAATGGTGTGCTTGGTTTTAACGTAACTTTATTCTTTCATGAGTTATTTACAAGTTTCTGACCACTTATAAAATGTGTTCAATGTGCTGCCCATTGTGTTGGATTGTCAATGCAACCCTCTTCTCCAACTCTTCACACACTAATAGCAACACCGCACCACTAACCCACATTGGATAGATCCCTCCAAGACTGTTGGAACAGAAAAATTTATGGTATGGTGTGGTATATGGGGTACAAAGATAGTGGGGCTATTCTTCATCAATGAAAACCTCAAAGCCACTGGATATGCGAAATTGCTACATGATGATGTGTTTACCTCTTTGTGCACTGAAGCTGGCATGTTCCCTAAGTTTTTCCAGCAAGATGGTGCACCAGCACATTATGGGTGTCAGGTCCGAGCATTCCTAGATGAACAGTTCCTGGAAAGTGGATTGGTCGTCGTGGGCCAGTTAAATGGCCCCCAAGATCCCCCGATCTGACCCTCTTAAACTTTTATCTTTGGGGTCATCTGAAGGCAATTGTCTATGCTGTGAAGATACGAGATGTGCAGCACCTGAAACTACGGATACTGGAAGCCTGTGCTAGCATTTCTCCTGCGGGGTTGCTATCAGTGTGTGAAGAGTGGGAGAAGAGGGTTGCATTGACAATCCAACACAATGGGCAGCACATTGAACACATTTTATAAGTGGTCAGAAACTTGTAATTAACTCATGAAAGAATAAAGTTACGTTAAAACCAAGCACACCATTGTTTTTCTTGTGAAATTCCCAATAAGTTTGATGTGTCACATGACCCTCTTCCTATTGAAAAAACTAAATTTGGATTCAAAATGGCCGACTTCAAAATGGCCACCATGGTCACCACCCATCTTGAAAAGTTTCACCCCTCACATATACTAATGTGCCACAAACAGGAAGTTAATATCACCAACTATTCCCATTTTATTAAGGTGTGTCCATATAAATGGCCCACCCTGTACAAAGAAGGAAAGGAAAGACTTAACTTCAAAGGAGCAAAGGAAGCACCAGGAACTCCACCGAGATCCACACATGAGCAATCCACAACTGAAACTGAAGCTATAAACCTCACAGCATAGTAGGAGAAGCAACTGTAAATAAGAAAGGTTAAATGATCACATAAGCAACACCTGAGGCAAAGGGTTTGGCCATTACCAGAAACAATACAGACGCCTATTGATCCACAAGGAAACCTGTCAGATCAAACCACGTGTTGCAAGTCTCACGATCTCCTGCCACCTGTCGCGGGAATGTCTATGACAGTGTAATAGACAAGAAGCTGAGTGAAATAGGAAGAGATTGTGTAATGAAGAATGTGAGAAAAGAAGAGATATGGTAAGAGATTAACAAAGCAGCTGAAAACAAAACACCTGGTGAGGATGGATTGCCGATAGTGTTTTATAGCAGAATGCAGAACGTGACAGCAAATGATATTGTAGAATTGTATGAGTATATGTGGAAGAATGTTGTGACAGCTGAAAGTATGAAAGCAGGATTGGTTGTATTGATTCCTAAGAAAGGGGATTTGAAGTATTTAAAGAATTGGCATCATATTACGCTGTTAAATAACGATTATAAGATATATGCAAAGGTGATAGCAAATAGGATGAAATAGGATTGTGGAAAGCGTGGTTGGAGAGAAACAGATGTGTGCAGTGTCTGGTAGAAGAATTCATGATAGTGTATGTATGTTGAGAGATTGTCTGTGGGATTGCAAAAGTCAGAAAAGTAGAGTATATGTGCTGAGCTTGGACTTCGAGATGGCTTACAATAGGTTATTATCACATAAGTTTTTGTTTAGGGTATTATTAAGATTTTGTATGGAGAGTGAAAAGTTTTTATGCAGGAATATATAGTAGTGCATTGTTTAATGGGAATGTAAGTAGAAGAGTGCAGGTCCATTCAGGAGTAGTGATGTCGTGAACAAAAAAAGTTTCCGTTCGCGAACGGCGAACACGAACTTCCGCAAATGTTAACGAACAGGCGAACCGGGCGAACCGCCAATAGGCAGGCGAATTTTAAAACCCACAGGGACTCTTTCTGGCCACAATAGTGATGGAAAAGCTTTTTAAGGGGACTAACACCTGAACTGTGGCATGCCGTAGGGGAATCCATGGCAAAACTCCCATGTAAAATAATGTAGTGGACGCAGAGTCGGGTTTGAATCCATAAAGGGCATAAATCAACTAACATTCCTAAATTGTTTGGAATAACATGCTTTAAAACATCCAGTGTGTATACGATCAGGTATGATGTTGTATCGATCAGGTAGTGTAAGGGTTATGCCCGCTTCACAGACATTGACAGACCAAACTCCCCTTGTAATGCACTGCAAACAACCTCAAACAGTCCATTTGCACAACCGCAAACTCCCCATTTGCACAAGGTTGGATACCAAGCTAGCCATGTCCCGGTGATGTCATTGAAGGTTTCTTCCTCCACCCAGCCACGTACAGCACAAAGGGTCCCCGAAAGGTGAATTGAATTCACCTTTCGGGTGAATTTTCTGTAATACTATTCTCATCAGTTTAATCCCTGTTACGTCCCCTATCAGGACGTGTATTGAATGAATTTTAGATAAGTGGTACTACGCGTGCTAGGTACTGTGCCACCCGGTATGAGTGTTGGGCACTAGCAGAGGGCACACTACAGTCTGTGGGCCTGATACACACACACTGGCAGGCAGGCAACTGAAATTAGATTAAAGTGTACAGATAAAGTGCCTTATTTTAATGCAAAGTCCAGTGCCACACGGTATGATTGATGGGCACTGGCAGTGGGCACACTACAGTCTGTGGAAGTCAGCCTGACACACAATGGCAGCAGGCAAGCAACTGAAATTAGACTAAAGTGTAAAAATGAAATGCCTTATTTATCGCAAGCTACTGTGCCACATGGTATGAGTGGTGGGCACTGGCAGTGGGCACACTACAGTCTGTGGAAGTCGGCCTGACACACACGCAGCAGGCAAGCAACTGAAATTAGACCAAAGTGTAAAAAGTAAATGCCTTTTTTTATTCAAAGTCGTGTGCCACACGGTATGAGTGGTGGGCACTGGCAGTGGGCACACTACAGTCTGTGGAAGTCGGCCTGACACACACTGGCAGCAGGCAAGCAACTGAAATTAGACTAAAGTGAAAAAATGAAATGCCTTTTTTTTATGCAAAGTCCTGTGCCACACGGTATGAGTGGTGGGCACTGGCAGTGGGCACACTACAGTCGGTGGAAGTCGGCCTAACACACACTGGCAGCAGGCAAGCAACTAAAATTAGACTAAAGTGTAAAAATTAAATGCCTTATTTATCGGCAAGCTACTGTGCCACCCGATATGAGTGGTGGGTACTGGCAGTGGGCACACTACAGTCTGTGGAAGTCGGCCTGACACACACTGGCAGCAGGCAAGCAACTGAAATTAGACTAAAGTGTAAAAATTAAATGCCTTTTTTTGATGCAAAGTCCTGTGCCACACGATATGAGTGGTGGGCACTGGCAGTGGGCACACTACAGTCTGTGGACCTGCAGCTTCTCACACACGGGCAGGCCAGGCAACTGCAATATATATATGGAGAAAGAAAAAAAAAAGCAGCCTAATGTAGTAGCCTTAAAAAGAGCTTTTTGGGGTGCTATCAGGACGCAGTTTTTACAGCAGAGATCAGATGAGTCTTTCAGGACTGGAGTGGACACTGAATACACTAGCCTAGCTATCGATTTCCCATTTAAATCAGCAGCAGCTACACTGTCCCTCCTCTCACTAAGACTGCAGCTTCCGAATGAATCTAAAATGGTTGCTGTCCAGGAGATGGGAGGGTCTGGGAGGGAGGGTATGCTGCTGATTGGCTAGAATGTGTCTGCTGACTTTGAGGTACAGGGTCAAAGTTTGCTCAATGATGATATATAGGGGGCGGACCGAACATCGCATATGTTCGCCCGCCGCGGCGAACGCGAACAAGCTATGTTCGCCGGGAACTGTTCGCCGGCGGATAGTTGGGGCCATCTCTATTCAGGAGTACGATAGGAATGTCCACTTTTGCCAGTGGCTTTTATTTGTGCGATTAAACCTTTGTTGGGTTTGATGCATAAAGATAAAGTATTTAGAGGAGTACAGATTCCAGGAGGTGGAGCAAGAGAATGGAAAGTGAGTGGGTACATGGATGATATATGTGTTGTATGTGATTCTGATTATGCTATTAGAAGAGTTAAGTTATTAGTTTCAATTTTTTGTGTAGCGTCAGCTTTTAGAGTGAATTGGGATAAGGCCTCATGCACACGACCGTTTTTTTATGCTGTCCGCAAAAAGGGGTTCCGTTGTTCAGTGATCCGTGTCCGTTTTTGCCTTCCATTGTGTTTCCGTGTGTCTTCCGTTTTTTTTAGCGGACATGACCCAAAATATTTTACCAAAAGACAGGCTGACAATGTTTCCCAAGTGCCTGCCAAGGGATCCGCAAAAAAAACGGACACGGAACGCGGATGACACACGGATGGCCATCCGCATTTTTCACGGACCCATTTACTTGAATGGGTCCGTGAGCCGTTTTTCACGGACAAGAATAGGACAGGTTATATTTTTTTGACGGACTGGAATCACGGACCACGGACGCGGAGGACAAACAGTGCATTTGCCGAGGTTTCCACGGACCCATTGAAAACCAATGGGTCCGCAGAAAATCACGAAAAACTGAGCAACGGACACGGAATCAAACAACGGTCGTGTGCATGAGGCCTAAAAGTGAGTGTAAAAGTTTAGGAGGTAGGAACTTGAGTGTAGATATAGGGGTGAATGTGGTGACTGGACCAATTAAGGTGTAGTGTTGAGCGCGAATATTCGAATAGTGAATTTTTTTAGCGAATATCGGCACTTCGCTAATTTGCAAATATTTCGAATATAGCGCTATAAATTCGCTATTTCGAATATTCGTTTTTTTTTTTTTTTTTTAGTTATATTTTTTTCTTTTCCACTTCCCAAAAGTAGTTCTTACCTGTCCTGAGGATTCCTGGCTTCCTGGCTGCTCTAGTCAGTGCCCGTTGCCGCTTCTGCCGACTTCCGTGCTCATGGAGCGTCCCCATCACCATGGGAACGTCTCCATATACTAAAATGTACTGTCGGATTTGAGGAATTACGTTAAAATCGCAATGCGATTAATTCAAGTTATATTAATCGCATTGCGATTACAACTTAGCACTGCTATCTTACATAGGCTAGAATTAACGAATATGGAATATAGCAGCAGTGCTACGTTGAAATCGCAATGCGATTACTTCAAGTTAAATTAATCGCATTGCGAATTCAACTTAGCACTGCTGCTATATTCCATATTCGTTAACTTTGTTCATTCTAGCAAGCTGACCCATTATAAACCCAGCTCTAAGTTGAAATCGCAATGCGATTATTATAACTTGAATTAATCGCATTGCGATTTCAACGTAATTCCTCAAATCCGACAGTACATTTTAGTATATGGAGACGTTCCCATGGTGATGGGGACGCTCCATGAGCAAGGAAGTTTATGGTTGGCTTGGTAGAATTAGCGAATAGCGAATATGACGAATGTATTCGTCATATTCCTCAAAACGAAGATAACGAAGTATTCTACATCTTCGTTTTAGCAACCTATTCGTCAACTTCGCTAATTCTAGCAATCAAATAGGAAGGTTGACTATAGAGACAGCTGTGTTAAATTCGCTATGCGATTTTTTTTTTTTAATAGAATAATTATATTACTTGATATAATTATTATAATTATTCTATTTATTAAAAAATATATATATAATCGCATAGCGAATTAAACACAGTTGTCTCTATAGTCAACCTTTCTATTTGATTGCTAGAATTAGCGAAGTTGACGAATAGGTAGCTAAAAACGAAGATGGAGAACACTTCGTTATCTTCGTTTTGAGGAATATGATGAATACATTCGTCATATCCGTCATCTTCGCTATAATTCTAGATATGAAACCAATAGGAAAGTAGCCTTAAGTTAAAATCGCAATACGCGATTATTTAAATCACATATTAATCGCGATAACTAGAATAATGACGAATATTCGATTTCGACGAATATGAAACAAATATTCTTTAGAATATTCGCGAATTTCGTCGAAATCGAATATGGCACCTGCCGCTCATCACTATTAAGGTGCTTGGGTGAAATTTACAGGAAATGTTGATGGGAAAGAAAATTGGAATGATGTGAAGGAAAGAGTTGAGAAAAAACTGAACTTTTGGATAATGCGTAGTTTGTCCTTTTTTGGAAAGATTTTAGTAATTAAGATTGTAGTATTGTCAATCTTTTTGTACACAACATATGTTTTCCCTCTGAGATACATGAGTGTGAAACAGTTAAATTGGATATTATTTGTCTTTTTTTGGAATTCCAGGTCAGAGAGTGCAGAAGATAGAGAAGTGAAGTTTGGGTTTCTCAAACTTAGAAATTTTCTTTGGTGTGAATATAGTAATTTTTTATTCTGAAAGCTATTGAGATTGATAGTAAGTACACTTGTATGTGCAGATATTTAGTTGGGAATTATTTATTTAGAATAAAGTGGGGTGAAAGAGACTTATGTAAGCCAATTGCTTTTGAAAGTCCGGTATGGTATGTATGGGTTGTTAAGTTTCTGACAAAGTATGAGTTGTGTGACAAAAGGTTAGAGTGTTGAAGGATAAAAAATTTGTGACGGGAATGACTGAGGGAAAAAACTGATTGAATGTGATATAAATCTGGTGAGCGGATGTGATGTGAAGAAGGTAGGGAAAAAGGTGAGGATGAATGGTATGACTAATAGGCAAAGTGAGATAGTGTGGCAGACGTTACATGGAGTGCTACCAGTGAGAGAGTTCCAGAAGAAGAGAAGACTAGTAAGAAGCCCGGACTGGCCCAAGACATGAATGTAGTGGGAAGGAAAACATAGTACATTTTTTTGGAATAGTTTATATGCTAGAGAAGTAATAAAGAGGTTAGTGAAGTTATGTAAATAATTGACTGTAGTGACGTGGTGAAAGATAAAGAGTTCTGTGGCTGTTTATGTGATGAAAGAAGTATCATGGGATGTAAGGAATGTGTATGTGTTTAGAAGGAAAGAGTTAAGTGTGAAAGGTAGTGTAAGGGTGGTACTAGGGAAACTGTGTGTTACACACTAAAAGAAAGGGGGCTGTAGACGCAGAAGGAATATGGAAGGTGAAATAGATAGATCTGGTGGATTGGTCGTAGGTAAAGATGAGTGAATCGGAGCTGACTAAGTGGAACTTGTTCAGTATTTCAGGAAAAATGTGATTCTCAACTAATGCGAATTTCCTTGCACTTCGTGGTAACGAATAACAATTTTCCTAAAATGGCGGCTGAAGGAATATGCTGTCTTGAACTTTGTGTAAGAACATTCTGTCATAACCAAATGTTTTGGGCAGCCGAGTATCTAACCGGAATTCCTTATCTTGTCCGCGTCAGCTAGTACGTGGAGCATGAAGGCCAGGATGTAACTGGGGAAAGTATGTTGTATGACGGTATGTGTCTCATTATGATTGGAGGCTATATTGTTTGGGAAAAGATGATTGAATAATGAAAGGGCGTATAATGTCCTATAAAGGCTTGAACCTTATTATCAATAAACAGAGTGATTTTGATCATCATATGTGTCGTGTCTGATATGGTCATTCACTCTCCTGGTGCCAGAAAAGACTTAAACCAAGCTGATTCATCTAGTCATCTGTAATTATCATCCTATCAATTTGGGGGCTCGTCCGGGATCGAGAGGTCGTCCTCGGGTCTGGTGAGAAGTGACATCGATTTTTTTGTCCCCTGCCCGATCCGAGGGCACCGGCCACGTCTCGATCTGCAATAGTAAGTACGGATGAACCCTATTTTAGACTAGAGAGCTACAGAAGCTGTGTCAGGGACACACGTAACACAACTCAGGGAGTTGTGCATAGATACAAAGAGGGGAGTGCACTCCAAAATACCGCTGTTCAGGGAACAGGGAAGTCAAAGCTTGGATTAACTCTTACATGTCAAATATGCATAGATGTTATAAGATCTTGTAGAAGTATAAGATTATCTGTTTGTATGAACTGCAGACTGGGTGGTAAGTGCACAGTCGCTCTTCATTGTTATTAATACTTTGTGAAATTGTGTTGAGTAAACTTGTATGCGTTGTGAGAATCGTTAGACGCCCCGGTACTCTGGCGAGGAGAAATCCGTTATAACCCAGAAATACCGAATGCAAGTGGCGATTCAAAACAGCGCTAGTCGTTAGGGATTCAGAGGAATATTCCTTATATTCAGCACAGCCAGCCCTGGGCAGATATTGTTCCAAACATTCTCTGAATACAACAATGGGAGGGCGGGGATCCAAGACTGATTACCCCAAACCTGAACCAGGTGAAACATGTAAAATGTATGTGTCAAGAGTTAGTCCTACCAACTACTATTTAGTAAACCCATGGGTAGGCAACTTAGCAGGGTGGACCGAGACAATGGAGGCTGCTGATGGAATTATAGGTACACACACAGATTGGGATTGGAAAAAGGTGAAAACCATCTCAGAAATCCAACCAAACACAGAGGCAGATAATTACACCTGTAACACACCCGATGGCATAAAAGAGATATGGACACAGGTACAGGAACACATGAGTGAAGTGTTCAAACAGAAGTCCTCACTCCCTGTAGCAGTGGCATGTAAACAAAAATCTGCCGAGACTGTTACTGAATTCTGGAAACGATTCATGGATTGCTGGAAACTGGAGGCAGGTTTACCAATGCACCAGAATGACAGCTTAATCATT
Source organism: Bufotes viridis (assembly GCA_033119425.1). NCBI lineage: Eukaryota > Metazoa > Chordata > Amphibia > Anura > Bufonidae > Bufotes > Bufotes viridis. Next base: position 56,882,317 of record CM065597.1, on the reverse strand, counting down.
TCCACATTCATTAATAACCTGTCTGATAAACTGATCCTCACTGTGAAACAAAATGTTTCATCATGGACATCCGATAACACAAAGGACTTTGAGACACATCTTTATGAAAAAGAAGCAGCGGGATGTTTTGATGTGAGGAAACTCCCAGCTACACACTTGTATGCAGGCACAAGAGGGAGGGGGAGAGGCAGACGCAGGGGGAGAGGTGGAAACTACAGGCAGGGAGACAGAGAACAGATCGTAAACCCATATTCAAACACCAGCTGTTATAATTGTGGGCAGGAAGGACACTGGGCAAGGCAGTGCACGGCACCACGTAGAAACACATCAGTGCAGGTAGCACATAACCAACAACAGCCGACACAGGCATTACAGAACAGGAACCAACAGAACACACAGAACCAACCCAGATTCCCTATTGACTGGAACAACCAGCAAGCCTACTGACGGGGCCCGGAGGGAGTCACCCCAACTTTCACACAGGTCACATCACACTGGAAAGACACGCCTATCATCTTACTTAAAGTAGCAGGAAGAAAAACAGGGTTTATGGTAGACAGCGGTGCCACCTCTAGTGTGTTAAACAAAGATTTGTACAAGGGACCTTTGAGAGAGTCGGACCCCTCTATGGGAATCAACGGGGTATTAACTAAGACATATAAAACAAAAGCACTCCCGATAGAGACAGTGGACGGTGAGTACATCACGGACCACACGTTCAGCATCATTCCAGATTGTCCGGTCAGCCTATTAGGAAGAGACCTCTTTGTGAAACTTGACTTAAGGGTGACAGTAGAAAATGATGGGCTCAGCATTCAATCAACAACGATGCCAATAATAGCCCCAGTCTCTTACACATTTGTGAATCTTCAGGACTGCCCAGAATTCAAGGACATAGACCCTAACCTATGGTCACAAGGTGATTATGACACAGGACTGATAGACTGTACACCATATGAGGCAACTCTCAAGGAAGGGGCCACACCTGTCTACCAGAAACAATACCCGCTCCCAAAACACAAAATTGAGGGTTTACAGCCAATGATTGAAGAATTTTAAAAAAGGAATTCTGGAGGAAGTGATTTCACCCTACAGCACCCCTATCAATCCTGTGACAAAGGCAGATGGTACTACCCGCTTTGTACAGGATTTGAGGGCAATCAACAATCTCATTGTACCCATTGCACCCCTAGTTCCAGACATCACCGCCCTCTTATCCTCCATCCCTGCAGAAGCCGCCTGGTTTAGTGTTATTGATTTGAAGAATGCCTTCTTCTCAATCCCAGTTAATAAGCGTACCAGACTACTTTTTGCTTTTTTCTTTGAGGGACGGCAGCTAACCTGGGGCCGGATGCCACAGGGATATGCTGATTCACCTGTAGTGTACAGCATTGTCCTCCAAGCCACTTTGAAACCATGGCACCCCCCCCTAGGTTCGGTGCTGATACAATATGTGGACGATTTGTTACTGTGCAGTATGTCAGAGGAGGCCAATGTTACTGATGGTGTATCTTTGTTAAAATGGTTATCAGAATGTGGACACAAGGTGTCACGCAAGAAAATGCAATGGTGTAAAAAGCAAGTTGAGTACTTGGGCTTTGTCCTCACAGAAGGGGAAAGGCGGATCAGTCTGGAGCGAGTCCAGTCTGTAGCGGGACTGGTCACCCCACACACCAAGAAGGAAATGCTGTCCTTCCTTGGTATGATAAATTATTGCAGACAATGGATCCCTGACTGTTCCTACTATGATAATATCCTGAGGCAAGCCACTCTGGAAGACAAACCAGAGCTCATAAGATGGTCTGAGGAAATGTTGAATGCTTTTGATATGTTAAAATGTTCTCTGATGTGTAGCCCAGGATTGGGCCTCCTGACTATAAGCTGCCGTTCCACATGTTTGCGCGCCAAAATTGTAAAACCATGGCGGGGGTGCTAACACAAGAACATGGAGGCAAGTTGCGTCCTTGTGCTTTTTTCTCAAAGATAATGCCGGTATCCGTACAAGGTATGCCGGCATGTCTGCGTACTCTTGCGGCTTGTGCTATGATGGTGGAGCTCGCGACCCCCTCACACTGGGGTACCCCACCATCCTACACACAACTCATGATGTAGTGGGGTTACTACGAGGCATACACACCCAACACATGTCAGCCCAGCGACTGTCAGGATATGAGATACTCTTGTTAAGTGACCCTTCCTTACAAATCAAATATGCCCCACATTCAGCAGGGCCAGCACCGATATTGAATGCACTCATAGGGCTAAAAGGAGAAGAAGACGCCCTGCCCGACGCACATGACTGCCCCAAAGTGTTAGAGTATGAGACTTCCCCAGAATGGATTTGTCAGCGACGCCTGTGACAGGGGCATCTGAAGTATTTGCTGACGGCTCATGCTCACGCCCACTCGATACTGTCTTCTGCGCAGCCTATGCCATAGTCATGTTACCCGACATAGTGTTAGAAGCAAGACCAATACATGTCCAATCAGCCCAGGCTGCCGAACTAATTGCACTCACCAGAGCATGTACCCTACATACAGACAAACCAGTCACAATCTACACAGACAGTACATATGCACATGGGGTAGTGTGGGATCATGGAGTAATATGGCAAAGGCGGGGGTTCACTGCTGCAGATGGGAAGAAGATCTCTCATTCACTCCTCATTGATAATCTTTTAGCTGCCCTTAAACTACCCTCTAGCCTGGCCATAGAACATTGCAAAGCACACACGCAGGGCAAGGATAGAGTGTCCCAGGGCAATGCTTTAGCTGACAAGATAGCAAAACAAGTTGCGAAAGAAAACCCCACTAGCATTCACAAAGATTCATGGGAAATGGCATGCCTCAAACCACCCTCTTTGGACACGGTCCAAATGATCACTGACCTGCAACGATATGCATCACAGGAAGAAGAGAAAGATTGGGTGTACCCTGTGTTGCAGAAAAATCCACAAACTGGATTGATCTGCAAAGAGGGGAAACCCTGTATACCGCAACATAGCGCTGCCCTCTTCATTGCTCATTTTCATGGTGTAGAACACAACAGCATACAAACTACAGGTTTACTCCTTGGTCAAAACTTTTACATCACCAACATGAATAGACTGGTAGCTGATTATGTAGGGAGATGTCTTACATGTTTGAGAAACAATCCAAACAACCCTCTTAAAATCCCACATCAGTGCCTGGACTACCCTACTACACCTTTCACCCATCTGCAGGTAGACTACACACATATCCCCAAAACAAAGGGTAAACTAGAATATTCATTGGTAATAGTAGACATGTTCGTAAGATGGCCAGAAGTATTCCCACCAGGGCAGAGGATGCAGAAACAACAGCAAAAATACTCATGGGAAGACCATTCCCTACCCCATGGGCAAGACACCCCTTAGTAACACAGAAGGGAGACATTGACCAGATTAGGGATGAATACATTACTAATCTTATCCGAATCCTTAGCAAAACTGAGGAAAAAGTTGCTTGTAAATCTCCCTCTCTTCCACAGGAACCCACGCACCCTTTCAGGTCTGGGGATATTGTGCTGGTGAAGATACTGAAAAAGGGGAAAAGACCGGGGGAATTTGCCTACAGCGCCCCCACCACCGTCGTGGCAGTAACCAGGACAGCAGTGCTGACAGAGCAATCGCCCACGTGGATCCACGCTACGCGAATAAAATTGGTGGAGAGGAACAAGGCAACCGAGAAGGAACGACAAGAAGGGGTACTAACGGAGGCAGACAGCCTTGACCCCCAACGAGATGAGACAGTCGGAGAATTCCTTAAAATGGCTGAGACCTGCAGTTCTGACAATTGCAGACTTATGCATCCTAATAACTGTTCTTCGATCATGGGACAGACAGACGTACCTAACAACAGGATGCAGAGGAGAGGACAATCTGTGGAAGACAAAGGAGAATCTGTGGCTGTACCTGGCCAAGACCCTGAACCTAACTGATTTCTGTCTTCGAACCACCTTGTCTGCATCCAATATTCTAGAAACCTGCTTGGTAGCAGTGCCCACTCCAGTGTCTATATGGACAGGGCTCCTGCGTTCCCAGTGGAATGACACTGATTTAGAAGAACATGATGTTAGATATGGACATGTGAATCCTTATTATGTCTGCTATAATTGCTCTACACATAGATATCTACAAGGTAATATGATCAGAATAATCACAGGTCTAGTCACAGCTGCAGAAGTATGCTATAATTTCACAGGATGGGTGTTAGCATGCGGAAACTTTAGTTACACGTATATACCAGCAAACATTACAGATGGACCCTGCCACGATAGCTAGGTTAACATTAGCCATGATACCATTACTTCCTGCAACACGAACACGTTATACACGAGAATCTTCTGTGCAGTTACCGGAAGATTGTAATTATAATGTGAACCTTCTCTCAAAAACAGAGTACTTAAGCCTGGCAATATCAATGGTAGGAGTACCAGGGTTAGCTGCATATAACCACAAGACAATCTCAAGGCTTGCTTGCTTTATGGTAAAAGAAATAAATGTCACTAGCGCAATCTTGCAGGACATATTGCTAGATATACAGTCATATAAGAAGGCAATTCTACAGAATAGGGCAACCATTGATTATCTGCTATTACAACATGATATAGGGTGCTCTGCTTTTTCAGGTATGTGCTGTTTTAATTTATCAGATCATTCCCAAGGGATAAAGGATAAGATGGGCCAATTAGAAGAAATGATAAAACACATAAAACAAGACGCTAATCAAGGATGGTGGGATTGGCTTTTTAGCTGGATACCTGACTTTGGTCAAATCCGATATGTATTAGGAGTGGTATTTGCTATCATCGCTATAATGATATGCTTATGTTGCTGTGTACAATGCGTACCCTCGCTTCTTTCCACATGTCAAAGTTTCACTGAAAAGAGAGTGCGCTCGACATCTTATTACACTCCAGTGCTCACAGGTGAGATGAACAATACCCCACCAAGGCCTGAAGAATATACCCCAGAGGCTTATATGGAATACTTAAGAACTTATAGGCAAAGAGGGGCAAGGAGAACCATATAATATGAATATAAGGTTCTAAGAGGGGATTGAAGGAATATGCTGTCTTGAACTTTGTGTAAGAACATTCTGTCATAACCAAATGTTTTGGGCAGCCGAGTATCTAACCGGAATTCCTTATCTTGTCCGCGTCAGCTAGTACGTGGAGCATGAAGGCCAGGATGTAACTGGGGAAAGTATGTTGTATGACGGTATGTGTCTCATTATGATTGGAGGCTATATTGTTTGGGAAAAGATGATTGAATAATGAAAGGGCGTATAATGTCCTATAAAGGCTTGAACCTTATTATCAATAAACAGAGTGATTTTGATCATCATATGTGTCGTGTCTGATATGGTCATTCACTCTCCTGGTGCCAGAAAAGACTTAAACCAAGCTGATTCATCTAGTCATCTGTAATTATCATCCTATCAGCGGCTACACGTGTGAGGACAGAGCACATGGGGCAAGGAACTCTGGGAAGGCGGGATCACCCAGATTGACATTCCTGCATGCAGCCAATCAGCAGCCAGCCAGCCCTGGGATGTCACAGCCCTATAAATATGGTGGCCATCTCACAGTCAGACATTTTCCAGTGTTCAGTGTGCAGGGACAGACGTGTGAAGGTGCTAGGAACAGCAAGTGGAAAAACTATTGTGGAAAAAAAAGACAGAAAAAAACTATTTATAATTGCAGGGAAAGGATATGATGGAATCATTTCACAGCATCTTAGTGCAGAGAGAGACGTCAGAAGGCTCTAGGGACATTGATAGGAAAGTGATTTACAAGTGTAGGGAAAAAATTTTTGGGGATCCAATAGTCATTAGACAGCTCTTTCATTTGAGCTTTTTATTATTGGGCTGCAAGTGCTATTTTTAAAAGCCTTAAGTGGCTTATATTTTATTATCTTAATCAGTACTACAAGAAAAATATATTCTCAGTTCATTACTCCAGTTATTTCTGTTGAAAGTGTATAGGGGTGTATTTCAGTACAACAAGAAAAATATATACCCACTGCATTGTTGAAGTTATTTCTGGTGAAAGCGTATAGGGGCGTATTTCAGTGCAACAAGAAAAATATATACACACTGCCTGACGGTGCATATCTGTTCATGCGATTGTATGAGATGGAATCTTGTAAGTAGAATTAAAGCTTCTTCACCTCAAATTATTTGCGGTACTGCGCTATGTGTTTTTTCCATATTCCTTGAAGGTTATTGGAGGTTGTGATTCCCAGTTGGTGTTTGACAGAGGAATAATCAGCAGTCTGCAAAAGAGAGTGTATCTGGAGTTTGTGCATACAGTGAAATATTCAGTGCGGACCTTATACCCCTATTTGACTTTGTGGGTAAATGCATGGTTGAAAATATTAACAAACACCATTTTCAAAAACACAAATTCGCTGTCACATGAGTTATGCTTTTTCATATAAAAAAAATCCCAAAAACTGTGCTTTACTGGGGAAGATAGTGTTTAACCCCTTCCAGATCTCGGCCATACATGGTGCCTGCTCGCGAGATGTACATGGGTGTAGAGGCACGTAAGTTTTTTTTTTTTGTGTTGCTGCATCGCAGGTGCCGAGCAAAACATTGACACAGTGGGCCGTGAAAGACATGTACTGTCCTTGCCCATAAAAGCTGTTTCAGTTGTCCATCATGACGTGCACAATTCTGCACAAGGAGGATTGCAAGGAGGGGCCCACGTTATCTGCCACGTAGGAGTACAAGAAAGGGATTGCAGCAGACTCTAATAAGTGGTATGGCAGAGACTGCAACGCCAGAAACTTGGCCAGTTGGGAGTTAAGCCTGCACACAAGGGGATCAATATTTTTCATCTCCATACACTAACTAGTGTTGAGCGCTAATATTCGAATAGCAATTTTTTTTTACGAATATCGGCACTTTGCTAATTCAAAAATATTTCTAATATAGTGCTATATATTCGTAAAAAACGAATACTCATTTTTTTTTGTTTGTTTTTGTTTTATCTGAACCCAAGATACCGTTAACAATGATAGAGAATATATGGCTTGCTAGAATTTACGAAGATAGAGAATATATCGCTATATTCATTATCTTCGTTAGGAACGAAGATAGTGAAATATTCTCTATCTTCGCTATAAATAAAGATAAAGACTATAGTGCTATATTTGTATTCATTATTTTTGTTAATTCTAGTAAGCCAAGTAAATGTGCCTATACACAGCTCTAAGTTGGATGCACAATGCGAGAATATTAAGTAATATTACTCACATTGCGTATCCAACGTAGAGCAGGGTATATGCAACTTAAACCATCAAAAAGTGTGGTGATAAGGAAGCAGGATGTGCTCATACCCATATGCAGTTGTGCATTTCTGTAGGGGAGCACATCCTGCACTTGTAGTCCGTTGCTAATGGCAATCACCAGCAAAAAATGCATACAATGGATGATGCCAGCAACGGACTACAAGTACCACAATGGACATCCTACATAAGATGAAATTTATGTGGATGTGGCAAGAATTCAAAACAAACACAGAACCAGAGATAGGTGCACACTGCCGTGACACTAAACCCTCACACTGATGTTAAAAATTGAGAGTTAGTTCGACATATCCTACTAGGAGGACGTGTCTTAAGCCTCGGGCACCAGCGTCAAGGTCTCTCAAGTAGCCCGTGGGCCCTAACACTCACCTACCTGCGCCATATGGGCGATATCAGGGGCCAGTGGGCAATTACAGGAGCATTAGGACGACTCACAAACATCTCCTCTGTTACCTCCAGCATGTGGCCATGCTTGCAATGGGAGGTGGGAGGTGTCTATGAGCCCTACCCAAGACTGACTGATATAGCCAAAGGCCAAGCAGGTGCACCCAATGTGACCTGAAGATGAAAGACAGGCACATTTAAATTGGAGTTTTATACACCTCCATACATATATATATAAACCATCAAAAAGTGTGGTGATAAGGAAGCAGGATGTGCTCATACCCATATGCAGTTGTGCATTTCTGTAGGGGAGCACATCCTGCACTTGTAGTCCGTTGCTAATGGCAATCACCAGCAAAAATGCATACAATGGATGATGCCAGCAACGGACTACAAGTACCACAATGGACATCCTACATAAGATGAAATTTATGTGGATGTGGCAAGAATTCAAAACAAACACAGAACCAGAGATAGGTGCACACTGCCGTGACACTAAACCCTCACACTGATGTTAAAAATTGAGAGTTAGTTCGACATATCCTACTAGGAGGACGTGTCTTAAGCCTCGGGCACCAGCGTCAAGGTCTCTCAAGTAGCCCGTGGGCCCTAACACTCACCTACCTGCGCCATATGGGCGATATCAGGGGCCAGTGGGCAATTACAGGAGCATTAGGACGACTCACAAACATCTCCTCTGTTACCTCCAGCATGTGGCCATGCTTGCAATGGGAGGTGGGAGGTGTCTATGAGCCCTACCCAAGACTGACTGATATAGCCAAAGGCCAAGCAGGTGCACCCAATGTGACCTGAAGATGAAAGACAGGCACATTTAAATTGGAGTTTTATACACCTCCATACATATATATATAAACCATCAAAAAGTGTGGTGATAAGGAAGCAGGATGTGCTCATACCCATATGCAGTTGTGCATTTCTGTAGGGGAGCACATCCTGCACTTGTAGTCCGTTGCTAATGGCAATCACCAGCAAAAAATGCATACAATGGATGATGCCAGCAACGGACTACAAGTACCACAATGGACATCCTACATAAGATGAAATTTATGTGGATGTGGCAAGAATTCAAAACAAACACAGAACCAGAGATAGGTGCACACTGCCGTGACACTAAACCCTCACACTGATGTTAAAAATTGAGAGTTAGTTCGACATATCCTACTAGGAGGACGTGTCTTAAGCCTCGGGCACCAGCGTCAAGGTCTCTCAAGTAGCCCGTGGGCCCTAACACTCACCTACCTGCGCCATATGGGCGATATCAGGGGCCCGTGGGCAATTACAGGAGCATTAGGACGACTCACAAACATCTCCTCTGTTACCTCCAGCATGTGGCCATGCTTGCAATGGGAGGTGGGAGGTGTCTATGAGCCCTACCCAAGACTGACTGATATAGCCAAAGGCCAAGCAGGTGCACCCAAAACTCCAATTTAAATGTGCCTGTCTTTCATCTTCAGGTCACATTGGGTGCACCTGCTTGGCCTTTGGCTATATCAGTCAGTCTTGGGTAGGGCTCATAGACACCTCCCACCTCCCATTGCAAGCATGGCCACATGCTGGAGGTAACAGAGGAGATGTTTGTGAGTCGTCCTAATGCTCCTGTAATTGCCCACGGGCCCCTGATATCGCCCATATGGCGCAGGTAGGTGAGTGTTAGGGCCCACGGGCTACTTGAGAGACCTTGACGCTGGTGCCCGAGGCTTAAGACACGTCCTCCTAGTAGGATATGTCGAACTAACTCTCAATTTTTAACATCAGTGTGAGGGTTTAGTGTCACGGCAGTGTGCACCTATCTCTGGTTCTGTGTTTATATGCAACTTACTTTACTATTTACTATTTGGCTGGGTAGAATTAATGAATATGACGAATACGAATATAGCGCTATATTCTGTATATTCGCTAATTCTAGCAAGCCAATAGGAAAGTTGCCTATAGACAGCTCTAAGTTGGATGCAGAATGTGAGAATATTACTCTACCTAATTTTTGCAATAAATAGAATAATGACTCAGTATTCCATTTATTGCAAAAAATAAGCAAAATAGCCGCCCCCCTCACTATCATCTTCCCATAGAATTGATCACTCCCTTCAAAATCAATTACGATCACAGTCACACTAATTAAGGAGTACTGAGACACCCACTTCCATTGGATCTTTTGTACTACGGATCAGTGTAATAATGGGGGAGTCCTTGCCTTTCCACATAACTCCTTATATACAAGATACATCCCTCTCCTCCTAAATGTAGTCTAACCAACTGCCTTTACTATGGGAATAATAGAGGAACCACCAATAAAGATGGGAACTACTCACTCTTAACTCCACATATACTCCATATACTCTCCTCTTTTGCCTAAACTAATCATTCCCCTCAAAACCAACCAAGATCATACATTAGATTGAGGAATGTTGAGACCCCATTTCCGTTGGATCTTCTAAACTACAGATCAATGGAATAATTGGGTAGTCTTTCTTCCCTCTCTCTCCACACAACTCCCCACATATCAGATATACTCCTCTTCCCTAAAAAGAGGTCCAAAAAATCACCTGAACCTTTTACCAGTGGAATAATAGAGGAACCACTGATAAAGACTATTCTATTAGATCTTCTGTACTACAGATCAATATAATAATTGGAGAATCCTTTCCTTTCTACACAACTCTTCACATACCATATATATCCCTCTCCTCTAAAATGTGGTCTAACAAACTACCTCTTACTATGGGAATAATAGAGGAACCACCAATAAGGATAAGAACCATTCATCCTAACTCCGTATATACTCTCCATACTCTCCTCTTCTGCCTAAACTGATTATTCGCCTCAAAACCAACCAAGATCATACATTGGATTAAAGAGTGTTGAGACCCCCATCCCCATTGGATCTTCTGTATTACGGATCAACGGAATAATTGGGGAGTCTCTTTCTCTCTCTTCTCTCTCTCCATACAACTCCTTACTATCAGACATATTCCTCTTCAGTAAAATAGGGTTCAAACAAACTACTTGAACCTTTTACTAGTGGAATAATAGAGGAACCACTGATAAAGATTGGAATTACCTAAAGAGGATAGGGTGGAATCCCCTGTATACATAAAGAGGATAGGGTGTGATTACTCATAGTCCCACCATACTCTCCTCTATGCAAAGCCCTATACTGTACCTCTTATAACCTTGCAAACTCTCAAATTCCCCAACAGATCGAATCAAAATAAAGATCTCTACATCCACTAAGTCTCACTCATCAGGGACCAGTGGAAAACTAAAGTATTCATTACTACAGAGGGTCTAACCCAGCCCACACTCAACAAACTGAGCATCACTATCTAATTTACATACTCAATTATATGACCAATCGTCTGTCACCACTACACTATAAATGAAATGCCTATCACACCCATCCTCCGTTCACTGATGAAGAGACAAGGTCCTGAAACGCGTTTGAGCACGGAGGATTTCTAATCAGTACAACAGTGAGACCGGTACTACTAATATATTTGCTATACATCTCTAAGTGGAGCGCTCCCGCAATAGAGAAAAAGCACACTCCATTGAGACAGCCGGCGAAACCCTAACCACGTGACCCGCTGACGTTAACAGAGCACAACAACAAACGCGCGCAGCAACCACGAGGACGCCGAGATTCACCAACTCCGGCCACAAGGAGAATACAGCTCGCACCTGCCACAGGGAGAACACAGCTTAATCCCGCCGTAAGGAAAACCCAGCTCGCCCCTGCCGCAAGGAGTATTTAGCCCGCTACAGAACAACCTCAACAGATGGGTAAGTGAATCCTGAGCCGAAGACAGTGTGGGACGCCGCATTTTTCGCCGCATTACAGCGCGTTTTTGTAAATAGGAAACGCGCGTCATACGTGCGTTTGTGACTCTGGAGACCAATTGAAAAAGGCATATCTACACTTTAACACGTGTTAAACGCTTTTTTTTGTTTTACGCGCGTTCCCATTGAAGTCTATGGGTGCAAACGCGCGACAAAACGCCCCAAAGAAGCTCAAGAACTTCTTTGAGCGTAGGGCGTTTTACAGCGCGTTCAAACGCACTGTAAAACGCTCAGGTGAGAACCATGCCCATAGGGAAACATGAGTTTTCTCCTGTTGAGCGTTTCACAGTGCGTTCGAAACGCGCTGTAAAACGCGCAAGTGTGAACTGAGGCTTAGAGACCACCACTATCTTGTTTTACACAACCACGTTATCATCCAACTCATTTTGTGGCGCACCTTTACACTACTAGACACCTGCCTCGTACCAGACCTAACACAAATACTACCATTCACCTTGAAGAACCAGCCACCATACCCCTCTTTCTATTTGTATACCCAGAATATACTTTACATTACCTCTTTTCTCTATACCTTATATTTTACCATATTTTAACTAAATAAATATGTTTTCCCGCTAAATCCCAAATATGAGTGTTGCCTGCTAATTCTCTCCACTTTATACCTTATCCATCTGACTGGGTGAGTCTGTCTCAGCAGTTTTGCACCTCTACCATTCATATTGATTAGTCGAGCCGTCTACCTTCCTCTATTACAGTAATATTCTCGCATTGCGCATCCAACTTAGAGCTGGGTACAGTCAACTTTGCTATTGGCTTTGCTAGAATTAACAAATATAGAGAATATAGCGCTATATTCGTATTCGTCATATTCGTTAATTCTACCCAGCCAACCAATAGTAAAGTAAGTTGCATATACCCCACTCTAGTTTGGATGCGCAATGCGAGTAATATTACTTAATATTCTCGCATTGTGCATCCTACTTAGAGCTGTGTATAGGCAAGTTTACTTGGCTTGCTAGAATTAACAAAGATAATGAATACGAATATAGCGCTATATTCTTTATCTTCATTAGTAGCAAAGATAGAGAATATTTCGCTATCTTCGTTCATAACGAAGATAACAAATAAAGCGCTATATTCTCTATCTTCGTTAATTCTAGCAAGCCAACCAATAGAAAAATGATACCCTGTTCAAAGTTTCATGCGCAATGCGAGAATATTACTTGCTAGAATTAAGGAAGATAGAGAATATAGCGCTATATTCGTTATCTTCATTAATTCTAGATAGCCAACCAATAGGAAAGTTGCCGTTATACCACGTTCAAAGTTCAATTCGCAATACGCAAATAATTAATTTTCATATTATTCACGATAAACAGAATAATGACGAATATTTGATTTCTACAAATATATGACGAATATTCAATCAAATATTTGCGAAATATCGCGAAATCGAATATGGCACCTCCCTGTCACTAATACTAACATCCATAGCATTTTTATTTTTCCATCAATGTATTTGTGTGAGAGCTTGTTTTTTTTTGTTTCAGGACAGGCATTATTTTTTATTAGTACTATATTGGGATACATTTTTGATCACCTTTTATTTAATATTTTGTGGAGGTGGAGGTAGGCAAAGGAATTTGTATAATATTTTTTATGAGATTCTTAATGTGCTATAAATTAAATAGGTTTATTTCATGTTTTACTACTTTTTCATGACAAAATCACTTTTTTATGAAAAATATTTTTTCTTTGCATTGCCACAAAATTTTTACATTTTCCTTCAAGGTAACTGCATGAGGGCTTGTTTTTGAGGAGCTGCTGTAGTAGATAGGAACAGCCTGCCAGATCCATGCTACTGCAAGTCCACAATTCTGGCGGAAGCGCGCTCCGGCCCCATTGACTATAATGCGGGTGGGCAGGAGGTCCGGCCGCAGCATGGCAAACATGCCAAGAGGCGGCTTGACAAAAACCGTGCCGTGCTGCGGCCGGACCTCCGGTCAATGGGGCTGGAGTGGACTTCCGCCGGCATGGTGGACTTGCGGTAGTACGGATCTGGCCGGAACAGCCTGCCGGAAAAGGCTACCACGAGTGTAAAAGTAGCTTAATTCTGTTATATTTTCATGTGGTAGAGGGGTTTCTAGGCCTCTTATAGTACTGTTCCTCTGTACTTCCTATGGATACTCCCTTAACAGTATGGTTGTACATGTTACACACTTGCTACACCTTTCTGTGTAAGAGCATTCTCTCATACTGTTTATTGTGAGCCAGTCTACTGTTTTCTACGGTAGGTGCATGTAATATCTTCTCACCTCTCACTGCTGTTGATGAGATGGGTCTTTTTAAAGGAATTTTGTCACCAGCGACCTCCCTTTCTAACTGTTTGCATATACTGTACATATAGCCATAGTTCACCTGATGACAGCCCTGTTTTTCGTTTGTTGATTCAAAACTCCATTTATAAGTTTTGACACTTTATCCTAATATGCAAATTAGGTGTTTGGTATAACTTGTTGCTCCCAAGCTCCACTACTTTCTGTGGTCAGATACTCCCTCACTGCTTTGATTTTAGAGGACCAGACTGTAGCAAATCAGTGAATGTGGGGATGGAATCTTGGACAACAAAGGAAAAGCAGTATATGCAGACATTTGGATAAGGAGGTCACTAGTGACAGACTCCTTTTAAAGCCCACATACACATTTGTATATTGCTAGCCAAACCTGCTGAGAATGGCAGGTTCTGCTGACAGTCTTATATGTATGTGAAGATTCCGATTCTCCCCTGATGATGATATCCGGAGAAAGAAGGTTTAGAGAAAATGAATTTTTCGCCCAGTCCCTTTGTTCTCCAAGAAGATAAGTGACTGGCAGCGGCTCTCTTCCTATTGATGACACATACGCTCAACCAAACTGAACGTGTATGTGTATGGGAGAGTCAGGAGAGATAGCTGTCAACCGAACAAGTGATTGGCCAACAGCTATTGGATGTGTATGTCCAGCTTTAGTCTCTGCAAAGACAGATAGATTAGATATATAGAGTCAGGGAAAATTTGATTTCCCACAAAGCCAAATTTCCTTTTGCTTCTTGGTAACTAGTCAATTTTCCCTAAGATGGCAGAAAATAATTAAATAAAAATCATACTCACCTCATCCATTTATGTGGGAAGAGTCTCCCCAGCCATCTTGATTAAAGATCCAGTTCAAAATCTTGTGCGATGTGACGTATGATGTCACTACGCCAACCAAAATGGTGAGTGAGGTCATCACGCACCGTGCAAGATTTAGCACTGGATCTTTAATCAAGATGGCCGCAGCTGACTCTTCGTGATCAAATGGATAAGGTGAGTATTTTAAATTTTCTTTTTTTTAGATAGATAGATAGATAGATAGATAGATAGATAGATAGATAGATAGATAGAAATGGAAAAAAGCTACAAACATGAATTGATGGAGATTATATGATATATGTATGTATTCACAGATGTATTATGATGAATTTAAGCTTAATTGGATGAATTATTGTAATGAGTGATTTCACTTTTATATATCACTGTTTGAACACATGTTCACATAGCTTGAGAAAGACCGCAACAAGCGGTTGAAATGTCGCTATTATGACACTGGGTGAATAAACCTTCACAACCTTTTTGACGATATCGGAGTGCTGCTGGCTTTTTTCCATTTCTATTGATGTGGACCTGGTGCTGGTTCGTATAGCCTCATTTTGCACCCACATGTAATATAGTGTGCTGCTTCCTCCTTTCCCATACTTCATAGATAGATAGATAGATAGATAGATAGATAGAGCTACTCTATGATCATTTTTGCTAACTGGAAAAAAGGAATGAATCAGTTTTACCTACAAATATTTTAGGGTGTGTTATATGCACATTTTTTAAGTTATATAAAAATAAAAAAAAACAGTAATACAGGAGTCCCTTAAGGTGCAATATTAATTGGTTCCTGGACAACCACTGCATGTTGAAACCAATCTTACTTGAGTCTATAAATATATGGAAAACTTGTAATCGGTTCCATAGTTCCAAAATGTTATTCCAAGAGAAAAAAAGATTTAAAAGCAAAAAGCCGATAACTAGGATAGAAATGTAAGCTTTTACATATAACAGTCTTGAATAGATGCTGGGAGCTGTGAATCAATTTCTATATTGAGGACAGAGATTCTTGTACAATACACAAGTAAACCAGAAAAATAACATGGAGGCACCCTCACCTGGTATCCAAATTAGCAGCACATCCTGGCACAGACAGAGGGCAGTACAGGAGATTCAGTACTGCCATCTATTGTAAAGAGTAGCTACTAGACAACCAGTACAGATGTTTTACCAGAGAAATGACCATGTTGATTGGTTGGATTTGAGTCTGGGGCTTTGTATGTTAAGCCTAGTAGTTTCAACTTACAATGTCAAGGAAAATAAAATTGTAAGTTAAAATATTGTGTCCTGAGGCTATTTTATTTTGAGGGACCACTGTAATAAAGATTCCATTTTATTTCAAAAAGTATTTATTTGAAAAAGGTGAAGAAAGCTTTCAAAAATTCCTTTGATGTCCTGTCCATGATAAAAAAAAAAAAAATGCACAGCCTGCTTCACCATGTCTTTCTATTAACTGTTTTTTTTCTTAAAGGTTATAGAGAAGTTTTATGAAACATTGAAAGAGAAAACTATTTAAACAAGGACGGCAGAATGAAGCTGAGAATGAAACAGCTGGGATTACCATTGTGAAACAGCATGAGATGGTTATTTTACATTTCGTTAAGTGCGTATTGTAGGATTTCTGCCTAAGTACATTTGAGATCAGAATTGAAAAGGCAACGCTAGGACTTTACACATAGTTTAACAAAGAGCATTGAGTCCTAAAATTCTCCATCGGTGTCCAGATGAAGGATTATTTTTGCTTGACTTATAAAGGCCTGGCTAACATTATAAAGCATCTATTGTACAGGACAGAAAAAAGTTTAGCACTTTATATAATAAATGTGCATTAGAGCTAAACTTGGACAATACTTATTTATTTTCTTTTTTTCTTTTATTGAACTTTACTTTCTTTCTGTTGAATAATCTTTTTAGCCAGGGGCAAGAGTCTCAACACTATCACCACAAACTGAATGCCTGTAATGGTTTTACATAATAAGCGGTATAAGCATGGTTTCACCATGAAATAGTATGATCATGCGCCAATAAAACTGATTTCCCCTCTACTTTACAAATGTGACTTTTGCACATATTTAGACATTACCCAGTGCAAAATACCTCTAGAAGATGGGAGCTTATGTTATTGTGAATTCTGAAAGACTTTGAATGGCATCCAACCATTGAAACCTACTGCCTGCTGTAAACTGCATTGTTTTCATCTAAGGCATTGCAACCACTCCTTACAATTTCGTCAACTTCAGTTCATTATATGTAATTGTAAATGTTGTTGACTTCTGTCTTCTTGATTTGATTAATTTACTGTGTTTTCTAGTTAATCCTTAAAGTGAACACAATCTACTTTTTCAGCCTAAACTATTAGTTTATATTTTTAAAAGGAACCTCTTACTATGGCAGCATTTTTCCCGATAATACTCAGCCACACATAACAGGTGTTCCCCAGGAATAAATCACTTACATACAGTACATTCACACATATAAAGTTTTGTTCGATTCCAGCAACTACTGCATGGTGCATTATAATGAGTAAATATACATATCGATATAGGAGTTCATCCTTTGTCCATGAACACAGGAAAAATGTGTGGCACTAATCATTTAAATAATGTCTTTCATTCAAATTTACATAAAAATACAGTAGAGATGAGAGGTATGTGAAAAGAGACAAATACCTCAAATCTCACCTCTTATTATTTCTTTTATGGAAATTTGAATGAAGGACAATGCTTTAATAGTGAGTGCCACACATTTTTTCCTACATTCGTCGATTAATAAAAGCTGTGCTGTAGAACACCACCGTAGGATCCATAAGATCCATTATAAGTTATACTGTGTCATGAACCAGTGACTCGTGACCAACCTCCTCCAAGGGTGTTGTCTAAGTAAACCCCTCGTTCTTCACAGTACTCCTGATGGTGGGGAGACACTTTCTCGAGGGGAACAACAGGTGCTACCCCTTGAGATAGATTGGTACACAAAGCAACTGATCTGAGCAGACCAGGGAGTAAGAAAGCAAGGTACTAGACGTGCAGACATAGTCTATAGGCCAAGTCGCAACCAGGAGTGCAGGACCAAGGAGGAGGCAGAGGCATAGTTGTACAAGCAATGGGTCAGGGTAGGCAGCACAGATATAGGTAAGGCAATCCAGGTCAGCGACAGGAGACAAGCATGGGTCAGGACTATAGGAACTTAAGCACAGACAAATGCTACCTTTGCAGGACACAAGGATATTTGACTCTCAGGCACCTTGAAAGGGAGCTGGACCACTAACAAAGGTGCAGGATAGCTGGGATTGGTCACACAGGTCACATGTGCAAAACCCTTAAATGACAGGAAGTGACATGTTCTAGCCCTTATCAAAGTACTACAGGGAACAGGCTGGAAGGCATGCTGTGTCCAGGGTTAGAAGGAAACCATGGAGTGGATTCCAGGAAGGACAATGTCTGTAAGGACACAGGCCAGGACCCCGGCGGTGAATGGAAAGACATAGGCAGCTGATGACCGCCTCTACCTGTCCCACAATGCAAACAGATGTGGATGGAGGCAGCCAGAGAGGACAGTGCTTGCCCGAGCCCAGAGTCGGGGACCGGTGTAGTGAATAGGGTAAAATCAGCTGTCAACAACTGCTGTTACATACTATTTATGAACATATTGAAATAGTTGTGTAACGTAGTGCTGACCTTATTTATTGTAGGGCATAAGCCTTATGATTGGTGTAGACTGCCACAGAAGAACAATATTTCAGTATTTCAATAACATAGTACTGGCAATATTAATATTTCCTTTTTCAGATGGAAGTGTCCCTTTAAATTCTGCACTACCGAACTTACAGAAAACTACAACACTAAGCAGTCAAAGAATGTATAACAATATAAAATAATATTACATTGACTCACAAGTGACATTCCTCATCTTTCCAATTTGGCCCAGACCACCATGAAGCCTTGACTGATATCTGCAGAGTTTGCATAAGCATCAGGTTATTCACCTTTTCATTTTCCTCCCCATCTCCTCAACACAAGCTCCCCATCTTGGTGCCCTAACCATACGTTCACACATGGTGCATATACTGCTCATTTTCTGCCAAGGTTATGAGTGATGAAGGTTTGAAAGGTTCTGCATCTATTACATGTGAACATATCCTAATATGATTTAAGAACCAGTGAAATTATTATATATTATTTTATTTTGGGCATGTTCTGTGCTTTGAATGGTCACTTGTCGCCTGATTGTAGTCAGGAAGGAATTCACTTCAATGAGTCTGCAAGAAAAATTATTCCGTGAGCATTCCGTTTCTATATGTCTGCATGGCTGTTAGAAAAACAGATAGAACATCTCTTATTCTTGTGTGTGTTGCGGACAAGTAGGTATGAAGCGAACTTGTGTTTTTCAAGTTCGAGTTTGGTTTCGAGTATTTGTGCAATTCCGTTATGGATTCCGTTATCACCGAATATAACGTAATGCTATGACGGAATGCACCACAAATGTCTTTAAGGCCCCCTTCACATGAGCGAGTTTCCTGTGGGGGTGCAATGCGTGATGTGAAAGCTTAGCAGCTACACTGAATCCTGACACATTAATTTCAATGGGTCTGTGCGTTGCATAAGAATCCCAGCATGTTTTACATTCAGCATTTTTCACGCAGCCCTCGCTCCATAGAAGTGAATAGGGCTTCAGTGAAAAACACATTGCATCCAGATGTAACCCGGATGCAATCTGGATACAATGCATTTTTCACTGATGGTTGCTAGGAGTTGTTGTTTGTAAATATTCAGGTTTTTTTCACAGGCGTGAAAAACACATCAAAACTGATTGCACCCGTGCGGGAAAAAACTGACACACTGAACGCAATTGCAGACAAAAATGACTGAAATTGCTTGTGAAATGGTGCAAGTTTCACTGAACACACCATGAACACATCCTGAGTAGAGTTGAGCGAACACCTGGATGTTCGGGTTAGAAAAGTTCGGCTGAACTTCACGAAAAAGTTCGGGATGCGAACTCGACCCGAACTTGACCCTGAACCCGAACCCTATTGAAGTCAATGGGGACCCGAACTTTTGGGCACTAAAAAGGCTGTAAAATATCCCAGGAAAGGGCTAGAGGGCTGCAAAAGGCAGCAAAATGTAGGTAAATCCCCTGCAAATGTGGATAGAGAAATGACTTAAAATAAAATAAATACAAATTAACCAATATCAATTGGCAACTTGGAGGAGGAGGTGGAATAGGAGGTTGGGGTGGTGTCAGGTAGGAATGCTATGGGAGTTGAAGTTCTTATCACAGCCAAAATGGATTCATGTCTGCCTGAAGTGCCACAGGCCTCACTCTCAGACTCAGGCCAATGGCAACCATACATGGGAGTTAAAGTTCACATCACAACCAAGAAGGATTCATGGCTGCCAACAGTGTCACAGGCCTCACTCACAGACTCAGGCCAATGGCAACCATACATGGGAGTTGAAGTTGTCATCACAGCCAAGAAGGAATCATGGCTGCCTGCAGGGCCACAGACCTTATTCAAACATTCAGGCCCATGAGACCCACAAAGAGGAGAGGTAAAATCATGCCAAGGCAGTATTGATTTCACCCAGCAGTGCCAGAGGCCTCATTTACAGATTCAGACCCATGGCACCCACAAAGAGGAGAGTTACAATCATGACAAATCAGTATTGATTTTAGCCAGCAGTGTCACAGGCCTCATTTACTAATTCAGGAGGACCATGGCACCAGCAAAGAGGAGAGCGGTCCCGTAACAGCAACACAGGCCTTAGGTCAACATTCAATGGAACAGGCCATTATCATTTATGTAGGCCCCTGACACCCAGACAGAGGAGAGGTCATTTAACAGTAAAAAGAGTTTAATATCTCCCACCAAGACAACAAATGATTAAGAAAGGTCCCATAGCAACAAAACAGGCATCATTTTACCCACCAATGGAACAGGCCACTTTCAGTAATTTAAGCCCCAGCACCCAGACAGAGGAGAGAGGTCCCATAGCAGCAAAACAGGCATCATTTTACCCACCAATGGAACAGGCCACTTTCAGTTATTTAGGCCCCCGACACCCAAAGGAGAGGTCATTTGACAGTAAAAGAGATTAATGTCACGCACCAAAGCAGCAGGTGATTAACTGAAATGTAGGCCCCTGGCACACAGACAGAGGAGAGGTTCATTCAACTTGGTGTTGCCCCCAAATTAATGGTACAATTAAAAAAAGAGGATTCAATAAAAAAGTGCCCTGGAGTACAAGAATGTATGGTTGAGGGCGAGGCAGTTATAAATGTCTATTCTGCACAAGGGATGGATAGGTTCTGTGGGATCCATGCCTGGTTCATTTCTATGTACGTCAGCTTGTCCAAGTTGGCTGTGGACAGGCGGCTGCGTTAATCTGAAATGACGCCCCATGCCGTGCTAAATACATGTTCAGACAAAACACTGGCCGCAGGGCCGCCAGCACCTCCAAGGCATAAAAGGTTAGCTCTGGCCATGTGGACAATTTGGAGACCCAGAAGTTGAAAGGGGCCGAACCATCAGTCAGTACGTGGTGGCGTGTGCACACGTACTGTTCCCCCATGTTGTTGAAATGCTGCCTCCTGCTAACACGTTCCGTATCAGCTGGTGGTGCAGTTAGCTGTGAAGCAGTGACAAAACTTTTCCACATGTTGGCTATGCTAACCCTGCCTTTAGAGGAGCTGGCCGTGACACAGCTGCGTTGGTGACCTCTTGCTCCTACTCTCCCTTCGCCTTGTGCTTCCACTTGTCCCCCCATGTCAGTTGGGAATGCTCTCAGGAGCGCGTCTACCAGTGTGCGTTTGTACTCGCGCATTTTCCTATCACGCTCCAGTGCGGGAATTAAGGTGGGCATGTTGTCTTTGTACCGGGGATCAAGCAGGGTGGCCACCCAGTAGTCAGCACACGTTAAAATGTGGGCAACTCTGCTGTCGTTGCGCAGTCACTGCAGCATTTAGTCACTCATGTGTGCCAGGCTGCCCAGAGGAAAGGACAAGCGGTCCTCCGTGGAAGGCGTATCATCATCGTCCTCCGTTTCCCCCCAGCCACGCACCAGTGATGGGACCAAGCTGCGTTGGGTGCCACCCCACTGTGAACATGCCTCATTCTCATCCTCCTCCACCTCCTCCTCCTCGTCCTCCAGTAGTGGGCCCTGGCTGGCCAAATTTCTACCTGGCCTCTGCTGTTGCAAAAAACAACCTCCCTCTGAGCCATTTCTAAAAGACTGGCCTGAAATTGATAGAAATGACCCCTCCTCCTCCTCCTCCTGGGCCACATCCTCTTCCATCATCGCCCTAAGTGTTTCCTCCAGGAGACATAGAAGTGGTATTGTAACACTGATAACGGCGTCATCGCTACTGGCCATGTTGATGGAGTACTCGAAACAGCGCAACAGGGCACACAGGTTTCGCATGGAGGCCCAGTCATTGGTGGTGAAGTGGTGCTGTTCCGCAGTGCAACTCAACTGTGCATGCTGCAGTTGAAACTCCATTATGGCCTGCTACTGCTCGCAGAGTCTCTCCAGCATGTGCAAGGTGGAGTTCCACCTGGTGGGAACGTCGCATATGAGGCGGTGAGCAGGAAGGCCTAAGTTACGCTGTAGCGCAGACAGGCGAGCAGCAGCAGGATGAGAACGTCGGAAGCTCGCACAGACGGGCCGCGCTTTATGCAGCAGCTCTGACATGTCGGGGTAGTTGTGAATGAATTTCTGTACCACCAAATTCAGCACATGCGCCAGGCAAGAGATGTGCGTCAAACCGGCTAGTCCCAGAGCTGCAACGAGATTTAGCCCATTATCGCACACCACTAGGCCGGACTTGAGGCTCACCGGCAGCAACCATTCGTCGGTCTGTTGTTCTATACCCCGCCATAACTCCTGCGAGGTGTGGGGCCTGTCCCCGAAACACATGAGTTTCAGAACGGCCTGCTGACATTTACCCCGGGCTGTGCTGAAGTTGGTGGTGAAAGTGTGTGGCTGACCGTATGAGCAGGTGGAAGAAGAGGAGGAGGAAGCCAAGTAGAAGGCAGAGGCAATTGGAGGCAAAGAATGCTGCCCTGCGATCCTTGGCGGCAGAAGGACGTGCGCGAAACAACTCTCCGCCTGGGGCCCAGCCGCCACTACATTTACACAGTGTGCAGTTAGGGAGATATAGTGTCCCTGGCCGTGCATACTTGTCCACGTATCTGTGGTTAGGTGGACCTTGCCACAGATGGCATTGCACAGTGCACACTTGATTTTTTCAGACACTTGGTTGTGCAGGGAAGGCACAGCTCTCTTGGAAAAGTAGTGACAACTGGGAACGATGTACTGTGGTACAACCACCGCCATCAGCTGTTTAAAGCTGTACGTGTCCACCAGCCTGATTGACAGCATTTCAAAGGCCAGTAGTTTAGAAATGCTGGCATTCAGGGCCAGGGATTGAGGGTGGCTAGGTGGGAATTTGCGCTTTCTCTCCAAGGTTTGTGAGATGGAGAGCTGAACGCTGCCGTGTGACATGGTGGAGATGCTTGATGACGGAGGTGGTGGTGTTGGTGGCACATCCTCTGTTTTCTGGGCGGAAGGTGCCAATGTTGCTCCAGAGGCGGAGGAAGAGGCAGAGGGAGCAGCAGAAAAGGGAGCAGGAGGGGCCTGAACCCTTTCTTGGTTTTGAAGGTGCTTAGTCCACTGCAGATGCCTGGCATAAAGATTCCTGGTCATGCAGGTTGTGCTAAGGTTCAGAATGTTAATGCCTCGCTTCATGCTCTGATGGCACAGCGTGCAAACCGCTCGTGTCTTGTCGTCAGCACATTGTGTAAAGAAGTGCCATGCCAGGAAACACAGGGTGCACAGGGTGCTCGGTCCCTGGTGGCAGTGGCCAGTAGCAGGCGAACTCTCTTCGCGACGGCTGTTCTGCTTTTGCACCCTGCTCCCTTTTTTGCTACGCTGTTGGCTCGGTCTCACCACTGCCTCTTCATCTGAACTCTGAAAGTCAGTTGCACGACGTTTATTCCATGTGGGGTCTAGGACCTCATCGTCCCCTGAATTGTCTTCCACACAGTCTTCCTCCCTGACCTCCTGTCCGGTCTGCACACTGCAGAAAGGCACAGCAGTTGGCACCTGTGGTTCATCATCATCAGAGACGTGCTGACTCTGCTGAGGTGGTATTCCCATGTCCTCATCAGGAAACATAAGTGGTTGTGCATTATATGTCTTCCACCGCTGGGGAAGGGCTAGGTGGATGACCTTGGAAAACCCTGCCAGCAGAGTCTTCAAACAGCATAAGAGACTGCTGCATAACTTGAGGCTCAGACAGTTTTCCTGATATGCATGGGGGTGATGTGACAGACTGATGGGCTTGGCTTTCAGGCGCCACATGTGCACTTTCTGCAGAAGACTGGGTGGGAGATAATGTGAACCTGCTGGATCCACTGTCGGCCACCCAATCGACTAGCGCCTGTACTTGCTCAGGCCTTACTATCCTTAGAACGGCATTAGGCTCAACCATATATTGCTGTAGTATCTGGCGGCTACTGGGATCTGAGGTAGTTGGTTCACTAGGACATGTAGCTGTGGCAGAACGGCCACGTCCTCTTCTACCACCAGAGGGTCCACTAACACCACCACGACCATGTCCGCATCCCTTATTAGATGTTTTCCTCATTGTTACCGTTCACCACAATAAGTAAAAACTTATTTGGCCCAATGTATAGAGTTCAAATTAAGGTCTTTTTTAACAGGCACCTAACACTATCTAGCTATCTATTTATGTACCGTATTACACTAATACAGGCACATCAGAAACCACAGATTTAGGGGAATATCAATTTTAGGCCTAGTATTTAGGCCCTGGCTGAAAGGTATCCTTTTACGGACAGAATTACACTTGGAGATGCACAGTAGCGTGTGCAAATATAGAGGATTTAGCTTTCAGCCCTTGTATTTAGACCCTGAGTGTAATATACCTTTTTACGGACAGAAATACACTTGGAGATGCACAGTAGCGTGTGCAAACATAGAGAATTACGCTTTCAGCACTTGTATTTAGACCTTGAGTGTAATATACTTTTTTATGGACAGAAATGCACTTAGAGTTGCACAGTAGCGTGTGCAAATATAGAGGATTTACCTTTCAGCCCTTGTATTTAGACACTTAGTGTAATATACCCTTTTACGGACAGAAATACACTTGGAGATGCACAGCAGCGTGCGCAAATATAGAGGATTTATTTTTCAGGCCTTGTATTTAGACGCTGACACGCTCAGTGTAATATACCCTATTACGGACAGAATTAAACTTGGAGAGGAACAGCGGAAAGCACAGATGTTTAGGATTTCTATTTCAGGGATTTTATTTAACCACAGAAAAAAATCTATCCTTTGACAGACAGTATAAAACTTAGCCAGCCAGAGCTGGAACACCAGATTTAGGGGATTAGTATTTTGAGAATTGAATTTTACCCCAGAGGAAAATCTATCCATTGACGGACAGTATTACACTTGGCCAGCCACAGCTGGAACACCAGATTTAGGGGACTGGTATTTTGGCTATTGAATTTCACCCCAGATATAAATCTATCCTTTTACGGATAGTATTAAACTTAGCCAGCCACAGCTGGAACCCCAGATTTAGGGGATTGGTATTTTGGCAATTAAATTTCACCCCCCAAAAAATCTAACCTTTTACGGACAGTATTACACTTGGACAGCCACAGCTGGAACCCCATATTTAGAGGATTGGTATTTTGGCAATTGAATTTCACCCCAGAAAAAAAATCGATCCTTTGACGGACAGTTATAAACTTAGCCAGCCACAGCTGGAACACCAGATTTAAGGGATTGGTATTTCGGCAATTGAATTTCATCCCAGAAAAAAATCTATCCTTTGATGGACAGTATTAAACTTAGCCAGCCAAAGCTGGAACACCAGATTTAGCGGATTGGTATTTTGACAATTGAATTTCACCCCAGAAAAAAATCTATCCTTTGACGGACAGTATTACACTTGGCCAGCCACAGCTGGAACACCAGATTTAGGGGACTGGTATTTTGCCAATTGATTTTAACCCCAGAAATAAATCTATCCTTTTACGGACAGTATTCCACTTGGCCAGCAACAGCTGAAACCACTGATTTAGGGATTTGGTATTTTGGCAATTGAATTTCACCCCATAAAAAAATCTATCCTTTGACGGACAGTATTACACTTGCCAGCCACAGCTGGAACACCAGATTTAGGGATTGGTATTTTGGCAATTGAATTTCACCCCAGAAAAATCTATCCTTTGACGGACAGTATTAAACTTGGCCAGCCACAGCTGGAACACCAGATTTAGGGGACTGGTATTTTGGCAATTGAATTTCACCCCAGAAAAAATCTATCCTTTGACGGACAGTATTACACTTAGCCAGCCACAGCTGGAACACCAGATTTAGGGGATTGGTATTTTGGCTATTGAATTTCACCCCAGAATAAATCTATCCTTTGACGGACAGTATTAAACTTAGCCAGCCACAGCTGGAACCCCAGATTTAGGGGATTGGTATTTTGGCAATTAAATTTCACCCCAGAAAAAATCTAACCTTTTACGGACAGTATTACACTTGGCCAGCCACAGCTGGAACACCAGATTTAGAGGATTGGTATTTTGGCAATTGAATTTCACCCCAGAAAAAATCGATCCTTTGACGGACAGTTATTAAACTTAGCCAGCCACAGCTGGAACACCAGATTTAAGGGATTGGTATTTCGGCAATTGAATTTCATCCCAGAAAAAATCTATCCTTTGATGGACAGTATTAAACTTAGCCAGCCACAGCTGGAACACCAGATTTAGGGGATTGGTATTTTGACAATTGAATTTCACCCCAGAAAAAAATCTATCCTTTGACGGACAGTATTACACTTGGCCAGCCACAGCTGGAACACCAGATTTAGGGGACTGGTATTTTGCCAATTGATTTTAACCCCAGAAATAAATCTATCCTTTTACGGACAGTATTCCACTTGGCCAGCAACAGCTGAAACCACTGATTTAGGGGTTTGGTATTTTGGCAATTGAATTTTACCCCATAAAAAAATCTATCCTTTGACGGACAGTATTAAACTTAGCCAGCCACAGCTGGAACACCAGATTTAGGGGATTGGTATTTTGGCAATTGAATTTCACCCCAGAAAAAAATCTATACTTTGACGGACAGTATTACACTTGGCCAGCCACAGCTGGAACACCAGATTTAGGGGACTGGTATTTTTGCAATTGAATTTCACCCCAGAAATAAATCTATCCTTTTACTGATAGCATTAAACTTAGCCAGCCACAGCTGGAACACCAGATTTAGGGAATTGGTATTTTGGCAATCTAATTTCACCCCAGAAAAAAATCTATCCTTTGACGTACAGTATCAAACTTAGCCAACCACAGCTGGAACCCCAGATTTAGGGGATTGCTTTTTTGGCAATTGAATTTCACCAAAGAGAAAATATCTATCCTTTTACGGACAGTACTACACTTGGCCAGCAACAGCTGAAACCACTGATTTAGGGGTTTGGTATTTTGGCAATTGAATTTCACCCCAGAAAAAAAATCTATCCTTTTATGGACAGTATTACACTAGGCCAGCAACAGCTGAAACCACTGATTTAGTGGGTTGGTATTCTGGCAATTTAATTTCACCCCTCAATTTAATATAGCAATTTCTATCCTGTGTTTGAAGGTGTGACAATAAGCACAACCTCTGATGTAGGATATTGCAAAATAAAACCTACTATTGAACCCAAAAATGTATGTTGAACTTGGTGGCAGCTCAAAACATGTGCTTGTGCACCAAAAGATCACAAAATGGCCGCCGATCACCCCAGAAAAAAGTGACAGAAAAACGCTCTGGGCAGCCTAAAACCAGTGAGCAATGAACTAATAGAAGTTGAATGATTCACAGCTGTAGATTGATCACTTCATTAAGTGGTTTTGCTGAGTCTTCCCTGCCTAATCTCGCCCTCACAGCAGCTGCATCCTATCCCTACACTAATCAGAGCAGAGTGACGGGCGGCGCTACATGACTCTAGCTTAAATAGAGGCTGGGTCACATGCTGCACTTGGCCAATCACAGCCATGCCAATAGTAGGCATGGCTCTGATGGCCTCTTGGGGCAAGTAGTATGACGCTTGTTGATTGGCTGCTTTGCAGCCTTTCAAAAAGCGCCATAGAAATCGCTCAACACCGAACCCGAACTTTTACGTAAATGTCCCGAACACCCCAAAATTCGGTACGAATCCGAACTATACAGTTCGGGTTCGCTCAACACTAAACCTGAGCCCATCCATATCATTTGTATGAAAGAGGTATCAGAGGCATTCCGTTATGCTGCCCATTGACTTCTATTATGACGGAATGTAAAATGGAATGCCTCTTAAAGGCTTCCATGGTGCATTCCATTATAGCATTCTGGTACACTCCGTGATAACGAAATCCATAACAAAATTCCAAAAATACCCGAACTTAAAAAAAACACAAGTTCGTTCATCCCGACAGACAAGGATAGACATTGCTACAATGCATCTGCGGAAAAAACAGATGCAATATGTATGTCACATAGATGTCATCCGTATTTTCTGCGGATCCATGTTTTGTGGACTGCAAAATACATACGGGGCTTTATTGGGTATTGCAATTGTGTTCCATTCACTTGAATAGAACAAAGCAGCATTACACTCCAGAGTGGCAGCCTCTAGTTGGCAGATGCTTTTTTGAGGAACAAGCCCACTCTAGCCTTCAGCCCCTTCTGTGAACTGGCCCTGTGCGTAACTATTTACACAAGCCATTTCCACATCTTCTTGACACAGAATGTGGACCATCCACACTTAGCCCCTCTGTGGCAAAAACCTATCCTTTAAACAAAAATCTATAATTTACACCAAAAGCTATCCTTCAGTTCCACTCTCTTCCTTCTATAACCATTGTGGTAAACTTCTGTGGCAACACATGTACTGTACCATTAGCTTCAGGCTACAGTGCCTACATAGAACCCGACATCTCCTCTTGTTAGCAGACACCTGAGAAACCTCAAATGTGTCTACTATAATGGTGGCTTTTTCTGTTTTATTTACTCCTAGTCTTCTTATCCTCTAATATATATTCATGTATGCAAACATTTTCTAAACTTTCAGCTTGGGAAACATTGAATTTTGCAAACTCTTAAGAAAAGATTTACTAAATACTCTCAGATACTAAACACTTCTAAAGAGTATATGTGCATTTTAATAAATTTAAAAGCCCTAACTAAATACGTTGCTTGTTGGATCTTTTTAATATGTGTCATCGTTATATTCTACTTTGTTGCTTTGTTAAGTGCTTTAATCTCTTGCAAATCGTTAAAATGTCAGCATACAATATGTTTTTGTTTTTTTTAATTCTGTTTCCTTGCTACCATTATTCACCATTCTCAGTGAAATTGTATACTACACAAATGATATATTCTTAAGAATTTTGAATAAAAATTTAAACAAAATATACCTGATTTGCATGCTTTTACTCTGGCTTTGTCTTTTTTACAATTTTCTTTATACTGCCTATGGGTAATCTATACAGATCGAGCATATGCTGTCTGTCTACTCTGTGTAGAAGTTTTCTTGTGTGTTCCCCTAGTAATATATGCCTGCTATTTTAAACTCATAATTAGTAACTGACAGGAATGACACTCACTAATTATCTCTGAGTTGCAGTGCTCTTCAGTCATATAATATAGCCTGCTAAATCTATTTTAGTATCATGTCAATGAGCCTGTGACAAATTCATATGTTCGCGAATACACTTTTGGAACACGAGTTGTTCCACATTTGTTGATAAGAATCTTGCTACTTATTACTTCTTTTCCAAAGAAACAATAGAGAAGGGGAACCCTAACCTAATGGGGCAGTGCATGATTGCAAAAAAAGAGAGATTCCCTGTATCATGCACAGTCCCTACTGGCAAACTAGGCATAACACAGGGTATTGGTTTTATATCTGAAAGTGTCTGTTCCAGTTAGACTCCATATGACAATTCCTACCCTCAAATCCTATTTAGATGATAAGGCTATGGATTATACACATGATTTACTACACTGAGCGTGTATAGTTATTTTCTGGCCACACATTCTGAAATTTATGGCTAACAACAGAGTGGAGTAGTGACAAGAACACTGTATTACTAGTGATGAGCGAGCACCAAAGTGTTCAGGTGTTCAGTCCGAACGCACCGCGATATTCGTGTGCTCAGCCGAGGACCCGAGTATAATGGGAGACAACCAGGCACACCCTGCTCAGATGAGGGGAGGGTGCCTGGTTCATAGGGAAAGGTCACAAAGTGACAGAAACACAACCAAAATAGATCTGGAACAGCATAGGGACTATGTCTGCATGCATCTTGGACTCCAAAGTCGCTGCTGGGAACCATATAGTCCCAGTTGTACGCCACTTTTACAGACTGCCAAAAATACGCCCCAAACCCCAAGTGCTGCCAAAAATTACAAGGAAGAAGCACTCAGATACAGCCTGTATATCACATAAAGGAGGGCCTCATTCACATGGTGCTACATTTGTTCAGGTACACTGCTACACTCATGAAGCCTATGCACTAAGTGAAAGGGCTGCCAAAAATTTCAATGAATCGGCACTGCAATACACCCTTTACTACACATAAAAGAGGGCATCATACATACCCTTGAAAAATTATGATTGATGGCCTGCTGGTGACCCTCAAAAAACATTAGGAGCAAGGGCCTGCTGATCTGACCACCTAAGAAGTTAAGTGACCTGGTCAGCACAGGCTACCAAGAACGAATTACTAATTTCAAATTAAAAAATGTTTTTGGGTTATAGATAACGTCACATAGCAGATTTAGCGTCGGGAACTGGCAGTCAGCACAGGCAAGGAAAACAGAACAAATTGAAATCGATTTTTTTATTTTTTTTGGTTTGAGATAACGTCACATAGCAGAGTTAGCGCAGGGAATGGTGGTCAGCATCGGCTACGAATAAAGAAAGACCAATTTATAATAGAAATTTTTATTTTGGTTCCAGATAACGTCATATAGCAGAGTTAGCACAGGGAATGGCGGTCAGCAACAGGTACAATACAATTTTATAGAATTTTGAAAATAGTTTTTTTGTGCGGTAATGTAACACTGCAGAGTTAGCGCAGGAAATGGCGGTCAGTTTATTGCCTCTTTACATGATGGAAACTCATTACCAGAACTAAACCACAATTACAAGTTGCTATCTCACTATCTTGAAATTTTATTGTCTGCCCCAAAGAAAGATATTGGGAAAGTGGCACATACAACAAAAAAAGAAATACAATAGATTTTATAAAAGCTTTAGTTTTCAAACCAGAGATTTTAACATTTGACTGTATTACCAGTAATGTTCTCCACAATAGAAAGAAACATGGCCAATCCTTAAAAAGACAAATCCAGGATAAAAGAGAATTCCTGAATGGACATTCCCCCCTGGAAACAGACATGCTTTCAAGTGTCTGCTGATCATTGTAATTCCTCAAGGCCTGAAATATAAAAGGGTCTATAATCTCCTGAAAAGGCACCTTCAAAGGAGAGAGGAGAAAATGGAGTCAAGCCTGACATATTTAAAAAAAAAAAAATTGAAATATTTACCCCTGTGCCACTATAAAAAAGAATCCTGTAAAAAAACACATGCGTTAAAGATTCACTACCAAAGGAAAGAAAATTTTGTTTCCTTCAAAGTCTGAAACATAGAAAAGAATATACCATGTTTGCTGACCCCCAAAAAAATTGTAGGTGAGGGCCTACAGGTTAGCTGACCCTCCCTGAAGAGGGACATGAGAATATCCTGTACACTGATCCCCAAACTCTTCAGCATCCACAGTCAGAAGAAGATGATGGGGGGAATGGCAATTATTGTTTCACTTGGTGGATGATGCGGATGAGACACAGTTGTCAATGAGTGAGGGTCTTGTTAGGTCAACACAAGTCAGGAGGGTGACCATGGTGAGGAAGTGGAAGATGAGATGGGGGACGATGATGACATCACTGACCCAACCTGGAAAGGTGGCAAGCCAAGCGAGGACAGCAGGACAAAGGGGGAGGGATCCACAGCACAGCAACACGCTGGAAGAGGCTGTGGGATGGCAAAAAGTAGAAGGCGGGCCACACCAAACAGGTCTGCAACTGTTCCACCTTGCGGAAATATCCCTTGCCAAGGGGTAAGTGTTCCGCAGTCTGGCGCTTTGTTGAGGAAAGTAGGGACGATAACAGAATTGTAATTTGCTAACTGTAACTGTGCTATACCAAAATAAGAACTCATAAATAAACAAATAAACATACCATATCTTACATCCTATTCATTAACTCTAACTCAAACCATAATAACAATAAAAACCCAAACCCAGGAACATAATGGTGAAGACTGTACACAGGAGGCAAAATTAGTAGGGGTTGTGAACACTAGCAACCTCACCACCACCGGCATGATCCGCCACATGTTATCCAAGCACCCTAATAGGTGGGCCAAACCCCTGGGTCCACAATCAGTGTCTGTGGGTCACACCACTGCCTCCTCTTCCTCCCCAGTGTTAGGTGCTTGCCAATCCTCTGTCCTAGACACAGGCCTGGATGACTTCCACCCTGCAGCGGAGCCTTCGCAAGCACCATTAGCTAGCACACCCACTTCTGTTCCCCAAGCACAGCATACATATGTCCTTACCCCAAGCCTTTGTTCGTAAGCGCAAATAGCCAGCCACCCACCCACAGGCTATAGCACTAAATGCACACCTTTCAAAATGTATGGCCATGGAAATGTTGCCATTTAGGACTGTGGACACTGAGGCTTATTTTTCTCAGTGTGCCGTCCCTGCATTAAAACACCAATTGTGTCCTGTAACATCACCCATGCTCTGACCAACGCAGTTATTGGGAAGGTCCATTTAACGACAAACACATGGACAAGTGCTTTTGGCCAAGGACACTACATTTCCATGACAATATGTGTTAGAATATTCGTCATATATTTGAGAATATTTGTATTCGAGATATTCGCTTGATTGCGAAAAATCTGCAATGAAAAATTGCGTAATGCGAATTCGCAACACGAAAAACAGGAGTGGGTTAAAACGAATATATAGCACTATAGAATATAGTGCTATATATTCGTTTTTAAAATATTCAGATTTTTTTTCCATCTGAACACATGATTTCTTCCTGCTTCTTGATTGTGGGCCAATGAGTCATTGGCCCAAAGGCAACTTAAGCAGGGAGGAATCATGAATTTAGATGGAAAAAAAAGACAAATATTCTAAAAAACGAATATATTCAATGCCATATATTAGTTTTTTAGAATACTCGTCATGGTGGTTAGAATATACCGTCGGATATGAGTTTTAGAACAACTGTACAGATTGAAAAAAAAAGATGAATATTCTAAAACAGAATATATTCGATATAGTGCTATATATTAGTTTTTTTGAATATTCCTCATTTTTTTCCATCTATAGTCATGATTCCTCCCTGCTTAAGTTGCTTGTGGGCCAATGACTCATTGGCCCACAAGCAAGAAGCAGGGAGGAATCGTGTGTTCAGATGGGAAAAAAATTACGAATATTCGATATAATGAATATATTGCACTATATTCGCAATAGTCTCAAATTCTCGAAGTTGCGATATTCGCGATTAATATTCGCTATTCGAATATTCGTGCTTAAACTACAGCAGTCAAACTTCAGTCAGTAGCTGGAAGCAGTGTAGCACGGCAGTGGGGAAGCGGCAACAGGCCTTGAAATTCATTTGCTTCTGTGACAGAGCTGTGGCAGGGTATAAGGGACCAGACTGAGCTGTGGCTCTCGCCACTCAACCTATAACCAGGCATAGTTGTGTCTGATAATGTCTGTAATTTGGTGGCGGCTTTTGAGGTCGGCAAGCTCACACACAGGGCAATCATCAAGCATATATGTCCCATGCACAACAAACATCTCAAACTTATACATTTATATAATGAAAAACATACCGAGAGTGGAGGTAAACCAATGGAATGGCCTGTTAATGAACTCATAAATAACCAAAGAACCATAGCATATTTTACAACCATGAACCATAATAACACTAATAATACCAACAATACTACAACAACAATTATATACTATATTGGACTGTAGTATTCAGGGGAAATGAGCATGTGTGCACTTTGCGATAAACATGTGGGTTTTGAGTTGCAGTTTCGGCACTCAGTCTCTAAAAGGTTTGCCCTCGACATCACTGTTTTAGAGGGTTAGTGCACGTGCAGGCCCTCAGCTACATTCTTTTACTCAGTTTCATTGCACAAAGGGCCAAGGCCTCTACATGCACCATCAGCATCACGGGCACTTGTATGTCCCTTCATGGCCGGATTCTTAATATTAAATGTTATATATGCTTAAAAGTATGTCACACATACAGTAGCGTAGGATTTGTAAGTGTATGCAATCCACTAGAAAACGTGGTGTGGTGTTTAGCAAGCAGGATATGCTCAACTCATATGCAGTTGTGCATGTATCTAGGGGAGCACATCCTGCACTTGTAGTCCGTTGCTAGGGGCAATTAACAGCAAAACATGCATACAATGGAAGATGCCAGCAACGGACTACAAGTACAACAATAAAAATATTTAATATATATTAAATGTGCCTGCTTTTCATCTACAGGCTACATTCAGGTGCACCTGGGAGGCTCTGGGCCATATCAGCCGGTCTCGGGTGGGGCTCACAGGCACCTCCCATTGCAAGCATGGTTACATGCTGGAGGTCACTGGTGAGCTGTCTGTGAGTCAGGCCTTACGCTCCCGTAATGCCCAACGGCTCCTGGTATCGCCCATACGGCTCAGGTAGGTTGAGTGGTAGGGCCTCGGGCTACCTGAGGGACCTTGATGTGGTGTCCGAGCTTAAGACATGTCCTCCTAGTAGGATATGTCGAACTAACCCCTCAATTTTATCAGTGTGAGGGTTTAGTATTGCCGCAGAGTGCACCTGCTTTTGCTATGGTTATGTTTTTGTAAGTGTATGCGCCAATAAATTTTAATAGGTATTTGGGATGCACACACTTTACACAGGAGATGTAACCCTGATAATGTCACAGAGTAGCATTCTCCGTCTTCGGATAAAGTACAGTATATATCAGTGATATGTATGAAATGCAAACACACTAGATGTTGCACAAATGATGTATATTTCCCCAAAATACACTGGTTTCACATGTGGTACAGTGTTTGAAACAGAGAAGGACATTCTGTGGACACTAAATGTTGCACAAACAATGTAAATTACCCCAAAATACACTGGTTTCACATGTGGTACAGTATTTGACACAGAGAGGGACATGCTGTGGACACTAAATGTTGCACAAATAATGTAAATTTTCCCAAAATACACTTGTTTCACGTGTGGTACAGTATTTGACACATAGAGGCACATGCTGTGGACAGTAGATGTTGTCCAACTAATGTAAATTTCCCCAAAATACACTGGTTTCACCTTTGGTACAGTATTTGACACAGAGAGGCACATGCTGTGGACACTAAATGTTGCACAAATTATGCAACTTTTCCCAACATACGCTGGTTTCACATGTGGTACAGTATTTAACGCAAAGAGAGACATGCTGTGGACACTAGATGTTGCACAAATAATGTACATTTCCCCAAAATACACTGGTTTTACCATTTGTACAGTATTTGACACAGAAAGGCAAATGCTATGGACACTAAATGTTGCGCAAATATTGTAAATTTACCCAAAATACACTGGATTCACCTGTGGTACAGTATTTAACACAGAGAGGCACATGCTGTGGACACTAAATGTTGCACAAATAATGTAAATTTACCCAAAATACTTTGGTACAGTATTTGACACAGAGAGGCACATGCTGTGGACACTAGATTAGGCCCATATATTTTAGATTTGCGCATCAGACACTCTTTTCGGATGATGGACAGTATATGTCCCATAAACCCACAGAATAGACACTATATTATGCACAAATAATGTAAATTTACCCAAAATACTGTGGTACAGTATTTGACACAGAGAGGCACATGCTGTGGACACTAGATTAGGCCCATATATTTTAGATTTGCGCATCAGACACTCTTTTCGGATGATGGACAGTATATGTCCCATAAACCCACAGAATAGACACTATATTATGCCCAGATTAATGTAATTTTAAATACAGAATCTGTTTTCGGATGCCGGACACTATCTGTCACATAAACCGCAGAATATGGACACTATTAGACCCAGATTAATGGATTTGCACTGCAGACACTGTTTGCTGATGTAGGACTATATTTTTTACACAAAGCCACACACTATGGTCACTAGATGTGAGCCAGATTATTAAATGCACAGTCTGCGGATGATGTACACGATATGTCACTAATAGGTACAAAATAAAAATATCTTGCTGCTATGAAATATCCCCAGTAGTCATTAAAAGGCATTGTGGGGTCTTTGAAAAGCTTTTGGTATTAAACAGAGCAAATTTTTTTCCTGTACTATTTGTCCCTTCATTAGCACGAATGTCCCTGACACTGCTGTTAAATATATTGTTGATCTAAAACACACATACACAGTAGTTCTTAAAAGGACTTTTGGGCCTTCGAAAAGCTTTCTGTAACTAAAATCGCTAAAATTTGATCCCTACTCTGTCTTTCCCTTCCTACCCTATGCTCACCCTGACTATGACTGATCCGAGCACGTGTCATCGGGTGCTATATAACCTCCGATGACGCGTTCCGGGCAGCCAATCACTGTAATGCCAGCAGCTAACATGGCTACTGGCATTACAGTGAGGGCAGTACTTACCTGCACTTTTATTGGCTGCTTAAAACCCGCGAAACGTGCGGGGGGAGACTCGAGCATTCTGCTCTAGCACATGAGGTACTTGGCCGAGTACCGCCATGTGCCGAGCATAGCGATGCTCAAGCCAAACCGGCACTCAGCTAAGCATGCTCGTTCATCACTATGTATTACACATGGATGTGGCCTGGCTGCCACAAAGGAGACTGGGAGAAGGAGGATACTCTTGTTGCACTAGTTGGTGGCCACTTCTATTTTTCCACAGTAACCAGTGATTCTACTTCATGTTCTGCAATAGATTCATGTTTTCTACTTTTCTGTTTCAATGGTTTATTTTAATCCTTCAGATCCTGCACTTGGCAATGTTTTTGTCTGCTGGCACTGGGGAGAAAAACTGCTAGATGGAAGATACTTGCTCACTTTGCACAGAGATAGTGTATAGTGAGTTTGACTTTGGTCCGACACCTTTTGAGCCCGCCCCTAAAGTATCACCAATTCACCAGCTGGCCATAATAGAAACAGATCTGTCTCTGGCAATTTTTTAAGAAGTTCTTACCATGGTGATGGACCATGTGATTGGACCATGTGATGTGACGTCATCACAGGTCCTTTAGATCATAGATGCTGCAGGAAAAGAGAGCACAGATCGCGACTACGCGATCAAGTGGCTAAGTTAAGTTAACTTTTATTATTTTTAACCCCTTCCTCTTCATTTAACAATGCATTCTTTATTAAGAATGCTATTATTTCCCCTTATAACCATGTTATAAGGGGAAATAATCAATTCTCCAGTATACCCGAAACCGGACTTCAGTGATGAAGTCCGGCTTCGGGTTGGGTACCAAACATGGCGTTTTTTCTCACGCGCGTGCAAAACGTGTTGCAGACGTTTGCACCCGTGTGGGAAAAACGCACATATTCCCGCAACGCACCCGCCTCTTATCCGTGTGAAAGAGGCCTTAAGCATGGAGTCCCCCACCTCTGCTTGAAGCTCCTTCTCATACCAGTCCAAACGCTAACTATTTACACACATATCATCAACAGGGACACTATCTTGAATATGGTTCTGTTGCCTTTTCGTAGGAAAAAAGAAGGTGCCCCACTAGGAAGGGCAGTAAAGACAGAGAGGATGCAACTGAAATCGCTTCCCTGTGATTGCAAGGAGGAGGAACAGGAGTAAAGCTTTGACTCCTGGCTCCAAGGCAAGGTTTCAGACTCAGAAGTGACAGTCACATCATTCTGCTGTGACTGAGAGGAGTGAGCTATCCAGTCCACAATCTCATCCCCTTTGTCCTCATAAAGTCTTAATGATGTGGTGCCTTTTGGAAGACAGATATAATTGTGGCCTACTACTACTGGCCGGATGGCTGGGTGCTACTACCCATATTCTGACTCTGGAATGACAAGGCTTGGGTCTATTGTTTTGATCTTTTTTGTTTTCAAGACATTTTTTTATTAGGCCTATACATGTCACTGTTTTGGTACAAAGAATTTTAAATGGTACAAGTAAAATTTCAAGTGTTTTTCTGCAATTTAAAGGCAGAGGTGCAATTAAATGCCCCTCCCTTTTTCTGCAAATATACTGTATGCTGGTACACTAGTGACAATATACTTTGGTAATAATGTAATTTTTGCTAATAAAATGTCTTTAAACTATGTGTTCAATATCAAAGGTATAACAATGCAGTGTTTGCTGTAAAATGTCTTTCAACTATGCATCCGATAGCAAATTTATTACGAATATTTGTAGTAAAATGTATTTGAACTACACGGTCTGATACAGTGATGCATCTGCTTACATAGATATATGCAGACGAGTCACATTATTAAGACCACCAGGTAATATTCAGAGTAATAACCTTGGGTGGAACGCATAGCAACTAGATGGGCTGGGAGTGACTCAATATGGTCCTTGTAGGTTGCACAGGGATCTGGAGCCATGCTGACTGTGGTGCATCCATCCCACAGCTGCTGGAGGGTACTTGGTGACGGATCCATAGAGACCATAGAGTCAACATAACGATCAAGGTTGTCCCACTGATACTCAATTGAGTTTGAGTCTGGGGAATTTGGGGGCCACTGTAGTACTTGTAAGACCTGATCGTGCTCTTCCAACCAATGTCAGACATTTCTAGCCTTGTGACATTTTGCATTGTTTAGCTGAAAGATCCCATCCAACTAAGGAAAGACAATCAGCATATATGGATGTACAGGATCTTCAAGGATAGATTCATACTCAAATCGGTTGAGAGTGCCTACCATATAGATGAGTGGTCCCAGAGAATACCACAAAAAACTTTCCCAGACCATAACGCTGCTGCCACAAGCCTGTGTTTTTCCAGCAATGGTTGTTTGCTCTATGAAGTTTTTCACATGACATGCCAATGTCCATCTGTTCGATGAAGCAGAAAACTTGACTCCTCACAGGAGGCAATTCTTTGCCAATCAATGATTGTCCATTTCTGATACTACCGCAAAAATAGAAGCCTCTTCTGCTGATGCAACTTTGTTAGCAGAGGTACAGTGACTACCCATATGGTTTGGAGCCCTATATGCAGTAGGTTTCATTTAACTGTTGCTTTAGGCTATTTTCACACTCGCGTTTAAAAAATAAGAAAAGCTGTATGTTCATATACAGAAAAAAAAAGAGTTTTTTTTTTCTTGCAGGGGGTTTTGTAATGCAGAACTAGCTGCCAGGCTGGGCTGCCAGTGCCAACTGTATTGAACACAGTGTGACAATCCCCTCACTCTATCAAAGCCTTCCCCCTGATCAAATTCTTCTAAATCTAACTGATTGGCTGATGAGGCTGTCTTTCAGCCAATTAGGGAAAGCCTTCCCCCAACATCATCCCAGCATCATGATATCCTCCATATTCTTCCTCCCTCATTTTCCCTGCCAATATTCACAGTATAATGAAGCTGGATGCTGTTTTTATGTGATTCGTCCTAAATAATTTGCAAAAGCCTCTGATTCATTTAACAGATTCATTTTTTATAAAATTCACAACACATAGTTTAGAATCAATTTGTGTGTCCTTACTGAATTTTGAACCTGGGTACATGCAATAGATCCTCTCTCTCACTGACACATCTGAGCCATACATTATAATACAGTACAATGTACAATGCATAATGCAGTAGATTTTATCTTGTATATGTTTGTCACTACTTCTTTAACCCTTAAGGACTCGCGCCGTACATGTACGGCACTGGTGGGCGTGATTTAAGAACCAGCGCCGAACATATACGGCGGGCTGATCGAGCGAATGCAGAAACTGCACTCGCTCGATCAGCGGCAGGGTTCCAGCAGTCACTGATAGCCTGACCCCTGCTGTATGCTCCGGCATCAGTGAAAACCGCGCTGCTTTGACAGGGACCCAATGGCAGGGAAGGCAGCCCAATGCCTTTCTTAGGCATCGTGGCTGCCTTCCGTGACAGCCTGTGAGATCCAGCCCCCTGGATCTGACAGACAGAAAGATGTAAGTCTATTGCAGTGTGTAATACACTTACAGCCAATGCATTACAATACAAAAGTATTGTACTGCATTGCAAAGGGTATCAGACCCCCAAAAGTTGAAGTCCCAGAATGGGACAAAAAATAAAGTGAAAAAAAAAACTGCTAAAAAAATTAAGTTTTCCTAAAAAGATTAAAAGTTTCAAGCAAAAAAAAAGCGTCCTTTTACCAAAATAAAGTAAAAAAAAAATTAGGTATTGCCGTGTCCATATCGACCGGCTCTATAAAAAATATCACATGATCTAATCCCTCAGGTGAACACCGTCAGAAGAATAAAATAAAAACTGTGCTAAAAAAACATTTTTGTCACCTTACATCACTAAAAGTGCAACACCAAGCGATCAAAAAGCCGTATGCCCCTCAGAATAGTACCAATCTAATCATTACCTTATCCAACAAAAAATGAGCCCCTAAGACAATTGCCCAAAAAATAAAAAAAATTATGGCTCTCAGACTATGGAGACACAAAAATAGTTTTTTTGTTTCAAAAATGCTTTTATTGTGTTAAATGTAAAAAACAATAGACATATTATATATTGCCGCATCCATAACAACCTGCTCTAAAAAAATACCACATGACCTAGTGTAAGTGTAAAAAGTGTAATAGCAAGCGATCAAAGAGTCATATGCACCCCAAAATAGTGCCAATCAAACCATCAACTCATCCTGCAAAAAATGAGTTCTTACCGACAATTGCCCAGAAAATAAAAAAAACTATGGCTCTCAGA
This sequence comes from Bufotes viridis, assembly GCA_033119425.1. Classification (NCBI taxonomy): domain Eukaryota; kingdom Metazoa; phylum Chordata; class Amphibia; order Anura; family Bufonidae; genus Bufotes; species Bufotes viridis. The sequence continues at coordinate 56,841,534 of CM065597.1, read as the reverse complement.
ATATGGAGACACTAAAACATCATTTTTTTGTTTTAAAAATGCTGTTATTGGGTAAAACTTAAATAAATAAAAAAGTATACATATTAGGTATTGCCACATCCGTAATGACCTGCTCAAAATATCACATGAACTAACACCTCAGGTGAACACCGTAAAAACAAAAAATAAATTGTGTGAACAAAGCAATTTTTTCACCTTACATACCCAAAATCATATCAATCAAACCATCATCTCATCCCGCAAAAAATTAGACACTACCTAGGACAATCACCCAAAAAATAAAAAAAAACTATGGCTCTCAGAATATGGAGACACTAAAACATGATTTTTTTTGTTTAAAAAATGCTGTTATTGTGTAAAATAAATAAAAAAGTATGCATATTAGGTATTGCCACGTCTGTAAGAACCTGCTGTATAAAAATATCACATGACCTAACCCCTCAGATGAACACCGTAAAAAAAATAAAAACTGTGTCAAAAATTCCATTTTCTGTCACCTTACATCACAAAAAGTGCAATACCAAGTGATCACAAAGTTACATGCACCCTAAAATAGTACCAATCAAATCGTCATCTCATGACCGAAAAAAATGACACCCTACCTAAGACAGTCGCCCAAAAAATTGAAAAAAAATATGGTTTTCAGAATATGGAGACACTAAAAACAACAAAAAAAGTTGTGATATTTGGTATTGTCACGTCCGTAACAACCTCCTCTATAAAAATACCACATTATCTAACCTGTCAGATAAACATTGAAAATAACCAAAAATAAAAACTGTGCCAAAACAGCAATTTTTTGTTACCTTGCATCACAAAAAGTGAAAATTTGCCGAAAAAGTTAAATTCTGAAATTTTATCTACATTTCCCTTTAATTCTTGTGGAACAACTAAAGAGTTACCAAAGTTTGTAAAATCAGTTTTGGATACCTGGAGGGCTGTATTTTCCAAAATGGGGGTCTTTTTTTGGAGTTTCTACTCTAGTGGTGCATCAGGGGGTCTTCAAATGTGACATGGCAACTTAAAATTATCCCAGTGAAATCTGCCCTCCAAAAACCATATGACGTTCCTTTCCTTCTGCGCCCTGCCCTGTGCCATACAATAGTTTACGACAACATATGGTGTGTTTCTGCAAACTATAGAATCAGAGCAATAAATATTGACAAAACCAATTTTATTTGGCTGTTAATCCTTGCTTTGTGACTGAAAAAAATGGAGTAAAATGGAAAATCTGCCAAAAAAGTAATATTCTAAAATTTCATCTACATTTTCCTTTAAATTCTTGTGGAACACCAAAATGGTTAAGAAAGTTTGTAAAATCAGTTTTGAATACCTTGGGGAGTGTAGTTACTAAAATTGGGTAATTTATGGGTGGTTTCTATTATGTAAGCCTCACAAAATGGCTTCAGACCTGAACTGGTCCTTAAAAAGTGGGCTTTGGAAATATTCTGAAAAATTTTAAGATTTGCTTCTAAACTTCTAAGCCTTCTAACGTTCCAAAATAAAAGAAAATGTCATTTACAAAATGATCCAAACAGTAGAGGTAGACATATGGGAAATGTAAAGCAATAACTTTTTTAGGAGGTATCACTATCTTTTAAAAGCAGAGAAATTGAAATTTTAAAAATTGCAAATTTTTCCAAATTTATGGTAAATTTGGTATTTTTTATAAATAAAAATGAAATATTTTGACTCAAATTTATCAATGTCATGAAGTACAATATGTGATGTGAAAACAATCTCAGAATGGCTTGGATAAGTAAATGTTTTAAAGTTATCACCACATAAAGTGACACATGTCAGATTTGCAAAAAATGGCCTGGTCGTTAAGGTGAAAAATATCAGTGGTCCGGAAGGGATTAAATATATAAATCATACCATCAACAGCAGAAGGAAAATAAACATGAAACATAGAAAAACCTAATCATATGATAAATGAAAGGCATCACCTCTCCAATAGGACTTTATGCCATAATACAGTTATCGGCCCACAACAACTTTCTGGAATACTTCTTTTCAGTGCAAGCTTTCCCACGTAAGCAAATTAATAGTGACTATCTGGCTATACTTTTTCAAAACATATACATCATTATCCTGTCATCCACATATTTAATGATGCATAGATCTAGGAACCTGGTATATGATTCATAGATCTCATATATTGAATTGGATTGTCCAAAAAAAAAATTAAAAAAAATCTACGTTTTCAAACCAGCACCTAGATGTGAACACTTTTGTAATTGCAAGTAATTGAAAATGTAGTAAAAGCACTAATGCAGTCAATAAAATATATCTGCAGTACCCCAGACCTTGGTGTATCTACAATTGTTTAATGTTTTAAATGCAATGCTATGTATTTTCATGTTTATACCCTTTATTCCTGCAGAGAATAAATAGTTGACAAAGTTTGACAGGAACACGCCTAACCATCGTGTTCCTCCATTCTTGATAGAATTGGGTTGGTCCTGCTTTCTTGCTCCAATAGAGCGAGTTAGAGAGAGTGACCTTAGAGTTACTCTTGGGCAAAGTTATTCAAATTAGATTTCCTTCCAAAAACAAAAGAATACCAAAGGGAATCTGTCAGCAATATTTTGATTAGGAGCCAAAGACCACCTATTCAATGAGAGCAATCTCTCAGTAGTTACTTATTGATGGGGGAACTGCAACAAGCATTATAACTGCTGGTGGTACTACAATGGGCATTATAACTACTGGGGGCACTAGAAGGGGCCATTATAACAGTCTAAGACTCAGCTGTAGCTAGTGCATCATAGCCTTCAGTCCAAGCGTCCTATGAAAGTAAATGGCAAGGACAGAAGCTCCAGTATTGCTGTTCTGAGGAAAGTTATACAGTTATGCATACAGTCGCTATGTTCAGGGCCCTGGGCAAAACTTTAATTACTCAAGCCCTGGATATTTTGGCCTAGCAATTCCCCTTACACCTCTAATAAGAATAAACTATGTTGCATAATTGCAGTTTTTAGTTACAATAGTCTGCAAATTGTTTGGTAGTGTTTATCAGTATCACACACTGTTTCATGTACCAGTTAGTAGCTTAAGATTTAAAAACATCTCTGCCGATGCCAATAGTGTGTTGAGCAAAATGAAGAATCCGATGTGGACTTTGATCCAAATTTTAGGGAACATTCGATTAATTTCAAAGCCAAATTTCATTGTGCTTCGTGGTAACAAATCAATTTTTCCTGAAACGGTGTAAAAAATATACATACCTCATTCGCTATAGCACGAAGAGGCTGAATCCTGAAATATTGTGCACGGTGACGAATCTCACATGGGATCTTCAATCAAATTGGCCACAATGGCCTCTTAGCACTCAAATCTAGAGTTGAGTATAGTTCGGATTCGTACCGAATTTTGGGGTGTTCGGGACCCGGACCCGAACATTTTCAAAAAAGTTCGGGTTCGGGTCCTTTGTTCGGCGATTTCTTCCCACTTCCTGAAGGGCTGCACAGCAGCCAATCAGCTAGCGTTTTACTTCTTGCCCTAAGAAGCCATCACAGCCATGCTTACTAGATGACATGGCTGTGATTGGCCAAGTGCAGCAGGTGACCCAGCCTCTATTTAAGCTGGAGTCACGTAGCGCCGCACATCACTCTGCTCTGATTAGTGTAGGGATAGGATGCAGCTGTGTGAGGGCAGGGAAAACTCAGCAAAAACAACTAATGAAGTGATCAATCTACAGCTGTGAATCATTCAACTTCTGCTATTTAATTGCTCACTGGTTTTTAGGCTGCACAGAGCGTTTTTCTGTCACTTTTTTCTGAGGTGATCGGCGGCCATTTTGTGTCTTGTGGTGCACCAGCACAAGCTGCCACCAAGTCCATCAATCCATCAATACTAGTTTTTCTTTTTGCTATATCCTACGTCAAGGGCTTGGCTGTGCTTATTGTCACCCCTAGAAACTCAGGATAGAAATTTCTATATTTTATTGAGGGGTTAAATTCAATTGCCAAAATAGCAATCCCCTAAATCTGGTGTTCCACCTGTGGCTAGCCAAGTGTAATAATGTCTGCTGTCTGGCAACGGATATATATTTTTTTCTGTGGTGAAATTCAATTGCCAAAATAGCAATCGCCTAAATCTGGTTTCCCAGCAGTGGCTGGCCAAGTTTAATAGTGTCTAGCAAAGGATATATTTTGTTCTCGGGTGAAATTCAATTGCCAAAATATCAATCCCCTAAATCTGGTGTCCCAGCTGAGACTGGACAAGTTTCATAGTGTATGTCAAAGGAAATATTATTATCTGGGGTGAAATTCAGTTGCAAAAATAGAAGTACCGTAAATCTGGTGTTCCAGCTGTGACTGGACAAGTTTCATAGTGTCTGTCAAAGGATATATTATTTTCTGGGGTGAAATTAATTTGCAAAAATAGAAATACCGTAAATCTGGTGTTCCAGCTGTGACTGGACAAGTTTCATAGTATCCATCAAAGGATATATTATTTTATGGGGTGAAATTCCGGTGCAAACATAGAAATACCGTAAATCTGGTGTTCCAGCTGTGACTGGACAAGTTTCATAGTGTCCGTCATAGGATATATTATTTTCTGGGGTGAAATTCAGTTGCAAAAATAGAAATACCGTAAATCTGTTTTTCCAGCTGTGACTGGACAAGTTTCATAGTGTCCGTCAAAGGATATATTATTATCTGGGGTGAAATTCAGTTGCAAAAATAGAAATACCGTAAATCTGGTGTTCCAGCTGTGACTGGACAAGTTTCATAGTGTCCGTCAAAGGATATATTATTTTCTGGGGTGAAATTCAGTTGCAAAAATAGAAATACCGTAAATCTGGTGTTCCAGCTGTGACTGGACTAGTTTTCTAGTGTCTGTCACAGGATATATTATTTTCTGGGGTGAAATTCAGTTGCAAAAATAGAAATACAGTAAATCTGGTGTTCCAGCTGTGACTGGACAAGTTTCATAGTGTCCGTCAAAGGATATATTATTTTCTGGTGTGAAATTTAGTTGCAAAAATAGAAATACCGTAAATCTGGTGTTCCAGCTGTGACTGGACTAGTTTTCTAGTGTCTGTCAAAGGATATATTATTTTCTGGGGTGAAATTCAGTTGCAAAAATAGAAATACCATAAATCTGGTGTTCCAGCAGTGACAGGACAAGTTTCATAGTGTCCATCAAAGGATATATTATTTTATGGGGTGAAATTCAGTTGCAAAAATAGAAATACCGTAAATCTGGTGTTCCAGCTGTGACTGGACAAGTTTCATAGTGTCCATCAAAGGATATATTATTTTATGGGGTGAAATTCCGGTGCAAACATAGAAATACCGTAAATCTGGTGTTCCAGCTGTGACTGGACAAGTTTCATAGTGTCCGTCATAGGATATATTATTTTCTGGCGTGAAATTCAGTTGCAAAAATAGAAATACCGTAGATCTGGTGTTCCAGCTGTGACTGGACAAGTTTTATAGTGTCCGTCAAAGGATATATTATTTTCTGGGGTGGAATTCCGTTGCAAAAATAGAAATACCGTAAATCTGTTTTTCCAGCTGTGACTGGACAAGTTTCATAGTGTCCGTCAAAGGATATATTATTTTCTGGGGTAAAATTCAGTTGAAAAAATAGAAATACCATAGATCTGGTCTTCCAGCTGTGACTGGACTAGTTTTATAGTGTCCGTCAAAGGACTAGTTTCATAGTGTCGGTCAAAGGATATATTATTTTCTGGGGTTAAATTCAGTTACAAAAATAGAAATACCGTAAATCTGGTTTTCCAGCTGTGACTGGACAAGTTTCATAGTGTCCGTCAAAGGATTTATTATTTTCTGGTGTGATATTCAGTTGCAAAAATAGAAATACCGTAAATCTGGTTTTCCAGCTGTGACTGGACTAGTTTCATAGTGTCCGTCAAAGGATATATTATTTTCTGGGGTTTTGGCAATTCAATTGCCAAAATAGCAATACCGCAAATCAGTGGTTTCAGCTGTGGCTGGCCAAGTTTAATAGTGTCCGGCAAAAGGTAGATTTCGTTCTGTGGTGAAATTCAATTGCCAAAATAGCAATCCCCTAAATCTGGTGTCCCAACAGTGGCTGGCCAAGTTTAAGAGTGTCCGGCAAAGGATAGATTTTGTTCTGGCGTGAAATTCAATTGCCAAAATAGCGATACCGTTAATCAGTGGTTCCAGCTGTGGCTGGCCAAGTTTAATACTGTCCGGCAAAGGATAGATTTTAAATTGTTGGGTGAAATATTACCATTTTTGCCAGGTACAAACCCCTGCACTGCATAACTGACAGGGAACTTACAATTGGTGGTTACATTCTTACATGAAATAAAGCCTTTTTGGGCTGTAAAGCCAAAGGTAGTCACCAATAACAGTTTTTTTATTTTTATTTTTTTTAAATAATTTAGTGTAGACCCCAAAACATTGGGAAAATATAAAAAATAAAACAAAGTGTAAGTGCACGGTAGTATAACAGTGGTTGGGTGAGGCCGGTATACATGTCTATTCTGCATAAGGTACAAACAAGTCCTGTGGGATCCATGCCTGGTTCTTTTTAATAAATCAAAGCTTGCCCACATTGTCTGAGGACAGGCGGCTGTGCTTGTCTGTGATAATGCGACCAGCCATGCTAAACACACTTTCAGACAATACAGTGGCTGCAGGGTAGGCCAGCACCTCCAAGGCGCAAAGGGCAACCTCAGGAAGTGCCAAATTTGATGACCCAGAAGTTGAATGGGGCAGACCCAGTGGCGTAGCTAGAAATAATTGGACACCACAGCAAATTTTTGAATGGGGCCCCCCTGTCCCAGTAATTTTTGCGCAAACCCCTTCCTTTCATGCCGCCATGCCTGTGGCTACTAAGGATCGCTCTCACAGACCAGGCCCAGCAGCTGTTTTATTCGCTTTCTACACTGTCTATGCTGCAACTGTATATAATTTCATTGTATAATACTGTTAGTCCTCCTCCTCCTCCTGGATGGGCCCTTTCTAGGTCATGGCCCCAAAGCAGTTGCTCCCCATGCTTCCCCTGTAGCTATTCCCCTAGGCAGACCCATCAGTCAGTACGTGTACTGTTCCACTATGTTGGTGAAATGCTGCCTCCTGCTAAGATGTTCCAGATCTGCTGGTGGTGTAGGTTGTTGTGGCGTGATGACAAAGCTTTTCCACATTTTGCCCATGCTAACCCTGCCTTCTGAGGTATTGCTAGTGACCCAGCTGCATTTGCAAATTCTTCCTCCTCCTCCTCTGCCTTCACCTTGTGCTTCCACTGAGTCCACGGTGTCAGGTGTGAATGCCATCAGCAGCATGTCTACTAGCGGGCTCATCTTCCTATTACACTCCAGTGAGGGAATTAAGGACGACACGTTGTCCTTGTAACGGGGATGCAGCAGAGTGGCCACCCAGTAATTAGCAAAAGTTAGAATGTGGCAGTAACTGGGTGGTTGTTGCGCAGGCACTGCAGCATGCAGTCGCCCATGTCTGCCAGGCTGCTCAGAGGCAAGGACAAGCTATCCTCTTTGAGAGAGGTATATCGTCTGTGTCCTCTGTATCCCCCAGCGTTCCTCCTACTCCTCTTCCTCATCCTCCAGAACTGTGCCCTGGCTGGACAATTGTGTTCCAGGCCAGGGCCTATGTTGGTGCAGATACCCACCCCCCGAGCCACTTGTATATGGTTGGCCTTAAGTTAAGGATAAGGCGTGTATATAGTTTTGTTTCTTTATATGGTAAGTTTAGCTGCCTTATAGTTATTTTAATATGTTTTTAAGTAAATTTGTAAATAGTTTGTTAATGGTTTGAGTAAAAGGGGGGGGGGGTGTTGAGTGTGTAGGGTGTGAGGCTGTTTGGGTTTATTTACCATCCGCTTTCTACACTGTCTTTACTGCCACTGTATCTAATTTCATTGCATAATACTGTTGAGGGGGCCCTGACAAAGTTTTTTAGTCCTCCTCCTCCACATTTTCAGGGCTATTTTACAGCCATTTAAGTGCCCAAAAGTTCGGGTCCCATTGAAGTTCGACCGAACTTCTCGAACCCGAACATTCAGGTGTTCGCTCAACTCTAGTCAAATGGATAAGGTAAGTATTATTTATTTTTCCCACCGATTAACCCCTGTAAGCCCTAGTTTTTCATTTTAGATGCCGCGATTAGCAATGCCAATCGTCGTTCCGCATCATTACGCCCGTTACTCATAAAGAAATGCTTTGTCATTTCTTTGTCATGTATAATTCAGATAAGCAGGCGAATCAAATTATACATCATTTTGCTCAACTCTAGTTGCCAATATTATTCACAAGACTTTCAGTTGAGTAGCATGGATTTATTGGGTTATCTTATTACATGACAACCAATAAAGAACTTTGTTAATATTTTACCATATATTTAACCATGCTAATATAGGAGGTAAAATCTGCCAAAACTAAAACAAAAGTGAAAACAATAAAATTATAATTAAAATAATGTTTTAACAGCTAGTGTCTGCAAAATGCATGCCAAAATTAAAAAGAGAATTCAATTTCTCCATTAGAATTTTCGTAAGTCATAAGTGTCAAAAATTAATGTAAAAATAAATAGCCTTTTTCTTTTAAAATTTAAACTTTGTCAATTAATTCTCCTCTTCCTATAGTGGGTTTTTCATGTCACAATTAGAGATGAGCGAACATTTAAAAAAAGTCCGTTGTTCGGGGTTCGGGTGGTGGTTAATTGCGCATCCCGTTATGGATTCCACAATAGCGCATATGGAATCCATAAGGGGCGGCTGCCACCAACCCGAACTGTAGAACAGCTGAAGGACCTGGCGTGACGTCACTGTCATGTGATCAGTGCAGGGGGCGTGGCTCAGCAATCCCGTGCTGAGCCACGCCCCCTGCACTGATCACATGACAGTGACGTCACGCCAGGTCCTTCAGCTGTTCTACAGTTCGGGTTGGTGGCAGCCGCCCCTTATGGATTCCATATGCGCTATTGTGGAATCCATAACGGGATGCGCAATTAACCACCACCAGAACCCCGAACAACGGACTTTTTTTAAATGTTCGCTCATCTCTAGTCACAATGATACATTAAATGAAAACACCATGTAGAAGCTAAAAATGGTAGATTGAGATTTCAATTTAATCTTTTGCAGACATTTTCTCCCAAAAGTGCAATGAAAAAGAAAGCCCATTTGAATTTTCATTTTAAATGTTGTACTAACATTCAGATTCATTTAAATTATTATTATTATTATTATTATTATTTATTTTTAGAGCGCTATTCATTCCATAGCGCTGTACATATCATAAGCGGTGCACATACATAATACAGGCAATTGCATTAAGCATGAACGAGACAAGTTACAGACTGGTACAGAAGGATAGAGGGCCCTGCCCGTGAGGGCTTACAATCTACATGGTATGGGGGATGAAGACAGTAGGCGAGGGTGAAGCTGGTCATGGCGGTATAGAAGCAGCAGTGTCACTGGTCGTAGGCTTGTCTGAAGAGGTGGGTTTTCAGGTTGCTTTTGAAGGATTCCACTGTAGGTGAGAGTCTGATATGTTGGGGCAGCGAGTTCCAGAGTATAGGGGATGCACGGGAGAAATCCTGGAGGCGAGTATGGGAAGAGGTGATAAGAGGAGAGGAGAGAAGGAGATCCTGTGAGGATCGAAGATTGCGTGTGGGGATGTATCGGGAAAGTAGCTCAGAGATGTAGGGAGGGGACCGATTGTGGACGGCCTTGTATGTGTGGGTTAGTATTTTAAACTGAATTCGCTGGGCAATGGGGAGCCAGTGCAGGGACTGGCAGAGGGGAGATGCAGAGGAGTAACGGGGGAGAGATGGATTAGTCGGGCAGCAGAGTTGAGGATAGATTGTAGGGGTGCGAGAGAGCTAGATGGAAGGCCACAGAGGAGAATGTTGCAGTAGTCTAGGCGGGAGATGATGAGGGAATGTATAAGCATTTTTGCCGATTCAAAGTTGAGGAAAGGGCGGATGCGGGAGATGTTTTTGAGTTGGAAACGGCAGGTGGTGGAAAGGGCTTGGATGTGTGGTCGGAAGGAGAGGGCAGAATCCAAGGTCACTCCAAGGCAGCGGACTTGGTTGACCGGGAGAGTGTGCAGTCATTGATTGTGATAGATAGGTCTGTTGGGGGAGTGAGCAAGATGGGGGAAAGATGATGAATTCTGTTTTATCCATATTAAGTTTTAGAAAGCGAGAGGAGAAGAAGGAGGATATGCGAGATAGGCATTGTGGGATTCTGGATAGTAAGGTGGTGATGTCTGGACCAGAGAGGTAGATTTGTGTGTCGTCAGCATAAAAGTGATACTGGAAACCATGGGACTCTATAAGCTGTCCCAGGCCGAAGGTGTAGATAGAGAAGAGCAGGGGTCCTAGGACGGAGCCTTATGGACACCAACAGAGAGGGAGTGAGGCGAGGAGGTGGCGTGAGAGTGGGAGACGCTAAATGTCCGGTCTGTGAGGTATGATGTGATCCAAGAGAGGGCCAGGTCAGTGATGCCAAGAGATGAGAGAGTTTGTAACAGAAGGGAGTGGTCGACAGTGTCAAAGGCAGAGGACAAGTCAAGGAGAAGGAGGACAGAGTAATGTTTTTTGGTTTTGGCAAGTAGTAGGTCATTGGTGACTTTGGTGAGGGCAGTCTCGGTTGAGTGATGGGGTCGGAAGCCAGATTGTAGCCGGTCAAAGAGGGAGCAGGAGGAGAGGTGAGAGGACAGTTCAGAATGGACATGTTGCTCAAGTAGCTTTGAGGCATATGGAAGAAGTGATATGGGGCGATAACTGGACAAAGAAGATGGGTCAAGTGATGGCTTTTTGAGGATGGGTGTAATGGTAGCATGTTTAAAAGCAGAGGGGAAGAGCAGTAGTGAACGTGGAGCAGCATGCAAAATGCTGTTATTTAATTCCTGACTAAACAGACAGTGACTCTGTATGTCTACTATAGGGTGCTGTGCTTCTCCACATTTCCAACAGCTAACACTGGATTAAGTTTACAATTCCAATAGATGGCGCTGTGACAGTGAATTCTTAGTATTGTGCTGAATGCATACTGTAGCATAAGATTATGAGTCTAATAGATGGTACCCTTTATTTGAGGAGTAAATTAAAATAGGATTATGATTATATCATCAACTCTACTAACCCTTTCACCCGCAGAGTTTTTTTTAATGTTTTTGTTTTGAGCTCCCTGCCTTCCCAGAGCCATAACTTTTTTATTTGTCTGTTCACACAGCCATATGAGGGCTTGTTTTTTGCGGGAAAGTTGTATTTTCCAATGCCAACATTTAATATTGCATATGATATAGTGGAAAGTGGGGAAAAAATTCCAAATGGGGTTAAATAAAAATAAATAAAAGCAATTCCACCACAGTTTTACAGGTTTTTTATTTACAATGTTCCATGTACGATAAAACTGACATTTATTCTACAGTACAGCATGAATCTGGCGATACTTTATATCTATAGTTTTTCTTGCGTTTTGACATAATTTTTTTCAATTATGTGTATTGAGCTGTATGGGGCTCATTTTTTGCTCGGCCAATAGGACATTTCTTTCCATTTTACTGTTTCGCGACACCCATGATGTGTATTTTTTTATTTATTTATTTTTTTATACTTTTTTTTGTTACACTTGCATTGGAGTCTATGATGATCTTACTACTTTCCTATGGAGCCCTATGGAGCTTGCTTTCGGTTTTCAGCGTGCTCAGATGCCGTGGTCAGAATTGATCACGGCATCTGAGGGGTTAAATGTCTGTGATCGGCATTACTGACGGTTGCGGACATGAGCCACGGGTGTCTGCTAGAAGAAGTTGGAGGCCACCCGCGGCTATAGCGCCCACAGTGCTCAGTAGCGGGCACCATCTTTAAAGACCTGGCCAGCGCTGTACTATTACTGGGCAGGTCCGGAAGGGATTTACCCCCTAGATGTCGTGGTGCCTAATAACCTGCAGCATCTATGGGGTTAATCCGCACTGTAATACTTGAGTTAGGACGTGGTGGACGTTGCTCCAGAAAAGTGCCAAGAAGCTTAAAAAGTCACACATTATGGTACACATATATCATGCTCCAAAATCGGTGACTTTTTAACATCAGTATAGTGGCATATAACGACTAGTAAATGTTCTCCATTGTGTCTGTGTGACCAAAATTCAGGGTGCATGACTTGCAGAAACGCAGAGCACCCTTGGCATCACTGTGCTAAATGGTAGGAGACTTCAGACCCCCATGATCAGTATTGATAGCCTACAATAGCGCTCAGCAACATTTGGCCAGAAACGCAGCTTTAGTGTAGCTATGTCCTATTCTTGTCCATGTTGCAGACAAGGACAGGCATTGTTACAAAAATAACGTATATTCTAGCAATGCAACCATTAGGAACTCAGCTCTAAGTTGAATTCGCAATGTGATTAATGCAGGTTATATTAATCGCATTGCGCTAAAACTTAGATCTGAGTTCCTAATGGTTGTTGTATTGCTAGAATATAATGAAGATTGAGAATATAGTGCTATATTCATTATCTTCGTTATATTCTAGCAATACAACCATTAGGAACCCAGCTCTAAGTTGAATTCGCAATGCGATTAATACAGGTTATATTAATCGCATTGCGATTACAACTAACACTGCAGCTTCAGAATGAATCTAAGATGGATGCCGTCCTTGCTTTTTGATAGGAGGTGGGAGGGTCTGGGAGGGAGACTGATGTACTAGCCCTAAAAAGGGCTTTTTGGGGTGCTGTCAGGACGCTGTCCTTACAGCAGAGATCTGATGAGTCATTCAGGACTGGAGTGGACACTGAATACACTAGCCTAGCTATCGATTTCCCTATTAAATCAGCAGCAGCTACACTGTCCCTCCTCTCACTAAGACTGCAGCTTCCGAATGAATCTAAAATGGATGCTGTCCAGGAGATGGGAGGGTCTGGGAGGGAGGGTATGCTGCTGATTGGCTGGAATGTGTCTGCTGACTGTGAGGTACAGGGTCAAAGTTTACTCAATGATAGGGGGTGGACCGAACATCGCATATGTTCGCCCGCCGCGACGAACCCGCACAAGTTATGTTCGTCAGGAACTGTCCGCCGGTGAATAGTTTGGGACATCTTATTTGCGAATTCAACTTAGAGCTGGGTTCCTAATGGTTGTATTGCTAGAATATAATGAAGATTGAGAATATAGTGCTATATTCTCAATCTTCATTATATTCTAGCAATACAACAACCATTAGGAACTCAGATCTAAGTTTAATCGCAATGCGAATAATACTTACAATTATTAACCACTTTCCGAATCCATTTGATGCCTCTATTTGATTGTATATGACGGTTGACTATGACTACCACCAACGTTCTGCTGCCTCCGAGGCAAGATATCTGAACCCCCCAGGGGCCATTTGGGCGTTTTTGATAGAAAACGCATCAAAAACGTATCTGTGTCTGTGACGAATTCTTGCTTTGGAGGCAGAAGAACGTTGGTGATAGTCATAGTCAACCGTCATATACAATCAAATAGAGGCATCAAATGGATTCAGAAAGCGATTAATAATTGTAAGTATTATTCACATTGCGATTACAACTTAGAGCTGAGTTCCTAATGGTTGTATTGCTAGAATATAACGTATATTCTAGCAATACAACAACCATTAGGAACTCAGCTCTAAGTTGTAATCGCAATGCGATTAATGCAGGTTATATTAATCGCATTACGATTAAACTTAGATCTGAGTTCCTAATGGTTGTTGTATTGCTAGAAAATAACGAAGATTGAGAATATAGTGCTATATTCGTTATCTTCGTTATATTCTAGCAATACAACCATTAGGAACTCAGATGTAAGTTGTAATCGCAATGCGAATAATACAGGTTATATTAATCGCATTGTGATTTACAATTACTAACACTGCAGCTTCAGAATGAATCTAAGATGGATGCTGTCCTTGCGTTTGGATAGGAGTTGGAAGGGTCTGGGAGGGAGGGTATGCTGATTGGCTGGAATGTGTCTGCTGACTGTGAGGTACAGGGTCAAAGTTTACTCAATGATAAAGTATAGGGGGTGAACGCGAATATCGAATATGTTTGCCCGCCGCGGCGGTCGCGAACAAGCTATGTTCGCCGGGAACTGTTCGCCGCCGAATAGTTCGGGCCATCTCTAGTTACAAACAAAATTCACTGCACAAATTGGACCTCGGCGCAGATTTTAATTCAGTGGCATAATTTGCTGTGGATCTTACTGCTGCAGATTTACAAAATGACGAACCCTCACCTGTTCTTTTGTCAGGACTTCACACACATGAAGACTGCACCACACTGAAGTGTATTGTGCACTGCCATAAATCAATATCGTAGGCTGGGGATCAGCAACCTCCAGAACTCCAACTGTTCTGAAACTACAACTCCTAGAATCCTCCTTTTACATCTATGGGAGTTACAAGATCAGCTGAGTAAATGTACATGCTGGGAGTTGTAGTTTCACAGCAGCTGGAGTGCCAAAGGCAGTGACATATCTAAAGGTTCATGGGTCTTGGTGCAAGAGTTCAGCTTGGCCTCCTTACCTCAGTGCTTTGTGGTCAGGTGCAGAGGGGAACATAGCCTTTGTGGTGCATGAGGCATAAATTTAAATGGCAACACCTATCCCCATGCCAAATTTTTGACCTAACCCCTTTTCTTCAGCCAGAGGAGTGACTTGACCAGCATGTACTTTGTATAATACCGGTGTCTCCTTAACCGGCACAGGAGTCTTTGAATTCCCTTAGGCTCCTGGGCCTGGTAGCGACTGTTACCTCTGTACCTTATATAGCTATACTGCTTGCCGTAGGTTGCGGAGCACTATTGTGGGCCATCAATACTAATTATGGGGGTCTGAACTCTCCCAGCAATCAGCACAGTGATGCCAAGGATGCTCTGCGTTTCTGCAACTTATGCAGCCTGATTTTTGGTCACACAGACACAATGGAGGACATTTACTAATCATTTTATGTCATCATACTGATGTCTCCAATTATGGCGCAAGACATTTGTACCATGATTTGCGACTTTTTAAGCTTTTTGGCACTTTTCTGGAGCAACAACCACCACGTCTTCAATCAATTATGGCAGAGCTGATTAACCCCATGAATGCTGCAGGTGATTAGGCACCATGACATATAGGGGGTTAACAGGGCAGCAGAGTTGATGATATAATCATAATCCTAGTAGAATTCACTCCTCAAAATAAAGACACCATCTATTAGACTCATAATTAGAGATGAGCGAATTTCATATTTTGAAATTCGTTCATGCTTCATTTACTGGTAAAAGGTGAATTGAGTCCTTTCCTGCATAACAGAAATGGGACTGATCCGTTTTGCAGCCCATAGACTTCTATTTTGACGGAATAACTAACGGAATGCCTCTAAAGGCATTCCGTTATGCATTCCATTATAGAATTGCGTTATGGTCCGTGATAACGGAATCCATAACGCAATTCACCTTTTAACAGTAAACTAAGCGTGAATGAATGTCATAACTTGAAATTCACTCATCTCTACTCATAGCCTATGCATTCGGAACAATACTAAGATTTCACTGTCACAGCACCATCTATTGGAATTGTAAACTTCATCCTGTATTAGCTGTTGGAAATGTGGAGAAGCACAGTGCCCTCTAGTGGACATACAGAGTCACTGTCTGTTCAGCTAGGAATTAAAACCCAGCATTTTGCATGCTGCACCACGCCCACTACTGCTCATTTAAATGAATCTGCTAAAAGGCCAGGCCAGCATTGGTCTCCTCCAGCCAGCCCTGTCTGCCGAGGAAATCTCGCACCTGCGCCATCCTGTTTCGAATTCGGCACAGGCGCAGTAACGGATGGACGCTTGCCAGCTGCCCACTTCCTCACTGCGTCTGCGCAGATTACATCACAATGCTCCCCGGAAAGGAAGTCAGCCGGCATCGGCCCAGTGAGGAAGCCGGCAAGCGTCTTTCACTCACTGCGTCTGTGCCGAATTCTAAACAGGACTGTGCAGGCGCGAGATTTCCTCGGCAGACAGGGTCGGCAGGAGGATACCAATGCTGGCCTGGCCCTGTCAATCAAGAGGAGAAGGACGTGAAATGAGGTGGGCGAAATGAGCCTCTAGGAGCAGGTGCAATGCCCCCTCTGATCCTAGAGGCTAATTAGCATATAATAAAAGTTGAAATTACACAAAAACGGGGGCACACTGGAAAAAATAAATAACAGGGTTAAATTCAGGTAACATTTGCACATACATAATGTCACCCTGTTTAATAGTGAAAATTGTGGTGACAGAAACCTTTTAAATGTTATTCTAATTATAATTTTAGGTTTTCCAATTTAATTTTAATTTTGGCAGGTTTTACCTCCCATATGCTAATGTGTGTTGACATAAAAGTAAAAAAGTCACTTCTTTGTCAATTGGTTTTTACTTTGTCTAGCTGTTATGCTTCTATTTAAAATATTTACTTTTAGCAGAAAAAGTAAAGTTTTGATAACAACTGTCTTTTAGACATTGCCAAAGAACAACATAGATTAGATACTTATCATTATCTAATGGTGTTGGTTTGTACAGAACATCGTGACAGAAGTAAATATAATTAATTGTAGGTTTGAGTAATGAAATTCAAATATGTGTAAAAACATCCTTTGTAAAATGAGAATGTTTGTTATCAGATCGTTTAAGACAACATAATATGTTCATAAATCATTGCTAGAAATTGTATGACAATGATAAATGAGAGGTTGCCCGAAGAACTGTCAAGGTATTGCTAATAGGAGGTTATGTGAGAAACTTTTAAAACATAGGAAACTTAGAATCTCCTTGAGAAAAAACGTGTAAGGGTACAGCCACATGGTCAGGTTTCTGCATGCAGTTTTGGAAACCAAAATCAGGAATGGATCATAAAAGGGGACAAAGTATAAAGAACAGATACAACGTTTCCTCTTTTTTAAACAATAATCCAACCGCTTGCATCCGTCATGAACGGATCTGGTTGTATTATGTCTTCTATAGCCATGATGGATCCGTCTTGAACACCATTGAAAGTCAATGGGGGACAGGTCCGTTTTCTATCGTGTCAGAGAAAAATCTGTCTTGCTCCTCTGCTTGCAGCGTTTTTCTGTCCGTGATGGGGACACAACCAAACAGAATGGAATGCATTTTGGTGCATCATTGTACATTACTGTGCCGTGCAGAAACATGCATAGCTAGTCCACTGAGGTAATGAAACAGTTACTGTGCATCAGTATGACAGGCAGCTGAAGGGCGGCACTCCAAGAATCAGTTCACACTTCACTTATTTGGTCAGTTACGGGGCCAAAACTGACCAAATAACTGAAGTGTGAACAGGTCAATGTTAGCGTCAGGCATAAGGAAGCGTGCAGTGGCTCAAGATTGTACTATACAGTGAAAGAGCGCACTCCTCTTACACCATCAGCTGATTTCCCATAGATTTCTACAGAAACTGTTCTGTTACACGATGATACAAGTAGTGGGCATATGACACAGTAGAGAGGGTGTCAGCAGTAAGTTTGTGTTGACATCACTGTTCAGTTTTCCCGTCTTTTGATGCATTACAAGAACAACCCCCAAATAACGGATCCTGTCTTTTGATCCTCTGCCTTCACACGGACAGCATTTGTTAAGTAATCTATCAGTATTGCCAAGGTAAAAAAAAAAAAAAATAGGAGTGGATCCAAAACAGAGATGACATGTGACTGGAATATTTGCAAGTATTCTGTGTTTTTTACCCACTCCTGCTTTTGACTTCCAAATTATGAGCATATCCTAATGCAAAATAGGGACCATGTGATAGAAGCCTTACAGATACTTCAAAGGCAGGATCAGTTGTGTTTTTCAAATACTGTCATTCTGACAGATCAGAAGAAGGGTAAAATAAATGGTGATGTCAACAAGGCCAAACAGGGAGTGGTGAGGGTGAAGACCACATAGAGTCAACACAGTGGCCCAGTAACAAAGTGGAGAGGGTGACAGCCACTTGAGGAGTCAACATAGTGGACCCATCAAAGAGTGGGAAGGGGGGCAACCGCATGAGGAGTCAAGATAGTAGCCCAGTCACAAAGTGGGGAGGTGGGGGGCATCATCAGTGGCAGTAACAGCACAAGATGGTGGGTGGCAGTAGGAGAAGATGGCAGCAGAAGCAGCAGATGTGTGACATCAGGCAGGTGGCAGCATCAGAAAAGTGGCTGAAGCAGGTGGCAAGAAGAAACGGGACTTTTTTCACAAAGTTTTGGTGTATCACCCAGAACGATCTAGTCTGATGCATCAGGCACTGGTGTGTGGAAATCCTGGCTGATCCATGCCTGATTCATTTACAAAGGTTAGTTCTCAACATTTTGTGTGGAAAGGCGAGTTTCCTTTGGGGTAATTGAACTAAACACTGGCTCTGATGCCACACTAATGGCAGGGCAAGAAAGCTAGTCCAGGGCAAACTTGGCCAGTTGCAACCAAAAGTCAAATTTGGCTGCCCAGTAGTCCAGGGGACCTTGGATGTGGGGTGGCACTGGCAGGGTGCAGTCCGAGTATTCCACCACCTGTTTATTCAGGTTCTGCTCCATGTTCTCCTGCTGCTACTGGTGGTTTCTTCAGTAGGCTGGTGAAGAAAAGTGATCATTTGAGACTCCAGACCTAAGTTGCTGATGATGGAGCTGGTGCTTCTTCTGCTGCCCTCCAGTAGTCATGGAGTGTGAGTGCAGAGGGCGCCCCAATGAGACCTTCATAAGGATGGGTGATGATGCACATAGGCAGCGGCCAACTGACAACATGGGTTGTCTCGATAGTAGTTGAGTTTATCCTCCCTCTGAACAGGAGGAAAATGGACCCCATTTAGGACCCGTAATGAGGGTCTAACATGGTGGAGAGCCAGTAGTCATCCCACTGCTGAATGATCATAATACGGCTGTCACTACTCAAGCACCTCAGCATTCACCTGGCCATTTGCTCAAGGGACTTGTAGGGACTCCATGCCTCAATCTGCCACATGTGCAGATAAACTAACAATTTCTGCATATATTGCTTATGCATGAATATCCTCCTCCTCCTCTGCGAGGAGGTGCCATGTCTCCTGGCCCCTGACTAGCCAGATTTACCAGTATCTGCTCCAGGACGTGAAGGAGTGGAATGACGTCATTTATTGTGTAGTCCTGGTAACTGATAAATAAAATGGCCTCCTCAAAGGGCCTGAGCAAAGAGCAAGTGTCATGCATGAGCTGCCATTGGCTAACATCAAAGATAGAAAGGGGTGTGCTCCAGTTTGCCTGCATCATCAATAAGTAATTTACGGCTTTCGTCTGCTCATAGTCGGTCCAACATGTAGTGGGTGGAAGACTTCAGGAACTACTTTACAACCATATTAAAGACAAACGCCTTCTTTGAGGCAACACCGACACAATTTTTTTCCGTTATCGGTGACCATGGTTCCAATCTTTAGTTTGAGATTTCCTCTTGAAGGACACAGAGCTGTTTGTCCCCAGTGTGACTCTGTTTGCCCAGGCAAACCAGATGCAAAACAGCATGACACTGCCGTGCTGTGCATCGGTGGTATGCTGGAGGAGCATTCCGAATTGTGCCTGTAGTGAGGCTGAGGACAAGGTAAAGGATGAGGAGGACATTGGCGCAGGACTCACAGTATGAGAAGGTGGAGTGCTGTCACCTGGCCAAGTTGCTGGTGTGCCTGGGCATGAACCACATTTACCCAGTGGGCTGTAAAGGACATACAGTATTGTAACGGAAAGCCTGGCACCCCGACTGGGCACCTTCCGCTGACACTTGCTCCTTGCGCTTCCTGAGGGCTCCAAGCATTCCACCGGACACCATAACCACCACAGACCCCACGAACCATCTTCTGCTTGGTTGGGGTCTCGTCGCCCTCCACCCACTCTGGACCCAAGACCGGGCTTCAGACATCAGTGGGTGGACCTCTTCTAACTCCAGAAAGCAGGAACCAGGAACAAGCTTTACAAGAGTGTAGTTTTCCCATCCCCCAACCATGAGCCAAGACTTTATGAAGGGGTAAAGCAGAAGTTCTCCTTTATTGATGGCCACAGCGTGGCCTTTTATGCAAGTCCTCCAGCAAGGGCTACTCCCCAAGGGACCTGATAGAGGACAGGCACACAAAATACAGTGACCAATCATCATACAGCAAGATATATCACAACCCAACATGCATTGTCCATTGTGCTTGCTGATTGCGTCCCAGGCAATGTCCATTGTGCTTGCTTATTGCGTCCCAGGCAATGTCCATTGTGCTTGTTAATTAGGTCGCAGGCAATGTCCATTGTGATTGTTAATTGCGTCACAGGCAATGTTCATTTTGCTTGCTAAATGTCACCGGGGCCATAGTCAAAGGGCAAGAGGCTGGCAAGCAGGCCTCTCCAACTCCCAGTGACAAAAGCGCTTTCGTCACAAGTATATTGTCTTTGACCATAGTTACAGCTCCACAAGTCAGCGTTGCCATGAACTTATACATGCTGCCATGAGCAGATACCAACAGGCTAAAGAACTGGCCCACCTTCTTCTCATCATACATGTGCAGGGCTGGAACAGCCTTTTTGGAGAAGTAATGATGGCAACATCCGTGCGGCGGCTGGGTCGGCTCGAGACCCATTCAACTTAAATGGGTAAGTGATCCGTCCACATCGGAAAAAAAATAGAACATGTTCAAGTGAATGGGTCCACATCCATGATGCGGGGAGAACATGGGCAAAGGCCGCGTGCATGAAGCCTAAAGGAGGGACTGTGGCACACAATGCACCCCAGTGCGATTGATTACACCTTTTATTCCCATGTTCATGGATCATACCAACACTGGGACTATATGTTAATCTCAAAGAAACACCTCCAGCTATACCCCGAGGCTGGGATAGGCTCCATACACTTGTCAGACCATGCGACTATCTTTCTATCGGTGTCAGCTCCTTCGCCCAGACCAAGTAGTTTTAAGTGGAGCCTCAATAAATCCATACTTGGCGACCCGAACACTAAGGAGAATACTTCCACTTCTAGAGGAATACTCTATTAGTAAACACCCTGATACCTTCGCTCAGTCTCTCTGGGACGCACATAAACCTACATCAGGGGACATTTTATAAGTATAAGATCTTTCTTAAAGAAGGAAAGAGAAATTAGAATTGACTCCCTTTACCAGAAAATCAAATCTCTAGAATCCCTCCACAAACGCTCTCTTCTAGAATCCCAATTACAGGAACTATCTAGTTTGAGAGCAGAATTGAAATCTCTAGTACAAGGTACTATAGCCAAATGTTACCTTAACTCACAGCACAAGTTCTTCGCACATAGGGAAAAAGCTTCAGAATTCACGAGGCAAAGGGTAAAAAACAAGAGAATGATGAACTATATCCATCAGCCAGACTTGCCCCCAGGGAAACCCAATTTACTCCTCCGAACACATAGCAGCACAATTCCGGGAGTTTATTCTAGGCTCTGGCTCTATATAATCTACCACCCCCACTTTCGTTAATAGAACACCTATCTCTCCTTTCCTCCATCCTAGATTCACTCACCTTACCTTCTCTCTCAGATGCTCAAAAACAAACTCTGGCTTTTCCGTTCACTCTGGACGAACTGGCCATGGTCTTGCGACAATCACCAAAAAGTAGGAGCCCAGGCCCAGACGTGTTCCCCATCTCATACTACAAGACCTTTTAGAAGCCACTTCTGCCCCATCTCCTCACAGTCTGTAACCATGCCCTACTGGGAAATCCACTCTCCACAGACATGACAATGGCACATATTAGTCTGATCCCCAACGAGGGGAAGGACCCAAAACAATGCTCTAATTATCGAACTATCTCGCTTCTCAACATAGACCTCAAACTGCAGGCAAAAATGTTAGCTAACCGTTTGGTGGATTTTCTTTCCCTGCTGGTACACAGAGATCAGGTTGGCTTCTTCAGAGAGGGTAGAGACAACATGTCTAGAGTGCTCAACGCGGCATATCACGCCAGTCTTACTTCTAGACCCTTGATCCATCTAAGCACCGATACCGAGAAAGCATTTGATAGGGTAACTCATCTTTCCTACGGAAAGTCCTAGATTCAACCTCTCTGATCTCTTTGTACAAGCTACCTTTGCAATCTATTTCTAGGCATCGGCCACTGTCATAGTCAATGGAGAACTATCCTGATCATTCTGAATCCACAATGTTACCTGCCAGGTGTGTCCTCTCTCCCTCTTACTTTTCATTTTAGCCCTTGAGCCCCTCCTTCAAACCCTTAGAGCGGACCTTGCACTTTGAGGAGTATCCCTGGGAGACCAGAAGCGTAAAATAGCAGCCTTTGCTGATAACATCATGATTATGACCTCCAACCCTGAGACGTCCCTTTTACAAACACCTTGGTAATTATAGTTCCTTATCTAATTTTAAAGTCAACATGAAAAAATCCTTTGTAATCTGCATAGGGATCTCCCCATCACTTAAACACCACCTAATAAATAAATCCCTTTTTGACTGAACATCCCCGAGGACCAAGATCAGCTCCAACATCTCCGACTAATTTTCCCTCAACTACACTCCAGTACTTCAGTCTATAACCACTAGCTTACACAAACTGAACTGCCCTACTCTCTCCTAGTTCGGTTGGAAAAATCTGTTTATGTCTCTGATCTTACCCTGCCTCACGTATCTCCAACAGGTGCTCCCCATCCAGATCCTCAAATCCTATTTTGAGCTACTCAGGAAGAAAGAATTGATGGGAGCACCCCTCCACTCGCTCCTGCTGGGAAACAATACACCATCATGGATACTTTATGTGCCATACCTGATTATCCGGGCCACCCTCAACGTTTGGAAGTGGTTCCAGTCAACTCATTGCTCTGTCCCCTTCACCCCTTCTCTCCTTGAAAGATGTTTCAGTATTAGCCACATCGGTTATGATAGAAAGTACCCCACATGCTCTGAGGAGGTCTTCTATCCCTATTGCTTCTCTATTTGGCTCTGTCCTCAGGACTAAAGGCCTGGCGGTTCGCCCGGCGGTCTTTTTGCGGCGAACTTTGCGCATTCGCGATTTGCTGAACATGCAAACATATGGCGATGTCCTTCAGCGCCATATTCTTATGCATTGCACCCAACTTTGACCCATGACACATCCATCAGGTGGGACAGGACAGCTAATTGAGATGTGTCAGCACATGGACACACCCCCACCCTATAACAGAACCCGATCTGGCAGCCATTTTACATTCTGTGTTTTGCCAGTGTAGGGAGAGGTTGCTTTGTGGAGCAGGGACAGATTTTTAGGGACACTAAACACTAGCTAATAGGGCCACAAAAGTCATTTTAAGGACTGGTATAGGTGTGCTATCAATAGGTGTGATATACTGAGGGTTGTGATATACTTACAATATACTTTCTAACATAGAAAGTATATTATTGTGCATTTGTATCGTGCAGCAGTTGTGTGAGGTTCTGCTACGATACCGCAGCTATAAAAAGGGACAAACGCTATTGGAATAACTAATTGCAACTGGTGTGATATACCTGTTGCCCCCCAAAAAACTGATTGAGGGGTGTGATATACCTATAATATACTTTCTAACATAGAAAGTATATAGTGCATTTGTATTGTGCAGCAGTTGTGTGTGGTTTTGCTGCGATACCACAGGTATATAGAGGGATGAGCGCTATTGGAACAAGTATTTGCAATGGGTGTGATATACCTGCTACCCCCCCAAAAAACGTATTGAGGGGTGCGATATACCTTCTTCCACAAAATACTGATTGAGGGCTGCGATAAAGCTGTTGCCCCGATTAAATAGTTTGGTGTGATATAACTGTTGTGGCAAAAAAAAAAAATAGTGGTGCGATATACCTGTTTCCACCAAATATTGATTGAAGCCTGCAATATACCTGTTTCCACAAAATATTGAATGAGGGGTGCGATATACCTGCTTCCACGAAATACTGATTAAGGGGTTTGATATACCTGCTTCCTCTAAATATTGATAAAGGCCTGCGATATACCTGCTTCAACAAAATATTGATTAAGGGGTGCAATATACCTGCTTCCACAAAATATTGATTGAAGGGTGCGATATACCTGCTTCAACAAAATATTGATTGAGGGGTGCGATATAACTATTTCCACAAAATACCGATTAGGGGTTCTATATACCTGCTTCCACAAAAAACTGATTGAGGGGTGCAATATACCTGCTTCCACAAAATGCTGATTAAGGGGCTTGATATACCCGCTTCCAGTAAATACTGATTGAGGGGTGCGATATACCTGCTTCCACAAAATACTGATTAGGGGATTGATATACCTGCTTTCACAACATGCTGATTAGGGGTTCTATATACCTGCTTCCACAAAAAACTGATTGAGGGGTGCAATATACCTGCTTCCACAAAATACTGATTGAGGTGTGCGATATACCTGCTTCCATTAAATATTGATTAAGGGGTCCTAAATACCTGCTTCCACAAAATACTGATTGAGGGGGGCGATATACCTGCTTTCACAACATGCTGATTAAGGGGATTGATATACCTGCTTCCACAAAATACTGATTAAGGTGTGCGAAATACCTGCTTCCATCAAATATTAATTAAGGGGTCCTATATACCTGCTTCCACAAAATACTGATTTAGGGGTGCGATATACCTGCTTTCACAAAACGCTGATTAAGGGGCTTGATATACCTGCTTCCACAAAATACTGATTGAGGGGTGCGATATACCTGCTTCCACCAAATATTGATTGAGGCCTGCGATATACCAGCTTCCACAAAATACTAATTCAGGGGTGCGATATACATGCTTCCACAAAATAGTGATTGAGGTTTGCGATATACCTGCTTCCATCAAATATTGATTAAGGGGTTCTATATACCTGCTTCCACAAAATACTGATTGAGGGGTGCGATATACCTGCTTCCACCAAATATTGATTGAGGCCTGCGATATACCTGCTTCCACAAAATACTAATTCAGTGGTGCGATATACCTGCTTCCACCAAATATTGATTTAGGCATGCGATGTACTTGCTTCCACAAAATAGTGATTGAGGGGTGCGATATACCTGCTTCAACAAAAATATTGATTAAGGGGTTCTATATACCTGCTTCCACAAAATACTGATTGAGGTGTGTGATATACCTGCTTCCACCAAATATTGATTAAGGGGTTCTATATACATTTTTCCACCAAACACTGATTGAGACCTGTGATATACTTGCTTCCACAAAATACTGATTAAGGGGTTTGATATACCTGTTTCCACCAAATATTAATTGAGTCCTGCAAGATATCTGCTTCCACAAAATACTGATTGAGGGCTGCAATATAACTGCTTTCACAAATACTGCTCGGGTAGGTGCACTGGGCCAGAGCCTAAGTGGGAAGTGCGATTACTTAAAATGGCGCACCAGAGTTGGCTGAGTAGCTCACTCAGCCTTCCGCTTCTGCACCCTCCTCATCCTGTGTATCTGCATCCTCCTCACTCTCTGCTGTGTGCACCCCCAAACACACCACCACCATAGCCCCTCCACTCGAGTCAGAGGAATTATTTTCCCATCTATTCCCAGACCTTACCGATGCACAGCCATTCTTGACAAAAGGTGAGGAAGAGGAGGTAGCAATGGCCGCCACCCAGCGGTCTGACGACAGTACCCAGATCGGCCCAGGGAGGGTGGTCCCCACTGTTGCTGCCTACTCCGAGATCTCAAATGTCAGTGGTTGGGAAGGTGATGATTATGACGTGTCGATAGATGTCCGGGGGGTTCCCACAAGAGAGGAAGAGGAGGGGAGTTCAGAGGGAGAGATGGAGCAGCAGAGAGAGAGAGGAGAAGGAGGATAGGAAGGCAGAGCTCGCAGGGCGCAGGAGGCAAAAAGCAGACTGCAAATGTATCTGGAGCTAGCCATCCACCATGCACAGTCACTTCTGGCCCTCCCAGAACGCCGGCACATGGCTCTGCAGTGTGGGCTTTTTTTAACGTGTCAGCTGCTGACAATAGTGCTGTGACAGCCTGTGCTGTCATCGCATAAGTCACAGTAAGCCCAACACTCACCTAGGGATGACCACCTTAACAAGGCACCTGGCCTCCCATCACCGAGCCCAGTGGGAGCAATGCTGTCAGAATCCACAAAGCCATAATCCCGGTGCTCCACGTCCTGCCTCTTCTCCTCCTCTCTCCTCCCTTTTGTCCTCCACTCCACCTTCCACCGTGTCGTCGTCGCGTTCATCTGGCAGAAGGCAGACTTCCGTGGCCCAAATGTTAGAGCATAAAAAGGTGATGACGCTGGACTACTTGTATGAACTCTGCAGCAGGACAGGTTCTGGGAAGCTTGGTTTCTTTTCACAGCGCCAGTGGCTGCTCATGCACGACACATGCAGACTAGTGTGGAACGAGCAACAAAGTGCTCAGGTCCTTGGGTGCTCGGGCCAAACACATCAGGATGCTCGGATGCTCTACTTAGCACCCGAGTATAATGGAAGTCAATGGGAGAACCCAAGCATTAAGCCAGGCACCCCCTGCTCTGGAGGGGAGGGTGGCTGGTTTATAGGAAAAGTGCAGAAATTTATGGAAACACCACCGAAATGGTTCAGGAAACAGCATGGGGAGAATGTCTGGATGCATCCAGGTCACTGCTGGGAACGATTTTGTTCGAGTAGTACGCCACTTTTACAAACTGACAATAATACGCACAAAACCAAAGATAAAATCGCTTTTAGAGGAAAAATTGCAAGCAAGACACACTCCGATACAACCTGTATATCACATAAAGGAGGGCCTCATTCACATTGTGGTGCAATTGTTCATGCAGTGGAATTCCTACACTCATAAAGCCTGTGCATGTAAAAGGGCTGCCAAAAATTACAAGAAACCGGCACTACAATACACCGTTTGTTACACATAAAGGAGGGCATCATACACACCCGTGAAAAAATGATGATTGATGGCCTGCAGGTGACCCTCAAAAACATTTTGAGCAAGGGCCTGCTGATCTGACCATCTAAAAAATTAGGAGCGAAGGCCTGCTGCTGAGCTGACCCTCTAAAACATTATGGTTGAGGGCTTGCTGCTGAGGTGACCCTCTAAAAAATGTAATGCGAGGGCCTGTAGGTGAGCTGACCCTGTAAAAGATTGAAGGTGAGGGCCTGCAAGTGAGCTGACCCTGTAAAACATTATATGTGAGGGCCTGCAGGAGAGCTGACCCTATAAAACATGATATGTGAGGGCCTTGGCTACTGAAGCTGGACTTGGTGGACTAATTGGAGTCATTATCTGCTGCAATCCAACCGACCACCTGGTTGCACTTGTCTGACTTCAAGAGTGGTGTCCTGCGCCACCCTGCAAACTGGAACATAAAGCTAGCTATCGTGGATGATTGTTTTTCTTGTGCTCTGGCAGCAGGCACAGTTTCAACGCGCCCAAGGCAATGGCCTCTGTGTGCACCATCAGCATCACGTCCACTTCCCCATCCCTTATTGCTCGGCTTCTTAATTTTAAATGTTATATATGCTTAGAAATACGTAACACCTACAGTAGTGTAGTGTTACAGTATAACCCGGTATAGTGAGGGTTAATACCGTTCGGGCGATTCCCCTGTCGAAGAGCACAGCAACCCACAACCGCTGGAATCCACCGAACTGGAACCATACGAAGTCCTCCTCTCCTGGAACAGGCAAGAGAACGTTCTGACGTAGCAATTCCCCCCAAGTACGAGACGAGGCTCCGTATTGATGGTAAACAGGAATTCAACTTTATTGAAGGCTACCTGCCCGGTATTTTATGCAGGTCTCCCACCTGGTGGACACTCCCCTAGGGGACCAGAAGGAAGACTGCGACACAGGGGATACAGCAGCCAATCACACACAATGGGACAATACAGACACCCCCAGCATATCCCTCCCCTCTGCCTGTGATACAATTACCCTACACAGGTTAATGTAATCATCACAGGCAGGAGAATACACAATGTCTTCTGTCCTGGAGACAATCGAGGAGTCATTCAATTATCTCTCAGGACAAAGGGAAATCGCCAATACACACGTGGGGACAATAGGACAGACATCACTATTCAATATACAATGTCCCACCCTTTACAGTACACACAGACATTTAACATATCCCCAGATGGCTTGGATCTGAGCGCTCAATATATCCAAGGATAGAGGCAGACTCCATTGAGCACATGGTTGCAAAATGACATAAAATTACACAATGTTACAATTACTACATAAAACATATACATGCAACATATCCCCAGATGGCTTAGGTCTGAGCGCACATTATTGATTGGCGCTCAGACCACACACATCCAGTTCAATTGCCATGGAGCTAAAGTCTTTCCCATAGTCTTTCATTATACGAATGGGCTCCATAGCAGAGCTATCTGGGGCATCACCGCTCAAACAGGACAAGCATACATGGGGCCATAGTCGCAGGGCAGGAGGCGAGCAATCTGTCCCCTCCAAAACCCAGTGGCGCGGTTGGTTTCGCCACATGTAGAATTTGGAAGTGTATGCGCAAAAAATGTAAAAAGGTATTTGGGATGTGGAAACGTCACATAGGAGATATCCCGCAGATAATGTCAATGCTGTCACCAGCCGCTAATTAAAAATTATAGGGAATATATATTGGAGAGGTACCACAGATAATGTCACTGTTCGCAGTGTCTACGGAAAAAGTACACTGTATGTCACAGATAAATTTTTTAAATGCACATGTTACACTTTATTTGTGCTCAGGTAATGTCACTCTCAGAAGCGGACACCATCTATTGAAAAAGTACACTGTCTGTAACTGATGTATTTTTTAAACACACATGGTACACTTTACATGTGGCCCAGGTAATGTCAGTCTCAGAAGCGGACACTGTCTATTGACAAAGTACAATGTATGTCACAGATAAAAATTTTAACTGCACCCATTACACTGGAGATATTCCCCTGGTAATGTCACTGTCACCATCTACGGAAAAAGTACACTGGATGTCACTGATATTTTAGGGATGCGCACACTTTACACAGGAGATGTGGCGCGGATAATTTAACTGTCCGCAGAGGCCTATTAGACGCTATTAAGCGCAGGATGCGCTAAAAATATATATTGTTGCTGTCACATACAATAGTCCTTAAAAGGAATTTTGGGTCTCTGAAAAGTTTTTCTAATAAAAATCTTCCAATAACACTTCCTACGCTGTCTGTCCATTCCTATGCTCATCTTTCCCTGACTAATACTAAGCTGAAAACGTGTCATCTGGCCAGCCAATCACTGTAATGCCAGAAGCCATGTGCCGAGCATTGAGATGCTCGAGCCAAACTGGTGTTCGGCCGAGCATGCTGAATCAACGCTAATGCAGACTTCTGCGGCCATTTGATGAGATCACCAAATTGGTCAGTTGCAGCCAGGGCGCCATCAGTGACATCGTATTTTACGCCTTCTTTCTTGAGCGTTCATTTCATCGTGTCATTCATCAAGCCGGTGAGGAGCGGGAGCTGGAAGATGAGAAAGTCAAAATGCTAAAGGAATTCCCAGTGGGGGCTACTCCATCTGAGACAAGTTAGATTGAGTCTGAAGAGGAGTCAGAGGAGGATGGTGGCTGGAGGGAGAAGGAGGAGGAGCAAGAAGAGAAAGCTTTGAGGGGGACTTAAAACTTTTTGGGGATCCCTGGTGTTGTCCGTGGCTGGGGGGAGAAGACCGAGGACGACATTCTCCTGGGCGATTACCGGAGTCAGGGCGCTCCACCACTTGCAATTTAGTGCAAATGGGGGCCTTCATGCTCCAGTGTTTGAAGAGGGACCCCCGTATAAAAAGCATAAAGGGCAAGGACCAGTAGTGGGTGGCAACGTACTTAGCCCCCGATACAAACACAAAGTGGCGGACATGTTACCAGAATCACAGAGGGCTGTCAGAATGCAGCATTTACAGGACTTGCTGCGAGAGATGCTGCATTCTGCTGTTGCGGGCGCTGGAAGAGGAATTTCCACCCACAGCGAAACAAGTGAGGGTACCAATCCTACCTCACCTGCAAGAAGAGGGCGGTTTGAAGATGTGTTGGTCACGTTGGATATGAGATCATTCTTGCAGCCAACCCATCGACAGCCACCATCCGGATCCAGCCTCACGGATTGCATAGACCGACAGGTGTCTGACTACATCAGGTTAACGGCCGATGTGGGCGCTCTGAGAAGCGAGGAACCCCTGGACTACTGGGTGTGCAGGCTTGACCTGTGGCCAGAGCTGGCACAATTTGCCTTGGAACTCTTGGCTTGCCCCTTGTTAAGTGTCCTGTCCAAAAGAACATTCAGCACAGCAGGGCGGATCGTGACCGATAAGCGCACTTGCCTAGCTCATGACAGTGTGGACTGCCTCACATTTCTAAAAATGAATGAGGCATAGATCTTGAAGGAATTCACCACCTGCGATGGCCACGTGTAATTGAATTTCCTCATGCCAGCCAACACATATCCGCCACCACACAGAACACAGAATGGTTCTTGTCTTATGTATATACAGTGGCATAAAAGGCCTTTTCTGTCAGGTTAATGCCTAATTTTTGGGGCCTGTACTAGCCTACAGTAAATTTTTTAGCCAGTGACCGCCTAATGTACCTCCAGCCAAATAATCACAAGTTTTTTTCTGTCAGGTAAATGGCTAATTTTTGGGGCCCGTACTCCAGTGGCCTACAGTAAAATTTTTAGCCGGTGACCACCCAATCTACCTCCAGCCACATAACTCCCGCAGGGCATTTTTTTGAGAGTTTCCCTTTAAGACACATAAATATGGCCCTTGATAAAAATACATTTTTTTTGGTGGGAATTTTTGCCATTGATCCCCCTCTGGTATGTCACTGTCCATGTTGTGGGACTATTTGTGCACTTCTAGTTAGTATTTGTTGGCTGCAAATATGACCTACGTTCGCAAAACTTCCTAGCCGATGTTCGTCCATCACTAGTCCACAGTACTAAGGACATACTTGTGCTGCTTCAATCCCATCATTACTGTCTTCCCCTGATATCCTCCCTTTGCTCATTCCTATCTCACAACATGAACGAGGGTGACCTTATCTGACCACTAGTCTGGTTCGAGGCACTAATTAGTGACCCTAAACCCCCTAAAAAGCAACTACATAATAGGTTAAATGTCCCAATCTCAGATACTAAGCCTGCATTTATACTGTACTGGGAACGTGACCTTGCCAGGGAATTCACAACATATGACCTGCCAATCTTATATCTAACCCCCCACAAATTTTCCTGATGCATTGGCATTCAGGAAAATGGATACAAACTTTTGACTAGATCAGGGGTAGGCAACCTTCGGCACTCCAGCTGTTGTGAAACTACAACTCCCAGCATGCATACTTACTCTGCTCCTCACTGAACTTCTATAGAAATGAATGGAGCATGCTGGGAATGGTGGTTTCACAGCAGCTGGAGTGCCGAAGGTTGCTGACCCCTGGAATAGATGGTACACCTAACAAAACATGTCTCTTCTCGGCCTTGGACATGTGCTGGACTGGTCTCAAAGAAAGGGGATCCTTCTTCCACATTTGGTAGGAATGTCCTCCAATAACTCATGGGGGAGAGAGATTTTCCATCTCAGTAATCAAGTTTGCGGCACATGGGTGCAGATGTCTCCTAGTAAAGCCTTACTTGGCTTCTATGAGGCCAATGGAAAACATAAATTCCCTCTTTTGTTCTGGCATCTGCTTATGGCAGCTGGCCTTCTCATTCTTAAATACTGGCTCTCCACATCCTGCCCCTCCTTGAAACCAGATCTACCACTTTGAAGAAATCTCCTCGTGGAAACCTCGTAATCACCAGAATTTCTTGAGACAATGGGCTCATATTGCACTTTGAACTCTTCCCCACCTGACCTGTCTCTCCCTACATTCTCTATTTCTCCACTTGCATAACCTGTAATAGCTCTGGACATTATCTAGATGAGAGGACAGGGGTAAACACCTTGGTTCCCCATATTGTAACTGCCACTTTATCCAAACTCTGAACTGTATGCCATTGACATATTCTGTACCTGACAGAGATGTACTAGTCCTTATTTCTTGCAATTTGTTATTATTAAAAAAAAAAAGATTAAAAAAAAAAAAGATCATACAGAGATACACATGGACATAATTACCAAAGAACAGATTTGCATATGCCATTTTAGCGGCACTAATTATGTTACTTTGTAATTTCATGGCCAACTCCGGCATATGCTATCCTTGATGTATAATGTAAGCTTTTATTGTACTTGAGAAAAAAAATAGCAATGGCAACAAAATGTTTCAGTAACTGCAAATGTATCATTTCAAATGTGAGTTAAAAGCACAATTTAAATGCGAAAAAAAAAAAAAAATTCCCACACCGGCCAGTATGGCATTTTCCCCCACACCACTAAGTGCTGACTGCCTGCTGCCGCTGCCTCTATGAGCCCGTGTACTGCTATTTGTTTCCGGACAGATAGGCTCCTGAGAAGCCAACGGTTTCACCCAAACATATGTTGCTCCAGACCTCACACTGCTTCCACCCTGCTAAAATCACAGCCATGCTAGCACTCTGCTGGCTAAGCCACTGCCTCATGTGCAAGCTGCCACCCTCATCCCCTGATGATGATGATAAAGCCCCTTCTTTACCCAGATCGTACGTGCAGTCGACAACACCATCATTCACTACTGTCTAATGTCACCCTTAACAGTCTCAGGGCCACATGCCTGACCACTCGCAAAACCTTCTCTCATGTGACTCTCATTGTTGCTACCTGCTCGCCTACAGAAGGAAGAAGCCAATCTCTCCTCTACATCTTGGCTGGGCAGTAGATGATGACTGTCCTCAATAAGCTTGTCTTTACTGAGAAATAATGAAATAACTAGTGATGAGAGGGAGGTGCCATATTCGATTTTGCCATATTATGCAAATATTCGATTGAATATTCATCATATATTTGTCGAAATCGAATATTCGTCATTATTCTATATATTGCGAATGTTACGAAAAATTTATATTCGCGTATTGCGATTTGAACTTTGAACAGTGTATACAGGCCAATTTCCTATTGGGTTAGCTTAGTAGAGTCAACAAAGATATCGAATATAGCACTATATTCTCAATCTTCGTTATATTCTAGCAAGCCAACCATTAGGAACTCAGCTCTAAGTTGATTTCGCAATGTGAAAATATACTCGCATTCCGAATTAAACTTGGCTTGCTCGAATATATAACGAAGATTGAGAATACAGTGTTATAATCGATATTCGTTATATTCTAGCAATACAACCATTAGGAACTCAGCTCTAAGTTAAATTCGCAATGCGAACATATACTAGCATTGCGAATTCAACTTAGAGCTGAGTTCCTAATGGTTGTATTGCTAGAATATAACGAAGATGACAAATATCAGATATAGCACTATATTGTCAATTTTCGTTATATTCTAGCAAGCCAACAATTAGGAACTCAGCTCTAAGTTGAATTTGCAATGCGAATATATACTCACATTGTGAATTCAACTTAGAGCTGGGTTTCTAATGGTTGGCTTGCTAGAATATAACAAAGATTGAGAATGAAGTGCTATATTCTCAATATTAGTTATGCAAGTTAAATGTGCAATGCGAGTAATACAGGTTATATTAATCGCATTGCGAATACAACTTAGTCAAATTTGTGAGAGAGTAATTCTCACATCTGACAGTACATTTTAGCATGGAGGCGTTCCCATTGTGATGGGGACGCTCCATGCACACGGGAAGTCGGCTGAAGCGGCAACGGGCATTGACTGGAGCGGGCAGGAAGACAGAAATCCTTCAGACAGGTAAGAACAGCTTTTGGGAAGTGGGAAGACAACCAGAGAGCAAAATGGATTAACAACTTTAAAAAAAAACTAATATTTGAAAAAGCGAATATACAGTTGTGTTCAAAATTATTTGCCAATGCTGTGTAGGGTTTTAGGGAATTTAGTGTACATTTGTAATTGTGTTCAGAATGAAATCTTACAAGGACTTTTTAAAGAACCAAATGCAACTAAAATGACATCAATTGTTTTTGTAATACAGTATTAAATGTTTTTTTGTGATTTCTTCATTTACACAATTATTCAACCCCTTAAAGACTACCACTCTTAAGAACAGAGGTTCATTCAGGTGTTTTTGATCAGGTATTGAAAACACCTGTGGATGTCAAGGAGCAGCAATCAAGCATAATAAGCACCAATTAGACAGATTTAAAATGACTGTGATACTCAGCTCCTTCTAGACATTTACTGGTGTGTTTACAGACATGGTGAAGTCAAGAGAATGGTCCAGGAAGACAAGAGAAGAGGTGATCTCTCTTTACAGGTGCACCCCCTTTCTGTCATCAAAGAATAAGAAGAGTCGACTGCAGTATTCTAAAAGTCATGTGGACAAACCACAAAAGTTTTGGGATAGTGTTCTGTGGACTGATTAGAACTGTTTGGGCCCATGGATCAACACTATGTTTGGAGGAGGAAGAACAAGGCCTATGAAGAAAAGAACACCTTGCCTACTGTGAAGCATGGCAGGGGGGTTAATCATGCTTTGGGGCTGTTTTGCTTCTACAGGTACAGGGAAGCTTCAGCGTGTGCAAGGTACCATGAATTCTCTTCAGTACCAGGAGATATTGGATGAAAATGTGATGCAGTCCGTCACAAACCTGAGGCTTGGGAGACGTTGGACCTTTCAACAGGACAAGGATCCCAAGCATACCTCCAAGTCCACTAGAGCATGGTTGCAGGTTGTAGAACATTTTGAAGTGGCCATCGCAGTCACCAGACTTAAATCCGATTGAGAACCTCTGGTGGGACTTAAAGAAAGCAGTTGCAGCGTGCAAGCCTAAGAATGTGACTGAACTGGAGGCTTTTGCCCATGAACAATGGGCGAAGATACCCGTAGATCGCTGCAAGACACTTGTGTCAAGCTATGCTTCACGTTTAAAAGCTGCTATAACTGGAAAAGGATGTTGTACTAAGTACTAA
Organism: Bufotes viridis; assembly: GCA_033119425.1. Classification (NCBI taxonomy): domain Eukaryota; kingdom Metazoa; phylum Chordata; class Amphibia; order Anura; family Bufonidae; genus Bufotes; species Bufotes viridis. The sequence goes on along the minus strand of CM065597.1, from coordinate 56,806,592 downwards.
GATGACTGAATGTCACTTGGGGGTTGAATAAAACTGATAATGATGTGAGCACAGAAAAGACATTTGTGGTTATTTCATTATAAATGTTATGTTATATTTGTCTGACTTACAAGTGCCTCTTTGATTTAATTGTAAACAAAATGACTGAAATGATCAAAATCAATGACAAACTGGCCAAAACACTCAATTTCAGTGGGGGTTGAATAATTTTGAACACAACTGTATAGCGTTACATTCAAAATATTCACGAATTTGCGAAGTGCCAATAGTGCCAATATTCGCTAATAAAAATTGCTATTCGAATATTCGCTCTCAACACTAATAATAACAATACTTCCCAATCAGAAGGAACAGAATACAGAAAATAAAAGATGCAGGTTCAGGTCATCTGGGGGCACAGAGCTTGTTTCTGGGCCATGCCAACTAAGCATGGTATCAGAGGAACCCACCAACTCCTGGATGGGGGTGTCTAATGACACTTGAGATGATGTTGAAGACTGATTCAACCATTCAAAGAAAGCTGGTTTGCTGGTCAAAACATGACCACTGGATGACACTGGCAGCTCTGGCCTTTCGCTGCAACTGCTGCTACCAACCCTTCTTCTACTGCTGCTACTTCTGCAAGCTCAATAAACATTTTTAGAAGTCCCTGGCACCTTTCTGTCGGGCCTATTGTACCATAAGGGTCCATTCACATGTCTGTAGGTGTTTTGAGGCCCGCAAATTGCAGATCCGCAGAACACGGATACCGGCAATGTGCGTTCCGCATTTCGCAGACCGCACATGGACAGCACTATAATAGAAAATGCCTTTTCTTGTCCGCAGTTGTGGACAAGAATAGGACATGTTCTATTTTTTTCGATAATGGAAATTGCGGATCCATAAGTGCGGATCAGAAAAAGCGGATGCGGACAGCACATAGTGTGCTGTCCGCATCCATTCCGGCCCCATTGAAAATGAATGGGTCGCACCCGTTCCTCACAATTGTGGAATGGATCCGGACCAGTCATACGGACGTCTGAATGGACCCTAACAGTAAGTGTAAGTGTAAAATAGCAGTAGCGTCAGGCCGCAATTTCATCCCAGAAACAAGGATGAATAGATTTACTTGTATGAATGAACGTGAATACTCCAAAATCTGTAATATTAGGCCGCAATTACACACCAATTGCACAATTAAGGATTAATTGATTTACTTATATATAAAAAAATGAACACCTCAAAATCTGTAGTATCAGACCACAATTTCACCCCAATAACAAAATCAAGGATTAATGGAACTACTTATGTATAAAAGAATGTGAGCAACCTAAAATCAGTAGTATTAGAACTAGAGATGAGCGAGTCAAAGCTGACAAAGTGGAATTCGTTATGAATTTCAGGAAAATTTGATTCGCACGAATGCGAATTTCCTCACGCTTCATGGTAACGAATTGTAATTTTTCCTAAAATGGTGGCTAAAATGGCGGATACACGTGTGAGGACATGGGTCAAGGAACTCTGGGAAGGCGGGATGACCCATAATGCCATGCATGCAGCCAATTAGCAGCCAGCCCTGTGATGTCACAGCCCTATAAATACGGTGGCCATCTTGGATTCAGACATTTTCCAGCATTCTTGGTGCAGGGACAGATGTGAGAATGCGCTAGGGACAGCAATAGGAAAACCCTCATTGTGAAAAAATAAAGATCCCTGAAAAAACTATTTATAAGTGCAGAAAAAAGATGGGGAGGAATCTTTTGAAAGCATCTTACTGCAGGGAGAGACGTCAGAAGGCGCTAGGGGCAGTGATAGGAAAAACCTCATAGTGGTTATATAGAAAAATATATACGCAGTTCATTTCTGAAGTTATAGGTTGTAAAAGCGCTTAGTGGCCAATTTCAGTACAAAAAGAAAAATATATACACAGTTCACTTCTGCAATTATATGTGGTGAAAGCACTTAGTGGCGTATTTCAGTACAAAAATAAAAATATATACGCAGTTCACTTCTGCAGTTATATGTGGTGAAAGCATTTAGTGGCCTATTTCAGAACAAAAAGAAAAATATATATACAGTTCACTTCTGCAGTTATATGTGGTGAAAGCGTTTAGTGGCATATTTCAGTACAAAACTAAAAATATATTCTCAGTTCCCTTCTGCAGTTATATATGGTGAAAGAGTATAGTGCCGTATTTCAGTACAAAAAGAAATATATATACGCAGTTCACTTCTGCAGTTATATGTGGTAAAAGCGTTTAGTGGCCTATTTTAGTACAAAAAGAAAAATATGCACACACTTCACTGTTGCAGTTATTTGTGGCTAAAGCGTTTAGTGGCATATTTCAGTACAAAAAAATATATATACGCATTTTACTGTTGCAGTTATTTGTGGTGAAAGCGTTTAGTGGCCTATTACATACAGAAAGAAAAATATATAAGCATTTCACTTCTGCAGTTATATGTGGTGAAAGCATTTAGTGGCCTATTTCAGTACAGAAAGAAAAATATCTACACACCTCACTGTTGCAGATATTTGTGGCTAAAGCATTTCGCGGCCTATTTCAGTACAAAAAGAAAAATATATATGCACTTTACTGTTGCAGTTATTTGTGTTGAAAGCGTTTAGTGGAATATTTCAGTACAGAAAGAAAAATATATACACACTTCATTGTTGCAGTTATTTGTGGAGAAGGCATTTAGTAGCCTATTTCAGTAAAAAAGAAAAATATATACGCATTTGACTGTTGCAGTTATTTGTGGTGAAAGCATTTAGTGGACTATTTCGGTACACAAAGACAAAATATATACTCACTTCACTGTTGAAGTTATTTGTGGTAAAAGCATTTATTGGCCTATTTCAGTACAAAAAAATATATATACGCACTTTTGTATTGCATTTATTTATGGTGAAAGCGTTCAGTGGCCTGTTTCAGTACAAAAAATATTTTTGTCACTTTTAGGGGTGTTTAATTTGGTTTTAATTTATTTAGTTCAGCTAAAAGTATGTCAGACAGACAGGTGGCAGGCAATGCGCAAAGGAGTGGCAGAGGCCTAAATGTTTCTGGCGCAGGCAGAGGTTGCAGCAGAGTAAGGGGGCTTGGCAGCAGGAGTCCCAGCGAGAGGCCTGAGCTCCTGGTGTCATCTAGCAGTCGTGTCTTGACCAGCAACCCAGCTGTTCTTGATTGGTTAACTCAGTCATCCACTTCATCCCAAGTGACATCAGACACCCCCAGCCAACAGTCAGTGGGTTTGTCAGACACAATCCTTAGTTGGCAAGGCCCAGAAGCAGGCCCTGTGCCCTCACCTGTCCTCAACCTGCCTATGTCCTTTGCTGTTCCCTCAACCACAGAAGATTTTTATGTTGGGGGCTCAGCACCACTATACAGCGAGGACGAGCTAATAGAGGAGAGTCAGCAGTTACTGCCCAGCCAAAATGTGGAGGAGACATCCATCACTTCCTCCGTTAGGCGGAGAAGTAGTGATGAGGAGAGTGGTGTGGGAGGTGGTGTTACGAGCGGTCAGGCTCCTGACCCAGAGACCGTTGAGGAGGACATCAGTGACGTGCAGACACTACTCGATGATGATGAAGCCGATCGCACTTGGGAGACGGGTACAGAATGGGCTTCATCATCATCAGGAGAAGAGGGTGGCAGCTTGCCTGTGAGGTTAAGGCTGAGCCAGCAAGGTGGTAGCATGGCTGGGTCAGCAGGGTGGCAGCAGTGGGAGGTCGGGAGCCAAATGTGCCCGGGGTAGACCACCTGCTTTGCCCGGGATAAAGTGGTGCAGGGATTCACAGATGCAGCGGGGTAGAAGTCAGTCAGTGCGGACTGTTGGGGAGAAAATCATCTACTCGGGAGTGTGGCAGCTTGTTGTTAAGCCACCAGAGGAGGTGAACGTGGCCAAATGTAGAATCTGTGGGCTGAAAGTGAAGCGTGGCCAGGGTACTAATATTGGCACTACGGTCCTTTGTCAACATATGCAGTGTCACCATACAGTGGCCTGGAAGAACCGTGGCTCCGATGTGGTGGTCCAGCCTGCCGCAGCAACCGCTGCATCACCCAGTGGCACGCACCTGGTTTCAGGCAGTCAAGGCTCCACCACCTCAGCCGAAGGGAGCTGTCTTTCATTCCCATCATCTGCTGGTCCCGATGCTCCTGCTTCTCCTACTCCTCGTCAGTCATTCCATCAGCCATCGATCACCGAAGCGATTATCAAGAGACAACAGTATGTGTGCACTCATCCAACTGCGCAGAAGCTGAATGTGCTCCTGTCCAAGTTGCTGGTGCTGCAGTCCCTCCCTTTCCAAGTGGTGGAATTTGCACCTTTCAGAGAGCTGATGACTTGGGGCGAGCCGAGGTGGAGAGTCCCACGCCATCATTTCTTTGCCAAAAAGGCAGTACCAGCCCTGCACAAATATGTAGAACAGAAGGTGGGCCACTCCTTGTGCCACACCAGCACCTTGGCCAGGTCACGCCGTTTCCGCCTCCACGTTGTCATGCAATTGGTCTTGCAACAACGTGCGCCTTTGCCTCCTCAGCCTCCACCATGTCCTCAGCCTCCACTGCAGGGACAAGTCACAGTGCCCCTACAGCATACCATATATGCAGGGCACGGAGGTGTCACGCTGTTTTGCACCTGGTTTGCACTTGGTTTTGCCTTGGAGGAAATGCTTCGTGAGATTCATCAAGAAATCGAATTCAGGCTTTCTCCGTGACAACCGAAAATTGTAACCATAGTGACCGACAACGGTAAGAACACGTGTCAAGAAAGGCTGACACATGTGCTCTGCATGGCACACATGTTCAATCTGGTTGTCAAGCGGTTCCTGAAGTCTTTCACCCATCTGCAAGACATCCTAAAAATGGGCAGGAAACTTTGCATGCACTTCAGCCACTCAAACACCGCAAAGCACACCCTCCTTGAGCTGCAGTGGCAGAACGACATCCCCCAACATAGGCTGATATGCGACGTTTCCACCCTTTGGAATTCCATCCTCCATATGCTGGACCGACTATACGAACAGAGAAAGGCCATCAACGATTTCTTGATGATCCAAGCAGATAGGAGTACTCCCCTGTGTAACTTCGATGTCAGCCATTGGCAGCTCATGCCTGACACTTGCCGTTTGCTCGGGCCCTTTGAGGATGCCACGTTATTTGTCAGTTGCCAGGAGTACGGGATGAACAACGTAATTCCACTGCTTCATGTCCTGGAACAGATGGTGCTAACAATGGCTGGTCAGGGGACAGGAGACGTGGCGCCTAGATCTCACGGCCTCTTGCAGGTCTGACCGGGGGGGGGGGGGTGTCCTATGCGCTCACGTTCCACTGCCATGGCTGCTGGGGAGGGGTGGGTTGGCAGGAGCAGTACCAGCTCCATCAGCAGCAGCCTAAGTCTACAGTCGCTGATGAGCAGCTTTCTTCACCCGCATGGTGAAGAAACTACTCACCAGCAGCATCAGGTAGACCTGGAGCAGGACGTAAACCAATGGTGGTGGCATACTTGGACAGCATCCTGCCAGCCGTCATTGAAGATCCGCTGTACTACTGGGCAGCTGAACTGGATTTGTGGCCGCAATTGGCAGAGTTTGCCCTGGAAAAGCTGTCCTGCCCAGCCAGTAATATGGCATCAGAGCAGGTGTTTAGTGCGGCGGGGGCCATAGATACCCCAAGGAGAAATCGCCTGTCCACTCAAAATGTGGAGAGACTGACCTTTGTCAAGATGAATCAGGCGTGGATCAGCCAGGATTTCCACCAACTAATTCCTTATACATCTGATTAGATGATACATGCCGCCTCACCCAAACCTTGAAAAAAAAGACCCATTTCTTCTAGCTACCTACCTCAGCTACTACTCTGATACTGCCACCCGCCTGATGCCACACATCTGATCCCAAGTGCTCCTTTTTTCACCCACCTTCGTCAGTGAGTACTGATATTGCCACCCACCACCACACTTTGTCACCTGGTCACTTTGTGGTCTCCTGATGCTGCTGCTGCCATCTCCGCACAATGTCACCTTCACACTCTATAGTATTCTGATGCTGCTGCCATATCCACACTATGTCACTTTCCCACTCTGGTATCCTGATGCTGCTGCTTCTGCCAACTCCACACTATGTCACCTTAACACTCTGTGGTATCCTCCTGATGCTGCTGCCATCTCCACACTATGTTACCTTGCCACTCTATGGTATCCTGCTGCTGCCATATCCACACTATGTCACCTTAACACTCTGTGGTATCCTCCTGATGCCGCCGCTGTCACCACCTCCAGACTTGGTCATTGTGCCACTCTGTGGCATCCTCCTGATGCTGCTGCTGCCGCTAGCTCCACACCCTGTCATTGGCCACTTTGTGGTCTGCTCATGCTGCCGCCACCTCCAGACTCTGTCATCGCGCCACTCAGTGGCCTTCTCCTGATGCCAACTCCAGACTGTGTGCTTCTCCAATAACATGAAAATCTAATTTCAGGTGGAAGCATGCAGCTTTGTTTACTGAGGCTTCTGGTGAATGTGCAGCCATCATTGCCCTATAGGAGAAGTAAGACATTAGAGGCCAAAACTAGCAATAAATATGAGAGAGAGACGGCTGCACTTGTGGTCCCATAGCTCCTATCACTCAAGTAGCAGCACCAATTATTACCTGTCTGGCACCCTCCTGGTCTCCATGGACTCCAGAAGGATTCCAGAGCCCCTTTGGTCCTTGGTCAGTAATTTGAATCACATTTATATTTTTAACATTTTTTAAAGAATTTTTGATAATATTTTTAACTTTCCATGTTAATATCTATATTTAAACAAAAACTAGTGTTGATCACGAATTTTCGAATTGCGAATTTTAATCGCGAATATCGGCACTTTGAGAATTCGCGAATATTTAGAATATCGCGAAATATATTCGCAATTGCGAGTATTCATTTTTTTTAAATACCAGTTTATGCGAATTTTATGTGAATTTTTATGCAAATTTTTTATATGTGAATTTTTGCAATCAAGAAAATAATTATATAAAAATAAATATAAAAATTCACAAAAAAATTTGCATAAAAATTCGCATAAACTGGTATTTAAAATATACCTTTTAAATACCAGTTTATGCGAATTTTTATGCAAATTTTATGCAAAATTTTTATTTGCGAATTTTCGCAAGCAAGAAAATAATGACTGGAGATTACGAATGCGTAAATTTTCGAATATATGGCGAATATGAATATTGCCCCTGCCGCTCATCACTAACAAAAACCATAAAATCCTTCAGTTTTTGCACTGGCCACTCACTATACCTAATAATTGGTACCACTGCTTGGTCTGTACAGATCACTTTACTGCGGCAATATATTATTCTAAACCAATAATAAGGATATATCGGTGATTATTAAATCTTATCTATTCTTTCGTTGTACAATAACCTCTGCACATGTCACAGAGAATGCCTAGAAAACCTTCCCATAGAAATCAATAGCGTCCCCTGCTAACCATTGTGTCTATGGCCCATGGGGCTGCCGTGAAGCAATTTTTTTAACGCTGTGTAAATGCTGTATTTAAGAACAGCTCAGGCACCCATATGCCAGCTCCCATAATCGTGTTCAGGAAATAGAATTAAAAAATCTGCAAACGGAAAATAAAAACAGATTAGAAAAACAGGAGATGTATCGCTATCTGTTTTTAATTGGCAGATAACATTTTTGGTGACAAATATCCTTGATATGCTGGAAAACTGACATAGTAAAATGTCTTGATGCAGTCAATCAATGTCTATTTGGAAATCATAAAATTCAGTCAATATTATCCAAACACGTTTCTGAGACAGAACAGACTTGTAATACCGGAGCGAAAATTTATTAATTGGATTAAAGTTAGTAACAAACAGGAAAATATTGTAGTCTCTTCTAAAAGTGTTTTGCAGTGTTCTAAACCCCATGTCATATTTCAGACCCTTACAGATTTATATCTTTAAAAAATTCTTATGATTCCCACAGACCAATAAACAATACATGTATTATGATCAAGTGAGGAAAGATGGTTGTAGTGAATCAAACAGGGTGACTACTGGTACATCCCATTTATTAGATATTTCCTGTAGATATTAAATTATTAGGCTCCAGCTGGCCAAACTTAGGAAAATGTTCCACCAATACCGAAACTTGCCATGTTGTCCTTTTTTCACGTGAATGCTTTATATCTCCAATTACACAACAGGACTGGTAGTCTAATTTTGCCTGAATAATCAGAAGATGAATTCTAATGTATAAAATAGACTGAAGTCTAAAATCCTAAAGCCTTTAAAATGTTGATTAAGAGTATTGTCAGCCATAGGCATACACTAAAAACATGACTACCCTTTATACTTTATAACTAACCTCAAGTCCATTGGGGTCCATTTGCACATTCCCATTTACTCAATAAATACAGTAGGTCCAAGAGGCTAACTATACTCCAAAAGAGTACTTTAAAGAAACATGTATAAAATCAAAGACGCAAACTCGTAGAGATTCTTCCTACAAAGCACAACTTGATCCAATTCAATTTTTTTGTTGAATTGTATAGCCTAGAGTAAGACATTTCTGCTTCTCTATTGATGTAACTGGATGAAATAATATTCCACCTGCCCTTCATGCTGACAGTGTAAAAGCTAAATAGCAAATATCGGAGTATGATTTCAGTTTTACACTTTCAAGGCCATCCAAATAACACTGCTAGACTGTGACAGAAGCAAAACTTATGAATCCTGAAAAAGCTACATGCATTGTAACACAAAATGTATTGCGGAACATAAATAAGATGATAGAAAAAAAATAGTCAAGGATCACTAAGATACAATTAAATAAAATGATAGTTTTTATAGAGTCTAAAGCACTTCTAAAGAGAGGAATTGTGTAAAATAGGAAATGGTATGTATCAATTGACTTTGAATTTTTGGATTAAAATTACATACAGTGTTGTTTGAAAGTTAGGGAACCCTTCAGTATTGTCAATATTTCTGGATACATTTGACGTCAAACTAAATCGGATTTTACACAAGCCCTAAAAGTAGATAAATATACCCAAATCAACAGTCAAATATATTAGACGTGGTCATTTATTTACTGAGCAAAATGATCCAATATGACATGTCTGTCAGTGGCAAAAGTGTGAACCTTTAGGATTAGCAGATGATTTGAATTTAAAATTAGAGTCAGGTGTTTTTAATCAATGGGATGACAGGTTTGAGTGGGCGACCTATTTAATTTAAAGAATAGGGATATGTCAAAGTCTGATCGTCACAACATATGTTTGTTGAAGCGTATTATTACATGAACTAGGGAGGTTTCTGAGGACCTCTGAAGAAGAGTTATTCCCGCTCATCAGACTGAAAAAGGATACAAAACCATCTCTAAACATTTTGGACTCCACTAACCCGCAGTAAAAAAAAAAAAAAGCTGAGAAAATTCAACACCATTATTGCCCTCTCCAGTAGTGATTGACCAATGCTAAGACCATGCTAAGAGCAATGTGTCATAGTCCAAGAGGTCACAAAGGAACCCAACATACAAAGAAGAATTTACTGTCGGGCAGATTTTGGGAATGGACATTTGAATGTTTGTTTCCGATAATCTGCCAGTGTAAAGGTGTCATAGATCACCCGATGAACAATAGAAGCACTTGTTTAGCAACTGAAACAATGTTTCATGCAGACAACTAAATAATCGTTTCTAAGCAGCAAATGTTGCTGTCTAAACAGTACTATTCTGCCCAAAGACAATGAATCTATATGGCCATGAGCGATGGCAGAAGACATCCCCTTACAGTGTAGGGGCTTATTGCATGTATGTTTGTATCATACATACATGCATACATACAGCACTATGTATGTAGCATGTATGTATGGACAGCAGAATCTATCATACTACCTAACACCCTGCACTGGAACCATCAGCTACACTATATCACAATCTAACCTACACTGACTATCTACCCCTAACTATCTGTATAATATATATATAAGCTAACTAACTATGTAATGTAATGACACAGTAAAGCAGAGTGCTGTCTCTCTCAGAACTGTAATAAACTGCTGAAAATGGCTGCTGGGGAGGTTCTTATATAGTAAAGGGGTAGGCAACTTTCCTATTGGTTGCTAGGGATGTTGCTAAGCTCAGACAAAGACATTGCAGCCTTCTCATTGGCCCACAAGCAAGAAGCAGGAAGGAATCATGGGTTCAGATGAAAAAAAAATCTAGAATATTCAAAAATACGAATATATAGCACTATGTTCTAAATATTTGCGAATTCTCGAAGTCGCGATATTCACGATAAAAATTCTCGATTTGGATATTTTCGCCCAACACTGCTGATGAGCAGGCGGTTGTCAGGAAGAAATGCCTCCTTCCCAATAATTTCCTGCTCCATCGGGCCATGTAAACCTGCCTTAAGCAACTAAAGGACTTTCTCATTTTAGCTTATGTTAATGAGTCCACCATCAGGAGGACACTGAACAACAATGGTGTGCATTGCAAGGAGAAAGCCACTGCCCTCCAAAAAGAGTATTTCTGTCTGTTGGCAGTTTGCTAATGATCACCTGGACAAGCCAGAAGTCTACTGGAGCAATGTTTTGTGGACAGGTGAAACCCAAAATAGAACATTTTGATTTAAAGGAGAAGAACTATGTTTGGAGAAAAAAACTAAACAAAAAAACATTTCAGCATAAAAATCTCATCCCATCTGTGAAACATGGTGCTGGTAGTATAATGATTTTCCTGCATCTAGGCCAGTAAAGGAAAAATTCAGGACATCTGTCCTACAGTAAAATCTCAAGAGATCGTGGGTTATGCAGCAGGAAAAAAGCCCTAAACACACAAGTCATTCTATCAAAGAATAGTTAAAGAAGAATAAATTTCAAATTTGTAATAACCAAGTTAAAGTCCTGACCTTTATTGAATAGGAATATTGTGGAAGGACCTGAAGCGAGCAGCTCATAGGTGGAAAGGAATCAATGCAACATACAGTGCCTTGCAAAAAAAACTATGAAGATATATATATTTTTTATTGTGAAGCAAACAACAAATAGGACAACATAACAGAAAAAGTCAATGTGCATAACTATTCACCCCCCTAAAGTCAATACTTTGTAAAACCACCTTTTGCGGCAATCACAGCTCCAAGTCGCTTTAGATAAGTCTCTACGAGCTTGCCACATCTCACCAATAGGATTTTTGCCCATTCCTCCTTGCAAAACTGCTCCAGCTCCTTCAAGTTGGATGGTTTGCGCTTGTGAACAGCAATCTTTAAGTCTAACCACAGATTTTCTATTTGATTGAAATCTGTGCTTTGACTAGGCCATTCGAACATATTTACATGTTTCCCCTTAAACCACTCAAGTGTTGCTTTAGAAGTGTGTTTGGGGTCATTGTTCTGCTGGAATGTGAAACTCCATCCTAGCCTCAAATCACACACAGAGTGGTACAGGTTTTGCTCAAGAATATCCCTGTATTTAGCACCATCCATCTTTCCCTCAACTCTGACCAGTTTCCCAGTCCTTGCCGCTGAAAAACATCCCCACAGCATGATGCTGCCGCCACCACGTTTCACTGTGGGGATGGTGTTCTTTGGGTGATGTGATGTGTTGGATTTGCGCCAGACATAGCTTTTTCTTTGATGGCCGAAAAGTTCAATTTTAGCCTTATCAGACCAGGGCACCTTCCTCCATACATTTTGGGAGTCTCCCACATACCTTTTTGTTTTTTGCTGAAAGTAATGGCTTTCTTCTGGCCACTCTGCCATAAAGTCCAACTTTATGGAGCATACGGCTTATTGTCGTCCTAAGTACAGATACTCCAGTCTCTGCTGTGGAACTTTGCAGCTACTCCAGGGTTACCTTAGGTCTCTGTGCTGCCTCTCTGATTAATGCCCTCCTTACATGGTATGTGAGTTTTGGTGGGCGGCCATCTCTTGGCAGGATTGCTGTTGTGCCTTGTTATTTCTATTTGCTACAAAGGAATAAAATGGGGATTGCAGTCAGCACAACCCAATACGCAGGTGCACATTGCTATGGTGAAATACACATACAAACGTAAAAACAAAGGTGCAATGGCACACTGCAGCTAGAGCTCCGTCCTGCCACTATGCTGGATGTTAGATGAGGCATTAGTTTATATTTTGGCCAAATTATGTAAGCCACCCACCACTTCACGGTTGCCTCTATGAGTGGTCCCTAACATTAATTCTTACCTTTTATGGGCCATATCAGCCACACAAAATCCAGGCAGTGCAGGTGCAGCATGCATGCCAGATACACTTTGCTTGTAACCCCGTCTGGTGCCATACAGCGTTCATCAGATCAAGGGATTCAAATACCAACATGCATGCTGAGCCCACTAGTACTTCTCCTGGAACCAAATGGCTTCTGGTAAGTTCTATAAAGCAGACTCAGTTTTATACTGACTTTAAAACCAGCCTACAGGGCGGATTCACTAGTCAGGTGTGCATGACTGCATGGAGGTCACCACGCCTCCCATATATGCTACAAAGGAATAAAATGGGGATTGCAGTCAGCACAACCCAATACGCAGGTGCACGTTGCTATGGTGAAATACACATACAAACATAAGAACAAAGGTGCAATGGCACACTGCAGCTAGAGCTCCGTCCTGCCACTATGCTGGATGTTAGATGAGGCATTAGTTTATATTTTGGCCAAATTATGTAAGCCACCCACCACTTCACGGTTGCCTCTATGAGTGGTCCCTAACATTAATTCTTACCTTTTATGGGCCATATCAGCCACACAAAATCCAGGGAGTGCATGTGCAGCATGCATGCCAGATACACTCTGCTTATAACCCCGTCTGGTGCCATACAGCGTTCATCAGATCAAGGGATGCAAATACCAACATGCATGCTGAGCCCACTAGTACTTCTCCTGGAACCAAATGGCTTCTGGTAAGTTCTATAAAGCAGACTCAGTTTTATACTGACTTTAAAACCAGCCTACAGGGCGGATTCACTAGTCAGGTGTGCATGACTGCATGGAGGTCACCACGCCTCCCATATATGCTACAAAGGAATAAAATGGGGATTGCAGTCAGCACAACCCAATACGCAGGTGCACGTTGCTATGGTGAAATACACATACAAACGTAAGAACAAAGGTGCAATGGCACACTGCAGCTAGAGCTCCGTCCTGCCACTATGCTGGATGTTAGATGAGGCATTAGTTTATATTTTGGCCCAATTATGTAAGCCACCCACCACTTCACGGTTGCCTCTATGAGTGTTCCCTAACATTAATTCTTACCTTTTATGGGCCATATCAGCCACACAAAATGTTATTTCTATTTGGTTATGATAGATTTGATGGTGCTCCTGGGTATCATCAAATATTTGAATATTTTTTTATAACCTAATCCTGAATTTTACTTCTCAACAACATTGTTCCTTACTTGTTTGGAGAGTTCCTTGGTCTTCATGGCAGTGTTTGGTTAGTGATGCCTCTTGCTTAGGTGTTGAAGCCTCTGGGGTCTTTAAAAAAAGCTGTGTATATGTAATGACAGATCATGTGACACTTAGATTGCACACAAGTGGGCATCATTTCACTAATTATGTGACCTCTGAAGGAAATTGTTTGCACTAGTGCTTTTTTTGGGCTTCCTAACAAAGACGGTGAATATATACGCACATGCCAATTTTCTGTTTTCTACTCCTACAACAGTTTTATTTATTAGAGATGAGGGAATCGAAGTTGATGAAGTGGAATTTGATCCGAATTTTAGGACAAATTTGATTCGCACAGAATCCCAAGTTCCTCATGCTTCGTGGCAACGAATCGCATTTTTTCCTAAAATGGCTGCTGCAGGTATGAGGACATGGAGAAAAAAACTCTGGGAAGGATGGATCACCCATAATGCCATGCATGCAGCCAATCAGCAGCCAGCCAGCCATGTGATGTCACAGCCCTATAAATAGCAGCAGCCATCTTAGATTTTGCCATTTACCAGCGTACTTAGTGTAGGGAGAGACATGTCTGCAGGCACTTGGGACAGTCATAGGAAAGATGGGATTGTGGTAAAAAAAAAAAAAATTAAAAGTGCAGGAAAGGATAGGGTGGATTCATTCTGCAGCATTTATGTAGAACAGAGTTCAGTAGTGGATGTTACAAACTGGGTAATAGGAACAATACTAATATACCTTGGTGCACTGACTGGGGATCCAAATTGCCATTATACGGCTCTGTCATTCTAGCAAACCGTTCTTGTATTTGGCTTGCAAGTGCTGTTTGATACAGACATTAACAGGGTTTATTACAAGGAAATATTTTTACAGTATGTCTTATTTGCCCTTGTGCCGTGCAGTTATATGTTGTAAAGCCCTTTTTGCCGTGTATTAGTGGCAAAAGAAAAATATATTTATCCATGTGGGGTGCAGTTATATATTCTAAAGCCCAGTTTGCCGAGAATTAGTGGCGAAATAAAAATATATTCGCCATTCTTCGTTGCACTTATCTGTTGAAAAGCCTTTTGTGTTGTGTAAAAGTGGAAAAAAAACTTAGGGCCTAATTGCCGTTCTATGTTGCAGTGATATATTCAAAAGCCCAGAATGCCGTGTATTAGTGGCAAAATAAAAATATATTCGCCATTCTGGCCTGTTCATCGTTGCACTTATCTGTTGAAAAGCCTTTTGTGTTGTGTAAAAGTGGAAAAAAACGAGGGCCTAATTGCCGTTCTGCGGTGCAGTGATATATTAAAAGCCCAGCTTGCCTTGTATTAGTGGCAAAATAAAAATGTATTCGCCATTCATCATTGCACTTATCTGTTAAAAAGCCTTTTGTATTTTGAAAAGTGAAAAAAAATTGGGGCCTAATTGCCGTTCTTCGGTGCAGTGATATATTCAAAGGCCAGTTTGCCGTGTATTAGTTGCGAAATAAAAAATATTCAAACTAATGTTTAGTGGGCTATTTCAGTCCAAAAATATTTTTGTCGCTTTTAGGGGTGTTTTAATTTGCTTTTAATTTATTTATTTCAGCTAAAAGTATGTCAGACAGAGAAGTGCCAGGCCATGCACAGAGGAGTGGCAGAGGCCTTAATGTTTCTGGCGCAGGCAGAGGTCGCAGCAGAGTAAATGGCCTTGGCAGCAGGGGTCGCAGCAAGAGGCCTGAGCTACCGTTGTAATCTAGCGGTCGTGTCTTGATGAGCAACCCAGGGGTTCTTAATTGGTTGACTTGGGTATCCACTTAGTCCCAATTGACATTAGACACCCCCAGCCAAGAGTCGGTGGGTTCCTCTGACACAACGCTTAGTTGGCATGACCTAGGAGCAGGCTCTCTGCCCCACCTGTCCTTAACCTACCTCTATTATTTTCAGTTCCCTCTGCGCAAAAAGTATTATATACCCTTGGCTCGCCTCCACTTTTCAGCAAGGACGAGCTACTAGAGGACAGTCAGCAGATACTGCCCAGCCAAGATCTGGAGGAGACATCTGCCGCATCTTCCACTAGGCTGGCAAGTAGTGATGAGGAGAGTGGCGTGGGAGCTGGTGTTGCACACGGTCAGGCTCCTGATACAGAGACGATTGAGGAGAACATTAGTGATGTGCAGACAGTACTGGATGATGTAGCTAATCGCACTTGGGAGCCAGTCGACAAAGGGGATTCATCATTATCGGTAGAAGAAGGTGGCAGCTTGCCTGTGAGCCAGCGGCGGAGCCAGAAAGTCGCTAGTGTGGCCAGGAGTGAGCAGGGTGGCAGCAGTTGGTGGTCGGGAGCCAATTGTGCCCCTGTAGACCACCCGCTATGCAGGAGCATACCTGCCCATGAAGTAGCGGTGCACAGGTTCACGGAGTCAGTTGATGCGTAGTGCTAGGGGTAAAATCACCTACTCGGTGGTGTGGAAGTTTTTTGCTAAGCCGCCAGAGGAGATGAACATGGCCATATGTAGAATATGTGGGCAGAAGGTGAAGCGTAGCCAGGGTGCCAATGATGGCAACACGGCCCTGCGTCAACATATGCACCGTTACCATAAAGTGGCCTGGGAGAACCGTGGCTCCGATGTGGTGGTCCAGCCTGCCGCAGCAACCGCTGCATCACCCAGTGGCATGCACCCGGTTTCAGGCAGTCAAGGCTCCACCACCTCAGCCGAAGGGAGCTGTCTGTCCTTCCCATCATCTGCTGGTCCTGATGCTACTGCTCCTCCTACTTCTCGTCAGTCATTCCATCAGCAATCGATCAATGAAGCAAATGCCACGAGACAACAGTATGCATGCACGCATCCAACGGCACAGAAGCTGAACTTGCTCCTGTCCAAGTTGCTGGTGCTGCAGTCCCTCCCTTTCCAAGTTGTGGAATTTGCACCTTTCAGAGAACTGATGGCTTGTGGCGAGCCCAGGTGGAGAGTCCCATCAGTTCTTTGCCAAAAATGCAGAACCATCCCTGCTCACACATGTAGGACAGAAGGTGGGCCAGTCCTTGAGCCTGTCGGTGTCTGCCAAAGTACACTGTAGCGCCGACGTATCGAGCTGCAAATACGGTCAGGGACAATTCATGTCCTTTACGGCCCACTGGGTGAATGTGGTTCCTGCACAGCTACATCAGCAACTTGGCCAGGTCATGCCGCTTCTGCCTCCACGCTGTCACGCTGTTGGTCCTCAGACAATGTTTGCCTCTGCCTCCTAATCCTCCACCATGTCCTCAGCCTGCACTGCAGGGACAATAAACAGTGTCCCTCTAGCATACCACATGTGCAGGGCACGGTGGTGTCATGCTGTTCTGCACCTCATTTGCCTGGGTGAATGGAGTCACACAGGGAAGGAACTATTCCGTGTCCTTCATCAAGAAATCGAATCCTGGGTTTCTCCGCGACAACTCAAAATCAGAACCATGGTGACCGGCAACGGGAAGAACATGGTATCGGTGATATGCGATGTTTCCACCCGTTGGAATTCCACCATCCATATGTTGGACCGACTATACGAACAGAGAAAGGCCATAAACGATTTCTTGGGGGGGGGGGGGGGCCTCAGTGGCCCTCAGTGCTCACGTTCCACTGCCATGACTGATGCAGAGGGATGTGTTGGCAAGAGCAGTACCAGCTCTATCAGCAGCAGCCTGAGTCCAGAGTCACTGATGAGCAGCTTTCTTCACCCGCATAGTGAAGAAACTACTCACCAGCAGCAGCAGGTAGACCTGGAGCATGACCTGAACCAGCAGGTGGTGGCATACTTGGACAGTACCCTGCCACCCTATGTTGAAGATTTGCTGGACTACTGGGCCGGCAAACTGGATTTGTGTCCAGAACTGCAAAAGTTTGCCCTGGAAAAGTTGTCCTGCCCATCCAGTAGTGTGGCATCAGAGCAGGTGTTTAGTGCGGTTGGGGCCATAGTTACCCCAAGAAGAACTCGCCTGTCCTCTGTCAACTCGCCTGAGGCATCAGACTAGATCATCCTTGGTGCCACAACAAGACTTTGACAAAAGTTACCGGTTTCTTATGGCTACCTGCCTCAGCTACTATTCTGATGCTGCCACCCAACTGATGCCACACATCTGATGCCAAGTGCTCCTTCTTTCACCCACCATCTTCAGCGGGTGCTGGAATTGCCACCCACCTCCACACTATGTGACCTTGCCACTTTGTGGCCTCCTGATGCTGCTGCCACCTCCACACTCTGTCATTGCACCACTCTGTGGCCTCCTGATGCTGCTGCCACCTCCACACTATGTCACCTTGCCACTCTTTGGCCTCCGGATGCTGCTTCCACCTCCACACTATGTTACCTTGCCACTCTGTGCTCTTCTCATGCTTCTGCCACCTTTCCACTCTGTCACCGGGTCACTCTGTGGTCGCCTCATGCTGCTGCCACCTCCACATTTTGTCACCTTGCCACTCTCTGGTCTCCTCATGCTGCTGCAACCTCCACACTATGTCACCTTGCCACTCTGTGGCCTCCTCATGCTGCTGCCACCTCCACACTATGTCTCCTTGCCACTTTGTGGTCTCCTCATGCTGCTGCCACCTTCACACTGTTGTTGTGCCACTCTGTGGCCTCCTCCTGATGCTGCTGTCGCCACCTCCACACTCTGTCATTATGCCACTCTGTGGCCTCCTCATGCTGCTTCCATCTCAACACTATGTCATAGGGCCACTCTGTGGACTTCTCATGCTGGTCGCACCCTCTCCACTTCCTGACTGGACCACTTTTTTGCGTTTCAGCCTGCCTGACATCAGAATTGAGAAAAAATGAGGTGCAAAACAGATCCTGTCTCTGTAGCAGCTGTAAGTCCTGTATGGTCCCATCAGAATTGGCTTGTGATATGGTAGAGAAAAGCAGGAGTGGGTACAAAACACAGAAGACATGCATATATTCCATTCACGTGTCATCTCTGTTTTGGATCCACTCCTGTTTTTTTTTTTTTTGCATTAGCAATACTGATGGATTAATGACTAAATGCTGACCGAGTGAAGGTGGATGCTAAACAGACAATCTGTTTTTTTGGGGTTATTGTTCTGACGGATCAGAGGAAGGGCAAAATAATCAGTGACTTCAACACAAACCTACTGCTGACACCCTCTCCACTCTGTCGGGGGTCTCTACTTGTATAAGCGTTTAATAGAACAGGTTCTGTAGACATCTATGTGGAACCAGCTGACAACGGTGTAAAAGGAGTGCGCTTCTTCTTGACGCTAACACAGAGAGACAGAAAACATTCTTGGTTGATAACACAGAGCAGTTTCTCCCTGGTCTGACCCAATTCGCCCAGTCTGGCCATGTGGAGAAAAGCATGAAACCACCATGTTATGCTTAGGTAGTATGTTGGAGGACCACTCAGAACTGTGCATACAGTGGAGGCTAAGGACAAGGTGGAGAATGAAGAGGCAGCAGAGGACATTTTTGCTGGAATCACAGCATGAGAACGCAGAGGCGGCATTGCCATCAACTGGCCAAGTTGCTGGTGTGCCTGGGCAGGAACAAAATTTACCCAGTGGCCATAAAGAACATATATTGTTCTTGACTATAGTTACAGCTCCATACATTGGCGCTACTGTTAACTGTACGATACACCGACAGGCACAAGGAATGACACAACTTCTGCTAAACATACTGTGCAGGGCTGTACAGCTTTTGTAGAAAAGTAGCGATGGCTTGGGACTCTCCACCTTAGCTGAGCATAAGCCATCAGTTCTTTTAAATGAGCAAAGTCAACCACAAAGTCAACAAAATTTAATCTTCACTGCTGGAGAAAGGTTGCAGTCTGATGGGAGATGCAGCACTTGCTGCGTCAGTCTGTACCACTACATTAGGCCACTTTATGGTGACGCTCCATGTGGTGATGCAGGGCCGTGGTGCCAACATTGGCACCCTCGCCATGCTTTACCTTCCGCCCACAGATCCTATATACGGACACGTTGACATCTAGAGATGAGCTAATCGAACCTAAAGAAGTGGAATTCTAATAGAATTTCAGGATAAATTTGATTTGCTGCAAAGATGAATTTCCTTGTGCTTTGTGGTAGCAAATCGATTTAACCTGAAATAGTGTAAAAAACTAAAATCTTGATTGAAGATCTTCTAAATATGATTACATTTTTTTACTGTTAATTTTACACTGTATTCTTACTCTCAGATTCAGCGATTATGTATAAACACATCACAGCGGCTAGCTAGCTGCTGATTGGCTGGCTGCACTGCATTATGGGTAAACTCTTGTAAGACATGTTGCCGCTATTTTACGAAATAATTGACAAAGTGTCAGAAAATTTGGACTAGTTGCAAATAGAATTTTTCCTTATCTTCGTATAGAGTTCCATTTCAGATGCTTCGATTCACTCAACACTACTGAAAATGATACTGAGAAATGCAGCTGAAAGAGAGAACAGTCTGATTGTCTAGGTATAGATGCAACTCTGGAGGCCTGTCCTGCAGCAGCTTCTATTATGATTCTGTCTAGCTGACTGGGCTGCCTGCTCTCAATGACTGCTTCTCACACAGTGAAACAAGTAGTACAGGAACCGCACACACCGGTCCGTAGTCCTAATGGAGAGATGCAACAGCCTCGCACCAGCCGTGGATCCAATCAGTCAGAGAATACGTAGAAATCAAAATAGCGATGGCAGCATCTTCCATTACTTCATCTTTATGAGGACTTCACAGCATACAAAAATTAGCAACGTTTTGGCTGCGCGACAGCCTTTGTCAAGCATAAAACAATATAACATCTGTGCATATAAATACTACAACACAGGTCCACCCACAGTTGTCTAAACCAATCAGGGTACACCCTGAACACTCCCATATTTCTCAATACCTATCTTTACATCCATTACCACGTTCTTTAACTATCACCTGGGTACCTCCTTCACCTTGTCTGTGGCATATTGTTCACTGTGGTCCGCGTCCTTTATTCAATACTGCGCATGTCTCCGCATCGACGGCTCTGCCCAAAGTCCCGCACGCTCACCAGGAGCGAGATCCCGCCATAGCTGACGTCAGCACCAGCCGAATGCAGCGTCACTGAGACCACGCCCTGTCAGTTCATGCAGTCCCAGAGCTAAGCATCACGTTACCTAGGAGATCCTCCAGCGCCAGTATATCAGAGCGGCCGATGGATCATAATGATTCCAAGCCACTGCATAGATTATCTAGACCATATACATATAGACGACAACTTGGCACATATTGTCCAGACATGGTGTACTGCGTACTTCAGATAATAGTTCTTGTCATTATGGAAATTACCCACAGAGCAGGACATATTATAAAATATCTTGCAATCATGTGGATAGATATAATCTAAATATATATGGAGCTATCACTCAAAGATGTGGGACGTACCCCAGATTGGTAACATACAACGTGGGTGCGACTAAAATAGCTAAAAACATAACCTATGCCAGCCATCGATGTGGAACATACATTGACCCTAATCTATACTGGCTATATTAAATTCTATATTCAGTCCATAAGGCTGTAATGATCTCAAAGTATGGATCCATTTCAATTTTTTCCTCCTAAGCACTTTATTTTTATCACCACCCCTCCTTAAGGGCCCTACAGAGTCTATAGCATGAAAACGGAGCTGATTAATGGAGTGTTCGCAGTCAATGAAGTGTTTCGCTACCGGTTTATCTATCATCACCTCTCTGATTGTACTTTTATGTTTGTTAATGCGCTCCCTGAGCTCCATAGTGGTTTCACCCACATAAATGTAGCTACAGGGGCACTGAATCACATAGATTACATCCCTGGATCTACAGGTAAAATATTCCTTGATCTTAAAGGTTTTTCCACTATATGGGTGGGTGAAGAAATCCCCCTTTATAATGCCACTGCAATTGCAGCATGTTAGACATGGAAAATTCCCTGTCTTTCTCAGGGCCAATAAGGTTTGTTTATCTGTTCTGGCTCCACCCACATCAGATTTGACCAATCTGTCACGTATACAGACATTCCGTCTGTATGCCATCATCGTGGGTGATGCAAACTCTTCCAAATTAGGCATTCCTCGATGGAGGATGTGCCAATTATTCCTAAGGATGTCAGAAATAGCACCACTATCTCCCACGAAGATGGACACAAAGGGAATCCTGTTCTCTGTCCCCATCCGTGTGGATCCACTCAGAACCATATCCCGATTGACTGCTAAGACCTTACTCCTGGTTTTTCGTAATAAAGTACATGGATAACCCCTTTTGGTGAATTCAGGATGCGATGCTAAGCTCTGGGACTGCTTGAACTGACGGGGCGTGGTCTCGGAGACGCTGCGTTCGTCTGGTGCTGACTTTAGCTATTGCTGGATCTCGCTCCTGGTGAATGTGCGGGACTTTGGCCAGAGCCGTCGATGCGGAGACATGCGCAGTATTCAATAAAGGACGCGGACCACAGTAAATAATATGCCATAGACAAGGTGAAGGAGGTACCCAGGTGATAGTTAAAGAACGTGGTAATGGATGTAAAGATCGGTAGTGAGAGATATGGGCGGGTTCAGGGTGTACCCTGATTGGTTTAGACAACTGTGGGTGGACCTGTGTTGTAGTATTTATATGCACAGATGTTATATTGTTTTATGCTTGACAAAGGCTGGTGCACAGCCGAAACGTTGCTAATTTTTGTATGCTGTGAAGTCCTCAATAAAGATGAAGTAATGGGAGATGCTGCCATCGCTATTTTGATTTCTACTGCTTCTCACACAGTGTCTTTCATACCGTGTTTTATTATTTAAAAAATATAATAATTTCCTGTGTGGGACAAAAAATAAAACTCAAAAAAAGTTTTCATTTTTACAAAAGTACCAAAAACTTTTTTTTTATTAATCATAGGTGATGAAACAAAAAACTTTACATATTTCATATGCCGGTAACAATAATAATCACTAGAATACATTATACACATCCTTTGTACCAGTAAACAGCATAAAAAAATTGGCAGAATTGATTTTAGTTTTTTCATAAAATAGAAATGCTATTGTACATGTATCTAAAAATTGGGCTTGTTCATTTTTGCAAACTGGACACAAAACCTCAGCAGTTTTTTGTACAGTCACAGAAAGCAACAAACCGGAACGGAGTACATTCTGATGCCTTCTATTCCAGTTTGTTCAGCTTTGTCCCCATTGACAATGAATGAGCCTTACTTTTCATTTTAATACTTACATGGTAGTGAAAAAATGTTTGCAAATAATTATCCCAATTCAACCTGAATATAGTGGTTCACACAAGCGACATAGACAGAGTTTGCAATGTTGCTTCCTGGGCTACCACCTTCTTTGTAAAAGAGTAGGATGGTATTACCCTAAAGGTTAATGCTCTCCATCCTGGGTCTCTTTATGTGTTGTGAATCTCCCAGATTAATGTGACAGCTGAGTTGTTGCTTTGCAATGCTTCAGAGCCACAGGTTGGACACCGCTTCTCTAGCTCTCTTTTGTTTGCTAATGTAAAATAGAGGTTGGGTCGGTACAACAAACCCATACCTTCACAGGCACAGATGTCTTATAGAGGCACAATCATATTGGTTATAGTTTTCCCATACCGAAGGCACAACAAGCTTTATGGTTCTCTTCACAAACTTGGCATTGGCAGTAGTGCTCAGTGCAGTGGCTATACTTCATTTGATGGTTATCTTAGCTTTACTCTGCTTTGCACTTCCATGATGCATGGGCTATATGTGCTGAAATAGATAGTCAGACCCAGGGGCGTAGCTAAAGGCTTATGGGCCCTGGTGTAAGAGTTCATCTTGGCCCCTTTTCCCTCAGTGCTTTGTGTGTCTTCTTATGCAACACAAGGTTCTTTGGGCCCCCTCAGGCTCCCGGGCCCGGTAGCGACTGCTACCTCTGCACCCCCTATAGCTACGCCCATGGTCAGACCTGTTCAGATGATACACTTTCCGGAGAAAATGCATATTACCATACAACTTTACTGGTCAGTGTCTATTCTGCTCCTCCCAGACCCTACACAGGCAGGGGTACAACCTGCACACACTTTCGTTTTTGTAACCACCTCAGCCACCCTAGCATAAACACCCTTAATGACCAGGCCACTTTTTACAATTCTGCACTAAACTACTTTCACCGTTTATTGCTCCGTCATGCAACTTACCACCCAAATAAATTTTACCTCCTTTTCTTCTCACTAATAGAGCTTTCATTTGGTGGTATTTCATTCTTGCTGACATTTTTAATTTTTTGTGCTATTAATCAAATATGACTGAAATTTTTGCAAAAAAATGACATTTTTCACTTTCTGTTGTAAATTTTTTTTAAAAAAACTACATTTCTATATAAATTTTTCACAAAATGTATTGTTCTACGTGTCTTTGATAATAAAAAATGCAATAAGTGTATATTTATTGGTTTGGGTAAAAGTTATAGCGTTTACAAACTATGGTGCAAAAAAGTGAATTTCCGCATTTTGAAGCAGCTCTGACTTTCTGAGCACCTGTCATGTTTCTTCAGGTGCTAGAATGCCAGAAAAGTATAAATACCCCCCAAATGACACCATTTTAGAAAGAAGACACCCCAAAGTATTCGCGGAGGGGCATGGTGAGTTCATGTATCATTTCATTTTTTTTCACAAGTTAGCGGAAAATGACACTTTTTGAGGAAAAAAAAATAATATTAAAGTTTCCATTATTGCTAACTTCTGGCAAAAAATAAAAATAAAATCTCCCACGGACTCACTATGCCCCTCAGTGAATACCTTGGGGTGTCTACTTTCCAAAATGGGGTCATTTGTGGGGTGTGTTTACTGTTCTGGCATTTTGGGCGGGGCTAAATTGTGAGCATCTGTAAAACCTAAAGGTACTCATTGGAATTTGGGCCCCTTTGCGCACCCAGGATGCGAAAAAGTGTCACTTATGTGGTATCGACGTACTCAGGAGAAGTGGGGCAATGTGTTTTGGGGTGTATTTTTACATATACCCATGTTGTGTGAGAGAAATTTCTCTGTAAACTGACAACTTTGTATAAATTTTTTTAAAAAGTTGTCATTTACAGAGATATTTCTCACACCCAGCAGGGGTATATGTAAAAATACACCCCAAAACACATTGTCCTACTTCTCCTGAGTACAGCGATACCACATGTGTGACACTTTTTTGCAGCCTGGGTGCGCAAAGGGGCCCTAATTCCAATGAGTACCTTTAGGATTTCACAGGGCATTTTTACGCATTTAGATTCCAGACTTCTTCTCACGCTGTAGGGCCCCTAAAATGCCAGGGCAGTATAAATACCCCACAAGTGACCCCATTTTAGAAAGAAGACACCCCAAGGTATTCCGTGAGGGGTATGGTTAGTTCATGTAGAATTTTATTTTTTGTCACAAGTTAGTGGAATATGAGACTTTGTAAAAAACAAAAAAAAACATAAATAAATATCAATTTCTGTGTGCTTGTATTTGGGTGGCTCACTTAGGGTGAATTAATGACGGGTGCTGCTAGTCCTATTGGGTCTCACCCAACCCTTTTGGATAATAGGAATTCGATACAGAAAATTAGGACGAGCACTCCTTACATTGGTCCATATGGAGATCAAGAGATGGTATATTTTTTAAAAAAAAGGTATATTCTCCTTTTCTTAAAAAATGATATATCCTTTTTAAAAAATTGATACACTTTATTATCTCATATAAGAAATGCAGTAAAAAATATATACAATAAAAATCATATACAATAAAAATCTATAATCTGACTGGTGTGGCGTTTAATGATGACCGTAAATCTCTAGTCCATCATTTCACCACATCATATCAGAACAGTAAACCACTTCAAATATACTGCACAATTATATGCTATGTTGAAACCTGATTGGTGCGGTATTTTAATGGTGTTTTAATGGTGACCGTATTGACCTAGTCCACCATTCCACCGTCCCGTATCAGAGCATATAAACACAGTCCGCTGTTTAACGTGAAGATCCTCAGTTTTTCCCAGTGTGCTGTGTGGCTATAGGTCTGAATTAGTTAATATTCAAGTCCGTAGTCAATCCGTTCGGTTAGGTATCAACAATTCGGTTTGTGTGACCAGATTCATCAGTATTTACACCGCTATTTCATGATTGAAATCGGATTTGAAGTATTATTATGTGTCCAAAATATCCGCGGTGCTCCGGTTCAATTATAACACTGCGGTACTCCGGTTCAATTATGTTGTATAGTGACACTGCAGTATAATGTCCTTTTTAAATTAGGTTCTCATTACTATATTGTATAGTAATTAAACTTCCATTCATTACGGTACCTTATCTTCTTGAGGTTGCTGGCAGCCGCTGCATCCACTGGCGTCCCACGTGGTGTTAGCGCGGACTGTCTTACCTCGTGTAGTATAGCTGTACGGGCTTGCAGTGTGCCGGAGGATAGCTGTACAGGCTTGCGAAGTACCGGAGGATAACACCGCTTGCTGGAAGATTACCAATGTTCCTTCGAGCGCTCCTTAATGTAATTTGCGGGGTCTTCTTACCAAACGCGCTTCGGGACTAACATGTCCCTTCCTCAGTGGTGAAGATCCCCGCATATTCTCAGCTACTTTATAGGTTCCGTTCCCGTCTTGCGGTGGTAAGAGAGAAAGAGATCCTGGACTGGATCATATATCATATATTGTCCCGCACATCATATGCATGTATTCTCCCATAAGAGACCAGCTAGATATTCATAATGAACATAAGTATGTCATAATGAGTCCAATATAGTACAATATGAATAAGAAAATAGTAAAAGATGAATAAAAGATTGAGTAAAAGGTGAAAAAGTATAAGGAATAAAATATACATATGGGTAAAATGACGGTGATTATTTTGTAGTGGTCCAAAGGTAGAAATTCCTCATTTTATATTCAGTATTGGCTGAGAATTCACAGTAATTACTTGCTAGTGGTATTGAGGTGGAAGTGTCCTACTAAGAAGCAGCCCAGCAAATTAAAAAGCTGGGCTAGCCCGTCAGTAGGGCACGGCCACCCTCACAGAAAACCAAATATTTCATATTCTGCATTCAAACCATTAGGTACCACACAGTCAAAATCATAGATTCTCCTTGATTCCAACCGTGACATTTTACTGACATGGTCACCCCCTCTCCAATGTTTCTCCACTCGTTCCAATGCTACAAATGTCAACCCTGTCGGATCCTTATTGTGTATTTGTTTGAAGTGTTGGGATAGGGTGTGTTTTTCATATCCTTTCTTAATATTGTTAATGTGTTCGGAGATTCTCTTTTTTAAGGTCCTCTTTGTCCTTCCAACATATTGTTTGTTACACGGACAGTTTATGAGGTATATTACGTTAGTAGAATTGCACGATAAGTGCTCTCTTATTTCATGTTTGTATGTACTGATGGAAGATCTGACAGTTATGGTTTTCTTTGGAAAATTGGTTTGTTTGCAGTTCGTACATCTCCCACACCGATAAAATCCTTTGATCCCCATCCACCTGTCTAGACTATTACTGGATCTAACCGTATTTTTTACTGTTGGGGCTATTTTGAGACTTAGGTTGGATGCTTTTGTGAATGTGATGAGGGGAGTATTGGGTAACAGTGTGCCTATAGTTTTATCTTTTAAGATCAGGTGCCAATGTTTCTGTAGAACCTTCCGGACTTGTTTGTATTTGGTATTATATGGTAGAATGACCCTAATCTGATTTTCCTCTTCCTTTTTTGTTACTTTCATTATTGGTTTATCTTCAAAAAATTCTTTCCTATTTAAATTTCTTATTTTTTCTAGGGCTTCATCAACAGTTTTGGTAGGGTACTGTTTCTCCAAAAATTGAGTACGCATCTTATCTGCCTCCACTTCAAAATCAGAATTCCTAGTACAGTTGCGTTTTATTCTCCTAAATTGTCCTAGAGGGATATTTAACAGCCATTTTGGTAAATGGCAACTCTCATAATGTATATAGCTATTTTTATTAACTAGCTTCTGAAAGGTGTTACATATTAAATTCTCCCCCTCTATCCTTATTAGGAGATCCAAGAACTCGACTTCCCTCTTGCTGATGGTCGATGAGAAACATAAATTCCTGTTGTTGTTGTTAATCTCAGATAAGAAGGATTCTAGTGATTCTTCTCCCCCTGCCCAGATGAACAATATGTCGTCGATATATCTGCGCCAGAGCACCAGACTCGCCCCGAGCTTTGGTGTGATAACCTCTTGCTCCCAATCTGCCATAAACAGATTGGCGTAACTCGGGGCGAATCTGGTGCCCATAGCGGTCCCCGAGTCTGTAAATAATAATCAGAATCATAATAGAAATAGTTGTGTGAGAGGATGAATGTTACCAACTCTTTCAAATATTCTATTTGGTCTTGTCTCATATCACTATTTACTTGTAGTTGTCTGGCCATTGCTTCAACACCCACCTTGTGGTCTATTACCGTGTATAAGGACTGTACGTCTAAAGTACCTATTATCCAGTCCTGTCCCATTTTTGAATTCTCAACTATTCCTATTATTTGGGTCGTGTCTTTGATGTAGGATCTTATTTTTTTCACTGAAGGCTGTAATATTCGATCTATATATTGTGAAAGATTGGAAGTTATAGATCCTATTCCCGAAATTATTGGGCGTCCTGGAGGGTTTAGGGGGTCTTTGTGTACTTTAGGTAACTGATAAAATACTGGTATTCTTTTGAAGATAAACCAATAATGAAAGTAACAAAAAAGGAAGAGGAAAATCAGATTAGGGTCATTCTACCATATAATACCAAATACAAACAAGTCCGGAAGGTTCTACAGAAACATTGGCACCTGATCTTAAAAGATAAAACTATAGGCACACTGTTACCCAATACTCCCCTCATCACATTCACAAAAGCATCCAACCTAAGTCTCAAAATAGCCCCAACAGTAAAAAATACGGTTAGATCCAGTAATAGTCTAGACAGGTGGATGGGGATCAAAGGATTTTATCGGTGTGGGAGATGTACGAACTGCAAACAAACCAATTTTCCAAAGAAAACCATAACTGTCAGATCTTCCATCAGTACATACAAACATGAAATAAGAGAGCACTTATCGTGCAATTCTACTAACGTAATATACCTCATAAACTGTCCGTGTAACAAACAATATGTTGGAAGGACAAAGAGGACCTTAAAAAGAGAATCTCGAACACATTAACAATATTAAGAAAGGATATGAAAAACACACCCTATCCCAACACTTCAAACAAATACACAATAAGGATCCGACAGGGTTGACATTTGTAGCATTGGAACGAGTGGAGAAACATTGGAGAGGGGGTGACCATGTCAGTAGAATGTCACGGTTGGAATCAAGGAGAATCTATGATTTTGACTGTGTGGTACCTAATGGTTTGAATGCAGAATATGAAATATTTGGTTTTCTGTGAGGGGTGGCCGTGCCCTACTGACGGGCTAGCCCAGCTTTTTTAATTTGCTGGGCTGCTTCTTAGTAGGACACTTCCACCTCAATACCACTAGCAAGTAATTACTGTGAATTCTCAGCCAATACTGAATATAAAATGAGGAATTTCTACCTTTGGACCACTACAAAATAATCACCGTCATTTTACCCATATGTATATTTTATTCCTTATACTTTTTCACCTTTTTACTCAATCTTTTATTCATCTTTTACTATTTTCTTATTCATATTGTACTATATTGGACTCATTATGACATACTTATGTTCATTATGAATATCTAGCTGGTCTCTTATGGGAGAATACATGCATATGATGTGCGGGACAATATATGATATATGATCCAGTCCAGGATCTCTTTCTCTCTTACCACCGCAAGACGGGAACGGAACCTATAAAGTAGCTGAGAATATGCGGGGATCTTCACCACTGAGGAAGGGACATGTTAGTCCCGAAACGCGTTTGGTAAGAAGACCCCGCAAATTACATTAAGGAGCGCTCGAAGGAACATTGGTAATCTTCCAGCAAGCGGTGTTATCCTCCGGTACTCGCAAGCCTGTACAGCTATCCTCCGGCACACTGCAAGCCCGTACAGCTATACTACACGAGGTAAGACAGTCCGCGCTAACACCACGTGGGACGCCAGTGGATGCAGCGGCTGCCAGCAACCTCAAGAAGATAAGGTACCGTAATGAATGGAAGTTTAATTACTATACAATATAGTAATGAGAACCTAATTTAAAAGGACATTATACTGCAGTGTCACTATACAACATAATTGAACCGAGTACCGCAGTGTTATAATTGAACCGAGCACCGCGGATATTTTGGACACATAATAATACTTCAAATCCGATTTCAATCATGAAATAGCGGTGTAAATACTGATGAATCTGGTCACACAAACCGAATTGTTGATACCTAACCGAACGGATTGACTACGGACTTGAATATTAACTAATTCAGACCTATAGCCACACAGCACACTGGGAAAAACTGAGGATCTTCACGTTAAACAGCGGACTGTGTTTATATGCTCTGATACGGGACGGTGGAATGGTGGACTAGGTCAATACGGTCACCATTAAAACACCATTAAAATACCGCACCAATCAGGTTTCAACATAGCATATAATTGTGCAGTATATTTGAAGTGGTTTACTGTTCTGATATGATGTGGTGAAATGATGGACTAGAGATTTACGGTCATCATTAAACGCCACACCAGTCAGATTATAGATTTTTATTGTATATGATTTTTATTGTATATATTTTTTACTGCATTTCTTATATGAGATAATAAAGTGTATCAATTTTTTAAAAAGGATATATCATTTTTTAAGAAAAGGAGAATATACCTTTTTTTTAAAAATATACCATCTCTTGATCTCCATATGGACCAATGTAAGGAGTGCTCGTCCTAATTTTCTGTATCGAATTCCAAATATCAATTTCTGCTAACTTGTGGCAAAAAAAAAAAAAATTCTGTGAACTCGACATGCCCCTCACGGAATACCTTGGGGTGTCTTCTTTCCACAAAGGGGCCACTTGTGGGCTATTTATACTGCCCTAGCATTTTAGGGAACCTAAAGCATGAGAATCCAAATGCGTAAAAATGCCCTGTGAAATCCTAAAGGTACTCATTGGAATTAGGGCCCCTTTGTGCATCTTTACTGCAAAAAAGTGTCACACATGTGGTATCGCCGTACTCACGAGAAGTAAGGCATTGTGCTTTGGGGTGTATTTTTATATATACCCATACTGTGTGTGAGAAATATCTCTGTAAATGACAACTTTTTAAAAAAATTTATACAAAGTTGTCAATTTACAGAGATATTTTTCTTACCCAGCATTGGTATAAGTAAAAATACACCCCAAATCACACTGCCTTACTTCTCCTGAGTACGTCGATACCACATGTGTGGCACTTTTTTGCAGCCAAGATGAGCAAAGGGGCCCAAATTCCAATGAGTACCTTTTAGGAGGGCATTTTTATGCATTTTTCTTCTCACTCTTTAGGGCCCCTAAAATGCCAGGGCAGTATAAATACCCCACATGTGACCCCATTTTGGAAAGAAGACACCCCAAGGTATTCCGTGAGGGGCATGGCTAGTTCATAGAAGATTTTTTTTTTGGCACAAGTTAGCGGAAATTTATTTTTTATTGTTTTTTCTCACAAAGTCTCCCTTTCCGCTAACTTTTGACAAAAAGATCAATTTTTCATGGACTCACTATGCCCCTCAGCGAATACCTTGGGGTGTCTTCTTTCCAAAATGAGGTCATTTGTGGGGTGTTTGTACTGTTCTGGCATTTTGGGTGGGGCTAAATTGTGAGCAGCCATGTAAAACCTAAAGGTACTCGTTGGAATTTGGGCTCCTTTGCGCACCCAGGCTGCAAAAAAGTGTCACTCATGTGGTATCGCCGTACTCAGGAGAAGTAGGGCAATGTGTTTTGGGGTGTATTTTTACAAATGCCCATGTTGGGTGAGATAAATATCTCTGTAAAAATTTAAAAAGTTGTAGTTTACAGCAATATTTCTCACACAAAGTATGGGTATATATAAAAATACACCCCAAAACTCATTGCCCTACTTCTCCTGAGTATGGCAATACCACATGTGTGCCACTTTTTTGCAGCCAAGATGCGCAAAGGGGCCCAAAATCATGAGTACCTTGAGGATTTCACAGGGCATTTTTACGCATTTGGATTCTCACGCTTTAGGACCCCTAAAATGCCAGGGCAGTATAAATACCCCACATGTGACCCTATTTTGGAAAGAAGACACCCCAAGGTATTCCGTGAGGGGCATGGCGAGTTCACAGAAGAAAAAATTTTTTGGCACAAGTTAGCGGAAATTGATATATATATATATATATATATATATATATATATATATTTTTACAAAGTCTCATATTCCACTAACTTGTGACAAAAAATAAAATTTTACATGAACTCACCATACCCCTCACGGAATACCTTGGGGTGTCTTCTTTCTAAAATGGGGTCACATGTGAGGTATTTATACTGCCCTGGCATTTGAGGGTCTCCGCAATCATTACACGTATGGCCAGCATTAGGAGTTTCTGCGATTCTCCGTATATTGAGCATACGGGTAATGAGATTTTTTTTATTTCCGTTCAGCCTCTGGGCTGAAAAAAATAAAAAATGAACGGCACAGATTTTTTCATTCGCATCGATCATCGTGGATGAAAAAATCTCTACCAAAATCAGTGACTGCGTTGCGGTGGGCTGGGCGCTAACTACCTAACAAGTAGCTAACTGGCGGTGATATGGGACCCTTATGCCCCATTCACACGTCCGCAATTCTGTTTGCGGAACGGAATTGCACACCCATTCATTTCTATGGGGACACACTTCCGGATCTGCACTTCCGTTCTGCAAAAATATAGAACATGTCCTATTCTTGTCTTCTCGCAATGTGCGGATCTGCAAAACACATTGCTGGTGTCCGTGTTTTGCGGATCCGCGGATCCGCAAAACACATATGGACGTTTGAATGGAGCCTTACAGGGGTGTGATCAATGACAGGGGGGTGATCAGGGAATCTAGATGGGGTGATTAAGGGGTTAACAAGGGGTTAATAGGTGACGGGGGGTAGTGTAGTGTGGTGCTTGGTGCAACTTTACATAGCTACCTGGTCCTCTGGTGGTCGATCCCAGCAAATGGGACCACCAGAGGACCAGGTAGCAGGTATATCAGACGCTGTTAACAAAACAGCGTCTGATATACCTGTTTGATGCGATTTATTTCACATCTACAGCCTGCCAGCGATTGATCATCACTGGCAGGATGCAGTATAACTGCCGAGATGCGCGCCACTGTGAACGCGCGCGCGTGTTTACAGCAAGTCTCGCGTCTCACGAGATGACGCACGGATGCATCCAGCCAGAGCAACAGGACTGCTGGCCGGACGCATCTGTGCGTTAGGCGGTCCTGAAGGGGTTAAGAACTACTCTAACCTTTTATTTCCACCCTGACTGTCACCCAGCGAGAACACAAAGCATCATCCTGTAGTGTCATCCACCAATGGCTTGACTAACACCTCCCTTCGACTAGTTTCTCTCTAGCTTTTACAGATCCGGCAGGCTCTTCTGGTGGGGAAAGCCTGCGGATCCATCACTGATGGATTCTGCTGGATTGCTGTCCCACCCAACTAACTATAATGGGGTCCAGCGGTGATCTGGTAGAAATCTTGAGTGTGACACCCAATTGTTTTAACATTTATCTAATCCATGATAGAACGTTTGGTATGCCAGGGAAGTATTTCCTTGCAATATTCATATGGTCAACTAAAAATGTGCTATTTGGTGCAAAAATAAATAAAAAATTACACTTATTAGGAATCTTCCACTCCTATAATTGCCAACCGTGTGTGTGCCCAATTGACCGAAAAATTACACCATAATTACAAGTAAAATACAAGTTTATTAGAAAATTTCATCCATAAAATTTCATCATAACAACAATGTACATATAACACAACATCCAGTGGGATACTAGAATACACAAGAAAACAGTGTGTATGGAATAGGGAAAAAAATGAATACATCAAAAATACATGGGAGCTTGTACCCAAAAAACATTATTTTAAAGTGAATAGCACTCATAAATATTCCTCATGATAAGCTGAATATAACAATGAATTGCAAGCACGTCACATGACTAATCGCCACCCTATACAAAATTGTTAAAGTGATATTGATAATTTAAATTGTCATATGGAAATGCACATGATCCGCTAGTAAGGGGAAATTTCCCCAATGTTAAAGTGCAAAATACCTGGGCAGAAAGCCCATGTGGTTATAAAACCAGCAATCTAAGTGCGAACTATAAACCATATATAGAGCAAATTGTCACACATTAGAATATTGAGTCATATCACATGGCGTCACCCACCGCAAAAGAAGCCAGAAATATGCTGTTCTTATATGCCATTTACTCACTAAGGTGAACCACCAGGCTACAAAAAAGGCGTGCCCAAGAAGTCATACCCGTGCAGATAAGATACAACAAGTGAGCTGAGACATTGCCCAGACCATGAGGAGAAATTAGACCCACGCTAAAGAGTGCACCCCTACCATACAACACCTCACCTGCCTCTACGCGTTTCGCCCATAGGCTTCGCCCAAAGGCTGTAACATCTAAGCAAGAGGCATCACTAACCATACACTGCTATGAAGACCAAGGAACTCTCCAAACAAGTAAGGGACAATGTTGTTGAGAAGTATAAGTCAGGGTTAGGTTATAAAAAGATATCCAAATCTTTGATGATCCCCAGGAGCACCATCAAATCTATCATAACCAAATGGAAAGAACATGGCACAACGCCAAGAGACGGCCGACCATCCAAAATTCACATGGACAAGGAGGGCATTAATCAGAGAGACAGCACAAAGACCTAAGATAACCCTCGAGGAGCTGCCGAGTTCCACAGCAGAGACTGGAGTATCTGTACTTAGGAAGACAATTAGCCGTATTCTCCATAGAGTTGGGCTTTATGGCAGAGTGGCCAGAAGAAAGCCATTACTTTCAGCACAAAAAAAAAAGGCACATTGTGAGTTAGTTTGCGAAAAGGCATGTGGAAGACTCCCAAAATGTATGGAGGAAGGTCTGATGAGACTAAAATTTAACTGGCACAAACCCAACACATCACATCACCCAAAGAACACTATCCCCACAGTAAAACATGGTGGGGGCAGCATCATGCTGTGGGTATGTTTTTCAGTAGCTGTGACTGGGAAACTGGTCAGAGTTGAGGGAAAGATGGATGGTGCTAAATACAGGGATATTCTTAAGCAAAACCTGTACCGCTCTGTGCATGATTTGAGGCTAGGATGGAGGTTCACCTTCCAGCAGGACAATGACCCCAAACACACTGCAAAAGCAACACTTCAGTGGTTTAAGGGGAAACATGTAAATGTGTTGGAATTGCCTAGTCAAGGCTCAGATATTAATCCAATTTAAAATCTGTGGTCAGAATTAAATATTGCTGTTAACAAGCACAAACCATACAACTTGAAGGAGCTGGAGCAGTTTTGCAAGGAGGAATGGGCAAAAATACTAGTGGTAAGATGTGGCAAGCTCATGGAGACTTATCCACAGCGCCTTGGAGCTGTGATTGCTGCAAAAGGTCTCTAAATTGCTCTACAAAGTATTGACTTTAGGGGGGTGAATAGTTATGCACATTGAATTTTTCAGTTATTTTGTCCTATTTGTTGTTAGCTTCACGATAAAAAAAAACGAAACAAAAAAAAAACATCTTCAAAGTTGTAGGCATATTCTGTAAATTAAATGATGCAAAACCCCAAACAATCCATGTTAATTCCATTTTGTGAGGCACCAAAACACGAAAAAAGTCAAGGAGGGTGAAAACTTTTGCAAGGTACTGTATAATGAAAGCTTTGGTACATGCAAACAATCTTTAAATGAGTTCCTTTCTTACAATTTAGCAGTCTTTCCAGATTAAATACTAAAAATACTGTGCTGAATTATATATGTATTTATGTGTAATGTGCCCTTCTTGCCTCTGTCACTTTCTTTCTTTGCTTTTTAAAAGCAATCCAGCATGATGATGAAACCATTGTAAAAAGACATTAGAGAAATCACAGTTGGAGGCACATGGGAAAATCACCGGCTTCATTTTACCTGACCTTTTTGTCATATTCCCTTTGTGGCTGTACCACCTTTTTTTTTTTTACCTTGTGAGATAGAAGACATAAAGTGAAAATTGCCTCTGCTATCTGAGTTTTGGAAGCCAGACATCTGCTCCTTCCTGTTGAGCATTTTAACTTAAAGGTAAAAAATAATAGACTGTAGGCCTAGTCATCAAAATGAATTAAGTTGGTGAGCAAAACCAATGCATGCTCTTCTGGACCATGGGGTGAGCAAAAGTCAGCACTGCTGTTTTATCTGATCCACATGAGTATTGTATTTTTATCAGAGCTGAGACATTTTCTAGTTCATCTCTTTTTTTCAATTTATTCCCTGTAATTAAAAGGATGCTTCATTTCAAGTTATTACAAAAGCTCTGCTAGAAGAAATAATTGTCCATTTATCTAAAAAACTAAAATACATGTGTGCTGTGCCACGTGTATTACACACATAGCTCTATGTGTACTGTATATTAAGAAATATATGTATATATATATATATATATATATATATATATATAAAATAGAAAAAATGAGGAGCAGCACACTGTGACAACGGGTGCAGATCCAGTCCACGAACCACAACAAAGTCCTGTATTCGATAGGTGCAAAGAAAAGGGACGGCAGCACTCCTTTCAAAAAATCCGTGTAGAGTTTATTAACCCAGTGACAGCAACGTTTCAACCGCACAATGCGGTCTTTGTCAAGCCATACTATGCAATGCTTTCAGTGCAGTTTATAAAGGCGGTGTTACAACAACAATTAATCGTGCAATTAAAATTCATAGTTGATACAATAAAGTGCATGTGCATTATAAAATTTATATTCCTTTCTATAATCAGGTCTCAATACGTGCCAAAGTTACAGCAAAGCAATTATATTCATGTGTCATTACTACGTTTGGTGAAATTACATTTAACATGTGAACCTCAATATAATTGCTAAATTGTTCCCACAGGTGGATCTACACATTGCAGACCCTGAAGCCCAGGGGTCTCAATGTGGATTTCAAAATTGTATGAGATTCTGACAGACCCATCGGTACCACTAATTAATCTTTTTGACTCCGTAGATCATTGGTGTAATGTTTGCATTCAGACTGAGTCTAATTATTTTTTTTATTGTTTCTCCAGACTTGTTATTCAAGCAAGCTATTATGGACATCCTCACTAGATGCGGCGCTGATTCGAGTTCAACGTTCCCACTAATCAATATATGTACATTCATTTGCTGCATTATTATACCACTTCAGTATATTTCATGTTATGACTATGTACCCCTTGATAGCGTGTTTTCAGCCGTGTACCTGCCCGTTTTGAAATATGTCTGCTTTGTGACTCCTGGACCAACTGACGGGGGATGAGGTTCACACTGAATGGTGTTTCTCACATCCCCTGTCAGAAAAGAGGGTACAGTCGGGTTGCGATTTTGGATGCTGTTTTTTCCTGCTCAGATCGGCGGGGGGAACAGTGTCTTTCTTTAGGTGAAGGGGACGAGACGGCGACGCCTCGGCACCGTCACCTAGCAACCGCAAGTATCCGCATGTGGACCAATGGAGTAGTATGTTTGTGATGATGTGTGAGAGAGGCGGTACTGGCGCACTTGTGACATGCGCAGTTGGGAAGACAATGGCTGTCTGCCATGATTGAAGTGGGCATAAGCAGTCAATTGTAGTCACGTGACTCATGCTGGGTGTGACGTCAGCTAATCACTGACGGGGACCTATGCGCTGACCTACGTGAATTTGAACATTGGGGCGCATGCGCCCTTCGCGATGGGGAACGCTGACCTCGCTATGGCGCGGGAGCATATTTGTGAGTTTGTCCTTGCTTTTAATTTTAATTATATGCACTCGTTCACCTGTGGGAACAATTTAGCAATTATATTGAGGTTCACATGTAAAATGTAATTTCACTAAACGTAGTAATGACACATGAATATAATTGCTTTGCTGTAACTTTGGCACGTATTGAGACCTGATTATAGAAAGGAATATGAATTTTATAATGTACATGCACTTTATTGTATCAATTATGAATTTTAATTGCACGATTAATTGTTGTTGTAACACCGCCTTTATAAACTGCACTGAATGCATTGCATAGTATGGCTTGACAAAGACCGCATTGTGCGGTTGAAACGTTGCTGTTACTGGGTTAATAAACTCTACACGGATTTTTTGAAAGGAGTGCTGCCGTCCCTTTTCTTTGCACATATATATATATATATATATATATATATATTTATATAGATATAGATATATAAAATAAGCAAATCGATTCTAAATTTTAATAAAGATTTGTTACAAATTTCACAAAAATTTGTCTGCCAAATGAATCCAAAGTTTTGGTGACATGTCTTAGAACAGGGGTGCACAACCCGCGGCCCGCCAGCCACATGTGGCCCCCTGCCCCAGATTTTGGGGCCCCCGTCCTCCAGGACATGAACACAGCTGATTGTGCGATAAACTGTGTTCTTGCGCGCAACGCCGAACGAGAGAGATTACAGCTCCTGCTCCCGCTCTGTAGCAGGAGCAGGATGTGTCCCCGGCTGTCAGTGACAGCGGGGGAGTGTGGAGAAGGCAGAAGCAGTTGATCAGCGCTTCTGCCTTCTCCTCAGATAGGTGAGCGGCGCTCTTGCAGGGTAGACCTGGCTTGGGGGCAGAGGAGTGCAGAGCTGCAGGGTCAGTAGAAAGCCCCCAAGGCAAGCTGGTTTCCTCTGTAACTGGGGGTCCTTTGGCTGACCCAGTTACAGTGGAAATTGTGCAAAAAAAAGCCCGTTGCCTTTAAAGGTCTTTCAGTGACCTCTTGGGACAAATTATGTGGGAAAAATTTATTAAAAAATAAGCTAAAAATATTTAAAAAATTCAAAACAAAAAAGGGGAAAAATAAATAAAATATGATGTGGCACAAATAGAAAATACAAAAAAAAGAAGAAAAAAAGGAGAAATTGCAAAATAAAATAGTGTTCGCTGTCCCCTAACAGTCTTTTTGTGACCACTTGTGGGACATATTATATAGCAAAAATATATTTAAATAGTAAGTAATAAACCAATAATAAAAAAATAATAGAAAAAAACGATGACGTCCAGCTCCAAGATGTTTAAAAGATGTTTTTCCAATACTTTATGAAGTATTGGAAAAACACCTTTTAAACATCTTGGAGCTGGACGTCTTCGTTTTTTTCTATTTGCTCCTGTGGACCCTGGGATAGTGTCCGTGCCCCGGATGGAATACATGCAGGTGAGAGCTGTGAACTGTTTGACAAAGTAAAAAAATAATAGAAATAAAATATTAATAAAAAACAAATAAAAGTAAAAAATAATGCGGAAAATACATACGGTTATGTGCATGAGGTCTAAAAAGGAAAAAGTTAAAAATTAACAAAGTGTAAGCGTCCCCCAAAGACCTTTTTACCATATTTTCCGCCCAATAAGACGCAGTTTTTTTCCCCCAAAGTGGGGGCAAAATGGCCCTGCGTCTTATGGGGTGAATACTAATGAGCGCTCCCATTATGGAAGCTCTCATTAGTACTGGAGGACCAGGAAGCGGTAAAGCCTGGTCACATAAACCTCTCCAGTCAATAACTGACTTCAGCAGTGACACGCTGTTTTTGGCCACATCACCGCTGAAGCCACTGATTGGCTGGAGACAGGGCCGGTGCAAAGATTTTTGCCACCGTAGGCAAAAGAAAAGTTTGCCGCCCCCCAATGTGACATCACAATGCCCCACTCATATGATCTGCCATATTAACTTACGCCAGTGCTGCAGTGCATGTTTACATTAAAAAGCCTGCAGGGACAGACTATAAAGACCAGAGCCACTTCATTAAGCTGCAGTGGTTCTGGGGACTATAGTGTCCCTTTAATGTGAGGTAAATTAGAGACTAGTGCCACAAATAATATCCTAGATTGCCTACTTACACCCAGATGAGGATGATGATGGGCTCTAGATGCAGTCTGGCTCCAATGGTCTGGTGTAGAACAGGCTCTCTGGAAGCTGTTTGTAACTGTGGTTACAAAAATCAATGTTCTGGGAGAATGGGAAGCAGCCCCATTTTTTTGGGCCCTTTACACAGCTCAAGGTCTGGGCCCCAGGGCCTGACGGTGAGTATGCCCATAAGGCCCACCCATAACTCCATCTACATGTTCCACCCATGAGTTTTTTTTACAGGGGGTGAAGTGTGCATGTAGCATCCTCAAGTCAGGGTAGTATGAGGGACTGACCTGGGGAATGCCAGTGATGGAGAGGCTGGCACGTGGATCCTCTGGGGCACTCTCTGGGTTCTTGAGGGACACAGCCAGGTGTAGTGTGAGGTGCCCTTGGTGTTTGTAGATTAACATGCCTGTGGCTGGGTGTCCCTGATGTCCGTGACGCCCAGTGCCGGTAACAGTGGCACACCAATTTGCTAGGAGGAATAATTGAGGTGCAGGTTTGGATGGTAAACCAGATCTTCACTTTACTGAACAGTAATAAACAGCATACACTCTCTTGACAGTTCCTCAGAAGATGATTGGTTTCAGTAGGCTTTAAGTTACAGTACATTAATGGCAGGCTTATATTTAGTGAGGTGATCACAGAGGGTTAAAGCAGGACTTGCAGTAAAGGCGGCTTGCACACATTTCCTGACTGATCCTGACTAGGAATATATTCTTCTCCAAGGCCCCAATGCCCTATCTCTGGCTTATATCCTTGGGTATATGAAATGAGTACCTCCTCTGGTATTTGTAGTACCTCTTGCTGTCTTGGTTACTGCTCTGCCTTCCCTCAGCTCAACCAGGCTGATGACCAGTGATGTTCCTGCTGGGATCCTTATCCTGTTTGCAGCTTGACTAAGGAGGCAACACTTCTCCACTAGTCCTAGGGTCTGGACTGCTCCTCCCAGGGAATGACTCTTCTTAGGCTGGCCCCTCTCAGGCTATAGGGCCTGGGCTGACTTCAACAGGCTCAGGGCCTGAACGCCTTCACAGGCTCATGGCCTGGACTGGACTGCCT
Source organism: Bufotes viridis (assembly GCA_033119425.1). Classification (NCBI taxonomy): domain Eukaryota; kingdom Metazoa; phylum Chordata; class Amphibia; order Anura; family Bufonidae; genus Bufotes; species Bufotes viridis. Next base: position 56,766,118 of record CM065597.1, on the reverse strand, counting down.
TCAACAGGCTCAAGGCCTGAACTGCCTAACTCCTCCCCTGGGACTGGACCTATATTAACTAGGGCTCCCTAGCTCCCTCTAGTGGATAAAGTTGAGATGACACCCCTAGCAGGCCTGCACAATGGCACATAATAGCAGTAACAGGGTGATAGGATATATAAACAGGCATTTCATTACATAGCATTTACTGAAAATGACATTCACCAATCTCCCCACTAATGAGGGGAACGTACGCACGCTAGTGACCCTTCTGTAGTGTCGGGCATCACAACTCCCGTACACTACACGTAGGGTATGTGTTATGTGTTGCTGTAGAGAATCGAATGTGTGTGCTTATGGAATGTAGTGTATAGGGATACCAGTGTGTGTAGGTGATGCAGTGTGCGTGTGTAGTGGATCGAGTGTGTTTTCCTGTAAGGGATAGAAAGAAGTGTGTGTTTGTGTATAAGGTATGTATTGTGTGTTTCTGAATGTGTGTACGGAATGCGTTGTGTGAATCTGTGTTTGTATGTGTAAGGGCTGCAAGGTGTGTTTCTGTGTATGGTTGCAGTGTGTGTCTGTAAGGGGTGTACTGAGTGTCTGTAAGGGATGCACGGAGTGTGTATAAGAGGGGCACTGAGTGTATGTAAGGAATGCAGTGTGTGTGTGTAAGGGGTGCATTGTGCGTGTGTGTGTAATGGTTGTCAATCTCTCCTACCCTTGTCATTCTCTCTCCCCCCCCCCCTGTCATTCTCTCCCCTCTCCCCCCCCTTGTCATTCTCTCCCCCCTTGTCATTCCCCCCCCCCCTTTTGTCATTATCCCCCCCTTGTCATTCTCTTTCCCCCCTTGTCATTCTCCCCCCCCCCTCTTGTCATTCTATCTCCCCCTTGTTATTCTCTTTCCCCCTCTTGTCATTCTCTTTCCCCCTCGTGTCATTCTCTTTCCCCTCTTGTCATTCTCTTTCTCCCCCTCCCTTGTCATTCTCTTTCTCCCCCTCTTGTCATTCTCTTTCTCTCCCCCTTGTCATTCTCTTTCCACCTCTTGTCATTCTCCCCCCTTGTGATTCTCTTTCCCCTCTTGTCATTATCTTTTACCCCCCTTGTCATTCTTTTCCCCCTCTTGTTATTCTCTTTCCCCCTTGTCATTCTCTCACCCCCTTGTCATTCTCTACCCCCTTTTCATTCTCTTTCCCCCTGTCATTCTCTTTCCCCTCTTGTCATTCTCTCCCCCTTGTCATTCTCTTTCCCCTCTTGTCATTATCTTTCTCCCCCTTGTCATTCTCTTTCCCCTCTTGTGATTCTCTTTTCCCCCTTGTCATTTCTCTCACCCCCTTGTCATTCTCTACCCCCTTGTCATTCTCCCCCCTTGTCATTCTCTTACCCTCTCTTGTCATTCTCTCCCCCTTGTCATTCTCTTGCCCTCTCTTGTCATTTTCTTTCCCCCTCTTGTCATTCTCTTTCCCCCTCTTGTCATTCTCTCACCCCCTGTCATTCCCTACCCCCCTTGTCATTCTCTCCCCCTTGTCAATCTCTTACCCTCTCTTGTCATTCTCTTTCCCCCTTGTTATTCTCCCCCTTGTCATTCTCCCCCCCTCTTGCTATTCTCTTTTCCCCTCTTGTCATTCTCTTTCTCCCCCCCTTCCCTCCCCTACCTTTAGTGTAGCGTGGCCAAGCTCTGTATGGTCCACAGTTACAAGAGCTTTTGTTTCCTGTACCTGGGCCGACTGACAGGAAGTGCACACTGTGTGAGCACTTCCTGTCAGTCCGGCCGGGTACAGGAGACAGATGCTCCCTGTACCGCGGACCATACAGGGCTCGGCCACGCTACAATAAGGGAATGACAGGGGGGACCAGCCCGTCTCCTCTTGCTGCGCTTAGGTGGTGCGCCCTCATGGACGAGCCAGCCTGGGCAGTGCTGCAGCCGCCTGAGGCTCTATATAGAGCACTTGAGTGGTTTTAGCACAAGGATGGCCCCTGCCTGGTCCGCCTATAGGACACGCCAGCCCTGGCTGGAGAGCTGCATGTGACTATGATATGCACTGCCAAGTACGGGAAGCAGGTAAGTATAACTCTTTGGTTTCAGGGGCCATGCTGCAGGAAGTTGTTAAAAGTCAATTTTACTGGGAACAAGTCTTCATAGGAATGTTCATTCATGATAAGTGGCGGTATAAAAGCGCTGCACATCCCTCTGTTTAATCAGGGATGTGCTACTGATAATCAATATAACTAAATGAAGGAGGAATGACTGTGATAGCGATCACTCCTCCACAGTCACTTTAAATTAGCCTGTGTAATAGGCTGATGCAAATGAGCACCAATCAACTTTATTTTATTTTATTTGTGGCCCCTTTATTTGAAATAAAGTGCTGTGACAATGCGGCCCTCAGACCAAAAAAGGTTGTGTACCCCTGTTTTAGAAAGATCACATTAAAATGGGAGGGGTGGGTAGAAGTGGGCTTGCCCTGATTGGCTCAGAGGCTCATCATAGCCTGTCAGCCAATCAGGAGGCTTTCATTGTGATCTGATAGCATGTGAGTTGGCTGTGTCTGCCAAAAAGCAATTACAGACACAAGATATGGCCTCCATTGTCTAAGGGGCCCCCTGCTTCAGTGCTGCTGTTCAGTTGAACGTCCGAGGAAGCTGCACTTTACAATGCAGTGTACGGTCTCCTGCCTCGCGTATAAGAAAAATCATTACCCTAGTGCTGACAGGACCTGTGATAATGTCAGATGCAGGAGGCAGAGCTCAGCAGAGAAGAGGGGATAAGGGACCTGCGATGACCTCACCATCATGTGACCAGAATAGGAGGTTGAGCCCAGCAGTGCAGTAAAGTAATGAAGAAGAAGACCAGCCATGCATGTGAAGAAGTATGGATTCAATGTAAGTGCAAGGGAAATGCTGGGAGTTGTAGTCCTCTCCTCTTATACCTTCTGGTATGTAATATCAGAGCATATTACAAGAGGAGGTACGAGGAGAGGACTACAACTCCCAGCATGTCCAGCTTGTTATGTATTATCAGAGTAAATTACAATAGGAGGTATAAGAAGAGAGGACTACAACTCTCAGCATGTCCAGGCCATTTTTATATAATATCAGGGTACATTACAACACCCTGGAGATGCTGGGAGTTGTATACCTCCTCTTGTAATGTACTCTGATATTACATAAAAACAGCTTGGACATGCTGGGAGTTATAGTCCCATCCTCTTTTACGTTCCCCTGTAATGTGCTCTGATATTAAATAATAATGGCTTAGACATGCTGGGAGTTATAGTCTTCTCCTGTTATACCTCCTGCAGTAATGTGCTCTGAATAAGGGCTGGGACGATGGATAGGGGGGTGTAGTCATCCACCTAGGGCGCCACTTCGCCCCATAAAAGGGGGCGCACTCATGGCCGCCCAACTTCACAAGCCTCAGGCAGCTAGGCCTCAAGCCTATGAGGCATTAGAACAGAGAAAGAAGCCGCATCACTCTTGCAACCTCCTGCTCTTATTTAGCCAATCACTGGTAACAGGTGTCGTCCCAGAAGATTGGAAATTAGCAAACGTTGTGCCAATTCACAAGAAGGGTAGTAGAGAGGAATCGGGCAACTATAGGCCAGTAAGCCTGACATCAATAGTGGGGAAATTAATGGAAACCATACCCAAGGAGAGGATTGTGGAACATCTAAAAACCCATGGGTTGATTGATAAAAAACAGCATGGGTTTACTTCAGGGAGATCATGTCAAACTAATCTTATTGACTTTTTTGATTGGGTGACTAAAATAATAGATGGCGGAGTTGCAGTAGACATCGCTTATCTGGACTTTAGTAAGGCATTTGATACTGTCCCACATAGAAGGCTTATCAATAAACTGCAGTCTTTGAGCTTGAGCTCACATATTGTTGAATGGATTAGGCAGTGGCTGAAGGACAGAAAACAGAGGGTTGTAGTCAATGGAGTATATTCAGACCATGGTATTGTTACCAGTGGGGTACCTCAGGGATCTGTTCTGGGACCCATATTGTTTAATATCTTTATCAGCGAAATTGCAGAAGGCCTCAATGGTAAGGTGTGTCTTTTTGCTGATGACACAAAGATTTGTAACAGGGTTGATGTTCCTGGAGGATACACCAAATGGAAAAGGATTTAGGAAAACTAGAGGAATGGTCAAAAATCTGGCAACTAAAATTTAATGTCGATAAGTGCAAGATAATGCACCTGGGGCGTAAAAACCCAAGAGCAGAATATAAAATCAGTGATACAGTACTAACCTCAGTATCTGAGGAAAGGGATTTAGGGGTCATTATATCAGACGACCTAAAGGTGGGCAGACAATGTCATAGAGCAGCAGATAATGCCAGCAGAATGCTTGGGTGTATAGGGAGAGGCATTAACAGTAGAAAGAGGGAGGTGCTCGTGCCGCTCTACAGAGCACTAGTGAGACCTCATTTGGAGTATTGTGTGCAGTACTGGAGACCATATCTGCAGAAGGATATTGAAACTTTGGAGAGACTTCAGAGAAGAGCTACTAAACTAGTACATGGATTGAAGGACAAACCTTACCAGGAAAGGTTAAAGGACCTTAACATGTATAGCTTGGAAGCAAGAAGAGACAGAGGGGATATGATAGAAACTTTTAAATACATAAAGGGAATCATCACGGTAAAAGAGGAGATAATATTTAAAAGAAGAAAAACTGCTACAAGAGGACATAGTTTTAAATTAGAGGGGCAAAGGTTTAAAAGTAATATCAGGAAGAATTACTTTACTGAGAGAGTAGTGGACGCATGGAATAGCCTTCCTGCAGAAGTAGTAGCTGCAAATACAGTAAAGGAGTTTAAGCATGCATCGCATAGGCATAAGGCCATCCTTCATATAAGATAGGGCCTGGGGCTATTCATAGTATTCAGTATATTGGGCAGACTAGATGGGCCAAATGGTTCTTATCTGCCGACACATTCTATGTTTCTATGTTTCTATGTTTCTATGCTCTGGGTCTCGCATGATGATGTCATCAAGTGAGACCCAGAGCAGGAGTGGTGATGTCATTGGGAACGCACATATCAGGATGCAGCAACACAATCTAGAGATAAAACTGTGGTCTTCATCGCAGGGAATGGGAGGGAGACTTTTTTGTTTATATATATACTAAATGTCCACACTGCTGGGGGCACCAGGGATGGGGGAAAAGAGATCATTATATATACTTGGCACTATGGGGGAACATTATATATATATATATATATATATATATATATATATATATATTGGCACTATGGGTGGAGTATCATGTATCATATATTAGAACTACTGGGAGGCACTACAGGGGGACATTAGAGCCACTGGGAGCATTATGGTTATATTATTACTACTAGGGTACTGTAGGGGTGTTATTATTTGAAGCAATAAGAAGGGCATTGCTACTAATGGGGGGTATCTTGGGGAGTATTATCACCATTGGGGGCACCATTACTAATGAGGGCAATGGGGGCTGGGGGAAGAGAGATCATTATATATACTTGGCACTACGGGGGAACAATATATATATATATATATATTGGCACTATGGGTGGAGTATCATATATTAGAACTACTGGGGGCACTACAGGGGGACATTAGAGCCACTGGGAGCATTATGGTTATATTTTTACTACTAGGGTACTGTAGGGGTTTTATTATTTGAAGCAATAAGAAGGGCATTGCTACTAATGGGGGCTATCTTGGGGAGTATTATCACTATTGGGGGCACCATTACTAATGAGGGCAGTCTGGGTGTATTGGATAGTATAGTGTTTGTGGATATGGGGGGGAGCACAACAGGCACAGTATTGGGGGTAGCTTCAAGAGGTTCTCCGGGTTTTTTCATATTGACGATCAGCTGTTTAAGGCGATGGCGCGCTCTGTGCGCGCATGACGTCTGCCTCCTCTCTTCCTGCTCTGTTGCTGTATGTCTATGGGACAGCAGCAGTGAACAGCAAGTGCCGGCTCCTCAAGCAGCTGATCGGCGGGGTGTCAGATGTCGGACTGTGTTTTTAGCACATTATTACAAAATCCTGCAACAACCTACGTTTTAAAGTTTATAATCTTATTGCTAGAACCTCCAGCATTAAAAACATACATTCTGCTGCAAACGCTGAGCAATTGAAAAAAAAAAAAAAAAACGTACACACATACCTTTACTTCAAAAACTGCGTTAGTATACCCATTTTGGTGAATATGTTGTATGACTTTAAGAAACACTTGAAATTTTTCTGGAATTTAATAATATGTGTACCAAACCTGTGACTTTACATAATAAAATGTCTGGTAAATGGAAGAGTGGAAAATGAAAGACTCAGGGCTCATCATCTGAGAGTCAGAAGGTGGTAGGCTGTAGTGGAGCAAACAGCAGTAGCAGCATCAGCCGCCCATCCATCCATCCATCCATCCAGTAGTAGAAGAAAAGTACAGTTTAGTTCACTTTTCTATACTATAGGCCACCACAAAAAAAAAAAAAAATGTATACAGCATATTATACATTTTTATGTTTATGATTGATGTATTCCACGTTAATTAAAAAAAGTAGGTGATTCATGACACACAAAAATTTAAGTGAATGTGAAGAGACACTACAAAGGACAACAAAAGGAGATGGAATATGTCAGTATGTTGTCTATTTGTGCCTGTGTTGGCTTCCTCTGGACACAATTTTTTTATGTTAATTGTCCTCCTATGAAATTGACCAAGTGTGTGTATATCAGATACTGTATGGAAATTAGATTGTGAACTCCATTTTTATTTTTATTTTTTACTCTCTGTACACCAATGTAGAACATGTTGCCTGTATGAGCTAAAGCAAAGTGGACCTCATAGACCCAAAGTCGCTTCGTTCAAAACTTTGTTTCAATGCTCTATGTCTGACATGCTGTCTTTTTTTTAATAAGTTATTTGCCTTTTTTTTCTATAATGGCGTGACATTTTGAGAAATACACTGGACACAATTCAATTCAATTCAAACTGTTTTAGACAATGTTCCTGTGTGTATGAGATACATTTACCAACCTTCCCTCATTGTATGTTAGACAATAGACCTGCTCTGTACATTATTTGGTCAGAACAGTTGTCTGTTTTATTCTCGACTTTATACTAGGGCATGGAATATGTGCAATGTACGTCACATCAGTCTTTGAATTGTAAAACTGGGAATTGCAAGTAAAATGCACTTTGATCATAGTATCAAGACATGGAATTCAATGATCATTTTTAATTTTTACATTTGGACTTAGTTTTTATACTCAATTTTAAAGCACACCACCTACGCTTGTTATACCTTCAAGTATACTGAAATCACTGTTGTAGAACAATAGTACATTCTGGCCAAAATGCAGAATCTCAGGTTTAGAAATTGAAATTTAATAATAAGCTCAGCAGTGAAATGATACAGTACAAACTATGGAACTTATTAATTAAGACCAGCGTTTTCCACGCCAGTCTTAAATCTCTCTGTGCTGCTGGAGGAAGTGCCAAAGTTATGTGGAGGTGCAGGCCTCTACATAACTTTGATACTTCCTCCAGCAAGTGCTTGTTGGGAACAAAAGTCCAAAAATTATGCCTAATAATAACCTCATAAGAAGCAGTGGCTTGTTCTGCACAAACATCCAGAAATTATATATTAAAAGGGACAGAATGTCTGCGCTTATTTATACACACCCAAGTGTTGTCAGAAGAAACAATGGCATGTTTTGAATGAGCCTGAAAAATGTTCCCTTTTATTTGGGAGCAGAAGCAGTAAAGTGTGGATGTGGAAACAATAGGGTAGTCATGGTATGTGGTTGCAATAATAGCAGCAGCAGGCAAACAGGTAGATTGCTGTCACTCCTTGGGTATTGCTGCAGTAAACATGTATTTATGCAGCTTAATTAAATTGAACCCACCCCAACAAAAAAAAATTATATTGCAACTGTCTGGAAACTGAATATACATAAATGGATGAATGAGGTTTGATGCTTAATTTCACCTTAATACACACTGGTAAATTGTTGCCACACCATGGGTATTTCTCCATTAATCACATATATATGTTTAATTAAATTGAACCCCCCCCCCCAAAAAAAAAAAAATGGGGGGAACACACACAATTCTTCTTTGGAATCCTAACCTTTCCCTTCACTTTCCATGGCTATAAGCTTGATTGATTACTGATTGTCCCTGATTGATTTCTGACTCTCCCTTACTCCCTAAGATCATTTTCCTGGCAGGCACTGTAACACCCAACCACCCTCATTCACAGTCCAGCACAGAATAGTGTTCTACTCATTCTGGTAGAGCACCTACCTGCCTGCTGCAACACTGATTGTCTCATCCAGGTGGTCTGACAGCCTCAGAGCGAGTTAGGGCAAGCTCCCCCCACACTTTCTCTCAGGGTCATGTAAGAACCCTTCTTTCTCCCAAATGCTTTTTTTCTGTTGACATGTGCACTAAAATGGCGCCATTCATAGTTTAAGTAGATTTGTCCGAAACAAGCCTGAAAATATTCTGGTTCGTCTGTTGTCTAAAAAATAAAAAAACATATTTTGCTGGAACAAAGGCACATCTGGAAATAAGGTACTAAATGCTATTAGGCTATGGCTTTACTTTAATAGCGATTATCCTGATGACAGATTTCCTTTAACCAGTCCCCGACCGCCGTACGCAGGATTGCGTCCTGCGGGCGGCCGGGATCTTCTGTTTGGACGCATCGGGGCGTCCTCTCGCGATGCGCGAGATTTCGGGCACAAGCGCCCGCGCATGCGCAGATCGCGCATAGCAGTGGATTTAAAAGAACTTGGTCATCAGCCTGCCAGCCAATCGGCATCGCTGGCGGGCTGATGACATTCAAAAAAACGAATCAGGAGCCATTTAACCCATCATATTAGTAAATATGATGGATTAAATGGCTTCTGTGCTCTCTCCTGGGTCCTTTTCGCCGGTTGGACCCAGGAGAGAGCACACCTCTACAGTGAGTACACCAAGCACCATACATAGCCCCCTGATCAGCCCCCCATCACCCAAATTAACCCCTTGATCACCCCTTCAGCACCTGTCAATCATCCAGTGAAAGGGAAAAAGTGATCAGTGTAAACTGTCACTTTTTTTTTTCACTAAGATTGACTGTTAGGTTTAGCTTAGTTTAGTCCCCTTTGGTAGGTAGTTAGCGTTAGCGCCAAGCCCACCGCACCGCAGTCACTGGTTCGCTGATTAGCGTAGCGCTAATCAGCGCTTGTACTTTTATAGTATCTGTAAGTGATCAGAACTGATCACGGTCAGATATATAATAGTACTAGTGTCACTTTAGTTCGCCCTCCACCCCAAACGCAGTGTTTGCCCGATCAGACCCGATCGGTCGCCCACACCTGCGCTCACCCACGCCCACCCCGCCGCAGTGACAAAAAATTTTTTTTTGTAATCACTGCACAATCCTTTCACAAGCGCTGCGGCGATAAAAATCAGTTTTGATATTTTTTATCAATCGCAGCGGCTTCTGTACTTCGCTACCCTCTCAATTGTAAGACAGGCTTGCTTTTTTCTTGGGTAGTCTCAGGGAATACCCCCTAAATTTAGACGGCCAAATGTCAAACAAGGGGTATTCCTCTGAAGAGGCCTACAGGATTCTGACCCAGTCGGATGAGGAATGGGAACCCTCATCTGACGAATCTAGCGGGTCAGAATACCAACCTGTAGAAAGCAGTGGCTCTCTGACCCAAAGTTCTGACGAGGAGGTGGAGGTCCCTGATAGAAGCAGGCGCACCCGGCCCCGTGTTGCTAGACCGCAGGCTGCGCAGGATCCGCCTCAAGGGCAGCAGAGTGGGCTGGCGCTGCCGGATTACGTGGTGAGGCATACACCAGCAGCGCAGCCCGTCCTGGACCTTCTACCAGCACTGCCGCATAACATGGTGAAGTGGCGAGCACCAGAAGGGCAGTAGAAGCTGGTACGGTGGCACGTGCAATAGTTTCCCTGCCGCAGCCACCGCAAAGACAACAGGCCCGTAGAGCCCCTAGAGTCCCTGAGGTGCTGGCAAACCCTGATTGGCAGCCCCCATCTTCAGCCGCACCAGTAGTTCCCCTTTCACCGCCCAGTCAGGAGTTCGGGTGGAAACAGCTCAAATAGGATCGGCGCTGGGGTTTTTTGAGCTGTTTTTCACTGCGGAGCTCTCTGACTTAGTCGTGGCAGAAACAAACAGATATGCCACTCAATTTATCGCCGACAACCCGGGAAGCTCTTATGCCCAGCCTTTCCGGTGGAAACCAGTCCAAGTTTCCGAACTTAGAACTTTTCTGGGCCTTCTCCTCAGCATGGGCATAACCAAAAACATGAATTGCGGTCATATTGGTCCACGAACCCAATTCATCACATGCCCATGTACTCTGCTGCCATGTCCAGGACACGCTTTGAGACCATCCTGCGCTTCCTGCACTTTAGTGACAACACCACCTCCCGTCCCAGAGGCCACCCAGCTTTTGACCGGCTCCATAAAATTCGGCCCTCATAGACCATTTCAACCAGAAATTTGCAGATTTGTACACCCCTGCTCAAAACATCTGCGTAGACGAGTCCCTTGTACATTTTACCGGGCGCCTTGGCTTCAAGCAGTACATCCCGAGCAAGCGCGCCCGGTATGGGGTCAAATTGTATAAGCTCTGTGAAAGGGCCACAGGCTATACGCACAAATTTCGGATCTATGAGGGAAAAGATCAGACCCTGGAGCCGGTCGGTTGCCCTGACTACCTGGGGAGCAGTGGGAAGATAGTCTGGGACTTGGTGTCACCCTTATTCGGCAAGGGGTACCATCTTTACGTGGACAACTTTTACACAAGTGTGGCCCTCTTCAAGCATTTGTTCCTAGAACAGATTGGCTGCTGCGGCACCGCGCGACCTAGTCGCCGGGCTACCCCCAACGGCTTCTTACCACCCGACTCTGCAAGGGGGCAGAGGGCTGCACTGTGTAACGACGAACTGCTCGCGGTGAAATGGAGAGACAAGCGTGACGCTTACATGCTCTCCTCCATTCACGCAGACACGACAGTACAAATTCAACGGGCAACCAGTGTCGTTGAAAAGCCCCTCTCAGTCCACGACTATAACCTCCACATGGGAGGGGTGGACTTCAACGACCAGATGTTGGCCCCTTATTTGGTTTCCCGAAAGACCAGACGCTGGTATAAAAAAGTGTCTGTTTATCTGATTCAATTGGCTCTATATAATAGTTACGTTCTCTACAGTAAGGCTGGGAGAACTGGATCTTTCCTAAAATTCCAGGAAGAGATCGCCGAGAACCTCCTGTATCCAGGAGGTTCCGTGGCCCCATCCACCAGTGTAGTTAGCCGTCTACACGAGCGGCACTTCCCTAGCGTTGTGCCGGGTACCTCAAACCAACCGCCACCCCGAAAAAAATGTCGTGTCTGTAGCAGGAGGGAATAAGGCGTGACACCCGCTATTTCTGTCCTGACTGTCCTGACCACCCTGCCCTATGCCTTGGAGAGTGTTTCCGAAAGTACCACACTCAGGTACACTTAGGGACCTAGGGACAGCACTACACAGGTAGTTTTTTTTTCCACTGAGGCTCTAGGGTCTCTCAGGACACTAGGTTTTGAGAGACCCTAACACATAGGGACGGTGCTGGTGTGCTACAGCAGAAGTGTGAAACGGTAGAAACCTCTCCTTTCACTTGGGATAACGCGTATAATGTACTTCGCACCATCTCTGTGTGATTTACACTTTACACATTGTCCCATGGGAAAGGAGAGGTTTCTGCTAGGAAAATAAAGAGTGAAATGGTAAAAAAATAAAAATTAAACAGGTAGCAAGAAAAAAATCTTGAGTTAGTTCAGGTTTTTATGTTCATGTTTTATAAAAGTTTTAAAATGTTCTGGTTTTATAAAGTTTGCAACGTTCAAGTCATGTGCCTGCTGCCTGTTTTTTTCTTCTTTTTTTTTTTTTTTTCCCCATAACCACCCTTTATTTTCCAGGTATACCAACAGACCAACGGACCAACCGACGAAAACGCCGCAGCACTGATGTGAATTCTGAGAGAAGCACTGCGCTGCTGTCAGAAGACACGTGAAGTCAGTGTATGCGGCGCTGCAAGACGAGATTTCTCCTCTGCAGGACAGGTACGCTTGCCCTGGCATGTGAGCTGAGGAGAGGTGTTGGAGTTCATATGCTTTGGCAAACACTTTGTATCAAAAATCTGGCAAAGATATCTTCCTCCACACCGATGGATTGATCGATGTGAATGGAGAAATCACGCTTGCCAGGACATAGGAGCTGAGTGGGTATGGATGTTTGGGCGGAGCTCCTATGTCCTGGCAATCGCCAGGCCCCTCTTTTTTTCTTGCATATTTTTTGGCAGAGATTTTTTCATCCACATCGATCGATGCGAATGAGGAAATCTGTGCCGCTCATTTTTTTCTTTCAGCCCAGAGGCTGAACGGAAAAATCTCATTACCTGTATGCTCCATATAAGGAGAATAGCAGAAACTCCTAATGCTGGCCATACGTGTAATGATTGCGGAGACCCTCAAATGCCAGAGCAGTACAAAAACCTCACATGTGACCCCATTTCGAAAGAAGACGCCCAAGGTATTCGCTGAGGGGCATATTGAGTCCATGAAAGATTGAACTTTTGTCACAAGTTAGCGGAAAGGGAGACTTTGTGAAAAAAACAAAAATCAAATTCCGCTAACTTGGGCAAAAAAATCTTCTATGAACTCACCATACCCTCACAGAATACCTTGGGGTGTCTTCTTTCCAAAATGGGGTCACATGTGGGGTATTTATACTGCCCTGGCATTTTAGGGGCCCTGAAGCGTGAGAAGAAAAATGCGTAAAAATGCCATCCTAAAAGGTACTCATTGATTTAGGGCCGAATTGCGCAACTTGGCTGCAAAAAGTGTCACACATGTGGTATCTCTGTACTCAGGAGAAGTAGGGCAATGTGTTTTGGGGTGTACTTTACATATACTCATACTGGGTGTGAAAATATCTCTGTAAATGACAACTTTTTAAAAAAAATTATACAAAGTTGTCATTTACAGAGATATTTTTCACACCCAGTAGGGGTATAGGTAAAAATACGCCCCAAAACACATTGCCCTATTTCTCCCGAATACGCCGATACCCCATGTGTGCCACTTTTTGCAGCCAAGATGCGCAAAGGGGCCCTAAATCCAATGAGTACCTTATAGGATTTCACAGGACATTTTTACGCATTTGGATTCCAAACTGCTTCTGACGTTTAGGGGCCCCTAAAATGCCAGGGCAGTAAAAATACCACACAAGTGACCCCATATTATAAAGAAGACACCCCAAGGTATTCCGTGAGGGGTATGGTGAGTTCATGTAAAATTTTATTTTTGGCACAAGTTAGTGGAATATGAGACTTTGTAAAAAAAAAATAAAAAAATATCCATTTCCGCTAACTTGTGCCAAAAATAAAACTTCCATGAACTCACTATGCCCATCAGCAAATACCTTGGGTGTCTACTTTCCGAAATGGGGTCACTTGTGTGGTATTTTACTGCCCTGAGATTTAGGCCTTCTAAACGTCAGAAGCAGTTTGAATCCAAATGCGCAAAATGTCCTGTGAAATCCTAAAGGTACTCATTGATTTAGGCCCTTTGTGCATTTGGCTGCAAAGTGGCACACATGGGGTATCGCTGCAGGAGAAGTAGGGCAAGTGTTTTGGGGTGTATTTTTACATATACCCATGCTGGGTGAGAGAATATCTCTGTAAATGACAACTTTTTAAAAATTTTATACAAAGTTGTCATTTACAGAGATATTTTTCACACCCAGTAGGGGTATATGTAAAAAGACACCCCAAAACTCATTGCCCTACTTCTCCTGAGTACGGCGATACCCCATGTGTGCCACTTTTTGCAGCCAAGATGCGCAAAGGGGCCCTAAATCCAATGAGTACCTTTAGGATTTCACAGGACATTTTTGACGCATTTGGATTCCAAACTGCTTCTGACGCTTAGGGGCCCTCAAATGCCAGGGCAGTATAAATACCCCACAAGTGACCCCATTTCGGAAAGAAGACACCCCAAGGTATTCCGTGAGGGGTATGGTGAGTTCATGTAAAATTTTATTTTTGGCACAAGTTAGTGGAATATGAGACTTTGTAAAAAAAAAATAAAATAAAAAAATCAATTTCCGCAAACTTGTGCCAAAAATAAAAACTTCCATGAACTCACTATGCCGATCAGCGAATACCTTGGGTGTCTACTTTCCGAAATGGGGTCACTTGTGTGGTATTTTTACTGCCCTGGCATTTTAGGGGCCCCTAAACGTCAAAGCAGTTTGGAATCCAAATGCGTAAATGCTCTGTAAAATCTCAATGTACTCATTGGATTTAGGGTCATTTGCGCATCTTGGATGCAAAGTGGCACACATGAGTATCGCCGTACTCAGGAGAAGTAGGGCATATGCTTGGGGTGTATTTTCACATATACCTATGCAGGGTGTGAGAATATCTCTGTAAATGACAACTTTTTAAAAAATTTATACAAAGTTGTCATTTACAGAGATATTTTTCACACCCAGTAGGGGTAAATGTAAAAATACACCCCAAAACACATTGCTCTACTTCTCCTGAGTACGGCGATACCCCATGTGTGCCACTTTTTGCATCCAAGATGCGCAAATGGGCCCTAAATCCAATGAGTACCTTTAGGATTTTACAGGGCATTTTTACGCATTTGGATTCTCACGCTTAGGGGCCCCTAAAATGCCAGGGCAGTATAAATACCCCACAAGTGACCCCATTTCGGAAAGAAGACACACCAAGGTATTCTGTGAGGGGTATGGTGAGTTCATGTAAAATTGTATTTTTGGCACAAGTTAGTAGAATATGAGACTTTGTAAAAAAAAAAAAAAATCCATTTCCGCTAACTTGTGACAAAAATAAAAACTTCCATGAACTCACTATGCCCCTCAGTGAATACCTTAGGGTGTCTACTTTCGGAAATGGGGTCATTTATGGGGTATTTCTACTGTCTGGGCATTGTAGTACGTCAGGAAACAGGACAGGTGCTCAGAAAGTCAAAGTGCGGAAATTCACTTTTTTGCACCATAGTTTGTAAACGCTATAACTTTTACCCAAACCAATAAATATACACTTATTGCATTTTTTTTGTATCAAAGACATGTAGAACAATAAATTTAGAGAAAAATTTTTAGAGAAATGTAGTTTTATTTGACAAATTTTCCAACATAAAGTGAAAATATCATTTTTTTGCAAAAATGTCGGTAATTTTTGATTAATAGCAAAAAAAGTAAAAATGTCAGCAGCAATGAAATAGCACCAAATGAAAGCTCTATTAGTGAGAAGAAAAGGAGGTAAAATTCATTTGGGTGGTAAGTTGTATGACGGAGCAATAAACGGTGAAAGTAGCGTAGTGCAGAATTGTAAAAAGTGGCCTGGTCTTTAAGGGTGTTTAAGCTAGGGGGGCTGAAGTGGTTAAAGCTGACCACAGCAGTGAAGAAAAATGGCTGGGTTGTTATGGAAACCTGGTGTAAAACTGTGTGTATGTGGAGACTAAGGGCCTGTGAGCTTCTATTGGCTGAAAAGGGTCATTTGACCTGGCTTCTATTGGCTAATGCATTTTTTTGGGGGAAAATCTCAGGAACGGTACGTGCTAGAGAGCTGCGACCCAGTCTAAAACCTTCCCGGACACCTGATCTACCTGTGTGCCAAATTTTGTGATTGTAAATGTGATGGTGCGGATTCCTTTAGGGGACTTACATACACACATACATATATGCAGCTTTATATATTAAATTGCAGCATTTGTACCATTCTCTGGGTCTGGCATTTTTCCCCTCATTTTCTGGCATTTTCTTGCACAGACATCCACTTTTTTGCCATGCTTAAGAAAATACAAGTGCCAGTGTATATTGTGTATTATAAGGCTGTTTTTGTATGGAGCTTGCACCAATATATTTTCCTCATACTAGAGAATACCTGCCAATACAAGACAGTACATGCTTTAATAAAAAGAAATACAAGGCATACAAAAATACTGTGGAAAAATGTCATGCAATAAAAAACACTGCATGGGCAAAAAGGAGCAAAAAATACTACAGAATTGATCAATGTATTTTGATGGGGGGGACTGGCCCCAAAAAAGGAAAAACACAAATTTTCTGTGGCATTTATTTTTGCCTGCTGAAAAAGAACACTATAGAATCTACTTTTTTAAAAGCATTTTTTTGTCTAAACAATTATGTGAATAATATTTTATGTTAATTTTATTCTTATAGAGGCAATGTCAAATCACCAGAAAAACAATTCCCTGGCGGTTTTTTTTCCCCTTGGAATTTTTTACCATTTTTCTTCTCTATACAGATGCAAGCAAAACCTTTTGTCAATAAACATTGGTGCAAAAAAATGATGAGCTTTGTTGTGTTTTCTACATGTCAAATAAAAATGCCACCCAAATAATTTAATGTGGAAGAATCCTAAGGAAGATTTATACAGTTTTTTAATGGCATTTTGTGCACTTTTACGGTTTTAGTGGCATTTTTTTAAATGTAAAAATGCCAGATCCAGATGTTAGTTAAAGATCTGTGGGAAATATAAAACATGGCACACATGAGCATTTTTTTTTTTTGGTACTTGCGTTTTTGGGTCCCAGTCATTTTTTTTATGCTCTATAATGAAGCTTTGACATTTTATAGTGTTTTGACATCTCTATAAGGGAAAAAATGTCAGAAAAAAAGTGGTTCATGCCGTTTAGTAAAAAAAAAACCTTAAGAAAAGCCATGCACCATGGAAAAAATTGTGAGCAGTTTTAAAAGCATTTTTTTTACTGAAAAAAAAAAAATACAAACCAAAAATGATACCCCTTTGTATATTAGTTTCCCTTGGACCATTGGCAATAAGTCTCAATACCATGTAGTACTTCCAAAAAGTCTCCATACAGTACTGGTCTCTTTATGGAGATTCAGCACCCTGCCTAAGCTGCTTCCAAGGAATTGCCCTAAGACAGCCAGAATCCAAGCACCCCAAAACAGCTGTCTATACTGGGATATCTGACCTGGTTATATTCCCTTATCAAATCCATTCCTTAAGGCTTTTTGGAAAGTCAAATCTTTACTCATAAATAGCCACTTCTAATAGGTGTTTCTGGTGAAATGGTTCTCCTTCTTGGGAGATACATCTTTGCATATTTGGAACATTGGCAATAAATCTCCATACAGGACTGGTTTCTTTAAGAAGATTCAGCATCCTGATAAAGCTACTTACAAGGCATTTCACTGGAGCATTGCTAATAAGCCTCCATACAAGACTGGTCTCTTTAAGGATATTCAGCATCTTGCTTAAGCTGCTTCCAAGGCATCACACTTAGGCCCCATGCACACGACTGTTGTTTGTTTCCGCGTCCGTTCCGTTTTTTTTTCACGGATAGGATGCTTCCCCATTCATTTCAATGGGTCTGTCAAAAAATGCGGATGGTCAACCGTTTTTGTTCCGCATCCGTGATCCGTGTTTTCATTCCGTCAAAAAAATAGTGCATGTCCTATTTTTTTTTTTTTTTTTCACGTTTGCGGACAAGGATAGGCATTTTTACAATGGATCTGCCATAAAGATCGGATCCGTCAAAAAAAAACGGTCCGTCATTTCTTTTTTTTTTTTTTTTTTTTTTTTTTTTAGTTAGTATGATGTCATAACTCTCTGTGTCACTTACATTCCTTGTTGACTTTGTTCACCATTTATATTTGCCTGCCACTCTTAACGAGTGTCGACTAGGGGATACTTGGTTGGCAGCGCCTGAGCAGGCGCCCAAGTGCCCCGTAGCTACCTCTCTATAGCATTGTTTTACTCGTTACCCTCTTTATGTTTTCTTTCCGGTTCCTAACTGGGACACACTGAGTAGCTTACGTAGTGCTGCTCACTCCCCATGTATGTTGCAATTGCGGTTCTACATGCGTCATTTACCTATTTGACTACCTAAGGCATCCAATAATATGTATTAATGTGTTCACTCGCGGCTGCGCCCGCAACTATGCCTTTGTACTTCTTTTTTTTTGATTGAAAAAATGTTAATAAAAAGACGCAACGCAAAATTTCAAGGAGGAGCGGATGCGGAGGCAGGCAACGGTCGTGTGCATGTAGCCTTAGCCTGCTAGAATCCTACTGCATACTGATGAGAAGCAAGCACTCTGAAATAGCTCTTTATAGAGAGATATCTGGCCTGGTTATATTGCCCTGTCAAATTCCAAGGCTTGTTGGAAATTTGGGTTTCGACTCATAGGGAGCCACTTCCAATAGGGGGCATTGGCAAGATGGTACTCTTTCTAGAGAGATAAATCATTGCCTGTTTTTTTTTTTAAAAAAAGCTAAATTCTTCACAGTCATAACACTACATAAATCATATATTAATGAAATGAAGGGGGAAATGGTACCAATTACCAAAAACAAAAACTTTGCAGAAAATAGTAACTGTTACCATAAAAAAGCCAGAAAACAGAAATTTTGTTTTTATGCTGTAACTTTTACAAAGAAGAATATTTTACAGGTCTCAGTGAGATTTGAACTTCACACCTAGAGATGAGCGAAGTTTTAAAAAATTCAATTAGGAGGCTTGGCAAATAAAAAAAAAAAACACATTTGATTCCATTCAAATTAATTCATGATGAAGCACGTTAAAAATCAGCTATTTCCCAGCTGCAAGGAGCTTGTATATCTGTGTACATAAGTGAACATAGCAGAAACATGCATAGCTAGTCCGCTGTGGTAGTGAAACAGTTATTGTGTGTCAGTATGACTGGTAGTTGACATGTATCACTCTTAGAATCAGTCCACTCTTCATTTTTTTGTCAGTTACGGGTCAAAAACTGAGCAAACAACTGAAGTTTGAGCTCAGCCTTACAGGTCAAAGTTAGCATCAAGTATAAAGGACTTATCCATGCAGTGGCCCAAGATTCTACTATAGATTGAAAGAACTCTCTCTTTTTATACCATCTGCTGATTCCACATATATTGTTACAGAGCCAGTTTTGTAGAGGGCCCAAGACATGAATGGAGAGGGTGTCAGCAGTAAGTTTGCGTTGACGTCAGACGTCCCTTCTTCTGATCCATTAGAACAGGCATCCTCAAACTGCGGCCCTCCAGCTGTTACAAAACTACAACTCCCAGCATGCCCGAACAGCATACAGGTATAAGCCTTCAGCAGGGCATTGTGGGAGTTGTAGTTTTACAACAGCTGGAGGGCCACAGTTTGAGGATGCCTGCATTAGAAGAACAATCTCTAAAGAATGGATTCTGTCTTTTGAGCATCCGCTTTCACACGGTCAATCTTTAGTCAGTAATTGATCAGTATTGCTAATGCCAAAAAAAACTGTGTATCCAAAACAGTGATGACACATGATTGGAATATTTGTATGTCTTCTGTGCTTCGTACAATTCCTGCTTTTGGCTTCCAAATCATGATGAAATCCTGATGCAAAATACTGACTATAGATGAGCGAACTTCTCAAAAATTCGATTCGGCTGGTTTGCCGAAAAAAATTTGCTTCGATCAGAATACATTTGCGGCAAATTGCATACAAAAACCTCTATTTCCGGGCTACAGAGAGCCTTTATAGGGGTGTAGAACACTTTGCCTTGCAGTAACACGCATAGGGAGTGTGCTGGGGTAGTGAAATAATACTGTCAGTGAGGATGACATGCAGATGACAGGCGTCGCTATTATAATCACTGTACACTTCCCTTATTTGGGCAGTAATGGGGCTAAAACTGACCAAATAACTCAAGTATTAACTTGGTCTTACAGGTCTGGAGGTGGCCGCAGCATGAGTAGGCCACAGAGGGGCAAGGTGACATAGTGTGGACAAAAGACTGTAGGCACAGATTGTTGAGAAAGATGCAGATGGAAAGTTATCTGTAGAGCTGTAAGGCGGTAACCTGCAGATTAATGCAGCCCTCAAAAGCAAGTTGGGTTTATCGGTTTCAAAACCTAAATTAGAATTGTGTGGCAGGTGATTAGTCCAAGACCTTCAAGCAGCAGCATTAGCATGATAACACAGATTGGCAAAGTGACATAGTGTGTAGATGGCTGCAACAGCAGCATGATAACACAGATTGGCAAGGTGACATAGTGTGGAGATGGCAGCATGAGTAGGCCACAAATTGGCAAGGTGACATAGTGTGGATATGGCAGCAACAGCAGCAGCATAATAACACAGATTGGCAAGGTGACAGTGTGGAGATGGCAGCATGAGTAGGACACAAAGTGGCAAGGAGACATAGTGTGGAGGTGGGTGAGAATACTAGTACTTGCTGAAGATGGTGGGTGAAAGAAGGAGCACTTGGCATCAAATGTTTTTAATCCATCTGCTATTTCGGTGGGTGTCGGCGGCCATTTTTGCAAGTGCAGTGCCCTTGCAACTGCATGTGAACTACATGTGTGCCAGGGACATTACTTTAATTCTGTTTTGGTAGTACAGTGGAGGACAAATTCCCTTTTTTGGCCGTTCAAGTACAGTGCATACCTGGCAGTGAAAATTATTCAATTACATTAGTCATTTTTTTGACCTAAAGCGATTTTTTATCTGTCTGCAACAGACACTGCATATCTCACAGACCAATAAAACAGCTAAATACTGCAGTTACCTTGCTGATATAAAAAAAGCACACATTTTTGCAAGATAGTAAATTTACGGGCTATGCTGCATTTCTGACAGTCCAATACAACCGTAACATACTGCAGTTACATTGCTGCTATAAAAAAAAAAAAACACACATTTTGTGCTAGATAGGTGGCAGGGACGATAGGACGATTTTTGCCATATACAAAACCCTGCTCTACTTAGGAGATAGGGAGGTAAATTTGTAAAAAATCATCTGTTACATTATTGGGTGACATTATCTCAGTTGTGCAACATACAAACCCCTGCTCTGCATAGGTGACCGGGTGGTAAATTTCTAAAAATCATCTGTTACATTGGTGGGTGATATTTTGCCAGTTTTGCCATATACAAACCCCTGCTCTGCATAGGTGACAGGGAGGTAAATTTCTAAAAATCCTTTGTTACATTGGTGGGTGACATTTTGCCAGTTTTGCTGTATACAAACCGCTGCTCTGCATAGGTGACAGGGCAGTAAATTTCTAAAAATCATCTGTTACATTGGTGGGTGACATTTTGCCAGTTTTGCCGTTTACAAACCCCTGCTCTACACAGGTGACAGGGAGGTAAATTTCTAAAAATCATCTGTTAAATTGGAGGGGACATTTTGCCAGTTTTGCCGTATACAAACCCCTGCTCTCCATAGGTGATAGGGAGGTACATTTCTAAAAATAATCTGTTACATCGGTGGGTGACATTTTGCCAGTTTTGGTGTGTACAAACCCCTGCTCTGCATAGGTGACAGGGAGATAAATTTCTAAAAATCATCTGTTACATTGGTAGGTGACATTTTGCCAGTTTTTCCATTTACAAACCCCTACTCTGCATAGGTGACAGGGAGGTAAATGTTTAAAAATCATCTGTTACATCAGTGGGTGACATTTTGCCAGTTTTGCGATTTACAAACCCCTGCTCTACACAGAAAAATCACCAAAGGTTATAGCCAATACTGGGCCACCATGAGCCCAAGTATCACAACTGTATAACACAACGCCTATGGTACATAAATCAAAACAACCTAAATAGAAGATACCAGACCGCGTTTCATTGCAAAACACATTTTTATTACCATATTAAAAAGTGCATATAGCACATACAATTAAAATACATAAGGGGGGTGCATAGATGGGCGGCATCCAAGAGGATCCTCTTGGATGCCGCCCATCTATGCACCCCCCTTATGTATTTTAATTGTATGTGCTATATGCACTTTTTAATATGGTAATAAAAATGTGTTTTGCAATGAAACGCGGTCTGGTATCTTCTATTTAGGTTGCCCTGCTCTACACAGGTGACAGGGAGGTAAATTTCTAAAAATCATCTGATACATTGGTGGGTTACAGTTTGCCAGTTTTTCCATTTACAAACCCCTGCTCTGCATAGATGACAGGGAGGTAAATTTCAAAAAATCATCTGTTACATTAGTGGGTGACATTTTGCCAGTTTTGCCATATACAATCCCCTGCTCTGTATAGGTGACAGGAAGGTAAATTTCTAAAAATCATCTGTTACATTGGTGGGTGACATTAACCCAGTTTTGTCCTATACTAACCCCTGCTTTGCATTGCTGAAAGGGAACTAAATTTAGTAAAAACATCTGTTACTCCGGTGGGTGACAGCAAAAAATGAGGAGAGAGTCAAATAAGGGACGTGGCCCTGGTGGTGGTGCTGCTGGTGTTGGTGGAGCTCCTGTTGAAAAACCACTGCTTTGCATAGGTGAAAGGGAGGTAAATTTCTAAAAATCGTCTGTTATATTCTTGGGTGACATTAACCCAGTTTTGTCCTATACTAACCCCTGCTTTGCATTGCTGAAAGGGAACTAAATTTAGTAAAAACATCTGTTACTCCGGTGGGTGACAGCAAAAAATGAGGAGAGAGTCAAATAAGGGACGTGGCCCTGGTGGTGGTGCTGCTGGTGTTGGTGGAGCACCTGTTGCAGGTGAGGGATGTGTCCGATCTGTGCCAGCTACACGCCCAATTGAAACACCTTCATCTGGTGCGCGTAGACGACAGAGCCGTCAGCGTTATTTAGTGGACCCGAATGCCGCTCTACGAATAGTGAGGCCAGAACAAGTACAGTCGCTAGTAGATTGGGTAGCTGACAGTGCCTCCAGTATCTTCACATTGTCTCCCACCCGGTCCACTGCTGAAAGCTCAAAGTTGGCACCTGCAGGCCATGGCCATATATCTAGAACCTCACCCCTTGCAAATCAGCCAAGCAGTATGAGCCACAAGTCATGCATCAGACTCTTATGCTTTTTGATGAGTCACCTGTCAGGGTTTCCCAGAGCCATACACCTATCCCTGCTCCAGAAGTGGAAGAGATTGAGTGCACCGATGCCCAGCCACTTCTGTTTGAGGATGAGGACATGGAAAGACCACCGCAGCACGTCTCTGATGATGACGAAACACAGGTGCCAACTCCTGTGGCTTTCTGCAGTGTGCAAACCGACAAGGAGGGTAGGGGTGAAGACTGGGTGGAGGATGATGTGGAGGACGATAAGGTCCTAGACCCCACATGAAATCAAGGTCATGCGGGTGACCTGTGCAGTTCGGAGGGAGAGGCGGTGGTCGCACAGAGCCACCAGCTCATCAAAAGAGAGAGCAGGGTCAAAAGCAGAATGGACTGATGCTGCCCACAGCACCCAGGGACCGAGCACAACAAAGCCAGCTCCAAGGAGTTCTCTAATGTGGCAGTTCTTCAGACAATATGCAGACGACATGACACGAGTGGTTCTTCTCACACTGTGCAATCAGAGCCTGAAGCGAGGCATAAACGTTCTAAACCTGAGCACAACCTGCATGACCAGGCATCAAAGTGCAAAGCACGAGCTGCAGTGGAGTAAACACCTCCCAAACCAAATAAGGTCTCAGGCTCCTCCTGCCGCAGTCTCGGCCTCTTCCTCCACCTCTGGAGTGCAAGTGGCACTGGCCACCCCGCAAACAGAGGATGTGTCAGCAACGCCATCACGTTTGTCACGTTCAACAAGCAGCACCACAATGTCCCATAGCAGCGTTCAGCTGTCTATCTTCCAAACAATGGAGCTAAAGAGGAAGTACCCCCCTACCCATCCGCGATCCCTTGCCCTGAATGCCAGCATTTCAAAATTCCTGGCTTTGAAATTCTGTCATTCTGTCTGGTGGAGATGGAAAGTTTTAAAAGCCTTATGGCATTGGCTGTCCCACAGTACGTCGTTCCCAGCCGCCACTACATTTCCATACGAGCCATCCCTTACCTGCACAAACAAGTGGGGGACAAAATCAGGTATGCACTGCGCAACACCATCTGTGGCAAGGTCCACATAAGTACCGATACGTGGACCAGTAAGCACGGGCAGGGACGTTATATCTCCCTAACAGCACACTGGGTAAATGCAGTGGCGGCTGGGCCTGAGGCGGATAGCTGTTTGGCATATATCCTTCCGCCACAGAGGATTACAAGGCATTTCTCTTTGCCTCCTGTTGCCTCCTCCTCCTGCTCCTCTTCCTCCTCTAAGGCCTCCTCATCCGGTCAGCGTAACACCTTCACCAGCAGCTTCAGCACAGCCAGTGGAAAATGACAGCAGGCAGTTTTGAAACGTATCTGTTTGCGGGACAAACTGCATACCGCGCAGGAGCTGTGGAATCGGATGAGCATTGATCAACAGACTGATGAGAGGTTGGTGCTACTGAGCCTCAAGCCCGGCCTGGTGGTGTGCGAAAATTGGCAAAATCTCATAGCAGCTCTGGGCCTAGCAGGTTGATGCACATCTCTTGCCTGGCACATGTGCTAAATTTGGTGGTGAAGAAATTCCTGAAAAAATACCCCAATATGTCAGAGCCGCTGCAGAAAATGTGGGCCGTCTGTGCGTGCTTTCGGCATTCTCACCCTGCTGCTGCTCGCCTGTCTGCGCTGCAGCGTAACTTCAGCCTTCCCGCTCACCGTCTCATATGCAACGTGCCCACCTTGCACATGCTGGAGAGACTGTGCGAGCAGCAGCAGGCGATAGTGGAGTTTCAGCTGCAGCACACACGGGTGAGTCGCTCTGCAGAACAGCGCCACTTCACCGCCACTGAGTGGGCCTTCATGCGAGACCTGTGTACCTTGTTGCGCTGTTTCGACTACTCCACCAACTTGGCCAGTGCCGATGACACCGTTCTCATCGTTATTATCCCACTTCTATGTCTCCTTGAAAAAACTCTTTGGCCGATGATGGAAGAGGATGTGGCACAGGAGGAAGAGGGATAATTTCCATGGTTATCAGGCCAGTCTTTTACAAGTGGATCAGAAGGTGGGTTTCTGCACCAACATAGGGCAGGTACACAATATTCCAGCCAGGGCACTGTTCTGGAGGATGAGGAGGATGAGGAGGAAAGGGAGGATGAGGAGGAACCATGTTCATAGCAGGGTGGCATCCAAAGCAGCTCAGGGCCATCACTGCAGCGTGGCTGGGGGGATACCGAGGACACAGGCGATCCCACAGATGACAGGTTGTCGTTGCCTCTGAGCAGCTTGGCACACATGAGCGACTACATGCTGCAGTGCCTGCGCAACAACCGCCGAGTTGCCCACATTCTAACTGTGCTGATTACTGTGTGGCCACCCTGCTGGATCCCCATTACAAGGACAACGTGCCGTCCTTAATTCTCTCACTGGAGCGTGATCGGAAGATGCGCGAGTACAAGCGCACGTTGGTAGACACGCTGCTGATGGCATTCCCAGCTGACACCGGGGCCTCAGTGGAAACAGAAGGCAAAGGAGGAGGAAGAGGTCGCCAACGCAGTTGGGGCACCGCCAGCACCTCACAAGGCAGGGTTAGTATGGCCGAAATGTTGAAAAGCTTTGTCACCACCACGCCACAACAACCAGCACCACCAGCTGATATGCAATGTCTTAGCAGTAAGCAGCATTTCAGCAACATGGTGGAGCAGTATGTGTGCAGATGCCTACACGTACTGACTGATGGGTCTGCCTCATTTAACTTCTGGGTCTCCTAATTGGGCACATGGCCTGAGCTTGCCCTTTATGCCTTGGAGGTGCTGGCCTGCCCTGCAGCCAGTGTATTGTCTGAATGTGTATTTAGAATGGCAGGGGGCGTTATCACAGACAAGCGCAGCTGCCTGTCCAATGCTAATGTGGACAAGTTCACGTTCATTAAAATGAACCAGGCATGGATCCCACAGGACTTGTCCTTACCTTGTGCAGAATAGACATTTATACCGGCCTCAACCATCCATTCTTGTACTCAAGTGCACTTATTCTTTATTTTATTTTTTTTATTTGTCCCAATATTTTGGAGTCTATCCCAATTAAAAAATAAAAATTAAAAAAAAGTGTTGGCTACCTCCACCACCTCCACCCCCGCTTCCACCTACACCGCCACAGTCACCGCCTCCTCAACCTCCCACTCCACATCCACCTCCTCCTCCTAGTTCAAGATTGCTACTTTTAATTTTTATTTATTTTATTTCATTTTAAGTTAATTCCCTATCCACATTTGTTTGCAGAGCACTTGCCATACTCTTAAGCACATTTTGCTGCCTTTTGCAGCCCTCTAGCCCTTTCCATTACATTTTTAGAGCCATTTTAGTGCCCAAAAGTTCGGGTCACCATTGACTTCAATGGGGTTCGGGTTGGGGGTCAAGCTCGAACTTTTTTGTGAAGTTTGGCCAAACCCGACAAACCCAAACTTCCAGGTGTTCATTCGACTCTAATAGAGATTTTACCGACTATAAATGCAGCTCTTAACGCAGAATACAAGATTTTTTATGAAGTGAACAGGACATAGAGGAGGAAGTAGGTACGCAATAGAAGAGCTACATGCGGACCTCGTGCGGTTTCTGTGTTGCAGAATAGTCCCTTTAGTGTCGAGTAAGCAATACTGCAGATAGATTTAGGCAGAATTTTTAACGCCTTCCGTTTTTCTGGTGGGGTGGACCAGATTCCAGGGTAAGAGGACCAGATATCCACATTTTTCCGTTAGTGAGCCACCTTATTTATATTTACAATTACCTGAGTGCATAGTGTATTCGCCTGTATTGGTGCAACACTATTATTGATGTCGTCACGTAAGTGTGCAGTGTGTGAAACCTCAATACTAAATCTCAACATTACACAACATAATTCAGTCTATACCGCAAGTACTTTCCCACATATAACTGCAGCGCTCACATCTGAATATATCTTGATTTTTGTACAGAAATACAATACTAAAGGCTTTACTGCACATATAACGCTAAATATTTTTTTCATTTTTCTAACGATATGCGTGAATAAAGTTTTTCCAAGATATAAGTGCAGCAGCAAATGGCGAATGTATATATATATTTTTATAATGATATACATCAATAAAGGTTTTTCTACATATAAGTGCACCAGCAACTGGCAAATGTATATTTCGTTAAATATTGCAATATGCCAGTAAAGGCTTTACCAGGTATAACTGCAACAGTAAACTGAGAAAATATTTTTCTAGTACTTCTGAAATAAGGGCACTATACTCTTTCGCCAGAAATTACTGCAACACTGCAGTGTGTATATATTATGCTTTTTTTTAAAGAAACAAGGCCAGTATGCCCTTTAACCAGAAATTACTGCAACTGAGCAGTGGGTATATATTGCGCTTTTTTTGCTGAAACATGCCCAATATGCGCTTTTACCAGAAATTACTGCAACTGTGCAGTGGGTATATATTACGCTTTTTTAAGTGAAACAAGCCCAATATACGCTTTTACCAGAAATTAATGCGACAGAGCAGTGTGTATATATTATGCTTTTTTAGTGAAACCAGGCCAATATACTGTATGCTTTCAACAGAAATGACTGCAGCACAGCAGTGGGAATATATTATCCTTATTTTAAGTAAACCAGGTCAAAATGCGCTTTCAACAGAAATTAATGCAACAAAGCAGTGAGTATATATTACACTTTTTTTTAGTGAAATAAGGCCACTATGTGCATTCAACAGATATTACTTCAACAGAGCAGTGTGTATATATTACGCTTATTTTAAATTAACCAGGCCAAAATGCGCTTTCAACAGAAATTACTGCGACAGAGCAGTGGGTATATATTACACATTTTTTAGGGAAACAAGGCCAAAATGCACTTCCAACAGAAATTACTACAGCAAAGCAGTGTCTATATATTACGCTTTTTTTTACGAAACAAGCCCAATATGCGCTTTCACCAGAAATTAGTTCAACTGTGCAGTGGGTATACATTGTGCTTTTTTAATTGAAACAAGCCCAATATTGGCTTTCTCCAGAAATGACTGCAACAGAGCAGTGGGTATATATTACGCTTTTTTTAGTGAAACGCTTTCACCAGAAATTACTGCAAATGATTTTAGCGTGAATAACAACAAAGCGACCTGCATATATTTCTTATATTGTATTGAAATAGGCCACTAAATGATATCAGCGCAGTTAACAGTAAAAGTGACCGGCATATATATTTATAATTTTCACATATGTAAAAGCCACTAAAGGCTTTTCAACAGAGCACTTGCACCCCAATAACTAATTGCTGGAATTACAGAGACTGGATTATGAGACTATCTGGATCCCTATATAATGTTTCACTTGCAAATCGCTAGTTTTCACAATGAGGAATACTATATGATAAAATCCCTGTGTGTGTGCTGTGTCTGTGTGTGTGTCACCAGTTTTTTATACTGGGCATGCGCGGCACTGCGTCCAATCAGGACACAGCACTGCGCTGCACACTGACACAGCGCATCTCACAGGTTTTACTACATTTAAACCTATAGGGTCGCCATGGCTCACCCACTGTCGTCTGCTGCTGGCCATAGATCCCCCGCCATCCTCCGCTGCTTGCACAGTTCCCCCACCGCCCTCCGCTCTTGAGACAGTTCCCCTGCCGTCCTCCGCTTTTGAGACAGTTCCCCCACCGTCGTCTAGCCAGTGCGCATGCGCCACCTTCGCCGCATGGGGTATGGTCTGTGCGGAGGGTTGGCGGTGCAGATGGCGTGTGGGGTGTGGTGTTGATCGGCTGGAGTGCAGTGTGATGATTGCTCTGCGCCGGCCAATTCTAGTGTCCGTTATTGTAACGGGCATAATGTCTACTTTACTATAATTCTCCCTACTAGCATCTGCACATGTCTATTCCTGACTGTGAAATGATTCCTCCTCTCACTGTCCTTTCCCTGCACTTGTAAATCGCTAGTTTTCAAAATGAGGAATTTACTCTAATTCTCACTACTAGCATCTGCACACGTCTATCCCTGACTGTGAAATGTTTTCTCCTCTCACTGTCCTTACCCTGCACTTGTAAATCGCTATTTTTTTCTTTTTTTTTTCTTTTCGGTTTAGCAATTAATTTTTCTTTCACTGACACTCTCCCTAGTGCCTGCATGCACATCTGTACCTGAACAATGCACGAATGGCAGTATCTAAGATGGCCGCCGTATTTATAGGGCTGCGACATTACTGGGCTGGCTGGCTTTTGATTGGATGCATGCATGAAGCCTTTCCAGAGTTCATTGCCCCATGTCCTCACACGTGTAGCCACCATTTTCAACGCCATTATAGGAAATAAATAAAGTGATTAGTTACCATGAAACGCAAGGAAATTCGCATTAGTTCAGAATCTAATTTTTCACGAAATTTGGAGCGAATTCGACTTCATCATCTTAGATTCGTTCATCTCTAATACTGACCATGTGATTGAGACCTTAAGGATGCCCCAAAGACAGCATATGCTGCGCATTTCATTTTTTGGTGCTTCTGATCAGAAGACCAATAAAATAGACAGTGATGTCAGCAAGGCCAAACAAGGAGACTAGTGGCTCCAGAACAGACTGTGTGGCAACAGCATGAGGAGTAAAAATAGGGCCCAGTCACAGAGCGGAGAGAATGGCAACAGCATAAGTAGTTGTAATGGATCAACGGGTGTGGACCCGCTGTGCCACTTAGGCCTCTTGCACACGAACGTATTTTTTTTTCAGTGTTTTGTTGTCCATTTTTAACGGATCCGTTTTTCCATTTTTTGCTTCCGTTTTGTTTCCGTTTCGGTTCCGTTGTTCCGTTCCGTTTTTCCGTTTGGCATATACAGTATACAGTAATAACATAGAGAAAATTGGGCTGGTCTTAAACTTTTCAATAGATGGTTCCGCAAAAAACGGAACGGATACGGAAGACATACAGATGCACTTCAGTATGCTTTCCGTTTTTTTTGCAGACCCATTGACTTGAATGGAGCCATTGAACGTGATTTGCGGACAAGAATAGGACATGGTCTATATTTAAACGGAACAGAAAAAACTGAGAAAGGGAAACGGAAGGCATACGGAAACACTTCAGTATTTTTTGCAGACCCATTGAAGTGAATGATTCAGTATACTGTCAGTATACTGAACTGAAAAAACTGCCAGTATACGGTCCGTAAAATACGTTCGTGTGCAAGAGGCCTTACCGGTTTGGCTTTGGGCCAAACTTGGGAGCGAAGTCTAAGTGTCCCCCTGGTTTTCACCCTTTATCCCGCTCCAGGATGCGGAAGCTGGACTCAGCTGCAGGGGAGACACCAGGTCGCTACTGCAAGAGTGGTCCCGGTTAAGTGGCAGCTAGCCAGGCAGGCCAGAGAGCCCCGATGCTAGCACCAGGGAACAGGCAATATAGCAGACAGCCGCAGGATAATGCTGAGCTGAACAAGCGGTATAGCAGAGCTAGTGCTGTGAGAACAGCAGAGCTGAGTTAGTCCAGGTAGAGCTGGTGTAACGATCTGCACAGCAGACAGAGGCGTGGTTGACAGTCCAGGTCTTTAACTTGAGAGCAGCGAGGTACAAGAGGATCAAGCAGAGACGAGGTCAGGATACAGGCAGAGGTCATAAGCAGGATACCGAATGCAGTAACAACAGGAGCCTTAGCTGTAGGAAGTACAAAATTGCTCAGGCATTGCAGGAAGGGGGAAGCACCCTTATAAAGGTGGTGCCTGGCCAGGATTGGAGAGAGGGCGGAATCAGGGGCGTGCATTAACCCTTAAGGTACCAGGGCGCCTGCGGCTCCTACAAGATATAACAGAAGCTGTCGTAGCCTGCGACAGCGCAGGAAAGTGGGTCCGGAGCCTGCAGCGAAGAGGATGAGCCCTGCGTGCAGCTCGACTGAGGTACGTAGTCTGACGCACCGCACGCTGGCGGCTGCCAACTGCCATTGTTACAGTAGTCAACATAGTGGCCGAGTCACAGAGTGGTGAGGGTCGCAAAAGCATGAGGAGTGAACATAGTGGTCCAATCACAGAGTGGGGAAGGTGGCAACAGCATGAGGAGTCAACATTGTGGCCCAGTCACAGAGTGGAAGGAGGGGAGCAACAGCAGTGGCAGTAACAGCACAAGATGGTAACAGTAGGAGAAGATAGCAGCAGAGGCAGCATGTGTGTGGCATCAGAAGGGTGGCAGCATCAGAATAGTGGCTGAAGCATGTTGCTAGAAGTAACGGGCCATATTCCAAAATGTTCTGCTGTAGCAGCACACTACAATCAGAACATTGAATGATCTAGTCTGATGCATTAAGCACCGGTGTTTGGAATTCCTGACTTACCCACATCTGGTTCATCTTTATAAAAGTTAATCTCTCAAAACTTTGTGTTGAAAGGCGAGTTCTCTTTGGGGTAACTATGCCCCCCTCTGCACTAAACAGCTGCTCTGATGCCACACTACTGGCCGGGCAGGAAAGCCTGTCCAGGGTAAAATCAACCATTTGTGGCCACAATTCAAGTTTGGCTGCCCAGTAGTCCAAGGGATCTTGGATTTAGGATGACAGGGTATAGTCCAAGTATGCAACACCTGCAGGTTCAGTTATGCAACATGCGCATTAGAGACTCAAGTTACTGATAACTGAGCTACTGGTGATAAGGAGGCAGAGGATGACTTTGGCACTGGAAACACAGCATGAGAACTCTGTCTGGGCAGGAACCATATTTACCCAGTGGGCAGTAAAGGGCATTTATTGTCCTTGACCATAGTAACAACTCTATACGTCAGTGCTAGTGTGAACTCTACCAGACACTGAGAGGCCCAAGGACTAGCTCACCGTCTACTATACTCAATGTACGTGTACAAGATTGGTACAGCTTTTTTGGAAAAGTAATGTCGGATTTGGACTCTCCACCTTGGGTGGGCTCAAGCCACCAGTTGTCTGAAATGGGCAGTCAATAAACTACATGGAAATGGACTGTAGTACCATCAACTTGGCCAGGTGCACGTTCAACTTCTGCGCCGTTGGATGAGTGCACGCATACGGTTGTCTTTTTGCAATCACTTTAGTGATCGATTGCTGGTGAAAAACGTGAAAAGTAGTAGTAGGAGGAGCATCAGGACCAGCAAACGATGGGAAGGAAACACAGCTCCTTTCTGCTAAGGTGGTGAAGCCTTCCCTGCTAGAGAACGGGTGCTGGCCAATTGCACCCTGCTGACCAGCAGCATGCTGCCACTGTGCCTTTGATTTATCTGCAAGCTGCCCCCCTCACCCCCTGATAATGATGATGATGTTGAGAAATCCCTCTTTTCACCCGGCTCCCACATCTGATTGGCGACATCATCATCCACTGCTGTCTGCTCTTCACTTAATACCTTCACCAGTGTAAAACGTAACCTTTACTGATGATCATTAAAAATCACCCAATTTGTGCCCTTAGAAAGCAATTAACATAGAGGCTGGGCAGGACAAGTAAAAAAAATTGACTCACCCTCACACTTGCCATATCAAGTCCCGTCTGCTTAGCTAATATTAAGTGACAATGATATATGGCAAAATACTATTTTTCAATAGTCAAATAATCATTTTGTAGTAATAGAGTATAGTGGTTGCGCATCTGTACAATTATTTTTATGCCCAATAGTTTCTATGTCCATTTTTCTGAATTATCAGTAATTGCTCTGATTTACTTCCTGTATTTGCGTTCCACCATGAGTTCCACCGCCGACTTCCGGCCATGTGACTTCCGTTTTTTGGCGCGTGGGTATTTAGAGCGATGCTGATTGCATGCTGACATGGACAAAGACCAGACTTTCCATCAAGATGGCCACCACTGCACCACCAATGCTCCTGTGCTGACCCAGACTGATCCCTTATCGTACCCTCTCCAGGCTTGGCATATCATCTAGGATTTGTGGAAGTATAATCATATCCTCCCCTTCCTGTCATAGCAATTGTTATGTTTATTGGCCTTTCCTGTTGTTATTTCGATTTTATTGAAAGCCATACTTTGATTATCAGTATTTAAATGGTGTGTGGTAGATTTTTAAAAGGGTCTCAGTAGTAGCAGCACTGTGGAAATTTTGTATGTGATACAGATGCATTATATTTGCTCCCAAATATGTGGTAATTGTTTTTTTTTATGGCCATGGGATTTACCATTATCATTTGGGTATTACTACAAGAATATAATCTGATTTGCACACATATTATTGCCTCCATTCCTGTATCATTTGTTTTTTGGAGTCTTTTGTTATATATGGTCCCCTAATGAACTGACCCCAGAGAACGGTTTAGAGAAACGCGTTGGGCAACGTTTGCATTCCTGGGACATATGTTATGTGCTCTTTTTTTTTCCACTGGTGATCAAAACCTGGATGCCACTGTTTTATTTGGGAGCATATATTGTATTATGTGTGATTATTTTTGTTGCAACTTTATTATTTTCTGATACATGCATTGACTTATGGCATTAGTCATATTAGGTCTCTTCTCTGGTTGCTGTATCTACCCCTTGTCAGGGACATATAGGGCCTATCAGGAGGTTCCTGACACAGGATCGCCCCTATCGGGGTGGCCATTCCATTTTGTTAAGCAGGGCCTATACCTTGATAGGGCAAGAGTGAGGGTCAATTTTCCTTTCCTGCCCAGCCTCAATGTTAATTGCTTTTTAAGGGCACAAATTGGGTTATTTTTAATGATCAGTAAAGGTTAGATTTTACACTACTGAAGGTACTCTGTGATTACATTATAATTAAGTTACACTAGTGACTTACCTGATATCTGATGTTTATATCTATCAGAACTGTTAAAAATGCTCTTCACTTAAGTCACCCGCATCATCACCAGTCTCATGGCCGAGTCCCTGACCGTTCGCAACACCTGCTCCCACGCGACTGTCAGTGTCGCTATTTGCATGCCTACAGGAAGAAACAGCAGACCTCTTCTCCAAATCTAGGCAGGCTATTAACTTGCACACCTACAGGAGGAAGCAGCGGACCACTCCTTCAAATCTGGGCTTGCTAGTAGCTGCTGACTACCCTCAATAATATCTTCCTTGCTGAAAAGCGGTGGCATACATTACTTACCTGGCAGAAGGAGCAGCAAAGGAAAGAGGCAGATTCAGAACAGGTGAGGGCACAGAGCTTGTTCCTGGGCCATGCCAGTTATGTGTGGTGTCAGAGGAACCCACCGACTCCTGGTTGTGGATGTCTGATGTCAGTTGAGATGATGCTGAAGACAGAGTCAATCATTTCAGGACAGCGGGATTGGTCGTCAAAACACAACTGCTGGATGATGGCAGCCCTGACCTGTTGCTGCGGCTGCTCCTACCTTCCGGCCTTCTTTTGCTGCTACTCGTGCCAGCTCCAGCAACATTTTTTGCCACTAGGGCCCTGGCAACTGTCTGTTGGACATCCTGTAGTGTAACACTAACTGTATATGTAAAATAAGTTATTCAATGTCCATGTGGACATCCCACTAACAGTAGAAGTAGACAGGTTATTCAGCCCAATTTAGGAATCAAGGCCTAATAGAATCGCTTATGTTATAAACAAGGTGGACACCTCACTAACAGTAGAAGTAGACAGGTTATTCGGCCCAATTTCTGAATCAAGGCCTAATAGAATCACTTATATAATAAACAAGAGGGACACCTAACTAACAGTAGAAAAAGACAGGTTATTCAACACAATTTTAGAATCAAAGTTTAATAGAATTTTTTATCTTTTAAGCAACATGTACACCCCAAGAACAGTAGAATAAGACAAGGTATTAACCCCAATTTCAGAATTAAGGCCTAATAGTATTGCTTATCTATTAAACAAAGTGGACACCCCAGTAACAGTAGAACTAGACAGCTTATTCATCCCAATTTCAGAATCAAGGCGTAATAGAATTGCCTATCTATTAAACAAGGTGGACACCAAATAATAAAAATTAGAAAGCTTATTTACCCCAGATTGAGAATTAAGGCCCAATAGAATTTCTTATCTGGGGGAATTGCCTGAGCAGGAATGGAGTGATACGCATGGTGCTGAGCTCCCAGTAAAGCCTCCTGGCAGACATCCTGTTCACCACTACAAAGCATAACCCTGCTACCATCACTGGTGCCAGAGAGTGTCCTGCTTCCCCCAGTAACAGCCAACCCAGTTATGACCTGCCAGAAGACAAAATATCAGGAAGGAGGGAGGCCTGGCCACGCCCACAAAGCAAAATGGCGCTGCGAGCACTGGGAGATTATAGGAAGTTGCCCTGTATCCCTACACAAGGAGGGTGCTGCAGGCAGCAAGTGGCAGATGAAAGATATGGGCCTGGTACTGTACACAGAGGTAAGTGCTATGGCAGTGGTACAGCAGGAAGAACAAAACAACATGGAGGTAGGGAAGGAGCCGGCAGCTGCTGAATGTAATGGGGATCCTACATTAAAAGATGTATTCATCACGGTGGTGTACTGCAAAAAGCCTTTAGGAACTCTAAGCACACAGTTTGGCAGCCTAAAGTAAGATATTAGTGTTGAGCGAGCATGCTCGGCCAAATACCGCATGTGCTCGAACGCAATGCTCGAGTCTTCTCCCTGCACGTTTCTTGGCTGCTACGCTGCCCTCACTGTAATGCCGTAGCCATGTTGCTTATTGGAATTACAGTGATTGGCTGGCTGGAATGCGTCATTGGGTGCTATATAGCATCCAATGGGGCGTGTTTGGCTCAGTCTTAGTCAGGGAAAGCTGTGCATAGGAAGGGACAGACAGTGTAGGGAGTGATAATGGACTATTTTTATAAGAAAACTTTTCAGAGACCCAAAAGTCCTTTTAAGGACTATTGTGTGTGACAGCTGCAATATATATTTGTAGCGCAACCTGCGCTAAATTGCTAAAGCTTCACAGACCCAAAAGTCCTTTTAAGGACTATTGTGTGTGGCAGCAGCAATATATTTTTTTAGCACCTCCTGTGCTAAATAGCATCTAATAGGCTGCTGTGGACAGTTAAATTATCTGTGCCACATCTCCTGTGTAAAGTATGCGCATCCCAAAAATATCTGTGACATCCAGTGTACTTTTTCCGTAGAGATGTCCGCTGCGGACAGTGACATTAGTTGTGCAATATCTGCAGTGTAACATGTGCGCTGAAAAAATTTCTCAGTGACATGCAGAGTACTTTTTCAATAGATGGTGTCTGCTTCTGACAGTGACATCACCAGTGCCACATCTAAAGTGTAACGTGTGTGTTTAAAAAATGTATCTGTGACATACATTGTACTTTGTCAATAGACGGTGTCTGCTTCTGACAGTGACATTACCAGTGCCACTTCTCCAGTGTACCGTGTGCGGTTAAAAAATGTATCTGTGACATACAGTGTACATTTCCGTAGATGCTGCGGACAGTGACATTACTGGTGGTACCTCTCCTGTATAACAATTCCTCATCCCAAATACTAAGTTGTGACATTCCCTGTAATTTTTTTATTAGCCGCTGATGACAGCATGGACATTATCTGCAGGATATCTCCTGTGTGACGTTTCCACATCCCAAATACCTTTTTAAATTTTTTTACGCATACACTTCCAAATCCTACACTACTGTACGTGTGACATACTTTCAAGCATATATAACATTTAATATTAAGAAGGCGAGCAGTAAGGGACGGGGAAGTGGCCGTGATGCTGATGGTGCACTCAGAGGCCATGGCCCTGGGCGCGTTGAAACTGTGCCTGCTGCCAGAGCACAAGAAAAACAATCATCCCTGATACCTAGCTTCATGTCCCAGTTTGCAGGGCGGCGCAGGACACCACTCTTGAAGTCAGACCAGTGCGAACAGGTGGTTGGTTGGATTGCAGGAGATAATGCTTACAGTCGGTAAAGCACCACCCTGTCTTCCAACAAGTCCAGTCTCAGTAGCCAAGGCCCCTGCATATAATTTTTTTACAGGGTCAGCTCGCCGGCAGGCCCTCGCATATAATGTTTTACATGGTCAGCTCACCTGCAGGCCATCGCATATAATTTTTTTAGAGGGTCAGCTCACCAGCAGGCCCTCACCTACAATCTTTTACAGGGTCAGCTCACCTACAGGCCCTTGCATATAATGTTTTACAGGGTTAGCTCACCTGCAGGCCCTCGCATATAATGTTTTACAGGGTCAGCTCACCTGCAGGCCGTCGCATATAATGTTTTACAGGGTCAGCTCACCTGCAGGCCCTCACCTACAACCTTTAGAGGGTCAGCTCACCAGCAGGCCCTCAACTACAATATTTTAGAGGGTCATCTCACCTGCAGGCCCTCGCATATAATGTTTTACAGGGTCAGTTCACCTGCATGCCCTTACCGACAACCTTTTAGTGAGTCAGCTCACCAGCAAACCTTCACCCCTAATGTTTTGGAGGGTCAGCTCAGCAGCAGGCCCTCACCCCTTATGTTTTAGATGGTCAGATCAGCAGGCCCTTGCTTCAAATGTTTAGAGGGTCACCAGCAGGCCATCAATCATAATTTTTCAAGGGTGTGTATGATGCCCTCTTTTATGTGTGACAAAGAGTGTATTGGAGTGCCGGTTCCTTGTAAATTTTGTCAGCCCTTTCACTTAGTGCATAGGCTTTATGAGTGTAGGAGTCCCACTACATGAACAATTGTACCACAATGTGAATGAGGCCCTCCTATATGTGATATACAGGTTGTATCGGAGTTCCTCTTGCTTGTAATTTTTGGCAGCACTTGCACTTTATATACAAGTAAATATACAAAAAAGAATGTTTTCTACCAATTTCTCCTCTAAAATCGATTTTATATTTTGTTTTGTGCATATTATTGTCAGTCTGTAAAAGTGACATACATCTCGGACAACATGGTTCCCAGCAGTGGCCTGGGAGTCCAAGATGCATCCAGAAATCCTCCCCATGCTGTTCCCAAACCATTTCGGTGGTGTTTCCATCAATTTCTGACCTTTTCCTATGAACCAGGCACCCTCCCCTCTTCAGAGCAGGGGGTGCCTAGTTTAATGCTCGGGTTCTCCCATCGACTTCCATTATACTCGAGTGCTCTGTAGAGCACCTGAGCATCCCGATGTTTTCGGCCGGAGCACCCTAGCACTTGGGTGCTCGATCAACACTAATGAGTGTTACATAATCGAGATTCACATATTTTTGTACACCACCAGATAGTTGAGTACCCTTCCAAATAACTACCGACCAATTTACTTATTTCCAACCGGCAGTGGGTGTGCCGCTGAAGTGAGCACTATTGTTGCTCAGCTGGGTAGAGGCCATCTTAGAATGATGCTGAAATAGAGGCACAGAGAAATAGGGTTGCTAAGGGCTGAATACAGACATCAGAAAGGTAAAATTAGCTGAAAAATAAAGCTTTATGAATACCTTCTCTTCAGCGTCACATATGTTAGGAATTTCATTTTTGGTAGTGAAATGGCAGTTATACTTTAAAAGTCTCCTGGCTTTGACCTAACTATACACTGCTGTTGACAGAGTAAAAGAAGATTATTTGTGCACTTATACACGTTTGAACAAAAAGTGAAATATATGCTGCTGGTGATGATGGGAAATATGCCTAAAAACTCTTATGAACTTTAGAAGTTTTAAAAAAGATTTTTGGCCAGAAAAGGCTAGTTCATTCTGTGTGTAAATGATCCCTGACTGTAAGACACACAGTACACTAACTGCCTTTGCTGTCCTTAAACCTGACCATCTACTTAGTAATTCATTCTTCCAAACTAAATATACAGTATCTTCTTCACATTCCCTATACTGTAGAGCAGGGGTGCACAACCTGTGGCACGGGGGCCACATGCGGCCCTCAATACAATTCTGTGCGGCCCCCAACCATCTGGTGACAGACATGTATGTCTATGTATTGTGGCTGCTCACATATATTTTTCAGGAATTCTCCCATTAGATGGGAGTACCAGAAATGTAACCACACATTTATAGTATACAGTATGTGGAATAAATTACAGTATTTAAGTTGTTAATACCCCTTTATATGTTATTTTTGGCCCTTGTCGTTGGTTCAGTCTGTCAATGTGGCCCCAACCAGAAAACGTTGTGCACCCCTGCTGTAGAGTGTACCAATTAGACCCTATAATGTCTTGTGTCTCTAATTGATATACTTCAGAGACATGGCAAACTCATACTAGCACTTAAGTCAGGCATCCTCAAACTGTGGCCCTCCAGCTGTTGTAAAACTCCCACAATGCCCTGCTGTAGGCTGATACCTGTAGGCTGTTTGGGCATGCTGGGAGTTGTAGTTTTGCAACAGTTGGAGGGCAGCAGTTTGAGGATGCCTGACTTAAGTGGTTAAGCTCACAATGGTGTCTGTGCTTCAGAGCTTAGAGCCTGATAGACCAGCCAATGTCATCCCTCCTGATTTGCTGTTAGGCTGACTGCAAAGCATTGTGAGCAAGTCTACAGGCCAGGTCCCTGACCAGAGCTAGGTTATCCTCTGTCTTCATCTTCCCTGCCCTGTTTCATTTGCTAGTATACTGAATTTAGAAAGTGAAATGGCAGGTGTTGTTTTGTGTGATTCCTCCAAAGTAAATCACCAAAAATATAGACATTTGTGACAAATCCAATTACCGGTAGTTTAGAATTGATTAGTTCATCTCTAAACAGCACTCATTGTGTCATCCCATCTTTCCTTACTAGGACCGCTATGATGATTATGCTCTGTAGGATAAATATACATGCCATATAGTAACTGAACACAGCTGATTTTCACACCATAGAAACACACCCAAGAACGATTTATTTGCAAAGAACTGTTGGAGAGCAATACAAAAGGCATTTATTTTTTTGGTTTGTTGCTACAAAAGGGGTGCATGTTTTTTTAGTACTGTAGAATAGTGAAGTTTGTTAATTTTTGCTTCCCTAGTGGTACGGTTGCCTCTCTAGTAAGAAACTGATAGTGATATGCTTACCAGGTGCAACTATCCCAACACTATCTGCAGAGATTACACAGAGTTTCAAGTATGAATGTAGTGGTGATGTGTGTGTGACCATTGCTCCATTCACGGTACTATCAGTCCCATGGAAGTGAATGGAGCGATGCTCAAGCATGCACACCATGACTCCATTCAGACAGGGGACTTTAGGGCTTATATTCTTGTAATTAGTGGGGCCCCATTCGTTGGACCATCAGCATTCATATATTTAACATCATATATGTTTTTCCCTATTCTGCGAATAGTTGATAAATATTGTTATAGCGAAAACTCCTTTAATAGCTTTTTAGTAAATGTAAGTAGTGTTCTTATTTATTACATATATCTTATAAACTTTGAGGCTTAAAGGGAATGTGTCATCAGAAAATGACCTATTGTTTAAATGTTTTAATATGAAACATATTTTAAATCATTTTTGGTGATGTTATTTTTAAATTTTCCATGTCAATATCAGGATTTAAACAAAAACCATAAAATCCTGCAGTTCTCACACTGGTCACTGAGCCTAATAATAGGCACCACTTCTTGATCTGTACAGATAACTTTACTGCAGTTATCTGCTTATCATTGCAAGCAGAGCTATAATGAAAATATATATTAGGCATGACCAACCGTTGGCTCTCCAGCTGTTGCAAAATTACAACTCCCACCATGCCGTGCTGTAGGCTGAAAGCTGTAGATATTCTGGGCATGCTGGGAGTTGTATTTTTGCAACAGCTAGAGAGCCTCAGGTTGGTATATATACGATATTCAGATATACAGTACAGCATTCTGTTTAACACAGTAATATTTAATTATAACAGTGCTAAATGATTCCAAAATGTGATGACTAAAGTGAATTTTCTTCAGGTAGTAACCAGAACTTTGTGAAATAATTAAAATAATTGATTTTGTATTTAAGGCTTGTCTACTCCCTCCTGATCTCTGCACAGGTCATAGAGCATGTCTAGAATACCATCCCATAGAAGTTAATGAGGACTTTAAAGCAGTTCTCTAAATGCTGTCTAATTCAGCTCAGGCAAGATGGCAACCTCCATAATCATGTTCAGGAACTAAAAAAAAATGTAGAATCATAAAAATAAAAAATAAAAGATAAAAAAAAAGGATTTGTGTCACTATTTGGTTTTAAATGGCAGAAAAAAAAAAATGGGTGATGCATTCCCTTTAAGAAAGTGTGTTATATTCAGAGAAATCTGGCTCGCAAGACAATTGCAAGAATGTACAAATGAAAATGACATTCCTATGAAAGCATGTGTAATCAAGCAATATACACAGTAATTGATCCACAATGTGTTCAAGATGTAAAATCACTTTAGTTGTAGATGTAAAGAGACGACCTGGTGAATCATGTGTAATTTGCTTACTGCTTCTTCTAATTACAAGGCTGCAATTTTATGTTCATTAAAGTAGTATTGTTTTTCCAAGAACCTTAGAGCAAA
The DNA here is from genome assembly GCA_033119425.1 of Bufotes viridis. Taxonomy (NCBI): domain Eukaryota; kingdom Metazoa; phylum Chordata; class Amphibia; order Anura; family Bufonidae; genus Bufotes; species Bufotes viridis. The sequence goes on along the minus strand of CM065597.1, from coordinate 56,724,933 downwards.
AAAAGTTTATAAATTAACTGTTCTCATTGCATAATCATTATGGAAATGAAAAAAAAAAAAAAATGATCAAAAGTAGAGACCTGCCAGTTTGTTTAGAAAAAACTCAGTCTTAGGCCTCATGCACACGACCGTTGTTTGTTTCCGCGTCCGTTCCGTTTTTTTTCACGGATAGGATGCTTCCCCATTCATTTCAATGGGTCCGTCAAAAAATGCGGATGGTCAACCGTTTTCCTTCCGCTTCCGTGATCCGTGTTTTCATTCCGTCAAAAAAATAGTGCATGTCCTATTTTTTTCACGGTCGCGGACAAGGATAGGCATTTTTACAATGATCTGCCATAAAAATCGGATCCGTCAAAAAAAACGGTCCGTCATCCGTTTTTTTTGACGGACGCGAAATTTCAAGGAGGAGCGGACGCGGAGGCAGGCAACGGTCGTGTGCATGAGGCCTAAATGACCAAAGCGTAAGCTGTGGACTTTGAGCGATGATGTCAAGATGTCAGCCTTCTGTTTTTTCTTTTAATACTCATACATAGGTCAGGTACAGATCAGAAGAGAGATGCTGGCCACCACCAGCATTGCAAATATCATATAGCTGCTGTCAGTCTGTTTAGCTACATTATTTTGCATAGAAGGTGTCAAGGAAAGATGACAGAAGGAGGCAGACATGTCAAGTTTAAAAAATCCTGTGAAGTGCCATCTTTTTGCTTTCTGTCTGTCTCTATCTCGGATTTTTCCTGACTTTTCTTTGACAATTAAGAAAAGAGAAAAATATTAAAAGTCCATTTTGCATCCTCAGACGCTTTTTCAAGGCTTTGTGAATACTCTGAAGTATGGTAACATGCAGCAATGCATAAGTCTACTGTACATTGGTAGTCCAATGCATTATAATAAAAAAAGAAAAAATCTATGTGTATAAAAAAATTAAATAAACTTAAATAAGTAAAAAAGTAAACATGCAAAGTATGTAAATCATAATCATTTCAACCCGTAAAATAAAAACATATCCAAAGTGTTAGAAAAATTCAACGTGAATTTTTGGACTCCTCATATACAGTACCAGTGTTGCCACAGATCACGATATTCAGATATACAGTACAGCATTCTGTTTAACACAGTAATATTTAATTATAATAGAGCTAAATGATTCCAAAATGTGATGACTAAAGTGAATTTTCTTCAGGTAGTAACCAGAACTTTGTGAAATAATTAAAATAATTGATTTCCTAATGCATTTATGCGCTTTCATTTGTGACTGCCAACTGTTTATATCTCTCTACTTTCTCCGTATAACAATATTAACAGTGTGATTTACTTTTTTAATGATTTTGCAGGGCTTATATGATTTAAATGTTTCGGTGAACATGACTTATTGAGTGAAAACTTTAATTCAAAAGAAAGATAACATTTCTAGAGAAAATTGGATTTTCACAAGGAAAAACCAATGTTATTGTGACTCTAAGTTATAGCAAAATGATTCAATTAATGTGACAATTTTATAATTGTAACTATAGTTAAGCCTCAAGGAAACTCATCTAATAGACAATTAATATGTCAATAAATGAAGCTAAGTTAAACACAGTTTAAACTTTGAACGCAACATGAGGGGAGTTCTGCCATGATTTTAGTTAAAATTAGATATGCACACAGGTGGCGGGGTTATCGTGCTGTCCCCAGCCTAAATCCTCCCAAATACATAAACAAAATATACTAATCCCTGAAGGGGAATAGAGGGGGAATGATAAAACTAAAACATAACGTTTAATGCTTTAGTGTATAAAATATACATCTATACTAAGTAACAAGTGAAAATTACACCTATGAGGTGAAAGTTAAAGCCACTGAAATTCTGGCCAAACAACAGTGCTCAAAGAGCTCGGATAGTCAGCAGACCAATGAGACATGCACAGACATAGAGACATATTAATCTATGATGTAACCAAGAAAATGACATGGAACGGTCACCAGATCCTCGATGTAGTCAATCAGGGAGGAAGAGGTGGACTAATGGAATGGCCAAGTATGGAAACCACGCGGTGTGGATAAATGGTGCCTTAGTTGCTGCTGCCCAACTAGCATCGGATGAACAGGAAAGAAGGGGACTTGTATAGGAGGGGCAGATAGAGCTGATATCTCCCTATATAAACCCTTAAAAAGAAGGGGAGGCTAGCAGACACCCTACCTACCTACACAGAGCCATCTCAACCCAAAAAGGGATCACCCCATATGGATACTCTGCCCTCAGACCGCCGAGTCCTGGCTATGCCTAAAGAAAGAGAGCTCCTATTTAAAATAGATATCTCTCTAAGTGCCACGTTGATTTGTGCCTAAAAATCATCAGGTGGTAGGACAAAATGGGGCTAGAAACAAGGGCTGGGAGAATATACTGGAGATCGATACTAAATGCACTGAGGAACGGATCAAAAAGCGTTTAGGTGAGCCACATACAACAGTATGTTGGTGGTGGCTCACCTCATCATCCAGTATATGGCCCAAAGGAAAAGTGGATTATAAAGATGCTGGGTCCAGGGAGAACCACAAAGAAGTGAGCCTTCTAATGTGAGGGTTCTCTGTATGTAAGCAGCTAGACTCACCTGTATGGCAACTTTAAATGTGCACTAAAGCACTAAAGCATTAAAAGTTACATTTTAGTTTTATCATTCCCCTTTAAAATTAGATATGTTCTCCACTTTAATAGGGTTAATGCAGTAATAAGGTATTGTAATATGTAAGAGATATGGAACAATATGATAGAAGCATTACCAAGACTGTTTACTAGAGATGTAAATCTGGACAACCACAAAGATTTGCAACATTTTGAGATGTTCCGTATCTTACGGCACTTTAAAAACCATGTTTGGGGCTTAGCAGATGAGTCGGGGATTCCTTATATTGACACACTATACATAAATTTATTCCAGTAAACCCCACAAGCCGAAACTGAAAATAAATGCCAGATTCTCTTACAAACTTGGGCCCGTTACCAAACACATAACCCAAATGTATTTATCACTAAATATAGTCAGCATGCAAAACTTTGGACACACCTATCAAAATTACTGTTAATTCAAACATTTAAAACAAGTTGAAGATGAAATGATTCCAAAGATTACACATTCATTGGGTATTTAATCCTCTCTCAGCAACCCTCGTGCATTGCATATGAAATGTAGCGGGAAGCGGGCTGCTGCAGTGAGCCCACTCCATACACAGTGAGTGCCGACTGTATAATACAGCAGGCACCCACCCCCAATGACGGGGAATGACAAAAAAAAAAAAAAAATTCAAAATTTAAAATGGGCCCAGCATCATGATTGAAAAACCATTTTTTTTATCCTTTATAATGAAAAAAAAAATACAAAATAAAAGGAAACGGGCCAGAAGCAAATGTTTGATCATGGTTAGTACCTAGTAGCACCACTTTTGGCAAGTATCAGAGGAATCACACAGAACTGGGAGACTTTTACAAGGAAGAATGGATGAAAATCCCTCAAACAAGAATTGAAGACTCTTGCCTGGCTGCAAAAACTCTTTACAAATCATGATACTTGCCAAATGGTTTGCGACTTGGTACTAACCATTCAGAGTGTCCAAACTTCATCTTTGGGCCATTATTTTGAAAAGGTAAAAATACAAAGAGAATGTCTTATCTTATGTCTTTATGCCTTTTGGAGATCATTTCATCTTCAACTGATTGGACTGTGGGGATGGAGCCTGGCCGCTGACTATGATGGAAGCTTGAGCCTGCAACTCCATTGCACAAGCATCGGGAAGCCACCACACAGAGCATAGCACTTGCTCAAAATGGTCAAAACGGGGAAAGACTGAAGTGGTTACACTACTGGAATGCTTAAAGCTCACAAAGCACATATGGAAGTGAAAAAATACTAGGGAAATAAGAATGTTTGCTCAACAGGCAGGTCTTCCAAGATGGCATATTTGATAGATGAAGGAGGGGGGGAGGGTGAAGACACTGATATGGAGAGTGTAACGGATGGTGAGCAGGACTCGGTGCATGCGCCTATCTCCAAAGCTTATTTGAAAAAGTATCTTTTGCAAGCTTTAAAACCCATCATGTCTGAGCTTGCTTATATTAAAATAGAAGTCCAACAAATTGAACAGTGAATTGAAAGTTTGGAAAACTCACAGGTTGGAGTAATACAGTATCTGTTTCTTGGGCCCTAGCTTCACAAGTAGCTTATCAAGCCGATAATATCAACAGAGCACTTGCTCTTATTGAGGACCAGAAGAATTGTAACAGGAGGAAAAATGTTCATATTAAAAGCCTGTCAGAATCCTGGGTGGCAGACACATTGCCCATCATTGCTAGGGATTTATTCTCCGAGTTGCTTGACCCAGAGAGAGCAACATACATTACTATAGAACGTATACATAGAGCCTTCATCCATAAACCAAGACCAAATGAGCCGCCAAGGGATGTTATATGCGGCCTTCTATTTTTTGTGGATATTGCTCAAATACTAGCAGTTGCCTGAGATATACAAATCATCAAGTACCAGGACACAGAGTTACACTTCTACCAAGATATTGCACCTGTTACTAGTTACTGGACCTAGTGTGCCAACTATTTTGGCTTTGGACTAAACCTAAAGGAGTTTGTCCTGGTGGTTCCCTGGTATTCACCCTTTAACCCTGTACAGGGGTCTGGACTTTGCTGCAAGGAACCAACCAGGCCGATACCTCCTGGAGTAGTTCTGGTGTTGTTGGCTGCTGACCCTCAGGAGTCAGAGACACCGGTGATAAGCACCAAGGACACAGGCAAAAAGCGTAATCTGAATACAGTCCAATAGTCAGGGAAGGCTGAGTACTTGAGTATTTCAAATAGCGATTTCAAGGTAAGAGCAGGCAGAGTTTGTGCATAGTCCAGGTTACAATTCTGAGGTTGGGGCAGGCAGCAAGGAGCAGAATCAGAAGACAGACAGGGTACAGTACATAGAAATTCAGACAAGATCACTTTCACTGTGTACTAACTAGTAGAAAACCTTACAAGCTCAGGCGAGATGGTGGATCTAGAGCCAAGCTAAATGGGAGGCTGATCAGCAATAGTGTTGGGAGCGAATATTCGAATCACAAATTTTAATCGCAAATATCGCCACTTCGAGAATTCCCGAAGATTTAGAATATAGCGCTATTTATTTGAATTCGCGAATATTGTAGATTTTTTTTCATCTGAACCCATGATTAGAGTTGAGCGAACACCTGGATGTTCGGGTTCGACGAGTTCGGCCGAACTTTCGAAAAATGTTCGGGTTCGGGATCCGAACTCGACCTGAACTTCATCCCGAACCCGAACCCCATAGAAGTCAATGGGGACCCGAACTTTTGGGCACTAAAAAGGCTGTAAAACACACCCGGAAAGGGCTAGAGGGCTGCAAAAGGCAGCAAAATGTAGTTAAATCCCCTGCAAACAAATGTAGATAGGGAAATGATGAGTTAACATAAAATAAATAAAAATTAAACAATATTAATTGGAGTGAGGTCCCATAGCACAGAATCAGGCTTCAAGTCACCCACCAATGGAGAAGGTCACTTACTATTATTTTGACCACAGCACCCAGACAAAGGAGAGAGGTCCCACAGCAGAGAACCAGGCATCATATCACCCACCACAGGAGTAGGACACCATTTAGTTACTTTGACCCCTACACCCAGACGGAGGAGAGAGGTTACACAGCAGAGAATCAGGCATTTAGATCACCCACCACAGGAGTAGGCCACCATTGAATCAGACCCCGGCAACCATGTCAGATGGCACAAGCATAAGCTTTATATCAATCAGCACAGGAGAAGGCGACTTTGACAGACTTTGACCCCTACACCCGGACGGAGGAGAGAGGTTTCAAAGCAGAGAATCAGGCATTTAGATCACCCACCACAGGAGTAGGCCCCAATTTAATGGGACCCCGGCAACCATGTCAGATGGCACAACCATCAGCTTCATATCAATCAGCACAGGAGAAGGCGACTTTGAAAGACTTTGACCCCTACACCCAGACGGAGGAGAGAGGTTTCACAGCAGAGAATCAGGCATTTAGATCACCCACCACAGGAGTAGGCCCCCATTGAATCAGACCCTGGCAACCATGTCAGATGGCACAACCATCAGCTTTATATCAATCAGCACAGGAGAAGGCGACTTTGAAAGACTTTGACCCCTACACCCAGATGGAGGAGAGAGGTTTCACAGCAGAGAATCAGGCATCATATCAACCACCACAGGAGAAGCCACCATTTAGTTACTTTGACCCCTGCACCCAGGAAGAGGAGAGAGGCACCACAGCACATATTCTGGCATCATATCAGCCACCATAGGAGAAGCCACCATTGAGTTACTTTGACCCCTGCACCCAGGAAGAGGAGAGAGGCACCACAGCACATATTCTGGCATCATATCAGCCACCACAGGAGAAGCCACCATTGAGTTACTTTGACCCCTGAACCCAGGAAGAGGAGAGAGGCCCCACAGCACATATTCTGGCATCATATCAGCCACCACAGGAGAAGCCACCATTGAGTTACTTTGACCCCCGCACCCAGGAAGAGGAGAGAGGCACCACAGCACATATTCAGGCATCATATCACACACCACAGGAGAAGGCCTCCATCAGTGATTTAGGCCTTTGGACCCAGACAGAGGAGAGAGGCACCACAGCACATATTCTGGCATCATATCAGCCACCACAGGAGAAGCCACCATTGAGTTACTTTGACCCTGCACCCAGGAAGAGGAGAGAGGCCCCACAGCACATATTCTGGCATCATATCAGCCACCACAGGAGAAGCCACCATTGAGTTACTTTGACCCCGCACCCAGGAAGAGGAGAGAGGCACCACAGCACATATTCTGGCATCATATCAGCCACCACAGGAGAAGCCACCATTTAGTTACTTTGACCCCTGCACCCAGGAAGAGGAGAGAGGCACCACAGCACATATTCAGGCATCATATCACACACCACAGGAGAAGGCCTCTTTCAGTGATTTAGGCCTTTGGACCCAGACAGAGGAGAGAGGCACCACAGCACATATTCTGGCATCATATCAGCCACCACAGGAGAAGCCACCATTGAGTTACTTTGACCCCTGCACCCAGGAAGAGGAGAGAGGCCCCACAGCACATATTCTGGCATCATACTCAGCCACCACAGGAGAAGCCACCATTGAGTTACTTTGACCCCTGCACCCAGGAAGAGGAGAGAGGCCCCACAGCACATATTCTGGCATCATATCAGCCACCACAGGAGAAGCCACCATTTAGTTACTTTGACCCCTGCACCCAGGAAGAGGAGAGAGGCACCACAGCACATATTCAGGCATCATATCACACACCACAGGAGAAGGCCTCTTTCAGTGATTTAGGCCTTTGGACCCAGACAGAGGAGAGAGGCACCACAGCACATATTCTGGCATCATATCAGCCACCACAGGAGAAGCCACCATTGAGTTACTTTGACCCCTGCACCCAGGAAGAGGAGAGAGGCCCCACAGCACATATTCTGGCATCATATCAGCCACCACAGGAGAAGCCACCATTTAGTTACTTTGACCCCTGCACCCAGGAAGAGGAGAGAGGCACCACAGCACATATTCTGGCATCATATCAGCCACCACAGGAGAAGCCACCATTTAGTTACTTTGACCCCTTCACCCAAACAGAGGAGAAGGTTCCACATCAGAGAATCAGGCATCATATCAACCACCACAGGAGTAGGCCACAATTTAGTTTATTTGACCCCTGCACCCAGGAAGAGGAGAGAGGCCCACAGCACATATTCTGGCATCATATCACACACCACAGGAGAAGGCCTCTTTCAGTGATTTAGGCCTTTGGACCCAGACAGAGGAGAGAGGTCAGAGATTAGCTTCATATCCCCAGCACAGCAGAAGACCGCTTTATTTGACTTAGGCCTCAGCACCCAGACAGAAGACAGAGGTAGCATGGCAGAGGTTATGGCTTCATGTCACCCGTTAGTTTAACCGGCCACTTTCATCTGGTTAGGCCCGGCGCCCAGACAGAGAAGAGTTTCATTCAACTGTGGGTTTCATAAAATTTGTATCAAATAAAGAAGTGGCCCGTAGCACAACAAGACATGTTTTAGGCAGTTAATAAGGACTACTCTGCACAAGGGAGGGACAGGTCCTGTGGGATCCATGCCTGGTTCATCTTTATGAAGGTCAGCTTGTCCACGTTGGCTGTGGACAGGCGGCTGCGCTTGTCAGTAATGACGCCCCCTGCCGTGCTGAATACGCGTTCAGATAAAACGCTGGCCGCCGGGCAGGAAAGCACCTCCAAGGCATAACATGCTAACTCTGGCCACGTGGACAATTTCGAAACCCAGTAGTTGAATGGGGCCGAACCATCCGTCAGGATGTGGAGGGTGTGCAGACATACTGTTCAACCATGTTAGTGAAATGCTGCCTCCTGCTAACACGTTCCGTATCAGGTGTCGGTGCAGATAGCTGTGGCGTGGAGACAAAACTTTTCCACATTTCTGCCATGCTAACCCTGCCCTCAGATGAGCTGGCCGTGACACAGCTGCGTTGGCGACCTCTTGCCACTCCTCTGCCTTCACCTTCCACCTGTTCCCCTGTGACATGTGGGAATGCTCTCAAGAGCGCCTCTATCAGCGTGCGCTTGTACTCGCGCATCTTACGGTCGCGCTCCAGTTCAGGAATTAAAGTGGGCACATTGTCTTTATACCGGGGATCCAGCAGGGTGGCCACCCAGTAGTCTGCACACGTTAAGCGTGGGCAACTCTGCTGTCGTTGCGCAGGCATTGGAGCATATATTCGCTCATGTGGGCCAGGCTACCCATGGGTAAGGACAAGCTGTCCTCTGTGGGAGGCGTATCGTCATCGCACGTCCACCGTATCCCCCAGCCACGCACCAGTGATGGGCCTGGGCTGCCACCCCGCTGTGAACTTGCTTCATCCTCGTCCCCCTCCACCTCCTCCTCCTCATCCTCCTCGTCCTCCAGTACAGTGCCTTGGCTGGCGACTTGTGAACCTGTCCTCTGCTGCTTAAACAAACCTCCCTCTGAGCCACTTCGAACAGACTGGCCTGAAAGTGTTAGAAACGAGCCCTCATCCTCCTCCTCCTCCTCCACCTGGGCCACCTCCTCTAACATCATTGCCCTAAGTGTTTTCTCAAGGAGACATAGAAGTGGTATTGTAACGCTGATAACAGTGTCATCGCCACTGGCCATGTTGGTGGAGTACTCGAAACAGCGCAGCAGGGCACACAGGTCTCGCATGGAGGCCCAATCATTGGTGGTGAAGTGGTGCTGTTCGGCAGTACGACTGACGCGAGCGTGCTGCAGCTGAAACTCCACTATGGCCTGCTGCTGCTCGCACAGTCTCTCCAGCATGTGCAAGGTGGAGTTCCACCGGGTGGGCACGTCGCATATGAGGCGGTGAGCGGGAAGGCCGAAGTTCCGCTGTAGCGCAGACAGGCGAGCAGCGGCAGGATGTGAACGGCGGAGCGCGCACAGACGGCCCGCACTTTATGCAGCAGCTCTGACATGTTGGGGTAGTGGTGAATGAACCTCTGCACCACCAAGTTCAGCACATGCGCCAGGCAAGGGATGTGCGTCAAACCGGCTAGTCCCAGAGCTGCCACGAGATTTCGCCCATTATCGCATACCACCAGGCCTGGCTTGAGGCCCACCGGCAGAAACCACTCGTCGGTCTGTTGTTCAATACCCCGCCACAACTCCTTTGCGCTGTGGGGCCTGTCCCCAAACATATGAGTTTCAGAATGGCCTGCTGACGTTTACCCGGGCTGTGCTGAAGTTGGTGGTGAAGGTGTGTGGCTGACCGGATGAGCTGGTGGAAGCAGTGGAGGAGGAAGCCGAGTAGGAGGAGGAGGCTACAGGAGGCAGAGAATGATGCCCTGCGATCCTAGGGGGCGGAAGGACGTGCGCCAAGGAACTGTCCGCCGGGGCCCAGCCGCCACTACATTCACCCAGTGTGCAGTTAGTGAGATATAGCGTCCCTGGCCGTGCTTACTGGTCCACGTATCTGTGGTTAGGTGGACCTTGCCACAAATGGCGTTGCGCAGTGCACACTTGATTTTATCGGACACTTGCATGTGCAGGGAAGGCACGGCTGTCTTGGAGAAGTAGTGGCGGCTGGGAACCACATACTGCGGGACAGCCATGGCCATCAGCTGTTTGAAGCTGTCTGTGTCCACCAGCCGGAATGACAGCATTTCAAAGGCCAGCAGTTTAGAAATGCTGGCGTTCAGGCCAAGGGCTCGAGGGTGACTCGGGGAATTTGCGCTTCCTCTCTAAGGTTTGAGATATTGAGAGCTGAACGCTGCTGTGTGATATAGTGGAGACGCTAGTTGACGGTGGCGGTGGTGGTGGTGTCGGTGGCACATCCTCTGTTTGCTGCTCGGCAGGTGGCAACATTCCTCTCGAGGCGGAAGCCGAGGCAGCAGCGGTAGAGGGAGCAGGGGAGCCTCAGCGAGTGCCTGGTTTTTAAGGTGTGTACCCCACTGCAGTTCATGCTTTGCATGTAGATGCCTGGTCATGCAGGTTGTGCTGAGGTTCAGAACGTTAATGCCTCGCCTCAGGCTCTGATGGCAGAGCGTGCAAGTCACTTCGGGTCTTGTCGGTAGGACATTGTTTAAAGAAGTGCCATGCCAGGGAACTCTTTGAAGCTGCCTTTGTGGGGCTGGGTCCCTGTTGGCGATGTCCAGTAGCAGGCGAACTCTGGGGCGGCGGCTCGTCTGCTTTGGCCCCCTGCTCCCTCTTTGGCTTCGCTGTTGTCTCGGTCTCACCACTACCTCTTCCTCTGAACTGTGAAAGTCATCGCCACGACCTTCAGTCCATGTGGGGTCTAAGACCTCATCGTCCTCTGCATCGTCTTCCACCCAGTCTCCCTCCCTGACCTCCTCCTGTTCAGTCTGCACACTGCAAAAGACGCGGCAGTGGGCACCTGTGTTTCGTCATCATCAGAGAGTCGGTGACTCTGCTGTGGTGGTATTCCCATGTCCTCTTCATCTGGAGACATAAGTGGTTGTGCGTCAGTGCATGGTATGTCTTCCTCCACTGGGGAAGGGCTAGGTGGACGCCCCTGGGAAACCCTGGAAGCAGAGTCTTCAAACAGAAGAAGAGACTGCTGCATAACTTGTGGCTCAGACCGTTTCCCTGATATGCTTGGGGGTGATGTGACAGACTGATGGGCTTGGTTTTCAGGTGCCACCTGTGCGCTTTCCGCAGAAGACTGGGTGGAAGACAATGTGGTGAACGTGCTGGAAGCACTGTCGGCCACCCAATCGATTAATGCCTGTACCTGCTCAGGCCTTACCATCCTAAGAGCGGCATTGGGCCCCACCAAATATCACCGTAAATTCTGCCGGCTACTTGAGGGAGTTGGTTCCCTACTGTGTGCGCCTGGGGCCGAACGGCCACGTCCTCTACCAGCAACAGAGGCTCCACGGACACCACCACAACCGCGTCCTCGTCCCTTAATAGTATTTTTCTTCATTGTTGCGATTCAACTCGCACCACAATGAAATATATTATTTTTTATAAGCAAAATCCACTCACTGGAATACTTTCAGTCTTTTGACTGTATGGATTACAGATGGAATGACTGTTATATGTGAGTACCGCTTTCTTTGACAGATTCTAGTATGGGTACATATATATTTTCCCAACCTGGGAGATTAGTTTGCTAATTCCAGATGTATGAAACGCATGAGCCTAACTGTATCTAGTATATTGAGCGCCAGATAAACTAACTTGGCCTTTTTAAATTAAAAAAATTCCCTCACTGGAATACTTTCAGTCTTTTGACTGTATGGATTACAGATGGAATGACTGTTATATGTGAGTACCGCTTTCTTTGACAGATTCTAGTATGGGTACATATATATTTTCCCAACCTGGGAGATTAGTTTGCTAATTCCAGATGTATGAAACGCATGAGCCTAACTGTATCTAGTATATTGAACGCCAGATAAACTAACTTGGCCTTTTTAAATAAAAAAATTCCCTCACTGGAATACTTTCAGTCTTTTGACTGTATGGATTACAGATGGAATGACTGTTACATGTGAGTACCGCTTTCTTTGACAGATTCTAGTATGGGTACATATATATTTTCCCAACCTGGGAGATTAGTTTGCTAATTCCAGATGTATGAAACGCAGGCCCAACTGTATCTAGTATATTGAACGCCAGATAAACTAACTTGGCCTTGTTTAAATAAAAAAATTCCCTCACTGGAATACTTTCAGTCTTTTGACTGTATGGATTACAGATGGAATGACTGTTATATGTGAGTACCGCTTTCTTTGACAGATTCTAGTATGGGTACATATATATTTTCCCAACCTGGGAGATTAGTTTGCTAATTCCAGATGTATGAAACGCATGAGCCTAACTGTATCTAGTATATTGAGCGCCAGATAAACTAACTTGGCCTTTTTAAATAAAAAAATTCCCTCACTGGAATACTTTCAGTCTTTTGACTGTATGGATTACAGATGGAATGACTGTTACATGTGAGTACCGCTTTCTTTGACAGATTCTAGTATGGGTACATATATATTTTCCCAACCTGGGAGATTAGTTTGCTAATTCCAGATGTATGAAAGCATGAGCCCAACTGTATCTAGTATATTGAGCAGCCAGATAAACTAACTTGGCCTTGTTTAAATAAAAAAATTCCCTCACTGGAATACTTTCAGTCTTTTGACTGTATGGATTACAGATGGAATGACTGTTATATGTGAGTACCGCTTTCTTTGACAGATTCTAGTATGGGTACATATATATTTTCCCAACCTGGGAGATTAGTTTGCTAATTCCAGATGTATGAAAGCATGAGGCCTAACTGTATCTAGTATATTGAACGCCAGATAAACTAACTTGGCCTTTTTAAATAAAAAAATTCCCTCACTGGAATACTTTCAGTCTTTTGACTGTATGGATTACAGATGGAATGACTGTTATATGTGAGTACCGCTTTCTTTGACAGATTCTAGTATGGGTACATATATATTTTCCCAACCTGGGAGATTAGTTTGCTAATTCCAGATGTATGAAAGCATGAGCCTAACTGTATCTAGTATATTGAGCGCCAGATAAACTAACTTGGCCTTTTTAAATAAAAAAATTCCCTCACTGGAATACTTTCAGTCTTTTGACTGTATGGATTACAGATGGAATGACTGTTATATGTGAGTACCGCTTTCTTTGACAGATTCTAGTATGGGTACATATATATTTTCCCAACCTGGGAGATTAGTTTGCTAATTCCAGATGTATGAAACATGAGGCCTAACTGTATCTAGTATATTGAGCGCCAGATAAACTAACTTGGCCTTTTTAAATAAAAAAATTCCCTCACTGGAATACTTTCAGTCTTTTGACTGTATGGATTACAGATGGAATGACTGTTATATGTGAGTACCGCTTTCTTTGACAGATTCTAGTATGGGTACATATATATTTTCCCAACCTGGGAGATTAGTTTGCTAATTCCAGATGTATGAAAGCATGAGCCTAACTGTATCTAGTATATTGAACGCCAGATAAACTAACTTGGCCTTTTTAAATAAAAAAATTCCCTCACTGGAATACTTTCAGTCTTTTGACTGTATGGATTACAGATGGAATGACTGTTACATGTGAGTACCGCTTTCTTTGACAGATTCTAGTATGGGTACATATATATTTTCCCAACCTGGGAGATTAGTTTGCTAATTCCAGATGTATGAAACGCATGAGCCTAACTGTATCTAGTATATTGAACGCCAGATAAACTAACTTGGCCTTTTTAAATAAAAAAATTCCCTCACTGGAATACTTTCAGTCTTTTGACTGTATGGATTACAGATGGAATGACTGTTATATGTGAGTACCGCTTTCTTTGACAGATTCTAGTATGGGTACATATATATTTTCCCAACCTGGGAGATTAGTTTGCTAATTCCAGATGTATGAAACATAGGCCTAACTGTATCTAGTATATTGAACGCCAGATAAACTAACTTGGCCTTTTTAAATAAAAAAATTCCCTCACTGGAATACTTTCAGTCTTTTGACTGTATGGATTACAGATGGAATGACTGTTATATGTGAGTACCGCTTTCTTTGACAGATTCTAGTATGGGTACATATATATATTTTCCCAACCTGGGAGATTAGTTTGCTAATTCCAGATGTATGAAACGCATGAGCCTAACTGTATCTAGTATATTGAACGCCAGATAAACTAACTTGGCCTTTTTAAATAAAAAAATTCCCTCACTGGAATACTTTCAGTCTTTTGACTGTATGGATTACAGATGGAATGACTGTTACATGTGAGTACCGCTTTCTTTGACAGATTCTAGTATGGGTACATATATATTTTCCCAACCTGGGAGATTAGTTTGCTAATTCCAGATGTATGAAAGCATGAGCCTAACTGTATCTAGTATATTGAACGCCAGATAAACTAACTTGGCCTTTTTTAAATAAAAAAATTCCCTCACTGGAATACTTTCAGTCTTTTGACTGTATGGATTACAGATGGAATGACTGTTATATGTGAGTACCGCTTTCTTTGACAGATTCTAGTATGGGTACATATATATTTTCCCAACCTGGGAGATTAGTTTGCTAATTCCAGATGTATGAAAGCATGAGCCTAACTGTATCTAGTATATTGAGCATCAGATAAACTAACTTGGCCTTTTTAAATAAAAAAATTCCCTCACTGGAATACTTTCAGTCTTTTGACTGTATGGATTACAGATGGAATGACTGTTATATGTGAGTACCGCTTTCTTTGACAGATTCTAGTATGGGTACATATATATTTTCCCAACCTGGGAGATTAGTTTGCTAATTCCAGATGTATGAAACATAGGCCTAACTGTATCTAGTATATTGAGCGCCAGATAAACTAACTTGGCCTTTTTAAATAAAAAAATTCCCTCACTGGAATACTTTCAGTCTTTTGACTGTATGGATTACAGATGGAATGACTGTTATATGTGAGTACCGCTTTCTTTGACAGATTCTAGTATGGGTACATATATATTTTCCCAACCTGGGAGATTAGTTTGCTAATTCCAGATGTATGAAGCATGAGCCTAACTGTATCTAGTATATTGAACGCCAGATAAACTAACTTGGCCTTTTTAAATAAAAAAATTCCCTCACTGGAATACTTTCAGTCTTTTGACTGTATGGATTACAGGTGGACTGGTATTAGTAGGGGTGACACAAGCACACCCAAGTCCCTGATGTAGGATTTCTATGGCACAGACCACTATTACAAGTGATTAATGGACGTTGGGAGAGATTGTGCTGCAGCACTAGTCCCAAGATGGCCGCCGCCTATCAGCCCAGTAACATGTGCCACAAAATGGTCTGCACAACCTTTAAAAAAATAGCCTTGGACTGTGCTGCTAAATCGCTGTGGTCTGAATCCCAGGTGTAGATGTCTGACTTGTTTGGAGCTTTGGAATGCACACTGTGGCAGCTTCTGCTGCAGCACTACAGAGTCGCAAAATGGCGGCGGCGGTCAGCCCAGGTACATGTGGATGGAAAAATCACTCTGGCCACTCTAAAAATAGCCAATCCCTATCAAAAAGCAGCTCAGCTGCAGTTGTTCAGATGAATCACAGGTGGAGGAGAGAAATTTGCTTCCAGTTATTCAATTATCCCTGCCTATTCTCGCCCTAGCATCAGCTGCGTCTATCCCTGTTCTATTCACATCGGGGTGAGCACGTCCCGGCGATGCGCAGCAAGACTGGAATACTTTCAGTCTTTTGACTGTATGGATTACAGATGGAATGACTGTTATATGTGAGTACCGCTTTCTTTGACAGATTCTAGTATGGGTACATATATATTTTCCCAACCCTGGGAGATTAGTTTGCTAATTCCAGATGTATGAAACGCAGGCCTAACTGTATCTAGTATATTGAACGCCAGATAAACTAACTTGGCCTTTTTAAATAAAAAAATTCCCTCACTGGAATACTTTCAGTCTTTTGACTGTATGGATTACAGATGGAATGACTGTTATATGTGAGTACCGCTTTCTTTGACAGATTCTAGTATGGGTAAATAAATATATATTTTCCCAACCTGGGAGATTAGTTTGCTAATTCCAGATGTATGAAACGCAGGCCTAACTGTATCTAGTATATTGAACGCCAGATAAACTAACTTGGCCTTTTTTAAATAAAAAAAATTCCCTCACTGGAATACTTTCAGTCTTTTGACTGTATGGATTACAGATGGAATGACTGTTATATGTGAGTACCGCTTTCTTTGACAGATTCTAGTATGGGTACATATATATTTTCCCAACCTGGGAGATTAGTTTGCTAATTCCAGATGTATGAAACGCAGGCCTAACTGTATCTAGTATATTGAACGCCAGATAAACTAACTTGGCCTTTTTAAATAAAAAAATTCCCTCACTGGAATACTTTCAGTCTTTTGACTGTATGGATTACAGATGGAATGACTGTTATATGTGAGTACCGCTTTCTTTGACAGATTCTAGTATGGGTAAATAAATATATATTTTCCCAACCTGGGAGATTAGTTTGCTAATTCCAGATGTATGAAACGCAGGCCTAACTGTATCTAGTATATTGAACGCCAGATAAACTAACTTGGCCTTTTTAAATAAAAAAAAATTCCCTCACTGGAATACTTTATGGCTTTTCACTGTATGGATTACAGGTGGACTGGTATTAGTAGGGGTGACACAAGCACACCCAAGTCCCTGATGTAGGATTTCTATGGCACAGACCACTATTACAAGTGATTAATGGACGTTGGGAGAGATTGTGCTGCAGCACTAGTCCCAAGATGGCCGCCGCCTATCAGCCCAGTAACATGTGCCACAAAATGGTCTGCACAACCTTTAAAAAAATAGCCTTGGACTGTGCTGCTAAATCGCTATTGGTCTGAATCCCAGGTGTAGATGTCTGACTTGTTTGGAGCTTTGGAATGCACACTGTGGCAGCTTCTGCTGCAGCACTACAAGTCGCAAAATGGCGGCCGGCGGTCAGCCCAGGTACATGTGGATGGAAAAATCACTCTGGCCACTCTAAAAATAGCCAATCCCTATCAAAAAAGCAGCTCAGCTGCAGTTGTTCAGATGAATCACAGGTGGAGGAGAGAAATTTGCTTCCAGTTATTCAATTATCCCTGCCTATTCTCGCCCTAGCATCAGCTGCGTCTATCCCTGTTCTATTCACATCGGGAGTGAGCACGTCCCGACGTGCGCACAAGCTTTTAAAGAGGCTGAGTCACATGCTGCACTTGGCCAATCACAGCCTTGCCAATAGTAGGCATGGCTGCGATGGCATCTTAGGGCAAGTAGTATGATGCATGTTGATTGGCTGCTTTGCAGCCTTTCAAAATGCGCCAAAATACATGCCGAACGACGAACCCGAACCCGAACTTTTACGAAAAAGTTCGGGTTCGGGTCCGTGTCACGAACACCCCAAAATTCGGTACGGACCCGAACTATGCTCGAACTGTTCGCTCAACACTACCCATGATCCCTCCCTGCTTCTTGCTTGTGGGCCAATGAAAAGGCTGCAATATATAGGTCTGAGCTTAGCAACATGCCTAGCAACCAAAATGAAAGTTGCCTACCCCTTTACTATATAAGAAAAATCCCAGCAGACATTTTCTGCAGTTTATTTGCTGTTCTGAGAAACACAGCAGTGTTATTGCTGTGCTCTATGCTTTGCTTTGTCATTACATTAGATAGTTAGTTAGTATATATATATATATATATATATATATATATATTACAAATAGTTAGTGGGAGATAGTCAGTGTAGGTTAGATAGTGATATAGTGTAGCTGATAGGTTCCAGTGCAGGGTGTTAGGTAGTGTGATGTGTTCTGCTATCCATACATACATGCTACAGACATAGTGCTGTGATATCACAAGTTCACAACAATACTTAGTGCACCAATCAGTAATATGTAGTCAGACCTGCTAAAATATGAAGTGGCATGTATTGCGCCAAAATATGCGCATCATTAATTGCCGATTAATTGCGCAATCGTGAATACATTGAAGCACTTTATCTGCATATAAAGCAATTGTAATGTTCTGCCATGCCAACCATTTTCTCCAGTCTCAGGAAACTTCTAGCAACTTGAAAAATGTAACAGAAGTACGCACGCAATACGCGCAAATTACATTGCCGGTTTTCCCACTCAAGAAAATAATGGCGAATTATCAAATTTGCGAATTTATGATGAATATTTACCCAAATATTTGTGAAATATCGCAAATTCGAATATTGCCCCTGCTGCTCATCACTAATCAGCAACTTGCACCTGGACAAGGGCAGAAGAAAGTGATTAACTCTCCTAATGCTGAAAGAAGTGCAATGAGCGCTAGTTCCAGTACAGAATAGAGCAATGCCTGTGCTTGCCCAGAACAGTGGGACAATGGCAGACATGAGCTGCCAGCCTAACAGCACCCTCCATGTTGGCTAAGAAGAGACAGATGAAACTGTTACCGGATGAACTAAAAGCACAACATTTACGATACTCTTGGATGTTCCCATTCAGGTTGATGGTCAGCAAAAATAGTAGATGCATCGTTATATGCACACCAGCAGACCTGGAGAAAGCTTGGAGCCAGCTAGACATGGAACTGTTTGATGTCCCTTCATGGTTACCTGAACAGGAGCAATGGAACTTGCCATTTCTACCTCAGCTGGAGAAGTGAAAAACCACAGCGAACGCCAAGTCTCTTAAAATGAAGAAGTTGCCTGCAGCTATGCCTTCACGATTGAAGAGCAAGACCCTGGTCTGGGTAGTATTTATCACCATCTGTTTGTTTGTTGGCTCCTATGTGTCCACCTTTCCTAGACTGTCGTCGAGTGTTACATTGAGGTTAGGAAGTCACTACATTTTCACCTTTTCTGATTTGATTTACCCACAACTTTCTTCTCTTTGTAACCAGACTTGTAGCTAGGCTTTTTAGCACCCGGCACAAGGATTCAGCCCACCCCCTCACTTGCCAGCAAACTTTATTAGATCAGAAAGAGGGACAGCATCAGCAGCGGGAGTAGTGTGCTGCAGTAATTTTTTAATACTAAGCCACGCCTCTAACTCCACTCAATGCATATCTATACTCACACAATCCCAGCAAGTCCCCTTAGGGTTATGAGTGAATAGCTTAAAACTAGTGTTGAGCGAATTGAGCTTTGGATCCTAGTCGATACGTTCAAAACTTCAGTTGAATGCTGTACGGAGATTTGTCTCCATACAGCATTTAAATGTATGGGCTCCAGCGAGGCAAATTCGTTATCCTCAAAGTCTTGTGGGACTTCGATGAAAATAACTTTGATTTGATTTTTAAACCTAAAAACCATTTTAAAACATGGATCCGAAGTTGGCTTCGGTACCAAGTTACCAGCCATTAGAAGCCGACTTCGGATACGTTTTAAAATGGTTTTACAGTTTAAAAATCGATGACTAAAGTTATTCACAGAAGTCTCGCCAGACTTCAGTGATTACTCTGTTCGCCTTGCCGAAGCCTATACATTTTAATGCAGTAAGGAGACATGTCTCTGTACAGCATTAAAACGACATTTAGAGCCACTAGACTTCAGGTCTAGGATTCAAAGCTAGATTTGCTCAACAGTACTTAAAACATAACTTTTAATGATATCCTTACAAATATTATTACACCTGTTTTAGGAGTAAAAATAGTTGCAAGCCCCCTTTGTGCAACTATTTAGGGGTGGCAAGCGCGTGAACTCTGGCCCAACACATTTACTATCTTTTCTGCCTGAAAACAGGCGTAAAAGAGGAGCAAGAGCTACTCCAGTCAAATCAGCATAAAAAGCTGGTCTTTGCAAATGACCCCCAATACGTTATCTGATAAAATCTGTCATAGGGTACATGGTTGTACCAATACACCTTGGGATAAATGAAAGAACCAAGTGGTCCTATCGCATCCAGGATTTCACTGGCATGTCGGTGTAATTTCCTCTGGAACCGTAACAAGGTCATTGTGATGATAGAGCAAAAAAAGTAACTACATAACTAGGGGATGGTAACTGTGCCTCATAAATCCTTAGCAGGGGTAGCTATGTTGGGCCCTGTAAGACCTAGCTATCCCAATGGTATAACAGAGTAATCTAGGGCATTGCTTTCCCCTTAGTACTACCACACACTTTTTATGCCCACAATGTGCCCCCTCACAGTAGTTATGCCCGCATTGTGCCTCCTTCTCAGTAGTATTGCCTAAATTGTGCCCCTCACAGTAGTAATGTGCACACTGTGCTCTATCACAGTACTAAAGTCCTCACTATGCCTCTCACCATATTTATGTCCACATTGTGCCTCCTTCAGAGTAGGTATGCCCACATTGTGCCTCCTTCACAGTAGTTATGCCAATTTGTGGCCCCTCACAGTAGTTATGTCCACATTGTGCCCGTGTCACAGTAGTAATGCTCATATTGTGCCCCCTCACATTGCAGGTGAGTGGGAGGGGGCTGTAGGCTGCTTAATACCTTTTCAGACCTTGTTCACACACCATAGGTAGTCTAGTGGTAGGACCCCATGTCATGCTGAGATACCGTGAAGTAGTGCTTGAAGGGGCTCCGATATGTTCCTGATTGGAAATATTGGCGAATCTCTCAGCTTTTAACATCCGAGTGAGCGATTAGCCAGTGTTGTCAGTTGCTTATCCATGTGGTGCATCTTTTTTCTGTGAGTTATGTGTTTATATATTTTCATCCGCACATGTTTTATTTTGTGTAGGATGTTTGTGTGGTGCTTGTGGTTCGCGCCGGTATCCTCCATTGTATGCAATTTTTGCTGGGGATAGCCGCTCGCTGCGAACCACATGCGGAGGAACTGCCCCCCCAGTTAGAAACACGCCACAGTGTTTGGGGTTTGGAGCAGTCCCACCCATTTAGGCCACGTTTATTTCTGTGATTCTTGTTTTATATGTATTGAATGTGCCATTGCATATGGCTGGTAAACATTCTGTTGCACCTGGAAGCCGGTGTCACATGGTCTGTTGTAGGTGTAGCTTGCGGCCTCATTTGTTCCCCATTGCATTGTTGGTCCTGCAATGCAGGTGAGTGGGAGGGGCTGTAGGCTGCTTAATACCTTTTCAGACCTTGTTCACACACCATAGGTAGTCTAGTGGTAGGACCCCATGTCATGCTGAGATACCGTGAAGTGGTGCTTGAAGGGGCTCCGATATGTTCCTGATTGGAAATATTGGCGAATCTCTCAGCTTTTAACATCCGAGTGAGCGATTAGCCAGTGTTGTCAGTTGCTTATCCATGTGGTGCATCTTTTTTCTGTGAGTTATGTGTTTATATATTTTCATCCGCACATGTTTTATTTTGTGTAGGATGTTTGTGTGGTGCTTGTGGTTCGCGCCGGTATCCTCCATTGTATGCAATTTTTGCTGGGGATAGCCGCTCGCTGCGAACAACATGCGGAGGAACTGCCCCACCAGTTAGAAACACGCCCCAGTGTTTGGGGTTTGGAGCAGTCCCACCCATTTAGGCCACGTTTATTTCTGTGATTCTTGTTTTATATGTATTGAATGTGCCATTGCATATGGCTGGTAAACATTCTGTTGCACCTGGAAGCCGGTGTCACATGGTCTGTTGTAGGTGTAGCTTGCGGCCTCATTTGTTCCCCATTGCATTGTTAGTCCTGCAATGCAGGTGAGTGGGAGGAGGCTGTAGGCTGCTTAATACCTTTTCAGACCTTGTTCACACACCATAGGTAGTCTAGTGGTAGGACCCCATGTCATGCTGAGATACCGTGAAGTGGTGCTTGAAGGGGCTCCGATATGTTCCTGATTGGAAATATTGGCGAATCTCTCAGCTTTTAACATCCGAGTGAGGGATTAGCCAGTGTTGTCAGTTGCTTATCCATGTGGTGCAACAAGTACTGTAGCTCCCACAAACTTTTGGATCCTTCCCTTCCTTTGAAATCAAGTTCTCAAACGTCTCTTGTGTCTGTCTCGGCATATGAGCATCAGTAAGTAGAGCATTAAAAACGGATAATACTGTGTGTGTGTGGGTGTGGGGGGAGAGGGGGGGGGCAAGCAGGGCACGTGCTCAGGGCTAAGGGGGGTTGGGGGCATATCCCCGGACAGTTAATTTATATTGTTACACGCCTGGCGTGTAAATTTATCAGGCTGGGTAATTCCTTTTCTGATGCGAGAGGTCTAACCTCGTATAGACAAAGGGGTTTTGCAAAGGGGAGTCATATATTTGATGAGATGTAGGTGTGGTAAAATGTATGTTGGAAAAACCTGCAGAGAATTCAAGATTCGGATATTGGAACATATTGGGGATATCCGTAATAAACGGGATAAACCCATTCCTAAACATATCCGTCTTGAACATAGGGACCAGACACTGGACATCTCCTTCTCTGCTATAGAAGTTGTGCGACCCTCAATTAGAGGAGGGAATATAGATCAAATCTTAAAACAGAAGGAAGCGTGTTGGACGTATAAGCTGGAGACTCGGGCTCCTTTGGGACTTAATGAACACATTGATTATACATGCTTTATTTAGATGACTGGGTTTCTTCCTTATTGTTTAGATTAGGGTGTGGCAGGACTGCGTTATCTGCTGGACTGCGCTTGGCGTTTCGGACACACATATTTTGGATTATCCTAGACGCCCTTATATAAGGTTTAATATTTTGCCCCCATTCAAAATTTCTCTGATTGAAGAGAATTAATGTGGATATATTTTTATCATCTTATAAAGTAATTTGTCCCTATTTAGTGGTCTCCTGAATTAAAAAACACCTCCATTGTTCTAAATTATTCATCTCTTTACCATCTTTGCCCCCCTTCTTTTTGACCAAATAAGCAGGTGGAACGCATGTGTGGCGTCCGTGGAACGCAAGCTGACGTCACTGTCTGCCGCCCCTGGCTCACTATACATGCGTAGACATCTGGAGCGCATCAGGAGCGCTTGTGGAACGCAGTACATCAGCAATTACATCTTGTCCGGCCGATCATGTGACCATTCCTGATCACGTGACCGGAACTGGTATGTGGAGAGGCGCGGGGTATTTAAAGCCAGCGGCATCCAGCGTTCATTACCGGCCCTACCAACATAACAGACCACTGCTTGCGGCACCGGGACATCAAGATGCAGCCTATACATCTACTCTGGCCAGCATTTTTATCATGTTGCTGACCCAGATAAGGGAAGTAATCTTGAATTGTTGCACCTTATTCCAGACATTGGCTTTGACTATATCAGAGTTTTGATATATTGTTATGAATTGCCTGTAGCCGCTACTGTGGTCTTTGCTATATCATGCAATATTGATTTATATGCCAGTTTTTTTACTCCCCTGTGGGTCATTTTACATCTTTTGGGCGTGAAGATAACTATCTTTGGCATATTCTGCAATATGATAGCTGAATCTCATATTATGTATTGTTGATAGGTACGTCAACTACTCCCCTGCCGGTCATATTATATCCTATATATATCTTGTGTATGTGAGGGGTAATTAACGTTGGTATAATTTGCAATTTGGTCATTGAATTTGTGATCCAGCAGATTGAGTTAATCAATCTGATGGATGGTGCTTGTGATAATCTAAGACACCATCGTTGTTAAGTTGGTCCCCTGATGATCTGCAACCCATTGCATGGTTGCAGTGAAACGCGTTGGGATTTTGAATACCAGTAAGGGACCGTGATATTTGGTCTCAATGATTGATCCTGTTTAAAATATCTATCTAGGGATTGAATACCAGTAAGGGACTTAATCCTGTTTAAAATATCTATCTAATATCTTGTGAGTCTGTTGGACGAAATACACTATATTTGACCTTTGACAGACTGTGGTTGACTTTTTGTACTTTTACATAGGTGGTGGGTACTATTCTGTGTCAGGCCTTATTAGGGACACTAGGAGGTTCCTGACACGGGATCGCCTCTATCGGGGTGGCTATTCCGTTTATAGGCAGGGTTGGTAGTGTGTAGTGGACAGACTAGAGTTATTTATTTCCCTCCACCGCCACCTCCCCTCCCTACTCGGATTGGAGACCTTGTATCATATTGTTTCATTTTTAAAAGGTTGAAATAAAAGCTATATTTTAGTGATAATCTCCCAGTGATGCACCTAAGCTATATTATCACTTTCTTTTAAATTCAAGTTTATTAATTTTAGAATAGTAAAATCAATAAAGAAACCAAACAGTTTGAGAATAAACTGATAACCAGAGCACAGCGAAAGAATTGAGAGTATTGACATAGCCAAAAACATTACAATATCAAAATAAGTCACAACTTTCACTATCTCACCCACTGATGGTTGACATGTCGGAACGTGATTATTAAAATTTTACAGTGAAAAACGGCATTTCTGTAGTTGAGTTAATAAACCGGTACTGTTGTGCCACAGAGCACGTTTGCATACAACGCAGAAAAAGCTGTTTTAAAATTTTACGGTGAAAAACTGCATTTCTGTAGCCTTTTTACGGCGGTCACTAAGGGGCCTTAGGCTGGGCTGCCACGCTGGTCTCCCGTGCAGCGGGGAGCGCGGGCCCGGCTCTCACAATTTCGCCCGCTGCATGTAAAGTGGTGACAGAGGGAGCGGACTCCCTCTGTCTCGCATCAGCACCCCGCAAATGCGATCGCGGGATGCTGATGTGTTGGGAAGCCTTACCTGGCTTCCGTTCAGGGCCCCGAGCCTGTCTTCACTGATTTCCAGCAGGCTGTGCCTCTCTGGTGCAACCTGCTGGTCAATCTTGGAATAGCATTGCTATTGAAATGTAATGTAATGTATTATAAAAATAATGCATTACATTTAAAAAGCAATCAAAATACTGCATGTTAACGTCCCCTTGTGGGAATATTATTGGTAAGAAAAAGAAAGAAAAAAAAAACACATTTGTTAAATACAAAAATTCTATAAAATACGCTTTTCAATGATAAAAAATGCAAAAAAAAACCTCCCCCAGATGTTTGGTATTGTCACGTCCATAACGACCCAGACTATATAAATATCACATAAATTATCCGCTACGGTGAACGTCGTAAAAATAAAAAAAAATAAAAAAAAAAGACAGAATTGCTAATTTATTCTTAGTTTCCACCGAAAAAAAACGTAATAACAAGCGATCAATAAGTGACATTTACTCCAAAATGATACCAATGAAAAATACACGTCGTCCCACAAAAATCAAGCCCTGACACAACTCCATAGAATTTTTTTTTTAAAAAGTTATGGGTCTTGGGATGCGCCAATGCAAAATCATTTTTTTCTTTAAAAAAAGGGGTTTTATTGCAAAAAAATTGTAAAACGTAAAAAAATAACTATATGTATTTGATGTCAATGTAATTTAATGGACCCAGAGAATAAAGATATTATGTTATTTATACCGAAAAATGAATGCCGTAAATTTTATAACGTAAAAACGCAGTGGCAGTATTGCTTTTTTCCCCATCTTCCTCCCAGAAAGAGTTAATAAAAGTTGATCAGAAAGTTATGTTTACCCCAAAATGATGTCATTAAAAACGACAACTTGTCCCGCAAAAAGCCCTCATAAAGCTATATAGACGGAAAAAATAAAAAAGTTATAGCTCTTGGAACACGACGACGAATAAAGGAAGAAAAACGCTTGGTCATAAAGGCCCAAACAGGCTTGGTCACTAAGGGGTTAATAAACCTCTACTGTTGTGCCACAAAGCACTTTTTTTATACAAAGCTGAAAAAAATGTTTTTTTGCCAGTTTTGACGTATAAAATCCACTGCTCTGCATGGGTGACAGGGACGTAAATGTCAAAAAATCATCTGTTAAATTGGTGGTTGACATTTTGCCAGTTTTGCTGTATACAAATCCCTGCTCAGTATATTTGACAGAGAGGGAAATTTCAAAAAATCTTCTGTTACATTGGTGGGTGTGATTTTGCCAATTTTCAAACAAAACAATTGCTGATCTCAGGGAGATCAGCTACAAAAAACACAGCGGAACCTCATTTAAGAGTCTCAACACAGCAATCCAAAGTGCAAAGCTTCCTGGGAAACAGTAATATGCAAAACAAACGTGGAGCCCCAGTATTGGGTCTACAACACAATGAAAGCCAGATATCCCTCAACGGAAGGAAAACCGAGCAAAGGGGTGTCTCCATTACAGAGATCACCAAATCCACCATAGTAAGTGGCCCCTATGTCAAGATCCCGCTTTTTAACAAGCTTTAACAATGTGACGGGGAAGACCTAAGCCTGTTATCCATCCACAGATAGCTGTTTTGGGGGGGGGGGGGGTTGCCCCTCATCAGTGTGGAGTAGGATTCAGGCTAACTGAGAGCAATGCCTTGGGGACTACTCAAACAAAACAATAGTTGATCTCAGGGAGACCAGCTACAAAAACACCGTGGAGCCTCATTTAGGAGTCTCAACACAGCAATCCAATGAGCTGACCATCTAAAACATTAGAGGCAAATGTCTACTGCTGATTTGACCATCTAAAACATTAGAGGTGAGGGCCTGCTGCTGATCGGACCATGGAAAAAATTATGGGCGAGGGCCTGTCGCTGAGCTGACCATCTAAAACATTAGAGGCGAATGTCTACTGCTGATTTGACCATTTAAAACATTAGGGGTGAGGGACTGCTGCTGAGCTGACCATCTAAAACATTAGGGGCGATGGCCAGCTGCTTATCTGACCATCTAAAACATTAGGGGTGAGGGTCTGCTGCTGAGCTGGCCATCAAAAACAGTAGGGGTGAGGGTCTGCTGCTAAGCTGACTCTTTAAAACATTAGGGGTGAGTGCCTGCTGCTGAGCTGACTATCTAAAACATTAGGGGTGAGGGCCTGCTGCTGAGATGACTCTCTAAAAAATTAGGGGAGAGTGCCTGCTGCTGATCTGACCATCTAAAAAATTGGGGTTGAGTGCCTGCTGCTGAGTTGACCATCAAAAACATTAGGAGCGAGGGCCTGCTGCTGAGCTGGCCATCTTAACATAATGGGCTATGGCTTGCTGCTGATCTGACCATCTAGAACATTAGGGGTGAGGGTCTGCTGCTGAGCTGACTCTCTAAAACATTTGGGGATAATGCCTGCTGCTTATCTGACCATCTAAAACATTGTGGTTGAGTGCCTGCTGCTGAGCTGACCATCTAAAACCTTAGCGGTGAGGGCCTGCTGCTGAGCTGACCATCTAAAACATTAGGGGTGAGGGCCTGCTGCTGATCGGACCATGGAAAAAATTAAGGGCAAGGTCCTGTTGCTGAGCTGACCATCTAAAACATTAGAGGCGAATGTCTACTGCTGATTTGACCATCTAAAACATTAGGGTGAGGGCGTGCTTCTGATCGGACCATGGAAAAAATTATGGGCGAGGGCCTGTTGCTGAGCTGACCATCTAAAACATTAGAGGCGAATGTCTACTGCTGATTTGACTACAAAAACATTAGGAGCGAGGGCCTGCTGCTGAGCTGACCATCTAAAACATAATGGGCTATGGCCTGCTGCTGAGATGACCATCTAAAACATTAGGGACGGGG
Organism: Bufotes viridis; assembly: GCA_033119425.1. Classification (NCBI taxonomy): domain Eukaryota; kingdom Metazoa; phylum Chordata; class Amphibia; order Anura; family Bufonidae; genus Bufotes; species Bufotes viridis. The sequence goes on along the minus strand of CM065597.1, from coordinate 56,697,392 downwards.
GCCTGCTGCTGATCTGACCATCTAAAACATTAGGGGTGAGGGTCTGTTGCTGAGCTGACTCTCTAAAACATTCGGGGAGAGTGCCTGCTGCTTATCTGACCATCTAAAACATTGTGGTTGAGTGCCTGCTGCTGAGCTGACCATCTAAAACATTAGGGGCGAGGGCCTGCTGCTGAGCTGACCATCTAAAACATTAGGGGTGAGGGCCTGCTGCTGATCGGACCATGGAAAAAATTAAGGGCGAGGTCCTGTTGCTGAGCTGACCATCTAAAACATTAGAGGCGAATGTCTACTGCTGATTTGACCATCTAAAACATTAGGGGTGAGGGCCTGCTTCTGATCGGACCATGGAAAACATTATGGGCGAGGGACTGTTGCTGAGCTGACCATCTAAAACATTAGAGGCGAATGTCTACTGCTGATTTGACAATCTAAAACATTAGGGGTGAGGGACTGCTGCTGAGCTGACCATCTAAAACATTAGGGGTGAAGGCCTGCTGCTGAGATGACCATCTAAAACATTAGGGCTGATGGCCTGCTGCTGATCTGACCATCTAAAACATTATGGGTGAGGGTCTGCTGCTGAGCTGACCATCAAAAACAGTAGGGGTGAGGGTCTGCTGCTGAGCTGACTATCTAAAACCTTAGAGGTGAGGGCCTGCTTCTGATCGGACCATGGAAAATATTATAGGCGAGGGACTGCTGCTGAGCTGACCATCTAAAACATTAGGGGTGAGGGTCTGCTGCTGAGCTGACTCTCTAAAAAATTAGGGGAGAGTGCCTGCTGCTGATCTGACCATCTAAAACATTGGGGTTGAGTGCCTGCTGCTGAGCTGACCATCAAAAACATTAGGAGCGAGGTCCTGCTGCTGAGCTGACCATCTAAAACATCATGGGATATGACCGGCTGCTGAGATGACCATCTAAAACATTAGGGACGGGGGCCTGCTGCTTATCTGACCATCTAAAACATTAGGGGTGAGGGTCTGCTGCTGAGCTGAGTCTCTAAAACATTCGGGTAGAGTGCCTGCTGCTGATCTGGTTAAGTGCCTGGTGCTGAGCTGACCATCTAAAACATTAGGGGAGAGGGCCTGCTGCTGAGCTGATAATCTAAAACATCATGGGCGAGGGCCTGCTGCTGAGATGACCATATAAAACATTAGGGATGGGGGCCTGCTGCTGATCTGACCATCTAAAACATTTGGGGTGGGGGTCTGCTGCTGAGCTGACTCTCTAAAACATTACGGGCGAGTGCCTGCTGCTGATCTGACCATCGAAAAAATTATGGTTGAAGGCCTGCTGCAGAGCTGACCCTCTAAAATATTAGGAGCAAGGGCAGCCTAATAAGCAAGTTGGTATGATGGAGGAGGAGGACGAGAAAAGGAAGATTGAACCATATACCCTTTTTTGTGGTGGAAGGGGTGCATGGTAATACAGTGCATTCAATACACCATAAAAGCCACATTTCAATTGCCTTTATGTTAAGCTTCTTTCCTTGGTGGAGTAGAGAAGCTAGGGGCAATCCAGGCTTTGTTCATTTTATAAGAGTCAACTGTTCACCATATTCAGTTGACAGGCAGATACGCTTATCAGTTATTATACCCCCAGCAGCACTAAATACCCGCTCTGACAAAACACTGGCTGCAGGGCAGGCCAGCACCTCCAAGGCGTAGAGCGCTAGTTTGTGCCACGTGTCCAGCTTAGACACCCAATAGCTGTAAAGCACAGAGGGATCATTGAGGACGCAGACAGTGTCTGCTACATACTCCTTCGCCATCTTCCAAAATTTTCCCCTCCTTGTGACAGTAGGTCGTGCATCAGGGTGAGAGGGCTGGTGAAAATGTCCTAGGCCTTGGACAGTGTTGCCCTGCCTCTGTTGGAACTGCTGTTTGTTCCCCCTCGTCTCCCCTCCTTGGTTCTCCACGGAACTATATACTCTGCCGCCAGCGTTGTCACAAGGATCTTCTAGTGTTGCACCATTTTGCTAGTCCTCTCCACCATAGGAATGAGAGATAAGAAGTTCTCTTTGTAGCGGGCGTCGAGAAGAGTGAAAGACCAGTAATCGGTGTTGGCCAAAATGCGTATAATACGTGGGTCACGGGAAAGGCAGCATAACATAAAGTGAGCCATTTGTGCTGGAGTCCCAACAGACAAGACTTCGCTGTCCTTGCCACCTTTCCAGATTTTGTCAGTGATTTCATCGTCCCCCACCTCCTCTTCCACTTCCTCAGTCTGTTCATCCTCCTGACTTGTTTACCTAACAACTACCTCACTTATTGACAACTGTGTCTCATCCTCATTATCAACCTGTTGAGACACTAATTGCCGTTGTCTTATTGGCAACTGTGTCTCATCATCATCATCCACCTCGCGAAACACTAATTGCCGTTCCCCACCGCCATCTTTTTCTGACTGTTGATGCTTAAGAGTTTGGGAATAAGGGCACAAGATCTCCTCATGTCCCTCTTCAGGCAGGCTTAGCGAGAGGCCCACATTAAGGAGTGTGGGATCACTTGTTTGCAAAGACTCTCCATGGTGGGAGACAGGAGGATCAGGGTGAGGATTCTGTTGACCAGACTGTTGGCTGCTGAGACTGGACTTTGTGGAAGACAGAGGGGTGCTTAACCGACTGGAAACATTATCTGCTGCAATCCAACCGACCACCTGATCACACAGGTCTGACTTTGTGAGACATGAAGCTAGGTATCGTGGATGAGTGTGTTTCTTGTGCTCTGCCAGCAGGCACAATTTCACCGCACCCAGGGCTACGGCCTCTGCGTGCTCCATCAGCAGCACGTACACTTCCCCATTCGTTACTGTTCGCCTTCATCATATTAAATGGTATATACAGTATGCTTGCAAGTATTTCACACGTACAGTAGCACAGTTTTTTTTAAGTGTTTGCGCAAATAAATTACAGTCAATGTCACAGATATTTGGGATGCGGAAACGGTATACAGGAGATGTAGCGCAGGTAATGTCACTGTACGCAGCATCTATAGAAAAAGTACACTGGATATCACAGATAATTTTAGGATGCGCAAACGTTATACAGGAGATGTAGCGCAGGTAATTTAAGTGTCCGCAGCGGACACCGTCTACGGAAAAAGTACACTGGATGTCACAGATATTTTTAGTATGCACTTGTTAAACAGGAGATGTAGTGCAGATAATGTCGCTGTCCGCAGCGTCTACGGAAAAAGTACACTAGATGTCACAGATATTTTTTGGATGCGCAAACGTTATACAGTAGATGTAGCGCAGGTAATGTCACTGTCTGCAGCATCTACAGAAAAAGTACACTCGATGTCACAGATATTTTTAGGATGCACAAACGTTATACAGGAGATATAGTGAAAGTAATGTCACTGTCCACAGTGGACACAGTCTATGGAAAAAGTACACTGGATGTCACAGATATTTTTAGGCTGCACACACGTTACACAGGTGATGTAGCACAGATAATGTCACTGTCTGCAGCGGCTAAACAATTGCATGCTATTTAGCGCAGGTTGCGCAAAAAATATATATTGCTGCAAGGTACAACAATAGTCCTTAAAAGGACTTCTGGATCTCTAACAGTTGCATGCAATTTGGGTCTCCACAGTTGCACTAAAAATATATATTGCTGCCAGACACAACAATAGACCTTAAAAGGACTTTTGGGTCTCCACAATTCCACACAATTTGGGTCTCCACAGTTTCACTAAAAATATATATTGCTGCCAGACTCAATAATAGACCTTAAAGGACTTTTGGGTCTCTAACACCAACCCTGACTAACAAAAATATAAAATTAAATTCCCTACACTATCTTTCCCTTCTATAGCACAGCTTTCCTTGACTAGGACTGAGCCGAACCCCACGTCATCGGGTGCCAACATGGCTACGACATTACAGTGAGTGGCAGTACTTACCTGCACGTTTATTTGCTGCGTAGCAGCCAACAAACCTGGGGGGTGGAGACTCAAGCATCGCACTTGAGCACACACGGTATTCGGCCGAACACCGCGATGTGCCGAGCATCGCGATGCTCGAGCCGAACTGGTGTTCCGCCGAGTATGCTCGCTTAACACTAGTAATTTGGACCAGGGTGTTGAGTGTTGAGTTAAGGAATTTGAGTTAAGATTTTGACTGTTAACTCTGCAACATCTGTACAGTTACTAAAGGAAAACTTAAGTCAAAACACACTGCATTACTGAATAATTTGTACATGGACTGAGAGGGCAGCACATGACCCCCCTGTAGCTTCCTTTAATATTTGCGATCCCAAGTATTTTCATAGTGTGAATATGGGTCCAGAAGAAACCATCACACCCACTCAAGAGCCTGAAAAGGCCTAACCCCCCTATGCCACATAAGTCATAGGTATTATAAATTGCACAATAAGGTGAAGGTCCTGTTGCAGATGTTTGTTGCAATTATTTTGTATAACTGTATTACAGAATACTAATCTCTGTTTGCAACTGTATGTTTTACTCTATGCATTTCATATAAGTAAATCACGAGATACTAATAGAATCTGTGGTATTTCAAAGCAAGTCTTCTGTAAATAATACAGTCTAATAGTAGATCCTCTTGTGGAAATATTTCCTTCTTGTATAAGCACTTTGTAAGTAGCATGCAATGGCAATAGGCATCTACTGAGACTTTATACTATCCATATGCTTTGAAATTAGCTAGTTTGAACTTTGCAAGAAAGGAGGAATATTTCTGTGAGAGCCCATACCTTATATCCTTAACTACTCCATGACAACTCTTTCATTAGTCAGATATATGCTGTGTTCTGGGTCTGCATATTCCCAATTTTACCTTTTGTGCTGTAGCATAAAATTCCAAGATAAATCATCACGTATTCTTTTATTTCTTTGTGATAGAAACATATTTATACTTTTTGGATTGGATAGTATTGACACAAGCATATATGCCACTTATTTAAAATCCTTTTGGGAAAAATATTGTCTGTCTAGGCCAGGCATCCTCAAACTGTGGCCCTCCAGCTGTTGCAAAACTACAACTCCCAGAATGCCCGAACAGCCTACAGATATCAGCCTACAGCAGGGCATTGTGGGACTTGTAGTTTTACAACAGCTGGAGGGCCGCAGTTTGAGGATGCCTGGTCTAGGCAAAGAATCGCAGATACTGTATGTAGCCACCCCCCCCCCCCCTTATGCTAAACACACGTTCAGAAAATACACTTGCCTCAGGACAGCCTAACACCTCCAAGGCGTAAAGGGCAGGCTCAGGCCATGTGCACAATTTGGAGACCCAGAAGTTAAATGGGGCAGACCCATCAGTCAGTACGTGCAGACGTGTGGACACGTACTCTCCCACCATGTTGCTGAAATGCTGCCTCCTGCTAATACGGTCCATATCAGATGGTGGCACTGGATGTTGTGGCGTGGTGACGAAGGTTTACCACATTTTGGCCATGCCAAACTTCCCTTCTGAGGTGGTGCCGATACTCTATCTGCCTCGGCGACTTCCTCCTCCTCTGCCTAGTGCTTCCACTGAGCCCCCACTGTCAGGTGGGAATGCTGTCAGTAGTGCTTCTACTAGCATGTGCTTGTATTCACGCATCTTTCGATCATGTTCCAGTGACAGAAGTAAGGACAGCACATTGTCCTTGTAGCAAGGATCCAGCAGAGCTGCCACCCAGTAATCAGCACTGTTAATGATTGGGGTAATGCGGCGGTCGTTGCGCGGACACTGCAGCATGTACTAGCTCATGTGTGCCAAGCCGCCCAGAGGCAGCCACAAGCTGTCCTCGGTGGGAGGTGTATTGTCTGTGTCGTCTGTATCCCCCAGCCTTGCTCCAGTGATGCCTGCGAGCTGCTTTGGGTGAAACCCTGCTGTGAACACAGTACTTCCTTGTCATCCTCCTCATCTTCCAAAACTGTGCTCTGGCTGGACAGTTGTTTACCTGGCCACCGTTGGGGCAGGAACCCACCCTCTGAGCTATGTGTGGATGATTGGCCATGGGAATGATCCATATTTCTCGTCCTCTTCCTCCTGTGCCACCCACCACCTCCTTAATCATCACCTCAAACACAAGGAGGCATAGAAGTGGGATAGTAACACTGATGACAGCGTCATCGGTGCTGGCTATGTTGGTGGAGTACTCAAAACTGCGCAAAACAGCACACACGTCCCGCATGGAGGCCCACTCATTGGTGGTAAAGTGTTGCTGTTCGGCAAAGCTGCAGCTAAAACTCCACTATCGCCTGCTGCTGCTCGCACAGTCTCTCCAGCCTGTCCGCACACCACCAGGCAGAGATTGAGGCTCAGCAGCACAAACCACTCATCGGTCTGTTATTCCATGCATGTCCACAGCTCCTGCGTGTCTGTGGTTTTTCCCTCAAATAGCCTGATGTCGCTTCTCCCTGGCTGTGCTGAAGTTGATGGTGCAGCAGTTACATTGACTGGATGAGGAGGTGGTAGAGGAGGAAGCGTAGAAGTAGGAGGGGTGTATGGGGTGTCTAGGGAGGGGAAGGACCTCTGGTGGAGAGCATGCCATGCTCTTTTCAGGGCAGCTAGTACACCTTTGGTCCCCACCTGACACTCAGCTCTCACTTGTGGCTCCTAGCAGCTGTAACATGTGCAGCGGCCACACCCCGGGCTACAGCTTCGACAGTCTGGCCAAACCGGGTTAAGTGTCGGGTCATCTTGATCTTTGGTAACAGAGGGGTTTGTCTATCTCGAGCATGTGAAGACCAACGGTCATGAAGGCAGTTTCTGCAAAAGATGTGGTACGCTAAGAGCATGGCAAGACACAAAAGAAGCCCTGGACAACCACTGCGCCCAGCCCATCTCCAACCGTCGCGACTTTTCTCCTGCCATTGGAACAAGATGCAATCTGGGCAGAGAGAGTGAGGCTGACTCTGCGCACCTCTCCCTTACTTAAATCCAATTCACGCGCAAGTCTTGACAACTCGACCAGTTCAAAGTCCTGTGGCGATAGGAGAGCGATGAAGCAGGAGGTGTGGAATCACTGGGAGAAGTGGACGCAGAACAGCACAGAGGCAGCTCAGGACTAACGTCTTCATGCTGACAAAGCAACAGCTGGATTCAGCGTCTACCTGAGTGACTGAGCAGCCCTCTTTAGGATAACACTGCTCAACTCATAGTATGAGGAAGGGTCTAGAAAAGGTGCCACAAACATTGTTGCTTCTCTCAAAACCCTGTCCAGCTTACCGCAGCTGGAGGGAATTCCATTTTATGCGGTCTAAATACAAAACACAAGATGAGACATTATCTGCGCTACATCTCCTGTGTAACGTGTGCGCAGCCTAAAAATACCTGTGACATCCAGTGTACTGTTTTTGTAGACGGTGTCCAATGCGGACAGTTACATTACCTACGCTACATCTCCTGTATAAAGTTTACGTATCAGAAATATCAGTGACATTCAATCCATTTTTTTTCTGCTGTTGGCAGCAACATTACCTGCGCTACATGTCCTGTATAACGTTTGCCCATCCTAAATATCAGTGACATTAATTCAGTGTAATTTTTTATTAGCCGGTGGTGACAGCGACATTACTTGCTCTATACCTCCTGTATAACGTGTGCGCATCCTAAATATCAGTGACTTACGTTCAGTGCAATTTTTTATTAGCCGGTGGTGACAGCGACATTACTTGCACTATACCTCCTGTATAATGTGTGTGAATTCTAAAAATATCTGTGACATTATGTGTACTTTATTTGCGCATACACTTACAAAACTTGCGCTACTGTACATGTGAAATACTTGCAAGAATATATACCATTTAATATGATGAAGGCGAGCAGTAAGGGACGGGAAAGATGGTGCACTCAGAGGCAGTAGCCCTGGGCGCGGTGAAACTGTGCCTGCTGGCAGAGCACAAGAAACACACTCATTCACGATACCTAGCTTCATGTCCCAGTTTGCAGGGCGGCGCAGGACACCACTCCCTAAGTCAGACCAGTGCGACCAGGTGGTCGATTGGATTGCAGCAGATAATTCTTCTAGTCGGTTAAGCACCACCCTGTCTTCCACAGTCCAGTCTCAGTAGCCAGGAGTCTGGTCAACAGAATCCTCACTCTGATCCTCCTTCCTCCCACCATGGAGAGTCTTGGCAAATAAGTGATCCCACACTCAGATATTCCGAAGAGCTCTTTTCATCGCCATTCCTTAAATTGGGCCTCTCGCCAAGCCCACTTGAAGAGGGGCATGAGGAGATCTTGTGCCCTGATTCCCAAACTCTTGAACATCCACAGTCAGAAGAAGATAATGGTGCGGAACAGCAATTAATGTTTCATGAGGTGGATGATGATGATGAGACACAGTTGCCAATAAGTCAATGGCAATTAGTGTCTCAAGAGGTTGATGATGAGGATGAGACACAGTTGTCAATAACTGAGGTTGTTGTTAGGTCAACAAGTCAGGAGGATGACCAGCGTATGGAAGTGGAAGAGGTGGCGGACAATAAAGTCACTGACCCAACCTGGGAAGGTGGCAAGCCAAGCGAGGACAGCAGTACAGAGGGGGAAGGATCCGCAGCACCACAACAGGCTGGAAGAGGCAGTGGGGTGGCAAAAGGGAGAAGGCAGACCACACCAAACAGGCCCACAACCGTTCCCTGGGGCACCCCCTTGTGGAAATCTCTCTTGCCAGGGGTAGGTGTTCCACAGTCTGGCGCTTTTTTGATGAAAGTGCGGACGATAAAAAAAAATTAAAATTTTACCTGTGCCATACCAAAATGACCTGAGTCGTGAACACTAAGAAACTCACCACCACCAGCATGATCCACCACATGGCATCAAAGCACCCTAATAGGTGGGCCAAATGCCTGGGTCCACAATCAGTGTCTGCAGGTCACACCAGTGCCTCCTCTTCCCATGTGTTACGTGCTGGCAAATCCCCTGTCCAATATGTTGGCCCGGATGCTTCCCACCATGCACCCAGGCCTTTGAATGAAAGCGCAAATACCCAGCCACCCGCCCACGAGCCATAGCACTAAATGCGCACCTTTCCAAATTGCTGGCCCTGGAATTGTTGCCATTTAGGTTTGTGGACACTGCTGCTTTCCGCAGCCTGATGGCGGTGGCTGTCCCGCATTAATCTGTCCCCAGCCGCCAATATTTTTCATGGTGTGCAGTCCCAGCCTTACACCAGGATTTGTTCCATAACATCACCCATGCACTGACCAAGTCAGTTATTGGGAAGGTCCACTTAATGACTGTCACATGGACAAGTGCTTTTGGCCAGGGACGCTACGTTTCCATGACGGCACACTAGGTGAACGTTGTGGAGGCCAGGAGCGAGTCGTACCCTGGGATGGCACAGGTGCTACCGACGGCAAGGATTGGAGTCCCTACTTCGATAAGGTTTTCACCACCACCTACGTTAGTGGCTGCACTAACATATGAATGTAAGGTAAGCTCAATGACACAGCATAATTGACAACAGAAAGCATAGAGTTAAACTGTTGTTACTGCCCAGTAGTCTTAACCAATCACAGCCAGCCTCACACTGAGCAGGAGTCTTGGCCAATCTCAGCCAATCTTACAATCAGTCTGTGTGGGAAATCCCCTAGCTGGAATCATTACACCAGAGAAGAGGAGCTGAACAGACATTCACTCCACTAAGAACTGAGTTTTATGGAAACAAGAGGCCAAAATAGGTATTTTTAGAACAGTTGTGATATTTTCTTATTGCTAGTATTTTGATCAGAGCTGTATTCTGAATCAGTTATGTATGTTTACTTACCTTTCAACCAACCTGCCAACTGCTCATACCAGATCATACTGAGCCATAAAAAGCAAACAATCTACAAATAGCTACTGCTATCTGCATACTTCAAGCCAAGTTGAACAAGTAGAACTATTGGTTAAACTGCAGATATACCTCTCATAGAGATCATAAAGTGCTTAAATAACTTAAAGTGAGAGTACAGATACTGAACTTAGAAATATATCCACCATTTTATGTTTTATGACAAGATTGAACAGTTGAACCACCATTTTGTGATACTTTATTCACACGTGTTTTGTACATGGACTATCTGCTGCATTGAGGTGGCAGTGTTATATATGAAGAAAAGTTGAAGTTAATAAAGAAGTTATCTTAAGCATTTGGTGTGCTCTTTAAGCCTAGTGTTTCTATAGAATGGCTGAATTAAAGCAGATAGATAAATTAAAGCAGAGTAACAGACAGTCTGGTTGGACTAAAAGGTTAGAGATATCAAAATTCTTCTAATGCCACAGCGCAAAAGGCACTTCATCGTGCTGCACCTGCCACAGCAACCCCCCCCCCATCTCCTCCTCCGCATTCATTTCCACCTCTGAATTATCATTTTGCAGGATCAGTCAGCCATCAGTCAGTAGCTGGAAGCAGTGTAGAAGTGCAATGGGGAAGCGGCAACAGGCCATGCTTAAAATGATCTGCTTAGGTGACAAACAGCACACCCCCGCAAAGCTATGTCAGGGGATAAGGGACCAGATTGAGCTGTGGCTCTTGCCACTCAACCTACAACCAGGCATGGTTCTGTCTGATAATTTCCATAACTTGGTGGCAGCTTTGGAGCTCTGCAAGCTCACACACATACCATACCCACCGTGTGGTTCAGCGGTTTCTCAAAACCTACCCCAATTTGCCTGAGCTACTAGTGAAGGTGCGCTGCGTCTGTGCCCATTTCTGCAAGTCATCGACAGCTTCAGCCGGTTTGGCAACTCTGCAGCAGAGCTTGCAATTGCCAGCTCACCGATTGTTGTGTGACATGAGCACATGCTGGATCTCGACATTCCACATGTTGACTAGGCTTTGTGAGCAGCAAAGAGCAGTAGTGGAATACCAGCTGCAACATGGACGTCACCTTTCCAGTCAAATTCCGCTCTTCACAAGCGACTAGTGGGCATTGATGTCTGACTTCTATAAACTTTTACGAAACTTTGAGGAATCAACACAGATGGTGAGCTGCGATAACGCTATTATCAGCGTAACCATCCCACTTCTGTGTCTACTCAAACACTCGCTGCTCACAATTAAGGCGGACGTTTTGCATGGGGAAGAGGTGGAAATGGGGGAAGACAGTACACAGGGTAATTGCCAGACCACCCTCAGTTCGCCTTCACAGCGCAAATTGGATGATGATGATGAGGTGCAGGAGACGGTTGCCACCGCTACAGAGAGTAGTACCCATGGAAGTTTTATTCCATCTGTTCAGGAGATTGAGAGTCATCCTCCTGATGAGGACAGCAAAGTCATGTCTGTTGGGACTCATGGCTGACTTTATGTTAGGCTGCCTTTCCCATGACCCTCGCGTTGTACGCATTTTGTCCAACACCGATTACTGGTTGTTCACCCTTCTCGACTCCCGCTACAAAGAGAACTTCTCATCTCTCATTCCTGTGTTGGAAAGGACGAGCAAAATGGTGCAATACCAGAAGGTTCTGGTTGAAAAATTGCTCCAAAAATTTCCAGCTGACAACACTGACTGCAGATTACGTAGTTCCTTAGCCAACCGACAGCAGTTTTAACAGAGGCAGGGCAACACTCTCCAAGGCCTGGGACAGTTTTATGACGCCCCTCAACCTGATGTGTGGCTCAGTTTTTCAAGGAGGGAAACAATTAGGAAGATGGTGAAGGAGTACATAGCAGACCGTGACAGCATCCTCAGTGATCACTCTGTGCCTTACAAATATTGAATGTCCAAGCTGGACATGTAACACAAACTGGAGCTCTATGACTTGGAGGTGCTGGCCTTCCCCGCCGCCAGCGTTTTCTCAGAGCACGTATTTAGTGCTGCTGGGGGCATATTAACTGATAAGCGCATCCGCCTGTCAACTGAAAATGCTGACCGGTTGACTCTTATAAAAATGAACAAGGCCTGGATTGCCTCTGACTTCTCTACTCCACCAGAGGAAAGTGGATGAACATAAAGGCACTCTAAATGTGGCTTTTATGGTATATTGAATACACTGTATTCCCATGCACCCCTTCCGCCACTAAAAAGGGTATACGGTTCAATATCCCTTTTCTCATCCTCCTTCTCCATCATATCAACATGCTTATTAGGCCGCCCTCGCTCATAATGTTTTAGAGGGTCAGCTCAGCAGCGGACCCTTACCCATATTGTTTTTGAGGTTCACCAGCAGGCCCTCACCCATAATGTTATTGAGGGTATCCAGCACACCCTCAACCATAATGTTTTTGAGGGTAACCAGCAGGCCCTCACCCATAATGTTTAAGATGGTCAGCTCAGCAGCAGGCCCTCACCCATAATGTTTTAGATGATCAGCAGCAGGCCCTTGTCCATAATGTTTTAGATGATCAGCTCAGCAGCAGGCCTTCGTCCATTATGTTTTAGATGGTAAAATCAGCAGCAGGCCATTGCCCCTAATGTTTTAAACGGTCAGCTCCGCCGCAAACCCTCACCCCTGATTTTTTAAATGGTTAGCTCTGCAGCAGGCACTCACCCCTAATGTTTTAGAGGGTCAACTAAGCAGCAGACCATCACCCCTAATTTTTTAGATGGTCAGCTCTGCAGCAGGCACTCGCCCCTAATGTTTTACAAGGTCAGTTCAGCAGCAGGTCCTCAACCCTAATATTTTAGATGGTCAGCTCGGCATCAGGCCCTCGCCCCTAATGTTCTAGATGGTCAGCTCAGCAGCAGGCCCTCACTCCTAATGTGTTAGATGGCCAGCACGGCAGCAGGCCCTCACCCCTATTGTTTTAGATGTTCAGATAAGCAGCAGGCCATTGCCCCTAATGTTTTAGAAGGTCAGCTCAGCAGCAGACCCTCACCCCAAATTTTTTAGATAGTCAGCTCTGCAGCAGGTCCTCGCCCATAATGTTTTAGATGGTCAACTCAGCAGTAGGCCCTTACCCCTAATGTTTTAGAGGGTCAGCTCAGCAGCAGACCTTCACCCCTAATTTTTTAGATGGTCATCTCTGCAGCAGGCCCTCGCCCATAATGTTTTAGATGGTCAGCTCAGCAGCAGGCCCTCACCCCTAATGTTTTAGATGGTCAGCTTAGCAGCAGGCCCTCACCCATAATGTTTTAGATGGTCATATCAGCAGCAGGCACTCACCCCTACTGTTCTAGAGGGTCAGCTCGGCAGCAGACCCTCACCCCTAATGTTTTAGAGAGTCAGATCAGCAGCAGGCCCTCGCCCCTAATATTTTAGAGGGTCACCAGCAATTAATCATAATTTCAAGGGTGTGCATGATGCCCTTCTTTATCTGTAATAAATGGTATATTGTAGTGCTGGTTCCTTGTAATTTTTTGCAGCCCTTTAACTTAGTGCATAGGCTTTATGAGTGTAAGAGTCCCACTACCTGAACAATTGTACCACAATCTGAATGAGGCTCTCCTTTATGTGATATACAGGTTGTATCGGAGTACCTCTTGTAATTTTTGGCAGAACTTGCACTTTATATACAAGTAAATATACAATTTTCCTCTAAAAGCAGACAAAATCATTCCCAGCCGCGACTTGGGAGTCCAAGATGTATCCAAACATCCTCCCCATGCTGTTCCCGAACCATTTCAGTGGTGTTTCCATGATTTCTGACCTTTTCCTGTGAACCAGACACCCTCCCCTCTTCAGAGCAGGGGGTGACTGGTTTAATGCTCTGGTTCTCCCATTGACTTCCATCTACTGAGCACCCGAGCATCTGGAGGTGTTCTACTCGAGCACCCGAGCACTTTGGTGTTCGACCAACACTAACAAAAACATATTGTTTTTTTTTCAAAAATGCATTATTATGTAAAACTGAAGCAAACAAACAAAGAAAGTAGACATATTTGATATCATTGCATCCGTAACAACCTGCTCTATAAAAATAGCACATGATCTATCCTGTCAGATGAATGTTCTAAAAAATAAAAACAGTGCCAAAACAGCCATTTTTTTGTTACCTTGCCTCACAAAAAATGTAATATAGACCCCAAAATAGTACCAATAAAACTGGCACCTTATCCTAGTTTCCAAAATGGGGTAACTTTTTCAGAGTTTCTTCTGTAAGGGTGCAATGGGGGGGGGGGGGGGGGAGGGCTTCAAATGGGAAATGATATTTAAAAACCAGTCCAGCAAAATCTGCCGTCCAAAAACCATATGCCACTCTTTTTCTTCTGTGTCCTACCGTGTGCCCTTACATCAGTTTTCTCACCACATGTGGGGTGTTTCTGTAATCCGCAGAATCAGGGTAATAAATATTTTGTTTTATTTGGCTGCTAACCCTCGATGTGTTAAAGAAAAAAAATTGATTAAAAATGGAAAATATGCCAAAAAAGTGCAATTTAGCCATAGGATTTGATGCTCCAGAATTGTTATTACAAGGGGAATGCAAGTAGTTACTAAAACAGACATGTCAGGAGACATCACAGCTCCTATTTAAGCATACATGAGAAATATTGTCATTTTCTTAAAATAGTGTAGCTTTATATTCTTTAGTTTTAAGATTGGCCTGGAATTGTCAGGAATTGACATGTTGGAGACATATCCTTTTTATAGACATATACATCAGTTTGTGCATGCTTTATGGCAGCTGAAAAGTGTCAATGCGATGAGCCAGTGATGCTCAACCTGCAGCCCTTCAGCTGTTTTAAAACTACAATTCCCACCATGCCCTTCTGTAGACTGATAGCTGTAGGCTGTCTGGGAATGATGGGAGTTGTAGTTTTGCAACAGCTGGAGGGCCGCAGGTTTAGCATGCCTGCCATAAGCTATTAGAGTAAAGTACTGCAAATGATGGAGTACAGACACCTTCCACAGAAAGTGACCAGGGAGATGCATACAGAACTTAATCTGTGTGTATAGTGTAACTACCCTGTCTTATCTAGTCATCTAATGTTACAAAAGCGTTGTCATTATGAGATGACTGTTTATTGCCCCAACTAGGGATGAGCGAATCGACTTCGGATGAAGCATCCGAAGTTGATTCGCATAAAACTTTGTTCTAATACTGTATGGAGCAGGAGCTCCGTACAGTATTAGAATGTATTGGCTCCGATGAGCCAAAGTTATTGCTTTGCGAAGTCTCGTGAGACTTCGCGCAATAACTTCATAAACTAATTTGTACTGTAAAAAAACATTTCCCGAACTCGGGTTCGGTTTCAAGGTACCACTTGGTTTCATCTGATCTCGATTCACTCATCCCTAGCCCCAACCTATGCAATTAAGCGGTAGTGTTAGTTACAAAAATCGGAAGTGTCAGCCTATTGTGGCTGCTCTAGCAGTTGGTGTAGAAACTGGAAAATGCCAAGGAAGAGTTCACATCACTATAATTTTTCCATTCTTCTGATCCATTGTAGAAACAGAAGATAAAGAATAACAAAATGGATCTTGTAAAACAATGGATCCTGTGTATCCGTTATGCATATTTGGCATCCATTTGAGCCATTTCTGTCTGAGATCCATTTTTTTTGATGGAAAAAAAAAGTCCTGCAAAATAAAAGTGATGTAAACTCTCACTAAAAGGTACACCACTAAACACTTTTTAAGAAACAATTGCAATAAAAAAGTTAAATAGTGTGTATACCTTTGTGTTTATTAGATTTTTGCTCAGACAAAAGAAAATGGTTTGCCGAGATCCATAATGTTTGGATATTGTTATATGAAAACAAAAAAGGATTAAAGTTCCATTGTACATTTTCATTCCGCCATTCTAAATTAATGTTTATTCATTTTACAACTGCAGCTTATAGTAATGTATTGAAAGAGTCTTTTTGTTGTGCTGGTAATATCATAATAGAAAATTAGGCTGCAGTCATCTTCAGGACTGATATTGTTCATACTTGAGGCTTTTTGGATTTCATTTCCAAAGTGCAGTTCATAAGCTGAAAACGGTTGTTCATTTTTTGGTTTAGTTGATCCTGCCATGCGTTTCAAATATTTGTAAGGAACACAAAGTTTTCCTTAAATTTAAGATTCATTACTTCACTGTTGACATTTTTCTTATTGACGGGGCATAAAATAAAATTTAAATTTTCTTCTTTTTTTTTTTCTCAAAAAGCAGGCAAAACCAACATTTTAATTTTCACTTTTATAATAAAATGTTCTGGATGCAGAGAAATTTCCATGCAATGATTGTGAGAGATGAGAGAAGTACAAAAGATACAACATTTTTAAATACTACAAAGCTTCTTTTAACTAAATAAAATCTGCCATTTTGAAATCTTCTTTGATAATAATCAATAATTTTCTTTCTCCAGTCTTGTGACATTTCTCTGCCATGTGATACTATTGCTGACAGCAAGAAATCGGAAGGGGTTTTCTTTGTTAATGCCCCTTTATAGTCAAATGTCTGCTAGACACCTGTTTAATGAACAATTAGACTCAAATGTGGTTGAATTTTTGGTATTTGGAAATTTGTAGTCTAAACTTTGTGGTGTACTCATTTTTGCAACATGATCTTGAATTAATAGGTTAGAAAACTTTTTTGTGTGTGCAAATTTTTCTTACAATCAAGGGCCCACTTTTGTGGGAGTATTTTATAGTATGTTATCCATATAAAATGTTGATTCTAAAAGGAAACTAAAGGTTTTATTACAAATCTGTTCGGTGGACTGATTTATGCTGAGCACTAGAGATGAGCAAATTTTTCAAAAATTCGATTCACCAGTTCACTAAATTTTTGGGGAAAAATTTGGTTTGATCCGAATTTGTTTGCGGCAAGTTTCTGTAAAAAAAAGACTATTTCCTGGCTGCAGAGAGCCTTTATAGTGGCGTAGAACACTTTGTCTTGCAGTAACATGCACAGGGATTCTTCTTTGGTAGTGAAATAATACTGTGAATCCATATGACATGCATATGACAGGCATCACTCTTAGAATCACTGCGCACTTTGCCCTTCCTCTGATCCATCAGAACAATAGCCCACAAAAAACGGATCCTGTCTGTGGAGCATTCACATTCACTCAGTCAGCATTTGGTGAGTAATCCATCAGTATTGCAAATGCCAAAAAAAACAGGAGTGGATCCAAAGAGATGCCACGTGAACAGAATATTTGCATGCAAAAGAAGAAAATCCAGCACAGAAGAATAAAATTCCAGCAGTCTTTATTCCAGCGTAGAAACAGCAATACAAAGCAGTGGCACTTAACTCCCGACACCTCCCATTAGATCAACATGTTTCGAACCAAACAGCGGTTCTTAATCATGGTCCATATCCATGATTGCATGTCTTCTGTGTTTTGTACCCACTCCTGCATTTGGCTACCAAATCACAAGTCAATTCTGATGGGACTATACAGGCCTTACAGCTGCTACACAGACAGGATCCATTGTGCGTCTCATTTTTCCTTCCTTCTGACAGATCAGAAGAAGGGTCAAATAAATGATGATGTCAGCCAGGCCGAAAGGCAAAATAGTGGCCCAGTCATGAAGTGAAGAGGATGGGAAAAGCATGAGAAGTCCACAGAGTGGCCCAATGACATAGTGGTAAGGTGGAAGCAGAAGGAGGAGGCCACAGAGTGGCACAATGACAGAGTAAGGAGGTGGCGGCAGCATCGTCGGGGGCCCCAGAGCGGCACAATGACAGTGTGGAGGTAGCAGCAGCAGCATCAGGAGGCCACAGAGTAGCACAATGACAGAGTGTGGAGGTGGCGGCAGCATGAGGAGGCCACAGTTAGGAACAATGAAAGAGTGTCGAGATGGCGGCAGCTTCGTGGGGGGCCCCAGGGTGGCATAATGACAGTGTGGAGGTGGCAGCAGCATCATGAGGAGGCCACAGAGTGGCAAGACAACAGAGTGTGAAGGTGGGTGGTAATAACAGTACCCGCTGACGATGGTGGGAGTAAGAAGGAGCACTTGGCATTGGATGGCAGCATCCAAAGAGTAGCTGGGTCAGGTAGCCAGAAGAAACAGGTCTCTTTTGTCAAGGTTTGGGTGAGGCAGCATGGATGATCTAATCTGATGTATCAGGCATTGGTGGGTGGAAATCATGACTGATCCACGCCTGATTCATCTTGACAAAGGTCAGTCTCTCCACGTTTTGGGTGGACAGGTAAGCACTTCTTGGGGTAACTATGGCACCCATCGCATTAAACACCTGCTCTGATGCCACACTACTGGCCGGGCAGGACAGCTTTTCAAGGGCAAACTCTGCCAGTTACGGACATAAATCCAGTTTGGCTGCTCAGTAGTCCAGCGGATCTTCAGTGTGGGGTGGCAGGGCTCTCCAAGTATGCCACCACCTGTTGGTTCAGGTCCTGCTTCAGGTCTAGCTTCTGCTGCTGGTGAGTAGTTTCTTCACTAGGCGAGAGAAAAAAGCTGCTCATCAGCGACTCTAGACTTAAGTTGCTGCTGATGGAGCTGGTGCTGCTCCTACACCCCCACACCCCGCCACAGCAGCCATGGCAGTTGAACGAGAATGCAGAGGGCCCCCCTGGGTCAGACCTGCGAGAGGATGGACGGTGGCGCAGATAGGCAGCGGCCAACTGACTACATATGATGTATCTATAGTAGTTCAGTTTGTCCTCCCTCTCAGCGGGTGTAAAAAAGGCCCCCATTTTGGACCGGTAGCGAGGGTCCAACAACTTAGAGAGCCAGAAGTCATCCCTCTGCCGAACAGTTACAATTCGGCTGTCATTATGCAAGCAAGTGAGCATGCATCGGGCCATTTGTGCAAGTGACTCGGAGGGACTCCCTGCCTCCATCTCCACTGCAAACTGCCTCGGTGTGTCTGGGTCCCCTGCCTCATGTTCCTCATTGCCCTACAGCTCCTCTGAATGGCCCTTCTCCTCCTCTCCTGTCATCTGTGCAAAAAAAAACACCCATTTCGCTACACATTGCTTGTGCTCCAATGTCTTCCTCCTCCTTCAGTTCAGCCCCCACAGGGTTCATGTGGCCCTGCGATCTAGGCACCACGTTTCCAGTCCCCTGACCAGCCAGATTTACCAGCATCTGTTCCAGGACATGAAGCAGTGGAATGACGTTGTTCATCCTGTAGTCCTGGTGACTGACAAATAACTAGGC
Source organism: Bufotes viridis (assembly GCA_033119425.1). Classification (NCBI taxonomy): domain Eukaryota; kingdom Metazoa; phylum Chordata; class Amphibia; order Anura; family Bufonidae; genus Bufotes; species Bufotes viridis. The sequence goes on along the minus strand of CM065597.1, from coordinate 56,678,444 downwards.
ATTATCAAAGGGCCTGAGCAAATGGCAGTTGTCACGCATGAGCTGCTACTGGCTGACATTGAAGTTACACAGGGGAGTACTCCTGTCTGCTTGGATCATCAAGAAATCGTTTATGGCATTTCTCTGTTCGTATAGTCGGTCCAACATATGGAGAGTGCTATTCCACTGGGTGGAAATGTGGCATATCAGCCTATGTTGGGGGATGCCGTTCTGCTGCTGCAGCTCAAGGAGGGTGTGCTTTGGGGTGTATGAGTGACTATAGTGCATGCAAAGTTTCCTAGCCATTTTTAGGATGTCTTGCAGATGGGTGGAAGACTTCAGGAACCGCTTGACAACCAGATTGAACACATGTGCCATGCAGAGCGCATGGCTCAGTTGTCCTTGACGCAGCGCCAACACTATGTTCTTCACGTTTTCAGTCACCATGGTTCCGATTTTGAGTTGTCACGGAGAAAGCCAGGATTCGATTTCTTGACGAAGGACACGGAGCAGTTCCTCCCCTGTGTGACTTTGTTCGCTCAGGCTAACGAGGTGCAGAACAGCGTGACACTGTTGTGCCCTGCACATGTGGTATGCTGGAGAGCCCTGTGAATTGTCCCTGCAGTGGAGGCTGAGGACATGGTGGTGGATGAGGAGGCAGAGGCAGACATTTTTGCAGGACCAATGGCGTAGCAACGTGGAGGCGGAAGCGGCGTCACCTGGCCAAGTTGCTGGAGTGGCTGTGCAGGAACCACATTCACTCAGTGGGACGTAAAGGACATGTACTGTCCCTTGTAATAGTTATAGCTCCACACGTCGGAGCTGCCGTGCACTTTGGCAGACACAGACAGGCTCAAGGACTGGCCCACCTTCTGTACTACATACGTGTGCAGGGCTGGTATTACCTTTTCGGCAAAGAAATGACGGCTTGGGCTCTCCACCTCGGCTCCGCACAGGCCATCAGTTCTCTGGAAGATGTCGCATCCACCACCTGGAAAGGGAGGGACTGTAGCACCATCAACTTGGACAGGAGCACATTCAGCTTCTGTGCCGTTGGATGAGTGCACACATACTGTTTGCTCTTGGCAATCGCTTTGGTGATCGTTTGCTGACGGAATGACTGACAGGGAGTAGGAGGGATAGGAGCAGGAGCATCAGGACCCGCAGATGATGGGAAGGACAGACAGCTCGCTTAGTCTTGACTGCCTGAAACCGGGTGCGTACCACTGGGTGGTGTAGTGGTTGCTGCGGCTGGCTGGACCACCACATTGGAGCCACGGTTCTCCCAGGCCACTTTTTGGTAACCCTGAATATGTTGACGCAGGGACGTGGTGCCAACATTGGCACCTTGGCCATGCTTCACCTGCTGCCCACAGATTCTACATATGGCCATGTTCACCTCCTCCTTAACTAAAAACTGCCACACCTCCGAGTAGGTGATTTTACCCCCAACACTATGCTTTGACTGACTGCTATCACCGCTGCCTCCGTGAACCCGTGCACCGCTACTTCCCAGGCAGGTAGGCACCTGCAAAGCGGGTGGTATATCCCAGGCACTATTGGCTCCCGACCTCCCTTTGCTGCCACCTTGCTCACTGCTGGCCACGCTAGCAACTTGCTGGCTCTGCTGCTGGCTCACGGGCAAGCTTTCACCCTCTTCTCCTGATTATGATGAGGTGAGTATTTTTTTATTATTTTTAACCCCTCAATGGACATTTTATTTAGCATTCTGTCTTAAGAATGCTATTATTTTCCATTATAACCATGTTATAATGGAAAATAATAAAATCACCTGAACACCGAACCCGAATTTCAGTGAAAAGGTCCAGGTCGGGTCCGGATACCTGAACTTGCAAAGTTTGTTAAGAACCTCAACTTTGCAATTCGGGTTCGCTCAATCCTACAGATAAGTGCAACGATGAACGCCATATGTACTTTTATTTCTCCACCAATACACGGCAAACTGGGCTTTAAAATATATAACTGCACTGCAGAACGGCAATTAGGCCCTATTTTTTTTTCTACTTTTACACAACACAAAAGGCCTTTCAACAGATAAGTGCAAAGCAGAACGGCGTATATATTTTTATTTCGCCACTAATACACGGAAAACTGGACTGCACCGCGCAAGAGCAAATATATTTTTCTTTTGCCACTTATACACAAACACCACTTGCACCCCAATAACAAGAACGGTTTGCTGGAATGACAGAGCTGTATAATATCAATTTGGATCCCCAGTCAGTGCACCAAGGTGTAATAGGATTGTTCCTATTACCCAGTTTGTAACCTCCCCTAATGAACGCCGTTTTAAATGCTCTGGACCGATTCCTCCCTATCCTTTCCCTGTACTTATAAATAGTTTTTTTCACCACAATCAAGTCTTTCCTATGCCCCTGTCCCCTGTCCCTTGTGCCTGCAGACACGTCTCTACCTACACTAAGTACCCTGGTGAATGAGAAAAATCTAAGATGGCTGCCGCTATTTATAGGGCTGTGACATCACAGGGCTGGCTGGCTGGCTGCTGATTGGCTGCATGTATGTCAGTATGGGTGATCCTAACTTCGCAGAGTTCCTATCTCCATGTCCTCACGCCTACCACGAAGTCCGAGGAAATTCGGCTTCGGTGCGAATCGAATTTTTCATGAAATTTGGATCAAATTCCACTTCATCAGCTTCGATTCGCTCATCTCTACTGAGCACTGTAAATATCTCTTAACATCCACAATGGACCCCAAACAGTGACATTCACAGAACCTTGATAACAGTGACACCGCAGTGGAACCCATAACAGTCACACCGGCAGTGCCTCCAGAACTGTGACATCTGCAGCACCTCCACAACAATGATACTGCAGTGAACCCCATAACAGTTACAGCTGCAGTGGACCTCATAGCCGTGACACCCGCAGTCGACCACATAAAAGTGACACCCACAGTGGATCCTTATAAGATTGACATCCGCAGTATACCCCATAACAGAGACATTTACAGTGGACCTCATTTTTTTTTTTGCTTTGTTTTGCGAAAAATAGCATTACCAGTGTGCAATTTGTAGTTTGCAATCCAGAGAGTAAGTATTGTTTTAAATGCTGGAAATATTAGTCCAAAATCTGTGACAGGACATCTCCACACAGTTAAAGGTTTTTTGTTTTTTTAGCAAAAAATATAAATAGAAGTGTGTAACTCATGTTTTACAATACAGAGGGTAGTGTTTTTACTCTCAGTGAAAAAAACACAAAATAATTGTCTGAAATCTGGCATAGAGCATCTCCACACAGGTGAAGGATTTTTTTTTGCAAATAATAGCAATACAAGCGTCCAATGTGTGTTTTACAATACAGAGGGCAGTAAAAACACGTGAAATAATAATATCTGGGACAGAGCATCTTCACACAGTTCCAGCATTTTTTTTTTTTTTGTTTAACAAAAAACAGCAATGCAAGTGTGCAACGTGTTATTTACATTCTACAGTAGGAGTGAAAACACTTAAAATGGTAGTCCGAAATCTGTGACAGGGCATCTTTAGACAGTTAAAGTGTTGTTTTGTGTGTGTGTGTGTGTGTGTGTGGAGGGGGGATAATATCATATAAGGTTACACTAGAGAAAGCTTTTTGTCAGAATCTGCGTATTTGAATGCACATAAGTTATTAGGTCCAAATTTGTTAGTGGCGCAGACATGTCATTACTTCTAAAAAAAAACAAAAAAAAAAAAACTTGTCAGTAGCAGTGTCTTCAGTGTATTTGGAGAAGGGGGAAAACAATTTATTGCTCCTCTCTGTCTTTATGTTCCAGAGAACAGACATGAAAAACCTTCTATACGTTGTGCGACTGTGTACATTAGTCCAAATGTCAGGAATACAGAAGAGCTCCAAATGACCCAGTGCCTTATCTTGTTCTCCTAGAGCCAGAATGTGGGTAGTAGTAGCACCAGCTATTCTCCCAGAAGTACTAATGGTAGGCCATAATTCTCCCTGACTTCAGAAAAGGACAATATTATAATTGAGCAGAAAGATGGATGAAGAAGGATGACACAGATGTGACCTCTGAGTCTGTCACCATACCTTGAAACCAAGGGGCACAATATTCCTTCTGCTCCTCCTCCCTGCAGCTCCAGAAAAGGCTTTTCAGTGGAGTCCTTTCTGTATATACTGGCCCTTCTTAGTGGTGCACCTTCTTTTTTTGTAAGAAGAGGCAATAAAAGCCCATCATTGCCTAAGGCAGATAATCGAGTCTCCCTGTTGACGACTTGTGTGAGAGCAATCAGTGTTTGGACTACTTGGAAGAGCAGTTTCAGTAGGAAGCGGGGATCCCATGCATAGCTGTGTTGGTGGTGGGAATAGTGGCACCCGTAGACACGGTATTGGCGGTGGGGACAGCAACAATGGCAGTTATGGCAAATGCAGAGCAGAGAATGGGTGGGGGTCAAGGAACTGGATATTAGGAGGAGAAGGCAACATCAGAGGAAGAGGGTGGTGGCAGCGGCAGCAATTAAGAGCAGAGGTGATCTAACTCCCATAAAATTGCCAGGGCCATATCTGCTTGGGGATCTGGTGATGCCGCTGACACTGTGGGTACACTAGGACCAAAATGTGCCAGAGCTTAGCCAAGTTTAGGCAGTTTTTCTCCACAAAGACAGAAGCATTGCCCTGCGCAAGCTCTGCAAAAGTAGAATAGGCCGTGGGCAGTCAAACACCAACAGAGGCACTACAGCTGTGGAACTACATGAAGCGGCATTACCCCTTCCCATGGGAAAACAGAGGTGAAAGCGAGTTACTGTACTGTAACAAGTTTCCTCCTTCTCCCCTTCTTCTTTGTGGCAGCCAGACCGCAATCAAGGGAAAAAAATGTGTTTTTCACACCATTGTCCTTACTTTCTGCCTCTCCAACTCAGACTCCTCCTACTTTGCTCCATGTTCAACCATCAAGATGACGAAATGCATGACCAGGAATCCACTGTTGTGCAAGCTTAATTCCCACCTGTTCAAGTTGCTGGCGGTGCAGTCGCTGCTTACCATTTAGGAGGTTCTGCTGCCTTTAAGGAGCTGATGGCATGTGCTTAGCCTCTCCGGAAGAATCCTAGCCACCCTTACTTCTCCCAAAAAGCCATCCCTGCCCTGTGCTCTTATTTGGCAGAGAATGCGGCCTTCTCCTTGCGATTCTTGCTGTGTAGCAAGGTGGACACCACGGTGGACTCCTGGAGCAGCTGTTATAGCAGGAACAGTGCATGTTTTTCACTGTCCATTGGGTCATTGTTCTTGCAGCAGCAGCGTGGCAGCACCCCAGCAACAAGGCCCCCCCCCCCCCCCACCTTCCCTCCTTGGCTCCTATACCTCCTCCACCTACACACTCCCATCTACAACAGCAGCACGGCACAGCATTACTCCAGCTCCCTTTTATTCCTATTACATGTGTCAAGTCAATCGGAGCTGATCGGCCTGGGTGAGTGTAGCCACTCAGGTGAGCAGTTGCTAAGATGCATCAAGCAGCAAATATCCTGCTGGCTCTCCGACCCCAACTGTGCAAGGTGGTCAGCAATAATGGCAGCACATTGTGGCCACGGTGAACCTGGACGAAATAACACATGCTCCCTGGATGGCGCACATCATTTACCTAGTCATGCAATGCGTTTTACAAAAGTACATTGGCTTGTCCAGGTAATGTCTAGGACACTTACCTCGCGTTTCAGCCATTAGTAATTGGTGAGGAACACTCTCCTGGACTACCAATGACAGATTGGCCTGCCTCTACACTGCTTAGTCTACGATATTCCAATTAGCTGGAATTCAACATTGCACATGTGAATGACTTATTTATTCACCAGACTGGCTCTACAAAGAGCATGTGTTGTTTCGAGGCAGTGGCAGCTCATCCGAGATGCCTGTTGGGTACTGAATCCCTTAAAAGAGTTCATAAAGTTTGTCAGTAGTGACAACTGTGGAATGAATGAGATCACCCCCCTCATATTTATCTTACAACAGATGCTGACGCTCATGCATCAGGGGATAATGACGTAAGAAGAATAATACATTTTGCTGTCCGCCCTGTAGCTGTTGGGTACCAACAAGGAGAAACTCCCCTGGAGAAGTATGAGTAGCTGCCACTGGAGGAGGAGCAGGAGGATGATAATGACGATGATACCTGCCATGACTCCCAATCATCTAAGTGGGGGGCTAAGCCTAAAAGAACTGGCTTCTCAGGTACACTCTCCTGTATGTTTGCATCCTTATGCATATCATTAAAATCAAGCAGTCTGATGATTACTGGATAGACATGCTTTTAGACCTTCTCTATCAAAGCAAAATGGGGGAATGTTTTCCTCCCTCTGAAAAGGAGGACAAATTATTTTATTACCAGGAAACAATGTGGAGACAGCTTTTGGCAAGCAGACACCTCTGCCAGCGTGTCTAAAAGAGAAACCCCTCTCCACACCTTGCAGAGTTACCCATCTCCCACCAGCACAAGCTGCAGAAGTTGCAGCACCAGGCAGTTCAGTCTCGTCAACATGATGGAGAATGTTTTCACGTGCAGCACCACGCTGAGGCAAATCACGAAAAAGAGACCTCCTGCTTCAACACCAGGTTCAGGCCTACATACAGGCTGGCCTGTCTCTGGGGCATAATCTCTTCCCTTGCCCCATGGACTTCTGGGCATGCATAGTGCAACAAAGGCCCAAACTGGTGCGATATAATCTTTGTCTTCTTTCTTACCCAGCCGCCAGTGTCATCTCAGAGAGAGAGTTTTCAGAGTGTCAGGGGGCGTGGTGACACCCAAACGGACCAAAACATCCTCTGTCAGTTTCCAAAACATCACTTTTGTCAAAATGAACCAAGTCTGGATTTCTTGAGGATCTTCACACTCCTCTAGAAGAGGCCAATTAATATATCTTGTCATTGTTGCTGCCTGGCCTTCCTGCCTACCATCATGTTGCCTGCCTACTATCATGTTCTATACACTGCTGCTGTCTACCTGCCTACCAACATGTACCAAATGGCTTCTGTTGCCAGAGGCACAGCTGCTACTCCTTTCTGCTAATTTCCTAATGCCACCATATTAACGCTAATCATCCGTCACTACTACCAGCACTACTACTACAACCCATAGATAGCCAGTCTACTCTCTTGTATGTTCCATGCCACATTAGTATTGTGGAGTGAGGTTATTACCAACGTTCCAACCAATACCATCCAGTCTGCACCGCATAGGTCTTAATGATGACTATCCTCATCTTTTGCTGGCTTTACTTCCTAGGAAAGTCAGCAAGATTCATGGAGGAGGAGTTGGATATTACTGATTACATATTCTCATCAATATTAGATGATTTGGAAAAGGGGGAAAAGCAGAGAGCAGAAGAAGCGTTCTCAACTGTAGGGCAGGAAAGCGCTGGGGTTGGAGAAGTGGGTATGCCAGCATATTGTGCCTCCATCTAACCAGTCAAATCCTTTACCAGCAACATCTTCTGTTTAAAGGTACATTAACAATAAAGACTGACTTTACTGTTAGGTCTTCATTATTAACTGAAAGATAGCTGTGGGCTAATTGGCGAAATGGTTCTTTCCTGGAGCATGGCAGCAACCTGCCCTCAGCACGGTCACTCCGTGTGGCCGTACCCTAAAGCAGAATGGCCTGAGAATACCTGATTTATTGGGATTTGTGACAAATTAATTCGTAACAAATCAAATTTCATGGAAAACTTTGTCAAAGCTGCCAAATCAAATTTTTCTAAATTTCGATCATCTCTGTTGGTGGCCATCAATATGAAAATGCCACATACCACATTCACGGATGATTGACAATGAATGAGCGGTCAAAGCCATCAGGTGCCTTCTGAATTCAACTATATTGTAGTCCTCAGGATTAGTGTTGAGCGAACAGTTCGAGCATTGTTCGGGTTCGTACCGAACTTTAGGGTGTCCGGGACACGGACCCGAACCCGGACATTTTAAAAAAAGTTCAGGTTCGGGTTCGTTGTTCGGCGATTACTTCCCGCTTTCTGAAAGGCTGCACAGCAGCCAATCAGCTAGCGTTTTACTTCTTGCCCTAAGAGCCCATCACAGCCATGCCTACTAATGGCATGGCTGTGATTGGCCAAGTGCAGCATGTGACCCAGCCTCTATTTAAGCTTGAGTCACGTAGCGCCGCACGTCACACTGCTCTGATTAGTGTAGGGAGAGGACGCAGCTTCTGTCAGGGCGAGATTAGGCAGGGTAAAGTCAGCAACAGCACCTAATGAACGGATTGATCTACAGCTGTGAATGATTGAACTTCTGCTAGTTACTTGCTCACTGGTTTTTAGGCTGCACAGAGCGTTTTTCTGTCACTTATTTTCTGGGTTGATCGGCGGCCATTTTGTGACTTGTGGTGCACCAGAACAAGCTGCCACCAAGTCCATCAATCCATCAATACTAGTTTTTTTTTTGCTATATCCTACATCAGGACTTGGCTGTAATAATTGTCACCCCTGGAAACTGAGGATAGCAATTTATATATTTTATTAAGGGGTTAAATACAATTTCCCAAATACCAATCCCCTAAATCTGGTGTTCCAGCTTTGGTTAGACAAGTATAATACTGTCTGCTGTCTGGCAAAGAATAGATTATTTTCTGTGGTGAAATTCAATTGCCAAAATAGCAATACCCTGAATCTGGTATCCCAGCTGTTGCAGGCCAGGTTTCATAGTGTCCGCCAAAACATATATTTTGTTCTGGGGTGAAGTTAATTTGCCAAAATAGCAATACCCTGAATCTGGTGTCCCAGCTGTTGCAGGCCAGGTTTCATAGTGTCCGCCAAAACATATATTTTGTTCTGGGGTGAAATTAATTTGCCAAAATAGAAATACCCTGAATCTGGTGTCCCAGCTGTTGTAGGCCAGGTTTCATAGTGTCCGCCAAAACATATATTTTGTTCTGGGGTGAAATTAATCTGCCAAAATAGCAATACCCTGAATCTGGTGTCCAGCTGTTGCAGACCAAGTGTAAATCTGTCCATAAAAGGATACCTTTCATCCAGGGCCTAAATACTAGCCCTAAAAGAGATATTCCCCTAAATCAGTGGTTACTGCTGTGCCTGGATTAGTGTAATACGCTACATAAACGAATAGGCAGATAGTGTTAGGTGCCTGTAAAAAAAGGCCTGAATTTGAAATCAATACATTGGGCCAAATATTTTTTTCCTTATTGTGGTGCTTGGTGAACGGTAACAATGAGGAAAACATCTAGTAAGGGACGCGGACGCAGTCGTGGTGGTGTTAGTGTACCCTCTGTTGCTGGGAGAGGACGTGGCCATTCTGCCACAGCCACACGTCCTAGTGAACCAACTACCTCAGGTTCCAGTACCCGCCAGAATTTACAGCGATATTTGGTGGGGCCCAATGCCGTTCTAAGGATGGTAAGGCCTGAGCAGGTACAGGCACTAGTCAATTGGGTGGCCGACAGTGGATCCAGCATGTTCACAACATTATCTCCCACCCAGTCTTCTGCTGAAAGCGCACAGGTGGCACCTGAAAACCAAGCCCATCAGTCTGTCACATCACCCCCATGCATATCTGGGAAACTGTCAGAGCCTCAAGCTATGCAGCAGTCTCTTATGCTGTTTGAAGACTCTGCTGGCAGGGTTTCCCAAGGGAATCTACCTAGCCCTTCCCCAGTGGTGGAAGACATAGAATGCACTGATGCACAACCACTGATGTTTCCTGATGATGAGGACATGGGAATACTACCTCATCGGAGTCCGCACGTCTCTGATGATGACGAAATACAGGTGCCAACTGCTGCGTCTTTCTGCAGTGTGCAGACCGAACAGGAGGTCAGGGAGGAAGACTGTGTGGAAGATGATGCAGGGGATGATGAGGTCCTAGACCCCACATGGAATGAAGGTCGTGCCACAGACTTTCATAGTTCAGAGGAAGAGGCAGTGGTGAGACCAAGCCAACAGCGTAGCAAAAGAGGGAGCAGGGGGCAAAAGCAGACCAGCCGCCGCCAAGAGAGTTCGCCTGCTACTGGCCACCGCCACCAGGGAGCGAGCAGCCCAAAGGCAGCTTCAAGGAGTTCCCTGGCATTGCACTTCTTCAAATAATGTGCTGATGACAAGACCCGAGTGGTTTGCACGCTGTGCCATCAGATCCTGATGCGAGGCATTAACGTTCTGAACCTTAGCACAACCTGCATGACCAGGCATCTACATGCAAAGCATGAACTGCAGTGGAGTAAACACCTTAAAAGCAAGGAACTCACTCTGGCTCCCCCTGCTCCCTCTTCTGCTGCTGCCTCGGCCTCTTCCTCCGCCTCGGGAGGAACGTTGGCACCTGCCGCCCACCAAACAGAGGATGTGCCACCGACACCACCACCTGCGTCACCAAGCATCTCCACCATGTCACACTGCAGCGTTCAGCTCTCCATCTCACAAACCTTGGAGAGAAAGCGTAAATTCCCACCTAGCCACCTTCGAGCCCTGGGCCTGAATGCCAGCATTTCTAAACTACTGGCCTTTGAAATGCTGTCATTTAGGCTGGTGGACACAGACAGCTTCAAACAGCTGATGTCCATGGCTGTCCCACAGTATGTTGTTCCCAGCCGCCACTAATTCTCCAAGACAGCCGTGCCTTCCCTGCACAACCAAGTATCCGATAAAATCAAGTGTGCACTGCGCAACGCCATCTGTGGCAAGGTCCACCTAACCACAGATACGTGGACCAGTAAGCACGGCCAGGGACGCTATATCTCCCTAACTGCACACTGGGTAAATGTAGTGGCAGTTGGGCCGCAGGCGGAGAGTTCCTTGGCGCACGTCCTTCCGCCTCCAAGGATCGCAGGGCATCATTCTTTGCCTCCTGTAGCCTCCTCCTCCTACTCGGCTTCCTCCTCCTCTGCTTCCACCAGCTCATCCAGTCAGCCACACACCTTCACCACCAACTTCAGCACAGCCCGGGGTAAACATCAGCAGGCCATTCTGAAACTCATATGTTTGGGGGACAGGCCCCACACCGTGCAGGAGTTGTGGCGGGGTATTGAACAACAGACCGACGAGTGGTTTCCTTTGGTGGGCCTCAAGCCCGGCCTGGTTGTGTGCGATAATGGGCGAAATCTCGTCGCAGCTCTGGGACTAGCCGGTTTGACGCACATCCCTTGCCTGGCGCATGTGCTGAATTTGGTGGTGCAGAAGTTCATTCACAACTACCCCGACATGTCAGAGCTGCTGCATAAAGTGAGGGCCGTCTGTGCGCGCTTCCGGCGTTCACATCCTGCCGCTGCTCGCCTGTTTGCGCTACAGCGGAACTTCGGCCTTCCCGCTCACCGCCTCATATGCGATGTGCCCACCAGGTGGAACTCCACCTTGCACATGCTGGAGAGACTGTGCGAGCAGCAGCAGGCCATAGTGGAGTTTCAGCTGCAGCACACACGCGTCAGCCGCACTACAGAACAGCACCACTTCACCACCAATGATTGGTCCTCCATGCGAGACCTGTGTGCCCTGTTTCTCTGTTTCGAGTACTCCACCAACATGGCCAGTGGCGATGACACCGTTATCAGCGTTACAATACCTCTTCTATGTCTCCTTGAGAAAACGCTTAGGGCGATGATGGAAGAGGAGGTGGCCCAGGAGGAGAAGGAGGAGGATGAGGGGTCATTTTTAGCACTTTCAGGCCAGTCTGTTAGAAGTGGCTCAGAGGGAGGTTTTTTGCAACAGCAGAGGCCAGGTACAAATGTGGCCAGCCAGGGCCCACTACTGGAGGACGAGGAGGATGAGGAGGAGGTGGATGAGGCAGAAATGTGTAAAAGTTTTGTCTCCACGCCACAGCTAACTGCACCATCACCTGATACGGAACGTGTTAGCAGGAGGCAGCATTTCACTAACATGGTTGAACAGTACGTCTGCACACCCCTCCACGTACTGACTGATGGTTCGGCCCCATTCAACTTCTGGGTCTCCAAATTGTCCACGTGGCCAGAGTTAGCATTTTATGCCTTGGAGGTGCTGGCCTGCCCGGCGGCCAGCGTTTTATCTGAACGTGTATTCAGCACGGCAAGGGGCGTCATTACTGACAAACGCAGCCGCCTGTCCACAGCCAACGTGGACAAGCTGACGTTCATAAAAATGAACCAGGCATGGATCCCACAGAACCTGTCCCTCCCTTGTGCAGAATAGACATTTATAACTGCCTCCCCCTCAACCATGTATTCTTGTACTCCGGGGCACTTCTTTATTGAATCCTCATTTTTTTAACTTTACCATGATCTTGCGGTGCAACCCAATGTTGAATGAACCTCTCCTCTGTCTGGGTGGTGGGGCCGAAATAACTGAAAGTGGCCTTCTCCGGTGGTGTGTGATATGACGCATGATTCCTTGCTGTGGGACCTCTCTCCTCTGTCTGGGTGCTGGGCCGAAATTACTGAGAGTGGCCTTCTCCGGTGGTGGTTGATATGATGCATGATTCCTTGCTGTGGGACCTCTCTCCTCTGTGTGGGTGCTGGGCCGAAATAACTGAGAGTGGCCTTCTCCGGTGGTGGTTGATATGACGCATGATTCCTTGCTGTGGGACCTCTCTCCTCTGTCTGGGTGCTGGGTCGAAATAACTGAGAGTGGCCTTCTCCGGTGGTGGTTGATATGACGCATGATTCCTTGCTGTGGGACCTCTCTCCTCTGACTGGGTGCTGGGCCGAAATAACTGAGAGTGGCCTTCTCCGGTGGTGGTTGATATGACACATGATTCCTTGCTTTGGGACCTCTCTCCTCTGTCTGGGTGCTGGGGCCGAAATAACTGAAATTGGCCTTCTCCAGTGGTGGGTGATATGACGCATGATTCCTTGCTGTGGGACCTCTCTCCTCGTTCTGGGTGCTGGGCCGAAATAACTGAGAGTGGCCTTCTCCGGTGGTGGTTGATATGACGCATGATTCCTTGCTGTGGGACCTCTCTCCTCTGACTGGGTGCTGGGCCGAAATAACTGAGAGTGGCCTTCTCCGGTGGTGGTTGATATGACGCATGATTCCTTGCTTTGGGACCTCTCTCCTCTGTCTGGGTGCTGGGGCCGAAATAACTGAAAGTGGCCTTCTCCAGTGTTGAGTGATATGACACATGATTCCTTGCAGTGGGACCTCTCTCCAATTGATATTGGTTAAATTTTATTTATTTTATTTTATTTTAATTCATTTCCCTATCCACATTTGTTTGCAGGGGATTTACCTACATTTTGCTGCCTTTGACAGCCCTCTAGCCCGTTTCTGGACTATTTTACAGCCTTTTTAGTGCCTAAAAGTTCGGGTCCCCATTGACTTCAATGGGGTTCGGGTTCGGGATAAAGTTCGGGTCGAGTTCGGATCCCGAACCCGAACATTTTCGGGAAGTTCGGCCGAACTTCTCTAACCCGAACATAGAGGTGTTCGCTCTTCTCTACTCAGTATGATACAGTTTCAAACTGTGGTTTAGGTGGCAGCATTCTGTGTTGTACTGATGTATCTGGTTTTGCAGAGGCAGTATTGTGTGATACTTCTGGTTCTTCTGTGGCAGTATATTGTGCTGCACTGTAATATTTGATTCTTCTGGGGTGGTAACCTGCCAACAACGTGGGCCACTTTTAGATTTTTTTCCAGTGCCACTATAAGTTCCCAGTCTGCCCCTGGATACATGGCATCTGCAATTCTGCAGTGGCAGCACCCACTGATAAGACAGAATGTGAAGTAGCTGACATGTTTTACCTGTTCTTCTGGTAATAGCCAATTCATTGTATCTTAGCCATGGTATATTGGTTTACCCACCTGAAATTAATTGCCGTCTCCTCTATATAAATGGATAGCTTTATATCTACAATACATTAACAATTCCTTTTCAACAATTTATTTTTTATATTACATACAAATAAATTGCTGTTTGGATATCCCATGCAAATTTATGTTGTCATCTAATCTTTGTATAAATTACATGGCCACTGCAGATATTAACTTGCTATGGAAAATGCAAATGCGAGGTCCAACTGAAAATAGGCTATTAGCTGAATGTTTCAGAGTAAAATATAATGTTAGTGACAGATCATACATAGATATATAGATCTAGTGTATACGTCAGGACATCCATCATAACATTTTAAGAGAGCCATACCAAGACTAATTGTACCTTGTTGACGGTAGATTTTTTAAAGGTTATGCAAGTAAATATGGTTTATAGGCAGATTTCACTAAAGATTGTGTCTCTAAACTGTGCCAAGTGCTTGCAATTTTCATCCCTTCCAAAACTGGTCATAGACTCTTTCTGCCAGACAGACCTCCCACAATAACTTTTAGATAATGATTGATCTGTGAATTCTTCCTGAATTGATCTCTGCTAGGAGATAACAATGCAGTTGCATGAAGAAGATACATGCAACATCCAGTAATAGGCTGTTCACATGTAGCTTTCTGCCACCACAAGACTGATTACTGGAGTGTGGAGTTGAAAATAAAAAGTAAAAGAAAAAAAGGAACTACAAAGATTGCTGGGATAAGAGGAAAAAGGCAAGCAGGTGAATAGAAGGAACAGGAGAGGGAAGCATTACTATGACTTAAATAAAGGAAGGTCCTGCATAGACTACAGAAGGGATAGGAGTTCTTGCTGTGATCACCAATATAAGAGGATACAGATGTGCTCAGTGGTGGAAAAGGAAAAGGGGGAGGGGGCACTGTAACTATTTCCATGGGAGTGTCTGGCTAAGCTGTGACCCTTATGTAGGGAGGAGGATCGACAAATGACAGCTCACAAATATGGTCCCAGTGCCTTTTTGTTTTATTAAAATATTTACTACTGAACAGTGAATATATATATATATATATATATATATATATATATATTTTTTTTTTTTTTATTTTTTTTTTTACTTAGGGACATAGCACCAAGTATAATGTGCAAATATGGTCCAGAGGATTAACTCCAAGACATGATTGTATACGTTATATAAGACTTACTATGTGTAATACATAAAAGGTGGACACCTTCAACTTTAACTTCTGTTTCTTTAATTTTAGGATACCTTGTAGTAATATAAATGCAAATACTTGTTAATTTCAGTTTCTAAATTTTCTGTTAAAAAATGAATACATAATCAGTTATTTCACTGAACAATTAAGCGATTCTGCATGAATAGCGTAAAACAATTTGTTCTTCTTATTTCTCGATTGTCAGAAGCTTATCTGCTGTATGCTAAAATATAAAATTACATCTTAACTCAAGTCTTGTCTAACTCACTGCAGACATTTTTAAAGGTTACATCCATAATGAATGAAGTGGTCAAGGCTGTAAGGATATTTAACAGTATTTTAAATCCACTGTATACTAAATGGTGATACATTTTAACAATACTGATAGACTGTGAAGATGTTCTTTTCAAAAAGCCCCCTCTCATTTCTTCCAATCTCTCTGAATATACTTTGGAAATGTTAATAATGAACTCAAGTGCAACAGGAAGGTTTAGAAATTACCAGCTTCTGGTATAGAAATGTGCAAATTGAGCAAATAAGATGCAGTTTTTTTCTTTTGCAAACGGATTGGATTATTTTTATTTTTTATATTCCCAGCCACCTGATTTGGATTTACCTATGAACCAAGTATGCCTGTGGAAACAGGGTTTGTAGACTGGCATTAATTTTATTTTATTTTTTCAAAGTATGACATTTATTTAGTTACAAAAATTACAATAATACAAACAATTACAAAATCAACCTTTTTCTTTTTTTTCCCTTTATATCCCCAAAGCCACCCCCCACCCCTGAAAAACTACAGGGAGGAGAGAGAGAGAGAGAGAGAGAGAGAGAATAATAATAAAAATAATAATAATAATAATAATAATAATAATAATAAAGAAGAAGAAGAAGAAGATAATAATTTATAATAAAAAAGCAAAAATTATTCATTGATAAGGGAGTAATGGTTGTTCAGTAATCAACCAAGGGTTTATTATATTTTGAAAAGTATCCTTCTTGCCTCTGTTAATATGTATTATCCTCTCCGTTTTCATAGTGATAGTCACTAACTTAGCCCATTCACTAGACACAGGAGGATCTTATTTTATTCATTTTTTCACGATATCCAATCTGGCTAGGAATAGTAATTTTGAAAGTAGCTGTTTTTCCCATTTAGTTATGTGAAGATAGGCCATTGCACCAAGAATACATGCTAAAGGATCTGATACTAAGTACACCTTCAAAACTCTCCTGATACATACTAATATCTCCGACCAGTACCTAAATCATTTTGTACAAAGCCATATCATGTGAACTAGACCTGTCTGCTCCATTGCGCATCTAGGGCATTCATCTGTTGTCTTTACTGCTATTTTTTTAAAGAAAACTGGAGATCGGTATAATCTCTGCAACAAGAAGAAATGGGACACTCTATGTGATGCCCTCATTGAGACCAAGTTACTGTTTTTTAGTAGTTTTTGCCATTGCTTATCTGATATATTGCCGATATCTCTCCTCCATTTCTCTTTTGCCACCAATTTAATATAAGTTTGTTTGTTTTTTAATAATATCTTATATCTTCTTGAGACCTTCCCTTTTACCCTACTATTGTCTATAATTTGTTGTTTGGGTCTTCCTATATCTATATAGTTCTATCGGAGAGGAGTTAATTGCTTCTCTTAATTGAAGATATTTAAATAAATCCCTATTCTGTATCCCAAATTCTCTTTTAAGTGAATCAAAACCCTTTAATTCTCCTTTTTCAAAAAGTTGTGCCACATAAATAACTCCTTTACGTTCCCAATCTATATATTGTTGAATTGTTTGAATTTCATCCAAATTAATATTGTGCCAAAGTGGGGTGAACTCTGTGTAGCCTTTAATACCCATAATTCTTTTAATCTCCGATCAAACAAAATACATTAATTTAAATACGTGATTAACTCTTCCTGTGCGATTTAGTGTTCCTGTTTCCAAAAGTTCTAGTATTTTAAACGTATTAACTTTCCATCCTATTTCTTTTAAGTGCTTCTTAATCCCCTACCAAATAACTTAATTGTGCCACCAAAAAATAAATATAAAAGTTGGGAGTGCCATTCCCCCCTCTTTAACTGACAGTTGAAGAATTTCTAACTTAATTCTGGGATTTTAATTTTTCCATATAAATTCTTGCATTAACCTATTAATAATGTTAAAAATATTCTGCAATACTTTTACTGGAGATGAATACAATATATATAGGATACTTGGGATAACTGCCATCTTAATCAAGTTTATTCTTCCAGCCATTGATAATGGAAGTCTCATCCATATCTTTTTTTTTTTTCTTCAGTTCCTCTAGGAGAGAGGAGAGATTTAAATAATTATATCTCAATAAATCCATGGCCACGTTTAATCCCAAATATTTTAAAGAATCACCTTCTTTCACTATATGTATTTTTAAATTTATTTCCCTTATTTCATTCCCTAGTGGCATCAAATGTGATTTCCCCCAATTTATTCTAAGTCCGGAATAGTCACCAAATTCCTCAACTATCTCCATCAAATGTCCCAATTCTTCTTCCGTATTTGCCAAGTATAATAAAATATCATCAGCGTAAAGCATTATTTTTTCACTTGTATTATTATTTTGAAAGCCCCTTAACTCCTCATTCTCTCTAATAAGATTCGCTAGTGGCTCTATTGCTATTGCAAAAAGAGCGGAGAAAGGGGACATCCCTGCCTAGTGCAATGAAATAGGGCAAACGGCTGGGACGTCAACCCATTCACCAGAACCCTTGCTTTGGGATTTGAGTAAATTATTTTCATCCAACCTATAAAAGATTCCCCAAATCCAAATCTTCTAAGCACTTCCCAAAGGTATATCCATTCTATCGAATCGAACGCTTTACTTGCGTCTAATAATAATATTGCCTTTTCAGTATTATTTTCTTTATTTCCTTCTATATTCATATACAACCTCCTAATATTAGTGTATATCAATCTCTCTGGGATAAATCCTACTTGATCCTCATTTATAATAGATTTTATTACTTTTGAAAGGCTTGCTGCTAATTCCTTTGCTAATAGCTTTATATCTGTATTTAACAGAGATATAGGTCTATATGATTCTGGTAGTAGGGGATCCTTGTCCGGTTTTGGAATTAAAGTTATGATGGCTTCCTCCATAGAGTTGGGCAATTTTTTTCTTTCTTGGTCTCAATGAGGGTATCTAATAATTCTGGAATAAGAATTGGGCCAAATTCTCTATATACTTCAAAGGGGGGTCCGTCCCCTCCAGATGCTTTTTTGTCTTTAGATGTTTCAAAGCTCCTTCTAATTCTTCTATTCTAATATCTGTATCTAGGTATTCGACTTTTTGAGTAGTTAACTTCTTAAAGGGGATCTGATCCATATATTGTATCAGTGTTAGTTCTGTATATTCTACCCTCGATCTATATGTCTCATGAAAATACTCCTCAAAAACTATTCTAATTTGCTCTGGAGAATTAACTATCTGACCCATCCCATTTTTAATCGCAGCTATCCCATTTTTCCCATTTTGTTGTACTTTAATTATATTGGCAAGTACCTTCCCCACCTTTTCTCCTTCTGAAAAGATTTTAACCCCACTGAAGAACAGAGATGACTGGGCTTTTTCAATATTTATTTGTTTTACCTTCTGTTTTACTTTTTCCCAATTATCAATGTTCTCCTGCGAGGGATCGTCCGTACAGAGTCTTTTAGCCACTTTCAATCTATGTTCTTCCTTTAAACACCTATCTTTTGTTTTTGTTTTCCATTCAAATACTTTCTTAAAAAGCTTCCCCCTCTTAGCTGCATCCCAAATCCATTTCCTATTTATAGACTCCCTATGAACTGAAAATAAAAAAAAATAGTTCTTTCACTATACCTTCATTATCATTTAGTAAATTCAGCCAATGTGGATTAAAGGTAAAAGTACGAGACATTTGCTTGATCAATGGTCCCATATCCATTACAATTGCACAGTGATCTGACATTGAAAATGGGACATATTTTACATCTTTCACATCTAATCCCAATATCTTCTTGTTAGCTAATATCAAGTCTATCCTAGACCATGATTGGTGTGTCTTAGAATAAGAGGAATATTGTTTTTTCCCAGGATGTTGTGCCCGCCATACATCAATCTAATCAAATTCCAAAAGTAAGTTTGCAAAATTATTGTTTTGACGGCTACTTTTACTTCTTGAAATCCTATCTAGTAGGCAGACTGTAACAACATTATAGTCTCCTACTGCAATTAATACACAATCCTGTCTATTCAACATAAAATCATACAATTCATACAATATTTCCGGTTTATAAGGGGGAGGTATATAAACATTTGCTATCACAATCTGCAGCTCATTTATTTTCCATGTAGGAGAATATATCTCCCGCCAACGTCTGCCCTCATTGACATGAGCTCAAAATTTAATTTCTTATGAATCATTATCGAGACTCCCCTTGAATATGTCGTAAATACAGAATGGTAGCTTGCTCCTATCCATTTTTTTTCTAGGCACTTTAGACTTTCTTTATCCATATGTGTTTTTTGAAGGCAGACTATAGCAGGGAGATATTTCCCCAACCAATCAAAAAATGCATATCGTTTCATTCTTTCCCTCAACCCTCTTACATTAATTGAAACAATTCTACTCATTTATACAAGAAAAAAACAAACAAAAAAAAAAATCCTCTCTCTCCCTCCCCTCCCAGAAAATATCGCCCTGTCCGGCACCACCCCTTTTTCCCTTTTTTGCCCGCCAGCACCCCTGGCTCGAGAACTTTGGTCTCCACCCAAGGGGGCATGGAGAGCCCTTTTTCTTTGCATGTTACAAGCTCCATTTTACTCTCCCAGCTGCCCCCAATCCTCCCACTCACAATTCAAATTTTTTTTTTTTATTTATCCTTACCCCTGGACTGGCATTTTAGTTCTAAATTATCTCCCCTAACTCAGATCTATGAAGTACAGACATGTTACAGTAGGTGTTGGTGTAAGCAATGGAACAATATAGATGCCACAAATTAAGTAATTGACTCTAGGAATACATTTTGAAAATCAGCTCTTTCCAAAAGAGAAAGCTATTCTATAAGTCAATGCTTGACCTATGTTTATAATTAGAGGTAAGCAAAGTTTTCAAAAAATTCGATTTGGACGCTTCGCCAAATTCTTTCAAGAAATTTTGTTCCGAACGTATTAATTAATTTGTCACAAAGCGCGTTAAATCAGCTATATCCCGGCCTGCAGGTAGAGTGTATCTCAGTGCACATCACCATGCATTACAGCAACATGCATAGCTAGTCCTTTCTGGTAGTTAAACGTTACTGTGCATCAATATGACAGGCAGGTCTCATACAGTATATACATCCTAGCTAACCCCTAGCTAAACCAAAAGAAAAGCATACAGCAGTCTTTAGTAAAAGAGAAAAAAAATACTGTGCGCCCATGCAGGCGCTGTGACCCAATAACTCTTTAGTGCAACAAAAGGACACAAAGGCAGTGCCAATAAGGTACTGGAGAGGGAAAAAAAAGTTTATTTTAAGCCATGTTGTAGCAGTGCAAACACATGCTTTTGAATTACTTCTGTGAGCTGTGAAATGATTGTGGGTCACTATTAGGCTCAGTTCACATTTCAATTATTTGGTCAGAGACGGGTCAAAACACAGAACAGGTGCAGATCTTTTCATGATATCTTATCTGAAAGTAGGATTGGCTTCTGATTTTGGCTCACTATACAGTAACTGCTGGAATTAACTGACCAAATAACTGAAGTGTGAACTCAGCCTTAGGCCTCTTGCACACGAACGTGTGCGCCCTGTGGCCACAATGCATGAACACCGACTGTGGGGCAGCCGCAGCAGATCGCGGACATGATCTATCTTTTTGCGGAACGGAAGTACGGGACAAAACCCCACGGAAGCACTCCGTAATGTCCCGTGAGCCCATTCCGCATCTCTGGATTTGCGGACCCATTGAAGTGAATGGGTCCACATCCGTGATTTGGGATGCACACGGAATGGTGCCCGTGTATTGCGGATCCGCATATGCGGTCCGCAATATGGCAACGGGGCGCACACGTTGGTGTGCAAGAGGCCTTACAGGTCAATTTTAGCGTCAGGTATATGTCTTAACCGTGTAGTGGCCAAATATTCTATTATAGAGGGAAAGCGCTGCCCCATTTTACATTGTCTGCTGTTTCCACATAGATAGATAGCCTGTTCTGTTAGCCACAGATTCTACTAAAGTGGGAAAGAGCTCTCTCATTTCACTGTTTTTGGGGTGTCCACATTGATTCCTAGATAACGATAACCTGTTCTATTAGCCACTGATAGACATGAGCAAAGTTTATAAAAATTCGATTCTGCAGCTTCACTGAAATTCATGAAGAAATTTGCTTTGTGACGAATTGCTTTGTCACAAAACGCATTTCTTTGTATGCAGAGGGCGAAAAGACAGGGAATGGTGATTGCGCTGCCCCCATCATTGAATCCCTCAGATGCCGCATTCATCGCTGATCATATAAATTAATTCTCTACTTATCCACTTGAGCATGAAGAGGCCACCACGGTTATCCTGATTGAAGATCCCGCAAAAAATCTCATGCAGTGCTAGATGACGTCAACCAGCGTGATGAGTTAATACGTCACTGTGCACAATATTTTGCGGGGGATCTTCAATCGAGGTGGCCATGGCGGGCTCTTCGTGCTTAAATGGATGAGTATGATTTTTTTTTTTTTACTGCCGTATAATTGAAAATTGATTAGTTACTATACACGAGGAAATTCGGCTTCACAGCAAATCGAATTCTCCCTGAAATTCAGATAGCAGTTTGTGTTGATGTTTATTTTTCTTACCTTCTGATCCCTCAGAAGAAAAAAAAAAGAAGATCCTTCTTTTGAGTATCCACCCTCACATGGTCAGTATTTGGTCAGTAATTGATCAGTATTTGTTAGGCAAAAATAGCAGTGGGTCCAAAACAGAGATGACATGTGAAGGAAATATTTGCATGTCTTCTGTGTTTTGGAACCACTCCTGCTTTTGCTTTCCAAATCATAATGAAATCCTGATGCAAGTACTGACCATGTGAATGAGGCCTTATGGATGCTCCAAAGACAGAATCCATTGTGTTTTTCGTTTTTCGGTTCTTCTGACAGATTAGAAGAAAGATAAAATAAACAGTGATCTCAACAAGGCCAAACAGGGACACTAGTGGCCGCAGAACAGACTGGTGAGGGAGTCTACAAAGTTGCTCAATCACTGAATGGGGAGGGTAGCAACAGCATTAGGAGTCAACGTAATTGCCCAGTCCCAGAGTGGGGAATGGTGCTTCTCCTGCCCCCCCCCCATTGCTACACTAGCAGTCATGGCAGTGAAGTGTGAGCGCAGAAGGTCCCCCCAGTCAGACCTTCATAAGGATGGGCGATGGAGGCAGCGAACAACTGACTACAAAGGATGTATTGATAGTTGTTGAGTATTTCATTACTTTAAGAAGCTGATAAAAATGTCCCCATGGCCCGGTAGCAAGGGTCTAACATTGTGGAGAGCCAGGAGTCATTGCCAAGTGGTGATAATGCAGTTGTCACTAAGCAAGCAACTCAGCATCCATCTGCCCATTTGCACAAAGGAATCGGAGGTAATTCCTGCCTCCATCTCTAGTGCATGCTGCCACGGTCTGTCGGGGTCATCTGCATTGTCTCCCTCCAGCTCCTCCTGCTCCTCTCCTATTGCTTGGAAAGATAAACCACCTAGTTCTGTATATAATGCAATTCCTGGGTGTTTATATCCTCCTACTCGTCCTCATTCTCCTCTTGTTCCATTTTAGCCTCCACAGGGCTTAGGTGGCCATGAGATTTAGGCGCCATGTTTTCTGTCCCCTCACCAGTCAGATTTATTAGCATTGCCTCCAGGACTTGAAGGAGTGGAATGACATCATTCATACTGTAGTCCTAGCAACTGACAAATAAAGTAGCCTCCTCAAAGGGCCTGATCAAACAGCTGGTGTCACTGTCTAACAACAAAGTTATACAGGGGAGTAGTCTTGTCCGCCTGCATCATAAAGAAATAGGTCACGACTCCATGTAGAGCATGGAGTTCCAACGTGTGAAAACATTGCATATGAGGCGATGTAGGGGAATGCCATTTTGCCTTTACAGCTCAAGACGGGCGAGTTTCGCACAGTAAGAGTGGCTGAAGTGCATGCAAAGTTTCCTTGACATTTTCAAGTCATCTTGTAGTTGGGTGAAAGACTTCAGGAACCAGGTGACCTCAGATTGAAGACATGAGCCATGCAGGGCACATACAGTTGTGTTCAAAATTATTCAACCCCCACTGAAATTGAGTGTTTTGGCCTGTTTGACATTGATTTTGATCATTTCAGTCATCTTGTTTACAATTAAATCAAAGAGGCACTTGTAAGTCAGACAAATATAACATAACATTTATAATAAAATAAAAACAAATGTCTTTTCTGTGATCACATCATTATCAGTTTTATTCAACTCCCAAGTGACATTCAATCTTAGTACTTAGTACAACATCCTTTTTCCAGTTATAACAGCTTTTAAACGTGAAGCATAGCTTGACACAAGTGTCTTGCAGCGATCTACGGGTATCTTCGCCCATTCTTCATGGGTAAAAGCCTCCAGTTCAGTCACATTCTTAGGCTTGCGCGCTGCAACTGCTTTCTTTAAGTCCCACTAGAGGTTCTCAATCGGATTTAAGTCTGGTAACTGCGATGGCCACTTCAAAATGTTCCAGCCTTTAATCTGCAACCATGCTCTAGTGGACTTGGAGGTATGCTTGGGATCATTGTCCTGTTGAAAGGTCCAACGTCCCCCAAGCCTCAGGTTTGTGACGGACTGCATCACGTTTTCATCCAATATCTCCTGGTACTGAAGAGAATTCATGGTACCTTGCACACGCTGGAGCTTCCCTGTACCTGTAGAAGCAAAACAGCCCCAAAGCATGATTGACCCCCCGCCATGCTTCACAGTAGGCAAGGTGTTATTTTCTTCATAGTCCTTGTTCTTCCTCCTCCAAACATAGCGTTGATCCATGGGCCCAAACAGTTCTAATCAGTCCACAGAACACTATCCCAAAACTTTTGTGGTTTGTCCACATGACTTTTGGCATACTGCAGTCAACTCTTCATATTCTTTGGAGACAGCAAGGGGGTGCGCCTGGGAGTTCTGGCATGGAGGCCTTCATTACGCAGTGTGCGCCTTATTGTCTGAGCTGAAACTTCAGTACCCGCATCTGACAAATCTTTTTTCAGTTCCTCAGCAGTCACACGGGGACTTTTCTCCACTTTGCGCTTCAGGTAGTGCACAGCAGTCGAAGTCTTCTTCTTTCTGCCACGACCAGGTAGGATTTCAACAGTGCCCTTTGCCTTGAATTTGCGAATGATGCTTCCTATGGAGTCTCTTGGTATGTTTAACATCTTTGCAATCATCTTATAGCCATTGCCCTTACCGTGAAGATAAATCACCTCTTCTCTTGTCTTCCTGGACCATTCTCTTGACTTCACCATGTTTGTAAACACACCAGTAAATGTCTAGAAGGAGCTGAGTATCACAGTCATTTTAAATCTGCCTAATTGGTGCTTATTAGGTTTGATTGCTGCTCCTTTATATCCAATAGGTGTTTTCATTACCTGATCGAAAACACTTGAATGAACCTCTGTTCTTAAGAGTGGTAGTCTTTAAGGGGTTGAATAATTGTGTCAATGAAGAAATCACAAAAAAAAAAACATTTAATACTGTATTACAAAAATAATTTATGTCATTTTAGTTGCATTTGGTTCTTTAAAAAGTCCTTGTAAGATTTCATTCTGAACACAATTACAAATGTACACTAAATTCCCTAAAACCCTTTACAGCATTGGGGGTTGAATAATTTTGAACACAACTGTAGGTCAGCCCTCCCTGACGCAGAGTAAACAGAATGTTTTTCCTGTTATCGGTGACCATGGTTCCAATATATAGTTTGCAAAGAGACAGCCTGGATTTCTAGGTCAATGAAGTGGAGCAGTTCCTCCCTGGTGTGATTCCGTTCGCCCTGTCTGAATAGATACCTTTGTACAGGTAGTATGCTGGTGGACCACTCTGAACTGTGCCTACAGTGGAGGCTGAAGACAAGGTGGAAGGTGAGGAGACAGAGGAGGACATTGGCACAGAAATCCCACAATTACAACATGGAGACGGCATTGCCATACCTTGGCCAAGTTGCTGGTGTGCCTTTTTGCCAAAACCACATTTACCCAGTGGGCTGTAAAGGACATATATTGTCCTTGACAATAGTTACTGACATACTGTAGCTTTTTTAGAAAAGTAATGATAGCTTTGGAATCTCTACCTTGCGTGGGCACAAGCCTTCATTTCAGATATGGAATGGGGGGGGGGGGGGCTGTGCTTCCAGCAACTTGGCCAGGTGCACAACCAGCTTCTGCACCGTTGGGTGAGTGCACACATACTGTTGTCTCTTTGCAATCACTTCAGTGATTAGTTGCTGTCAAAACATGTGGCAAGGAGTAGGAGGAGGAGCATCAGCAGCAATAGTCAAATGGAAGGAATGATAGCTTCCTTCTACTGAGGTTGAGGAGGTCTGACTGCAGGAGAAGGCGTGCGGGCAGTTGGGAGATGCAGTACTTTCTGCGTCAGGCTGTACCACTACATTATTGTGACGGTTTTCCCAGCCCATTTTATGGTGACGCTCCATGTGTTGATACAGGGCTGTGGTGCCAACATTAGCACCCTGACTGCGCTTCACTTTCTCCCCACATATCCTGTAAACCCCGCCATGCTAAAATACTCCAGTGACTTCATAAAAAATAAATTCCCACCTTGTCAAGTATAGCATTTTACCCCCACCACTCCATGCTGACTGCCTGCTGTTGCCTTTATGAACCCATGCACTGCTAGTTGTTTCATGAAATGTCGGCTCTGGAGTAGCAGATTGTTTTCCCCAGGTGCGTTTGACTACAAATATCCCATTGTTTCTACCCTGCTGGCTCATCAGCATGCTGCCACCCTGCTACTGTCTTATAAGCCTGCTGCCACCATCACCCCCTGATGATGTCCCATCTTTGCCCGGCTCCCAAGTGCAATCAGCTACATCATCATCCACTACAGTCTGTTTGTCACTTATGTCACCCTCACCAGTTTTCTGGCCACTTCCCTGACCGCTTGCAACACTCTCTCCCACCCAACTGTTATCATTCCAAGTTACATGCCTAAGGGAGAACGAGCATCTCCTCCAAGTCTATGCTGGCCTGTAGCTGCTTACTGTCAACACAACACTAAGCTCGTCCTTGCTAAAAAGGGGAGCAGAGCTGGCAGCATGCATTACTTATTAGGTAGAAGAAGCAGCAAACGAAAGAAGCAGCTGCAGGATATTTTGCCACTGCCCATTCCTTTTGAGGACCCAGGCAGTTGTCTGTTGGCCATAGTGTACATTATCTGAATCAGTAATGTAACTATGATTGGCGCAGCAGGTGAACCAGATAAACACACCTACAGTTGTGTTCAAAATTATTCAACCCCCACTGAAATTGAGTGTTTTGGCCAGTTTGACATTGATTTTGATCATTTCAGTCATCTTGTTTACAATTAAATCAAAGAGGCACTTGTAAGTCAGACAAATATAACATAACATTTATAATGAAATAACCACAAATGTCTTTTCTGTGCTCACATCATTATCAGTTTTATTCAACCCCCAAGTGACATTCAATCTTAGTACTTAGTACAACATCCTTTTCCAGTTATAACAGCTTTTAAACGTGAAGCATAGCTTGACACAAGTGACTTGCAGCGATCTACGGGTATCTTCGGCCATTCTTCATGGGCAAAAGCCTCCAGTTCAGTCACATTCTTAGGCTTGTGTGCTGCAACTGCTTTCTTTAAGTCCCACCAGAGGTTCTCAATCGGATTTAAGTCTGGTGACTGCGATGGCCACTTCAAAATGTTCCAGCCTTTAATCTGCAACCATGCTCTAGTGGACTTGGAGGTATGCTTGGGATCATTGTCCTGTTGAAAGGTCCAACGCCTCGCAAGCCTCAGGTTTGTGACGGACTGCATCACATTTTCATCCAAAATCTCCTGGTACTGAAGAGAATTCATGGTACCTTGCACATGCTGAAGCTTCCCTGTACCTGTTGTAGAAGCAAAACAGCCCCAAAGCATGATTGACCCCCCGTCATGCTTCACAGTAGGCAAGGTGTTCTTTTCTTCATAGGCCTTGTTCTTCCTCCTCCAAACATAGTGTTGATCCATGGGCCCAAACAGTTCTAATTTTGTTTCATCAGTCCACAGAACACTATCCCAAAACTTTTGTGTTTTGTCCACATGACTTTTGGCATACTACAGTCGACTCTTCTTATTCTTTGATGACAGCAAGGGGGTGCACCTGGGAGTTCTGGCATGGAGGCCTTCATTATGCAGTGTGCGCCTTATTGTCTGAGCTGAAACTTCAGTACCCGCATCTGACAAATCTTTTTTCAGTTCCTCAGCAGTAACACGGGGATGTTTCTCCACTTTGCGCTTGAGGTAGCGTACGGCAGTCGAAGTCAGCATCTTCTTTCTGCCACGACCAGGTAGAGTTTCAACAGTGCCCTTTGCCTTGAATTTGCGAATGATGCTTCCTATTGTGTCTCTTGGTATGTTTAACATCTTTGCAATCTTCTTATAGCCATTGCCTGTCCTGTGAAGAGAAATCACCTCTCTTGTCTTCCTGGACCATTCTCTTGACTTCACCATGTCTGTAAACACACCAGTAAATGTCTAGAAGGAGCTGAGTATCACAGTCATTTTAAATCTGCCAAATTGGTGCTTATTATGCTTGATTGCTGCTCCTTGACATCCACAGGTGTTTTCAATATCTGATCGAAAACACTTGAATTAACCTCTGTTTTTAAGAGTGGTAGTCTTTAAGGGGTTGAATAATTGTGTCAATGAAGAAATCACAAAAAAAACATTTAATACTGTATTACAAAAACAATTGATGTCATTTTAGTTGCATTTGGTTCTTTAAAAAGTCCTTTGTACACTAAATTCCCTAAAACCCTTTACAGCATTGGGGGTTGAATAATTTTGAACACAACTGTATACATCAGACCCCCTGTTGACAATAAGTCTGATGTGCAATAAGTATATGTATGGCAGAACAGAGTAAGTAAGAATGGTGCAGCAGATGAACTAGACAAACATTATTATTTATTAGACCGCCTATTGACAGCAAGTCTGATGAACAGTAGATCTATATATATATATATATATATATATATATATATATATATATATATATATCAGAACAGATTAATTATTAATGGTTCAGTAGGTGAACTAAGTAAATGTGCCTATATATTAGACCACCTGTTGAGACTAAGTCTGACACACAGTAGGTCTATGTATAACAGAACAGATTAAGTATGAATGTTAAAGTAGATGAACAAGATAAGCATGTCTATATTTTAGACCGCCTGTTGAGAATGAATCTGATGTACAGTAAGTTTATGTATAACTTAACAGGTTAATTATTAATGGCGCAGTGGGAGAACTTGGTAAATGTGCCCATATATTAAACCGCCTGTTGACAATGTGTCTAATGCACAGTATCTCTATGTATAACAGATAATATTTGGAATCCCTACACTCTCTCTACAGTGTCTAAAAACTCTTCCTATACTGTCTGTGCACTTTCTCTATCCAATATATTACAATTAAAAGCTTTCTTAAAGGGATTCTGTCACCATGTTACAGCAGATATAGATGCGGACATGCACGGCTAGATCGCCGCTAGCATGTCCGCACTATATGTGTGCCATAGCACTGCGCCTCTTTATTGACTGTAAAAAATGATTTTATTAATATGTAAATTAGGAAGTCAAGGTGCCCATGGGGGCGGTACGAACCTTTCCTGTGCCCAGCCACGCCCCCTGTGAAGGAGCCCAGCACTGCCTTCATTGTATCATTTTCATCCATGCTGACAGTTAGAGCGCTGTAAGTCTCTCAGCTAATTGGCGGGGGTCCCGGGTATCGGACCCCTGTCGATCAGTTTAAATAAACTGCAGAACCCCTTTAATTTGGCAGCTCATATGGGTGGGGCATTGTGATGTCACATGGGGGGGCGGCAAACTTTTCTTTTGCCTAGGGCGGCAAAAATCCTTGCACCGGCCCTGCCTAGCGCCTGTCACGTTTCTCCTTACACTCTGTTCACACTAAAATGGTTGAGACCGGGCAGGTTGAGGGTTTTATAGGGCTGTGACACCACAGGGCCTGGCTATCTGTGAATTGGCTGGCTGCATGGCATTATGGGTGATCATGTTCCTGGGCTGCTTACTTTCACTTTGTAACGCATGTAGCCCCCATTTTAGGAAAACAAATAATTAGTTACCACAGAGAGGAAATTCGGCTTCCTGGCAAATCAAATTTTCTCTTAAATTCTGATCAAAGTCAATTTGTTTCACTTTAATTCACTCACGATCAGTCATCAGTTTCTTATCGGTGGAGTCCAACTTCTGTACCCCTGCCAATCAACTTTCTGAAGGGTCCCTGGAGAGCTGCAAACTCCTCATAGCTTACCCTAGGTCAATGAAGTCATTTTCATCAGTCATGGCCCAGGTGCAGCTCAGTCCCATTCAATTGAATTTGGCTAAGCAGCAACACAAAGCAGAGCCAGATCATAAATATATAACACTAGGAAACCCCCTGGCTACTGTGGTTTTTAAACTTTGAAGAAACACATAAATCTGCACTATTATCAGCCATTTTAAATTTTTCCTCAAAGGGGTTATCACTAGTGTTGATGGCGCACCAAAGTGTTCGGGTGCTCGGGTGCTCGAGTAGAACTCCTCGGGATGCTCGGGTGCTCTACCGAGCACCCGAGCACAATGGAAGTTAATGGGAGAACCAGAGCATTAAACCAGACACCCCCTGCTCTGAAGTGGGGAGAGTGTCTGGTTCACATGAAAAGGTCAGAAATTGATTGAAACACCACTGAAATAGTTCAGGAAAAGTATGGGGAGGATGTCTGGATGCATCTTGGACTCCCAGATCACTACTGAGAACGATGTTGTCCGAGTAGTATGCCAATTTTACTGACTGACAATAATACACACAAAACCAAAGATAAAAAAGATTTTGAAGGAAATGCACAAATGCAAAGTGAAAGGGCTGCCCAAAAATTAACTCTAAAACATTAGGGCCGAGTGCCTGCTGCTGAGCTTACCGTCTAAAACATTATGGGCGAGGGCCTGCTGCTGAGCTGACCATCTAAAACATTAGGGGCAGGGCCTGCTGCTGAGCTGACCATCTAAAACATTAGGGGTGAGGGCCTGCTGCTGATCTGACCATAGAAAAATGTATGGGCGAGGGCCTGCTGCTGAGCTGACCATCTATAACATTAGGGGTGAGGGTCTTCTGCTGATCTGACCATCTAAAACATTAGGGACAAGTGCCTGCTGCTGAGCTGACCATTGAAAAAATTATGGTTGAGGGCCTGCTGCTGAGCTGACTATCGAAAAAAAATATGATTGAGGGCCTGCTGCTGATCTGACCATGGAAACATTTTTGGGCAAGGGCCTGCTGCTGAGCTGTCTATTGAAAAAATTATTGTTAAGGGCCTGCTGCTGAGGTGACCCTCTAGAGTCAACCGGTCAGCATTTTCAGTTGACAGGCGCATGCGCTTATCAGTTATTATGCCCCCAGCATCCACTTTGACAAAACGCTGGTGGCAGGGCAGGCCAGCACCTCCAAGGCGTAGAGCGCAAGTTTGTGCCACGTGTCCAGCTTGGACACCCAATAGTTGTAAGGCAGCATCTACAGAAAAATTACACTGGATGTCACAGATATTTTTAGTATACACACACGTTAAAAAGGAGATGTGTCGCAGATAATGTCGCTGTCCGCAGCATCTACGGAAAAAGTACACTGGATGTCACATATATTTTTCGGATGTGCACACGTTACACAGGAAATGATGCGCAGATAATGTCACTGTCTTCAGCGGCCAAACAATTGCACGCTATTTAGTGCAGGTTGCGCTAAAAATATATATTGCTGCCAGATACAACAATAGTACTTAAAATGACTTTTGGGTTTCTAACAATTGCACACAACTTAGCGATTGTTGCGCTAATAATATATATTGCTGCCAGATACAACAAGAGTCCTTAAAAGGACTTTTGGGTCTCTACTAGAGGTCAGACGACAAATCAGTCGAATCCACAAATCCCTCAAATCTTGCTTGATTCGTGGGATTCGTGGACTGGAATCCCGACGTAATTTACCCCCCATGAAACCGACGAATCCCTGGTGGCGGCAGGGCACAGCATGAGATGAGAGCTTTGCTGCTGCGGCAGGGGAGGGAAAGGCGTCTTCCTTCCCTGTTCCTCGGATAGGCTGCTGGCACAAGGCCGGTTAAGGTGGCGCGATGACTTCATCATTGCGACGCCTGAGCCGTACAGCAAGAGATAAGTAAAAGTGTTTTTATTTTTTGTATCTGTTACTAGCACATTGGGGGGAGGGGAGAGGCACTATGATACTATTGGCACATTTTTGGGGGGAGAGGCACTATGATACTGCCATATTGGGGGGGAGGCACTATGATACAGGCACATTTGGGGGGGAGAATAGATGGCACTATGATACTGTCTCATTGGGGGGGTGACACTATGATACTGGCACGTTAGGGGCGAGAATAGATGGCACTATGATACTGGCACATTGAGGGGAGATGGCACTATGATACTGGAACATTGGGTTGATGGCACTATAATACTGTCACATTATGGGGGAGATGGCACTATGATACTGGCACATTGGGGGGGAGATGGCACTATGATACTGGCACATTGGGGGGGAGATGGCACTATGATACTGGCACATTTGGGGGGAGATGGCACTATCATACTGGCACATTGGGGGGAAGATGGCACTATGATACTGGCACATTAGGAGGGAGATGACACTATGATACTGGCACATTGGGGGGGGGGGGAGATAGCACTATGATACTGGCACATGAGGGGGAGAAGTTAGGCACTCTGCACTTGATACTGGCACATGGGGGGGGGCGAGGAGAGAGGCACTTGATACTGGCACATGAATGGGGGGCATCTATGGGGACACTTACAGGCACATTATTGGGGGGCATTATGGGGGTCCCTTTTTACTGGCACATTATTGCGTGGCACTGTGGGGCCTCTTCTTATTGGCACATTATTGCAAGGCACTATGGGGGCATCTATTAAAACCACAAAGAAGAGGTATGTTATATGAGGGACTCTGTGTGGTACTAGTATTATCAGCGGTATTATCTGTTTCTGCAGTATTGGGGAGCACAGAAGCACAGTATTGGGGATGGTTGGATGACTTGTCCAGATAATGCGAGGATGATGGAAAAGTAGTAAACTAATATTTTTTTTTTTTGTCAAACTGCAGAGACGAGCAGGGGCGTAATGATCGCAGTCATAGAGGGTGTGATTGTGACTAGGGAGTGGAGGCGGAGGTTCAGACAAACTGACTTTATTTCTTACACCGTTCACATAATTCTTATGTACAGGATTCGTAGGATTCGAGATTCGAAAGATTCAATATATTCGAGAACCTTTTCGGATTCGGATTTAAAAAAAATTGGATTTGTCCCACCTCTAGTCTCTTCAATTGCTTGCAATTTTGCTCAGGTTACGCTAAAAATATATAATGCTGCCAGACACAACAATAGTCCTTAAAAGGACTTTTGGGTCTATAACACCAACCCTGTCTAACAAAAAAAAAAATTCAATTCCCTACACTATCTGTCCCTTCTACAGCACAGCTCTCCCTGATTAAGACTGAGCTGAACCCCACGTCATCAGGTGCTTTATAGCTCCCGATGACGCGTTCCGGCCAGCCAATCACTGTAATGCCAGTAACCAACATGACTACGGCATTACAGTGAGTGGCAGTACTTACCCGCATGTATATTGGCTGCATAGCAGCCAACAAACGTGCGGGTAGGAGGCTTGAGCATCGCACTCGAGCACATGTGGTATTCAGCTGAACACAGTACATGATAGTTTCTTTCTATAAAAGCTAAAACCAGCCCTGTACCTCACATGGATCCAGAGATATCCCTATCTATTGCTTTGCTAGATTTATATAAAGCTGTCAGCTCATAGGGAGGGTCCTTTCTGCTGCAGCTCAGAGTGTGTGTCTTTCCTGCTGGGGCTCCTCCCTATCACATGTCAGGAGGCAGTTGAGCATGTTGCGGCCTTCTCACTGAGCCAGACCAAGAAATAAGAAAAAGAACAAACAGGCACTATACAGATACATTTTATTGACTAGTTCACTGACTATACAAAATGTTTAATTACATTGAATTACAAAAGTATTCAGATCCAGTAATGTATAATGTATAATCTCTCCAACTTTCCATATATTTACCAGAAAGCAGCATAGTAATGAGTAATGCTGCAACAGTACTGCAAGATCTGAAACTTGGCTGTCAGATGTAAAGTAAAGGCTATTTTGAGTACTAAATGATTTAGCTCAAGTTGGCATTTTCTGGGCACACGTTGCCTGTCACCATGAATTTGTTCCCCATTTAATACAGCATTTATTGTTTGAAACCTAAAAGGAACTTCAGCTAATCAAACATTATAGACTTTATTAACCAAAATCTGCTTAATTTACAATATTTTTACTATGAGGCTTGCCAAAATTCCTGAGATCTCCTTCTTCAAGAAGTGAATAGTTAATTTTCATGTTTTTGGTCATGAGTGCTTCAACCCTCATGTACTGAATTTAATGGATGAACAGAGGAGAATTTAACGCTACCTTATTAATACTGGCATCGAGTGCCACACTCAGCAGAAACAGCTGTCATTACACTCATAAATGCACATTTTAATCAATTTCCTTAAATTGGAAGAGGTATAACGAAGCATGCTGTTACATGGATTACATCCCTTTTAATTGGAAAATTTGTGTTTTAATCAATGCCTAAATAATTTTAGAAAACCTTTATGAGCAGATGATGGTATCTACTGACAGCCTACCCATCTGCTGTATCAATGTTGTAGATTTATGCACTGAGCATTACAATTTTTAGTATTTATGCTTTTCTGGTCATATAGACTCTTGCATGATGTCATCATATGCCATACTACTACTATTGCAGCCACTTCAGAGCCCGTGTGTTTTGTCATCTAGCTTTCCATATGACCAGAATGGTGATCTCTTTTCCCTAATTCTCTGCTTATGTAAATGTCATTATTTATTTTCTATTCTACTATTCATGAACCAGTAAGACCAGAATATGTGTCCAATCTAAACAGGATGGGGAAACCATGTTGTATGTAAGTGAGCAATAGAAGTCACACTCACAAATTGCTGGTATACCTTGTGCTTTTTTTTATTTTTTTTACTTTTTCCAATATAAAATGGTACATCATGAGGAGGATAACAGTAGTAGTAGGTAGTTACAAAGAAAGACCTTTTGGATAGTGAAACTGCAGTCTTTAATAGCTAAAGGGTTAAATAAAATTTGTAGCTTTTGTGCATTTATATGATTGATCACTTTCATGTTTTAGGGTTATTTATGGCTATGTATTTTGTATAAAGGATATGGTTTCTATATATGTATCAGCTGTTGGTGCTATAAATACCCCACCTCCCCCTCTACCTGAACACATGAGTAAGAGGGCCCATTCTCCCAAAATGTCGCGTGGAGGGGAGGAGGTTTGAATGATATCTTTCTCAGTGTCCCTCATGATATATTGGCATGAAGTAAAGAAATAAAAAAATAAAAAAGATTGTGTACCAGCAACTTGTGAGTATGACTTCTATTGCTCACTTACATACAGTATTGGCACAATGAGGTAAAAAGAACACACAAGTCTGCAAGTTTTTTAACCCTGTCAGTGCTGGGTTAAGCAGAGCTCACGGTGTGGACTTGTATTTTCTACAAGTGGCTGAAGTGCTTCATATTATACAGAAACCATGTTGCAGTAATCAATGTATGAGAATACACTTTGTGGTTATATTCAGTAAGCCATGTTGCTTAATCAGCTGCAATCTATGGGCACATAAAGGAATAGCTCTTTAGGCCATGTTCACACGTAGGCTGTAAGATTTGCTCTACAAATAACCTGCAGATATGTGGGATAGACTACAGTAACAGCCACAGTAGTAATGTCAGTACAGCGAGTGAACGCTGATGCCAAACTCCATGTAGATATTGACCATGTTCAGATTAGAAGCCAGGACCAAAGAGTTGCATGGCAAAGTGCTGCCCAAAATGAAAGAGGTTGTCCGAGTAAAAATTTTTAGGAGGGCTATTAAAAAAACTTAAACTCACCTTCTAGAGTCCCATCAGATCCAGAATTATCTCTCTATCCTCTCCACCAAGCTGCAGATATGATGTTATGTTTAGGCTACAGCAGTCACATGCCCATATATCAGATGTGACCTTTTGCAGCCAATCATTGGTCTTATATGGCATACTGCTGAGGCCAACAATTAGCTGCAGTGGTCAAATGCCATATGGGCATGTTACTGCTGCAGCCAAAACATGACATCAGAGCTGCAGTCCGGCACTTAGACCAGAGAGATGCCATTGGATCAGAGGGGACTCTAGAAGGTGAGTTTAAGACTTTTTGCTATTTTAACATCCACTATGTAGTTACCCCCCAAAAAATTCAACTTAGAAAATGTATTCAAGGCAAACTGCCAGGACAGCTGGAATATTCATGAGATCTGGGATTTCCACATATGAATTAATTGTATGACCATAGTAATAATGAAGATATATGCAGTAGAATAATAAAATCATGCATGTACAAATAAAACTCATGTACAATTGATACAGTTGTGTCCACCCATCACTTTTGCTTTTCCAATTAAACAAATTCAATAAATATCTAAACAAGTTAGCAAAACTCGTGAAAAGGCTGCAATCCAAACCAGAACCATTGCATGGCCACATATAGAAACATATCACATAGACATATCACAGTTTCACAAAATAGTGCATTTTTTCAAAGCTCCTTTATCTTGTACCACACATCTCAGGTTATGTTCAGATAACAGCAAGGGAAGGACATACAGTTGTGTTCAAAATTATTCAACCCCCACTGAAATTAAGTGTTTTGGCCAGTTTGACATTGATTTTGATCATTTCAGTCATCTTGTTTACAATTAAATCAAAGAGGCACTTGTAAGTCAGACAAATATAACATAACATTTATAATGAAATAACCACAAATGTCTTTTCTGTGCTCACATCATTATCAGTTTTATTCAACCCCCAAGTGACATTCAATATTAGTACTTAGTACAACATCCTTTTCCAGTTATAACAGCTTATAAACGTGAAGCATAGCTTGACACAAGTGTCTTGCAGCGATCTACGGGTATCTTCGCCCATTCTGCATGGGCAAAAGCCTTCAGTTCAGTCACATTCTTAGGCTTGCGCGCTGCAACTGCTTTCTTTAAGTCCCACCAGAGGTTCTCAATCGG
Organism: Bufotes viridis; assembly: GCA_033119425.1. Taxonomy (NCBI): domain Eukaryota; kingdom Metazoa; phylum Chordata; class Amphibia; order Anura; family Bufonidae; genus Bufotes; species Bufotes viridis. The sequence goes on along the minus strand of CM065597.1, from coordinate 56,642,036 downwards.
ATTTAAGTCTGGTGACTGCGATGGCCACTTCAAAATGTTCCAGCCTTTAATCTGCAACCATGCTCTAGTGGACTTGGAGGTATGCTTGGGATCATTGTCCTGTTGAAAGGTCCAACGCCTCCCAAGCCTCAGGTTTGTGACGGACTGCATCACATTTTCATCCAATATCTCCTGGTACTGAAGAGAATTCATGGTACCTTGCACACGCTGAAGCTTCCCTGTACCTGTAGAAGCAAAACAGCCCCAAGCCATGATTAACCCTCCGCCATGCTTCACAGCAGGCAAGGTGTTCTTTTCTTCATAGGCCTCCTCCAAACATAGCGTTGATCCATGGGCCCAAAAAAACAGTTCAAATTTTGTTTCATCAGTCCACAGAACATTATCCCAAAACTTTTGTGGTTTGTCCACATGACTTTTGGCATACTACAAAACTCATGTAGTAGTCCCTTGATGGTCACAGACACCAAAGCGGATCACTGAGGGATGAGACAAAACTAGTTGCAAGTAAAGGCCAAGGTCAGGGCAGGCAGTATCTGTGAAATAGGTCTAAGGCCAGGGCAGGCAGCAAAGAGTCAATATGGTAATCATGTCAACAACAACAATAAAAAAAACAATCATAGAGGAGGGTGCGGCGTGGGGGCTACGACAGCAACTACATAGATTTATGGACAATTCAGGTCAGTATATATATATTTTATATATTAATTTTTTAAGCATGAGACTGCTTTTTTTAGATTGAGTACATGTATTAGCGTTAATGTGGTACTTATCATAGCTTTGTCCACATTGGCTTAAATATGGAACATTTGTTTTTTTCAGTTCCACCCTCCCACCACCTATTATTGATGCTATGTTTTTAAATCTCCTTTGTGCTATTTGATTTTGTGGGGCTGAGATTTATTTATTTTTGCTCTAATGTAGGCTTGTTCAATATGGTAATCAGACAAAGGTCAGGTCAGGCAGCAGTTGGTCCAGGTCATGAATCAGGAAGAGGTCAGTACGTAGGCAGACAAACAGAACAGTACATGTACTATCAAGCTAGATCAACCTATTACTCAAGGACAGAATGATAAAATGGCATGGCATATTTAGCAGAAGCTGATTAATTCATTAGAAATAGCCTATACATAGAACCAATGGATTGTTCAATACTCAGTACTGCAGAATAAAATGAGGTTAAATTAAGAATATCCTCAATAGAAAGACACGACACAGGCACCTGACCTGCTGCTGGAGAGCTTCACCTGCGACAAACACAGAGTGAGTGGAGCAGATCCCATACCTGCCAATGCCCCACTACTTCAAGTGGGCCTAGGCGCCAATATAACAATACCTCTCATCATGCCCTCTCTTCTTTGGTACAGACAGACAATCTTAAGTAGAGCTATAGCTTTTATGTTTTCTGCGGGCTCCCATGACCTCTCCTCAGAGCCAAAACCTTTCCAGTCCACCAGATAAAACATCTTGCCCCAGACTTCCTTCATATCTAGTATACGCCTAACCACCAATTCACCCCCAGCTCCAGCAGAAACAGAAGTGGATACAGAAGGTTTTAAATAGCGGTTTAGCACCAGTGGTCTGAGGAAGGACATATGGAGGTAGTTGGGAGGTAGTTGGGAATGAGTACAGATGGAGGCGGATAGAGCTTATAACAGACTGGCTTAATTTGGCAGATGACTTTGAAGGGCCCCAAGAAACGAAAAGTGAATTTGAAAGATGGTACCTTCAGACAAATATTTCTCAAAGATAACCAAACCCTGTCTCCAGGAGAAAATTGTGGCAAAGCTTATCCGCCAACCTCTTTATGGATGCAGAAGCACAAGTCTTGTATCTTTCCAGACCTTTAAAAACTTCTTGGCTATGGCATCTGCATCTGACACATCAGTGGATAAACCATTTGGTACAGGAAGATGAGGGTGCTGTCCATAGACAATAAATAATAGTGACTTGGATTCATTGGAATGGTTGCTATGGCAGAACTCAGCCAAAGGAAGCAAGGACATCCAGATCAGGTTGACTCTTCACTTGCCTGTTGAACTGAGGATGGTAGATAGGGGAGAAGTCCAGGTTAATCTCCAAAATACAGAGTGATCTCCAGAACCTCAAGGCCAATTGTATTCTTCTGCCCAAGACAATAGGTAGAGGAAGACCATGTAACACAAAACTGGTTTAAACCCTTGGTGACTCTTGACATACTAGTAAGTCATGGTCGCCAGTGCCTTGGTGACCTATGACATACTAGAACGTCATGCTGACATACAAGAGCAGTACCAGAGCCGTGCGCACTGGATCAGTGCAGGGGCCTAGATGTGGCTAACAGCCAAACCCCTGCTGTATCCCCCGGCATTGCTGCAAAAGCAGATGCTGGAGAATTAGCCCCTTATATGCCTCAGTCAAAGCTGACTGTGACATATAAGAGGATTGCAGAAGGAGGGGGCTCCCTCTGCCTCTTGATTGCCCCCCTGTGCTGCGGTTATAGGTGGCCGATGGCAGCCATGGCAACCCCAGGCCTCGTAAAGGCCTCGGGGTCTACCATGTACTGAAGTCTGTAAGACCCAGCCGGAGGCTGGGTCTCACAGGCACACTGTCAGTGTGAAACTGACAGTTTCATTGTAGTGCAATACAGCATGTATTGTACTACATTGAAACAGGGAACATATCCTGAAATGTTGAAGTTCCTGTACTTCTCTTTCATAAAAAATAGATAAAAAAAATCTTTACAGTAAAAAAACTACTCTTCATTAATAAAAATAGACATATTAGTGATTGCACCATCTATAACTGGCATCTCTATAAGAATATTACATGGCCTACCCCCTCAGGGGAACACCGTTAAGAAAAAAAAAAAAACTGTGGCGAAACAGACATTTTTTGTTCACCTTGCATCATAAAAGTGTAATATTCAACAATCAAAAAACCTTATGTACCCAAAATTGTACCAATAAAAATGTCAACTTTTTTCACAAAAGGTACCTACACAAGACAATTGTCAGAAAAATAAAAAATATGGCTTTCAGAAAATGGAGACACAAAAACATGATTTTTTTTTCAAAACTGCTTTAAAAATTATGTAAACCTGAAAGAAAAAAATAAATATAGACATGTTTGGTAGTCAGGTCCGTAACAACCTGCTCTTTAAAATTAACACATGATCTGTCCTATCTGATGAATGCTGTAAAAAACAAAAAAATAAAAACGGTGCCAGAAAATGGACAAAAATGTAAAATCTAGAAAAAGAAGTGAAGTTTTGGAATTTCTTCTCTATTTTCCTCTAATTTCTTCTGGAACACCCATAGGGTTAGCAAAGTTTGTAAAATAATATTTAAATAAGTTGAGGGGTGTAGTTTCTAAAATTAGGTAATTTATGAGTGTTTTCTATTATGTAATCCCCACAAAGTGACTTCATAACTGAATTAGTCCTTTCAAAAGAGGTTTTTGGAAATTTTCGTTCAAAATGTTAAAAATTGTATCTAAAATTGTATTGTATCTAACATAAAAAATAACATTTACAAAATTATGCTAACATAAAGTAGACATATGGGAAATCTACAGTAATAGCTTTTTTATAAGGTATCACTATCTGTCTTTAAAAAAATAGAAATTGCAATTTTGAAAATTGAAAATGGAAAATTGAGAATTTTTCCAAATGTTTTGTAAATACTGGTTGTTTTGTAATAAATAAAGATAAAATATATCAACTCAAATTTACCACTGTCATCAATTAAAATGTGTCATGAGATAAAAATCTCAGAATGGCTTGGATAAGTAAAATCATTCCAAGTTATTACCACATAATATAACACAAGTCAAATTTCCAAAATTTGGCCTGGTCCTTAAAGAGGTTATCCAACCCCTAAAATTCCTCACCTTACATCCGGGTGATGCTAGGAAGGCTCGTTCCCATCACGGCCTGCTAATGGCTGTCCCCCCAATGCTGGATGTTTTCATCCATGCAACGTAAAGATGCAGCAGCGGCCGTACAGGCGTCAGAAGAGACGTGGGTGCCGAGGAGCCAGGTAACCCTGAATAGCCCTAGGATTAGTGACAAGGTCTGAGACTACTGCTTCCTGCCAGATAAACAAACCAACGTCTCCCTTAGGCCTAGTAAACAACGAGCAAATGGGAACAGCAACATACAAAGGGAAGAAGACTTATCTTCAATAGAGAATGGATGAGCAGGAACTCAGAAGAGGACAATACACCATCCGCATGGCATGAAGTGTGAGTCCAAACTAAAAAGAGGAGCAGTAATGACCACAAGCTACACCTGACACAAGAGCTGTGGTCATTACTAACAACAACACTGTAACACGTGAAAACAGAGAGGCTGTCAGATAACCTCATGTGCAGCCAGTCTCTCATATCTTCTAACCTCTGCCACGGGAGGGACTGCGTTGAGGTAGCAGTAGCATGTGGAGACCACAGAGTAGTGAGGTGGCATCAGCATGAGGAGACTACAGAGTACTGAAGAGACAACAGCATGAGTATACCACAGAGTGGCCCAGTGACATAGTGTTGAGGTGGTAACAGCATGAGGAGTCCACAGAGTGTGGAATTGGCAGCAGCATGAGGAGGCCACAGAGTGGCCCAGTGACATAGTGTTGAGGTGGCATCAGCATGCGGAGATCACAGAGTAGTGATGTAGTTGCAGCATGAGAAGACCATAGAGTGGCCCAGTGACAAAGTGTTGAGGTGGCAGCAGCATGGGGAGACCACAGAGTGGTGATGCAGCAGCAGCATGAGGAGACCACACATTGGCTCAGTGACATAGCGTTGAGGTGGCAGCAACATGAGGAGACCACAGAGTGGTGATGCTGCAGCAGCATAAAGAGACCACAGAGTGGCCCTGTGACAGAGTTGGGAGGTGGCAGCAGCATGAGGAGGCTACAGAGTAGTGATGTGGCAGCAGCATGAAGAGACCACATAGGGGCCCAGTGACATAGTGTTAAGGTGGCAGCAGCATGAGGAGACCACAAAGTTGTGATATGGCAGCAGCATGAGGAGACCACAGAGTGACCTAGTGACATAGTGTTGACGTACCAGCAGCATGAGGAGACCACAGCGTAGTGTGGTGGCAGCAGCTAGAGATGTTGCGAACATAAAATTTTCTGTTTGCGAACGGCTAACGCGGACTTCCGCAAATGTTTGCGAACGGGCGAACCGCCATAGACTTCAATAGGCAGGCGAACTTTAAAACCCACAGGGACTCTTTCTGGCCACAATAGTGATGGAAGAGTTGTTTCAAGGGGACTAACATCTGGACTGTGGCATGCCGGAGGGGGATCCATGGCAAAACTCCCATGGAAAATTACGTAGTTGACGCAGAGTGTAGTAAATTGTAATCGCAATGTGATTAATACAGGTTATATTAATCGCATTGCGAATTCAACTTAGAGCTGGGTTCCTAATGGTTGTATTGCTAGAATATAACGAAGATAACGAATATAGCACTATATTCTCAATCTTCGTTATATTCTAGCAATACAACAGCCATTAGGAACTCAGATCTAAGTTTAATTCGCAATGCGATTAATATAACCTGTATTAATCGCATCGCGAATTCAACTTAGAGCTGGGTTCCTAATGGTTGTATTGCTAGAATATAACGTATATTCTAGCAATACAACCATTAGGAACCCACCTCTAAGTTGAATTCGCAATGCGATTAATATAGGTTATATTAATTGCATTGCGATTACAACTAACACTGCAGCTTCAGAATGAATCTAAGATGGATGCCGTCCTAGCTTTTTGATAGGAGGTGGGAGGGTCTGGGAGGCAGCCTGATGTACTAGCCCTAAAATGGGCTTTTTTGGGTACTGTCAGGACGCTGTCCTTACAGCAGAGATCTGATGAGTCTTTCAGCACTGGAATGGACACTGAATATACTAGCCTAGCTATCGATTTACCTATTAAATCAGCAGCAGCTACACTGTCCCTCCTCTCACTAAGACTGCAGCTTCTGAACGAATCTAAAATGGATGCTGTCCAGGAGATGGGAGGGTCTGGGAGGGAAGGTATGCTGATTGGCTGGAATGTGTCGGCTGACTGTGAGGTACAGGGTCAAAGTTTACTCAATGATAGGGGGTGGACCGAACATTGCATATGTTCGCCCGCCGCGACGAACGCGCACAAGCTATGTTCGCCGGGAACTGTCCGCCGGTGAATAGTTTGGGACATCTTATTTGCAAATTCAACTTTGAGTTGGGTTCCTAATGGTTGTATTACAACAACAACCATTAGGAATTCAGATCTAAGTTTAATCGCAATGCGATTAATATATCCTGCATTAATCGCATTGCAAATTCAACTTAGAGCTGAGTTCCTAATGGTTGTTGTATTGCTAGAATATACGTTATATTCTAGCAATACAACCATTAGGAACTCAGCTCTAAGTTGTAATCGCAATGCGAATAATACTTACAATTATTAACCCCTTAGTGACCAAGCCTGTTTGGGCCTTTATGACCAAGCGTTTTTCGTCCTTTTTTCATGGTCTCGTTCCCAGAGCTATAAATTTTTTATTTTTCCGTCTATATAGCAGTATGAGGGCTTGTTTTTTGCGGGACAAGTTATAGTTTTTAATAGCGCCATTTTGGGGTACACATAACTATGTTATTAACTTCTATTAACTCTTTCTGGGAGGGAGAAGGGGAAAAATAGTACTACTGCCACTGCGTTTGTACATTATAAATTTTACGGTGTTCATTATTCGGTAAAAGTAACATAATATTTTCATTCCCTGGGTCAGTACGATTACAGGGATACCAAATACTTATAGTTTTTTTTAAGTTTTACTACTTTTTTTCAATAAAACCCTTTTTTAACAAAAAAATGATTTTGCATTGCCACTTCCCAGGACCCATAACTTTTTAATTTTTTTCTATGGAGCTGTGTGAGGGCTTGATTTTGCGGGACGACTTCTATTTTTCATTGGTATAATTTGTTAGTAAATTCCGCTTTTTGATCGCTTGTTATTTCGTTTTTCTGTGAAAATTAAGAAAAATTAGAAATTCAGGCTTTTTTTATTTATTTTTAACGGCGTGTACTATAGGGGATAATTTATGTAATATTTATGTAGTGCCGGTTGTTACGGACGCGGCAATACCAAACATGTGGGGATCATTTTTTGCAATTTTTCATTGAAAAGCGTATTTTCAATGGAAAAAAGCATATTTTTATATTTCATGGAATTTTTTATTTAATAAATGTGTATTTTTTCTAATTTTTTACTACTTAATAGTCCCACATGAGGACTATAATATACAGTATTTTGATTGCTTTTAAAATGTAATGCATTATATCTATAATGCATTATATTTTAAATGCAGTGCAATTCAACCTTTGACCAGCAGGCTACGCCAGAGAGGCAGAGCCTGCTGGTGAATACTTCAGGGCAGGCTCAGGGCCCTGCCGGAAGGAAGGTGAGCTTCCAGCCCATCAGCACTCCGCGATCGCATCTGCGGGGTGCTGATGGGTGACAGAGGAGTTCGCTCCCTCTGTCAACCCTCTACATGCGCAGGCGCCATTGCGCCCGGCATGTAAGGGGTTAAACAGCCCGGATCGGCACTCCTGCCGGCCCGGGCTGTTAGAGCAGGGTCGCGGCTCTCATGTGAGAGCCGGGCCCGCGCTCCCCGCTGCACGGGGGACCCGTGCAGCGCTTAGACTGGGCCGCCGCAAAAACGCGGCAGCCCAGCCTAAGGCCCCTTAGTGACCGCCGTAAAAACACGTATGGGTGGTCACTAAGCGGTTAATCGCTTTGCGAATCCATTTGATGCCTCTATTTGATTGTATATGACAGTTGACTATGACTACCACCAACGTTCTGCTGCCTCCGAGGCAAGATATCTGAACCCCCCAGGGGCCATTTGGGCGTTTTTGATAGAAAACACATCAAAAACGCATCTGCGTTTTTATCATTTTTTTATTTTTTATTTTATTTTTTGTGTATTTTGCCACATTTGGTTGCATATTTACATTTGGTATAGGCAAATATGGTAGTCTAGAATTCAGTGTTTCCCAACCAGTGTGCCTCCAGCTTTTGCAAAACTACAACTCCCAGCATGCCTGGACAGCATTTGGCTGTGAAAGCATGCTGGGAGTTGTAGTTTCTCAACAGCTGGAGGCACACTGGTTGGGAAACACAGGTCTAGATCATTACTCTGCCCAAGTCTATATTCAGCTATATGACTTAGAAAATATGCTGTCAAACAGTGATCCTAGGTTTTGGTATAGACACATGATCTAGACTACCATATTTGCCTATACCAAATGTAAATATGCAACCAAATGTGGCAAAATACACAAAAAAAAAAAATGAAAAAATTATAAAAACGCAGATGCGTTTTTTATGTGTTTTTGATGCATTTTCTATCAAAAACGCCCAAATGGCCCCTCGGGGGTTCAGATATCTTGATTTAGAAGCAGCAGAACGTTGGTGGTAGTCATAGTCAACCGTCATATACAATCAAATAGAGGCATCAAATGGATTCGGAAAGCGATTAATAATTGTAAGTATTATTCGCACTGCGATTACAACTTAGAGCTGAGTTCCTAATGGTTGTATTGCTAGAATATAACGTATATTTTAGCAATACAACAACCATTAGGAACTCAGCTCTAAGTTGAATTCGCAATGCGATTAATGCAGGTTATATTAACCACTTCAGCCCCCCTAGCTTAAACACCCTTAAGGACCAGGCCACTTTTTACAATTCCGCACTACACTACTTTCACCGTTTATTGCTCCGTCATGCAACTTACCACCCAAATGAATTTTGCCTCCTTTTCTTCTCACTAATAGAGCTTTCATTTGGTGGTATTTCAGTGTTGCTAACATTTTTACTTTTTTTGCTATTAATAAAAATTTAACGACATTTTTGCAAAAAAATGACATTTTTTCACTTTCTGTTGTAAATTTTTTTTAAAAAAAACTACATTTCTATATACATTTTTCTCTAACTTTATTGTTCTACATGTCTTTGATAAAAAAAATCCAATAAGTGTATATTTTTTGGTTTGGGTAAAATTTATAGCGTTTACAAACTATGGTGCAAAAAAGTGAATTTCGGCATTTTGAAGCAGCTCTGACTTTCTGAGCACCTGTCATGTTTCTTCAGGTGCTAGAATGTCAGGATAGTATAAATACCCCCCAAATTACACCATTTTAGAAAGAAGACACCCCAAAGTATTCGCGGAGGGGCATGGTGAGTTCATGTATCATTTCATTTTTTTTCACAAGTTAGCAGAAAATGACACTTTCTGAGGAAAAAAATAAAAATAATAAAGTTTCCATTTCTGCTAACTTCTGGCAAAAAAAAATAAAAATCTCCCACGGACTCACTATTCCCCTCAGCGAATACCTTGGGGTGTCTTCTTTCCAAAATGGGGTCATTTGTGGGGTGTTTGTACTGTTCTGGCATTTTGGGCGGGGCTAAACTGTGAGCAGCCATGTAAAACCTAAAGGTACTCGTTGGAATTTGGGCCCCTTTGCGCACCCAGGCTGCAAAAAAGTGTCACTCATGTGGTATCGCCGTACTCAGGACAAGTAGGGCAATGTGTATTGGGGTGTATTTTTACAATACCCATACTTTGTGTGAGAAATATCGCTGTAAATTGACAACTTTGTATAAAAAAAAATTAAAAAGTTGTCATTTACAGAGATTTTTCTCTCACCCAGTATGGGTATATGTAAAAATACACCCTAAAACACATTGCCCTACTTCTTCTGAGTACGGCGATACCACATGTGTGCCACTTTTTTGCAGCCAAGATGCGCAAAGGGGCCCTAAAACCAATGAGTACCTTTAGGATTTCACAGGGCATTTTTACGCATTTGGATTCTCACGCATTAGGACCCCTAAAATGCCAGGGCAGTATAAATACCCCACATGTGACCACATTTTGGAAAGAAGACACCCCAAGGTATTCCATGAGGGGCATGACGAGTTCACAGAAAAAAAAAAATAAATTGGCACAAGTTAGCGGAAATTGATATTTTATTTTATTTTTTACAAAGTCTCATATTCCACTAACTTGTGACAAAAAATAAAATTTTACATGAACTCACCATACCCCTCACGGAATACCTTGGGGTGTCTTCTTTCTAAAATGGGGTCACATGTGAGGTTTTTGTACTGCCCTGGCATTTGAGGGTCTCCGCAATCATTACACGTATGGCCAGCATTAGGAGTTTCTGCGATTCTCCGTATATTGAGCATACGGGTAATGAGATTTTTTTTTTCCGTTCAGCCTCTGGGCTGAAAAAAGAAAAAAAATGAACGGCACAGATTTCTTCATTCGCATCAATGATTGTGGATGAAAAAATCTCTGCCAAAATCAGTGACTGCAGTGCGGTGGGCTGGGCGCTAACTACCTAACAAGTAGCTAGCTAACTGGCGGTGATAAGGGACCCTTATGCCCCATTCACACGTCCAAAATTCTGTTTGCAGAACGGAATTGTGGACCCATTCATTTCTATGGGGACAGACTTTGTCCCGCTCGGATCCGGAATTGCGGATCCGCACTTACGGGTCTGCACTTCCGTTCCGCAAAAATATAGAACATGTCCTTTTCTTGTCCGCAATTGCGGACAAGAAAAAGCATTTTCTATATAGTTCTGGCAATGTGCGGATCTGCAAAATGCGGAAAGCACATTGACGGTGTCCGTGTTTTGCGGATCCGCGCCGCGGATCCGTGGATCCGCGGATCCGCAAAACACATATGGACATGTGAATAGAGCCTTACAGGGGGGTGATCAGTGACAGGGGGGTGATCAGGGAGTCTATATGGGGTGATCAGGGGTTAACAAAGGGTTAATAGTGGTTATAAAGTGAGGGGGGGGGGGTTAGTGTAGTGTTTGGTGCAACTTTATATTGTTACCTGGTCCTCTGGTGGTCGATCCCAGTAAATGGGACCACCAGAGGACCAGGTAGCAGGTATATCAGACGCTGTTAACAAAACAGCGTCTGATGTACCTGTTTGATCTAATTTATTTTACATTTACAGCCTGCCAGCGATTGATCATCGCTGGCAGGCTGCAGTATAACTGCAGAGCCGCGCTCCCCTGTGAACACGCGCGCGCGTGAGCGCGTTCACAGCAGATCTCGCCTCTCGCGAGATGACGCACGGATGCGTCCAGGAGGAACAAACTTGCCGCCGCCTGGACGCATCCGTGCGTGAGGCGGTCGGCAAGGAGTTAATCGCATTGCGATTAAACTTAGATCTGAGTTCCTAATGGTTGTTGTATTGCTAGAATATAACGAAGATTGAGAATATAGTGCTATATTCGTTATCTTCATTATATTCTAGCAATACAACCATTAGGAACTCAGATCTAAGTTGTAATCGCAATGCGAATAACACAGGTTATATTAATCGCATTGCGATTTACAATTACTAACACTGCAGCTTCAGAATGAATCTAAGATGGATGCTGTGCTTGCATTTAGATAGGAGGTGGGAGGGACTGGGAGGGAGGGTATGCTGATTGGCTGGAATGTGTCTGCTGACTGTGAGGTACAGGGTCAAAGTTAACTCAATGATAAAGTATAGGGGCGAACGTGAACATCGAATATGTTCGCCCACCGAGGCGGACGCAAACAAGCTATGTCGGGCAATCTCTAGTGGTGTGCACACAGTACAGACTGTGGGCCTGCGGTCTCTCACACAATGGCAGGCAACATATATATATAGAAAAAATAAAATAAAAGCAGACTGATGTACCAGCCCTAAAAAGGGCTTTTTGGGGTGCTGTCAGGACGCTGTCCTTACAGCAGATGGCCTCTTTCACACGAGTGAGTTTTACAAGCGGGTGCAATGCGTGACGTGAACGCATAGCATCCGCACTGAATCCTGACTCATTCATTTCAATGGGTCTGTGTACATGAGCGTTTTTTTTTCACGCATCACTTGTGCGTTGCGTGAAAATCGCAGCATGTTCTATATTCTGCGTTTTTCACGCAGCCCTAGCCCCATAGAAGTGAATGGTGCTGTGTGAAAACGCATTGCATCCGCAAGCAAGTGCGGGTGCGTTGCGTTTTTCACTGATGGTTGCTAGGAGATATTGTTTGTAAACCTTCAGTTTTTTATCACACGCGTGAAAAACGCATCAAAACGCATTGCACAAGCGTGGAAAAAACTGAACAACGTAATCGCAGGCAAAACTGAATGGCTTTGCCTGTGAAATCGCACAGTTTTCAATGAACGCATCCGCAACGCATTCGGACCTAAGGCCACATTCACATACCCGCAATTTTTGTGCGCATCCATTACGCAATTCTGCGGAATGGATGCAGACCCTTTCATTGTGAATGGGGCCGGACGTGATGCGGAGAGCACACTCTGCCCACGTGTGTAAGCCTCTCACTGAGGAAGGGGCCATTAGTTATCCCCGAAACGCGTATGGTACTAGTCCCCCATACTTTGGATGATGTCCTGATTACCGATGCACCCAGGCAGTAGTGGAGTGACCTTGTGAACTTACCGGCAAAGCTTTTCTGCGCGAGTGTGCGATTGGTGGGCGAACCTTCCTAAACACGTGGGCCAACATCGTTTGGCGTGGTGAGCCGGGAACCAGGGAGCCCTTGATACTGGGACCCGAAGGAGGATTCCTGCTTAGAGGGCAATGCGATCCACGAAATCTTCCTGGTAAGACGTTTTCTTGCTATCGGCATCAGAGACTACGCGATCACATTAGTGTTCTTTACAGCAGGACGCCGCTGTTTTATAGTAGGAGCAGGACGCCGCTCCAGATTGGGACCTTTTACAGGAGCTCATTTACAGGACATCTACAGACTTTTACCAGCAGCGACTTGTGGATGCTCATTATTTTAGAAACTTTGTTGCAACGGACATTTTTAGGGTGATCCATTTCAATCAAGTATTATTCACCTCAGCACGACCAGTGCTTTATTTGATGATCTTCATTATTTTGCCGTGTGTGTTCTCACAGATTTCCAGTTTTTTGGCACTTTACTAGTGACTTTGAACTTATAACCTTTGAGTGCATCATCACTTGCCTGCTGCCTGGGCGTCGCACAGTGATGATGAGGCAACAACTGACTGTATCAGTCTGCTCAGGCTTTAGGTTCATTGCCCTTGCGTTTGTGCTCCAAGGTGCATCTCTGGCCGTCTGAGCTCCTTGTATGTTCCGGGCCTGGCTGACATTTCCTCTGGCCACCGGCTTTGGACTTGACCTCGGCTTGGACGAATACCTGCTTTGGACCTGATCCTGGCTTGGACAACTACCCGCTTTGGATCTGCTTCTGGCTTGGACGACTACCTGCATTGGACTCGACCGGCTTCTACCTAATCTGTCCCTGATTTATGTTTATTAATATTCCTTTAAATAAACAACTTAATTTTACCTGCGTTTGCATGTGGTATGGTTTCCTGGCTACCATGACAGGAAGGTAGCCAGAAGAAACAGGCACCTTTTGTCAAAGTGTAGGCGTGGCACTATGGATGATCTAGTCTGATGCATCAGGCACTGGTGTTTGAAAATCCTGGCTGATCCATGCCCAATTCATCTTCACAAAGGTCAGTTTCACCACATTTTGGGTGGACAGACGAGTTCTCCTTTGGGTAACTATGGCCCCCGCCTCACTAAACATCCGCACTGATGCCACACTACTGGCCAGGCAGGAAAGATTGTAAAGGGCAAACTCTGCCAGTTGCGGCCACAAATCGAGTTTGGCTGCCCAGTAGTCCAGGGGATCTTCGATGTGGGGTGGCAAGGTGCACTCCAAGTATGCCACAACCTGCTGGTTCAGGTTCTGCTCTATGTCTACCTGAGGCTGCTGGTGAGTAGTTTCTTCAGTAAGAGTGTAGAGAAAACTGCTCATCAGCGACTCTAGACTTAAAGGGGTTTTCACATCTCAGACAATGGGGGCATATCGCTAGGATATGCCCTCATTGTATAATAGATGCGGGTCCCACCGCTGGGACCCACACCTCTATTTATTTCTATGGGGCCGCTGAAAATAACCGATCGCTGCCACATAGAAATGAGTTGCACCATGGGCACTGCATGCGCAGTGCGTTCCCATTCACTTCTATGGGAGCAGAGGGGACCAGCGCTTGGTGGTGGACGGACCCTGGGAAATCCGGGGTCCTCCAGCCACAGCGTTCCCTGCTTCATTTTCATTGTAGGTGCGGGTCCCAGTACTTGTGAGCTGCACCTATCAGACAATGGGGGCATATCCTAGCGATATGCCCTCATTGTCTGAGATGAGAATACCCCTTTAAGTTGCTGCTGATGGAGATGGTACTGCTCCTGCCTCCCCTCCCCAGCAGCCATGGCAGTGGAAAATAAGCGCAGAGGGCCCCCCGCCCCCCCGGGAAGACTTGCATGAGGGTGGGCGATGGTGCACATAGGCAGCGGCCAACTGACTATATAGGATGTCTCGATAGTAGTTCAGTTTGTCCTTTCTCTCAGCGGGTGTAAAAATGGCCCCAATTTTGGACTGGTAGGGAGGGTCTAGCATGGTGTAAAGCCAGTAGTCATCCCTCTGGCGAATGGTGACAATTTGGCTGTCACTATGTAAGCATGTGAGCATTCATCGGGCCATTTGCACAAGTGACTTGGATGGACTCCCTGCCTCCATCTCCACTGCATACTGCCTCGGTGTGTCTGGGTACTCTGCCTCCTCTACCTCATCGCCCTGTAGCTCCTCTGGCTGCTCCTGTTCCTCCTCTCCTTTCAGTTGTGTAGAAAAACCACCCATTTCTCTGCACATTGCTTGCGCTCGAATGTCCTCTTCCTCCTCCTCTAGGTCAGCCCCCAGAGGGCACATGTGGCTGTGAGATGTTGTCGCCATGTCTCCTGTCCCCTGGCCAGCCAGATTTACCAGCACCTGTTCTGGGACATGAATCAGTGAAATGACGTTGTTCATCCCGTATTCCTGGCGACAATAAAGTCCTGACTGACCAATAACGTGGCCTGACTGACCAATAACGTGGCCTCCTCAAAAGTCCTGAGCAAACAGCAGGTGTCACGCATGAGCTGCCACTGGCTAACATTGAAGTTACAAAAGAGAGTACCTCTGTCCGCCTGTATTATCAAGAAATCATTTATGGCCTTTCTCTGTTCGTATAGTCGGTCCAACATATGGAGGGTGGAATTCCAATGGGTGGAAGCATCACATATCAGCCTATTTTGGGGGATGCCGTTCTGCAACTGCAGCTCAAGTAGGGTGTGCTTTGCGGTGTACGAGTGGCTGAAGTGCATTCAACATTTCCTCGCTATTTTCAGAGCCATGTTTCTCCCAAGCCACTTTATAGTGATGCTGCATTTGTTGACGTAGGGTGGTGGTGCCAACGTTGGCACCCTGACCACGCTTCACCTTCTGCCCAAAAATTTTGCAAATGGCCATCTTCACTCCGGGGGCCTAACAAAAGATTGCCACACAGCCAAGTATGGCATTTTCCCCCCAACACTCCATACGGACTACCTGCTACCACTGCCTCTGTGAAACCCCTCCACTTCCTGGGTAGGTAGTGTTCTGCGAAGTGGTTGGTCTATCCCGGGCACATTGGGCTCCCGCCCTCCCGCTGTTACCACCTTGCTGGCTTTGCCGCTGCCTCACGTGGCAGCTGCCACCCTCTTCTCCTGATGATGAAGCCCCTTCTTAATCCGGTTCCCAAGTGCGATCGGCTTCATCATCATCCACTACTGTCTGCACGTCACTGATGTCCCCCTTAATGGTTTCAGGGCCAGGAGCCTGACAGCTCACAACATCAGCTCCCATGTGACTCTGTGACTCTCATCCTCACTACTTGGCCGCCTACTGGATAAAGCGGCAGACCTCTTCTCCAGATCTTGGCTGGGTAATAGATACTGACTGTCCTCTAGTAGCTCACCCTCATTAAAGAGTGGGGCAGAGCATACAGCATATAATACTTCTCTAGCAGAGGGAACAGAAACAAACAAAGGCAGGTTGAGGACAGATGAGGGCACAGGGCCTGCTCCTGGGCCATGCCAACTATGCATCGTGTCTGTAGAACCCATCGACTCTTGACTGGGGGTGTCTGATGTCACTTGCAACGAAGTTGAAGACCGAGTTAACCATTCAAGCACCGCTGGTTGCTGGTCAAGACTAGTGTTGAGCGTGAATATTCGAATCACAAATTTTAATTGTTTAATTCTTACCCCTTAGTGTTGATCGCGAATATTCTAATGGCAATTTTTTATCGCAAATAGAATACATTGCCGATTTTCGCAATCAAGTAAATAATGACTGGAGATCACGACAGAAACATTTTGGCCACTGCACCGTTCCCTTTGAAGGGCCTGTCACTTGTCTGTCTGACATAATGTTAGATAAAATAATTAAATTAAAAATGCTGTAAAAGAGCTGTAGTACAAAGGAACTGCACCGCAGAACGGCAAATAATACATACTTTTTTTTACACTTGTACACCCCAAAAAATGCTTTAGAACAATGTAACTGCACAGCAGAATGGCAAATAAGATGTACTTTTCTCTACACTTAAACACCCCAAAAAAGGCTGTAGTACAAAAAAACTGCACAGCAGAACGGCAAATAACACATACTTTTTTTACACTTATACACTCTCAAAAGAGCTGTAGAACAATGTAACTGCACCGCAGAATGGCAAATAATACATCCTTTTTTTTTACACTTGTACACCCCAAAATAGGCTGTAGTACAAAGTAACTCAACTGCAGAATGGCAAATAAGATGTCCTTTTTTTCACGCTAATACACCCCAAAAAAGGCTGTAGTACAAAGAAACTGCACCACAGAATGGCAAATAACACATACTTTTTTTTTACACTTATACACGCCCAAAAAACTGTAGAACAATGTAACTGCACTGCAGAACGGCAAATAAGACATACTTTTTTTACACTTATACACCCCAAAAAAGGCTGTATTACAAAGTAACTGCACAGCAAATCGGCAAAAAAAATGTACTTTTTTCACACTTATACACCCCCAAAAAGGCTGTAGTACAAAGTAACTGCACCACAGAACGACAAGTAATATATACTTTTTTTACGCTTATACACCCCCAAAAGAGCTGTAGAACAATATAACTGCACTGCAGAACAGCAAATAAGATGTACTTTTTTATACTTATATATCCCAAAAAAGGCTGTAGTACAAAGTAACTGCACCGCAGAACGGCAACACGTACTCTCGTTTCACACTTATACAACCCCAAAAAAGCTGTAGAACAATGTAACTGCACCGCAGAACGGCAAATAAGATGTACTTTTTTGTACTTATACACCCCAAAAAAGGCTGTAGTACAAAGTAACTGAACGGCTAATAATAAGTACTTTTTAGACTATTAAAACACCCTAAAAAAAAGTGTGTAGCACAATGTAAATGAACCGCAGAACGGCAAATTAGACGTCCTTTTTTTTACACTAATACTCCCCAAAATAAACTGTAGAACAATTTGAATGCACCGCGCAATAATTAATATGACATACGTATATTTCCTATAAATACACCCTGCAACACTGCACTTGCACCCCAATAACAAACAAGGTTTGCTGGAATTACAAAGGTATTAACTAGTGCAAACCTAAAAGCAGCAGTATAATAGCAATGTGGATCCCCATTAAGTGCAGCAAGGTGTAATAGAATTGATCCTATTACACAGGCTGTACACTCTCCTATTGCACCCCTCCTTTTATAGCACGGATGATGCCTCCCTATGCTTTCCCTACACCTTAAATAATCTTTCCCTGAACTCATAAATCCGTTTTTTTCAGCACAATAAAGCCTTTCCTAGCACTGTCCCTAGCGCCTACTAAGCACACTGGAAAATGGCAGAATCCAAAATGGCTGAGGGTATTTATAGGGTCCCAGAGTTCTTTGCTCCATGTCCTAATATGTGCAGCAGCTATTTTAGGAAAAAATGTGATTCGTTACCACATAGCGTGAGGAAATTGGGAGCAAATCAAATTTTTCTTGAAATTCAGATCGAATTCCACTTCATTAACTTTGATACGCTCATCTCTAATTCTTACGATCAGCGTAGATCACTACTGGATGACTGACCCCCTCCAGAAGGTGGTGCCACTCCACAAGTGGCATCTTAATGCTCAGCAGCTCCCTGTCACCAATGGAGTAATTGATTTATGTTCAGCTGGGGCGAAGGCTTTAGAAAAGATGCTATAAATGTTCCCTGACTCTTCCCAGAATGCCCTTTTTGGGTGAGTACGGGATCCACAGAGCATGCAGCCCCCTTAACTAGAAGTGTCTGATGACATCGGGTCAATGAAAAACATAAGAAGAAGCCTTTCTTAAAGGGGTTATCTCAATTCATAAAATGGCATTTATCATGTAGACAAAGTTAATACAATGCATTTAATAATGTTGTGATTGTCCATATTGCCTCCTTTGCTGGCTGGATTAATTTTTCATCACATTATACACTGCTCATACCCAATGCAAACCGAAGAGAAAGTTCATTCCAGCCTCTGGATAAAACAATGGAATCCTTTATTGAGAAATAGACATAAAATCCAGGTATGCCAAACACGGTGCACAGAAAAAACGCACCTCTTGTGACACATTTCGGATGTATATAACACCCTTAGTCGTAGCCTAGTCGTAGTCTGTGCACTATGTGTTTGGCATACCTGGATTTTATGACTATTTCTCAATAAATGAATCCATTGTTTTATCCGGACGCTAGAATGAACTTTCTTTTCAGTTTGCATTTATTGGAGTGCCATGCTTTTCCGTGCCCTGGACCTCTGTATTGGAGATGGTCGTGATTATCTTTTGTTTGCTGATACCCAGCAGCAATCCAGCAGCCATGGCCATACTTGCACACTATAGGAAAAAGCACTAGCCTCTCCTATAGTGCCCATATTCATTCTGTAGTATGCAAGTGTGGCCACCACTTCTGGATAGTATTGCGATCGTAGCCCCTGGAAATGAGCAGTATGTAATGTGATGAAAAAATGAATCAAGCAAGCAAAGGAGGCAATATGACAATCACGATACATTAGTAAGTGCCTTATATTAACTTTGTCTACGTGTTAAATGTAATTTGCTAAAGTGAGACAACCTATTTGAAGGACTGGAAGGTTGGCTCAGCCCCAGGAGTCCGCTTCTTTGCATCCACCTCCTTCTGGGTGAGAGCAGCCACAATACATGCACAGGTCTTTAGTTTACATCTGATGTTCTTCTGACAGCCTAACCCGTTCAACCGGCATCGGTTCCTGGACTGGAGCTGGAGGCGTTAAGGGTGTCTGAAAGGATAGTGCACATCTGGAATATCTCCCCTCACACACAATCTCCTTGGTACACTCCCTGAATAGGAGATCAATGTGGCTAGCAAGTGAAATCAGGTTGTCCAATGTGGATAGCACATTACAACTCACCAGTTGATCCTTCTGCCAGGTTCCTCAAAGACTCTGTGGAAGGTGATAACGAATTCATGCAGGTTGCAGGTCACATGGGTTGCTTCATTCCAGAATGGGGTAGCTCAGGCTAGTGTATCACCTGAATGGAGCAAAACCAGAAAGGCTACTTGTTGTGAACTCTTGCAGCTGCAGCTTGAAATGTATTGTGTAGTGATTGATGAAGCTTATACATAGCTTAGAGTCCCCTTCATAACGTGGAGGAAGGCCAGACAAAAACCTGAACCACTACATCAGTAGTGGTCAAGGCATATAGGAGAGCAAAAATGTACATGTATGAAAGTAGTTGCTCTTGGCAATGTATCCAGTTGTTTTAGTGTTTCTGCAACCGTCCATGGTCTGAGCAAACTGTTAAAATCAGTAGGTGTGGAACCACTGTGTAAACCAACCTGTTTGACTTGGGGCTAAACCTAAGGGCATTAAAATGGCAGCCCCCTTGGATTCACCCTTTAACCCCTATACAGGGATCCGGACCTTGCTGCAGTGGAGCCACTAGGTTGCTACCTCCTAGTGTAGTCCAAATGTCGTTGACAGCTGAGCTGTGGGGGTAATAGACACTAGTGTGAATCATCAAACAATCACATAAAAGTTTTCAGGGCAGGCAGAGTACGTGCAAATCAGTAAAGCAAGTCCAAGGTCAGGGCAGGCAGCAAAGTGGTAATTCTGTAACCAGGTAAAGGTCAGGCGGTGTGAGGGTCAGAATAAAGAATCAATCAGGGGCCGTAAAATGGACAGACTGACAAATCAGCAAACCTTATGCAGGGCATATCAAGCTAGTTCAACCTATAACTTAGACAGAGAATGAGGGAAACAGCATATATAGCAGAAGCTGATTGACACATTAGAAACAACCTAGCAGCTGCACCCTCACAATACTGAAAGTCAAAGAGGGGGAGGGTTGTCTCTCCAGGAGAGAAGATGCATTCGTAGCTCTCCCTGGGTACTGCTCTAATAAGTAATTTACGAAAAATCGAAGAGGGAGCAGTAACGTAGTAAAACTTAGCTTTTAATTGTGCCAGGTAAAAAAATCCTGAAGCCTGGGAGACAAAAAGAGCCCCTTACAAACATAAACATACAGACAAAAAAAACAACCGGAGTTGTGTACTGCAATGAACAAGCCGTAACACAACAAATGAAGTCCCAACATAAGAAAATAATGCTGGGTCTGTCAGTGCGCCTCAAGCACAGGCAGATACAAAGACCCAGGCAAGTGCTCTGCAATGATGGGACAGAGTCACACAATAAGTTGGGTCCCCATGTCGTTTCTATGTGACAAGGAACGATCTTACCGGATTAAGTACAAGACCTTGTAAAACACAGAGCGCAGAATATCAATAGGAGAGCCGACTGCTTCAGGCTTGTGAGCCTAGATATCAGATGTCCAAAAAGTGGGAAAAGTCCAGACATTTCATCCTCAGGTCATCAGTCAAGGCTTGGTGTTGCAATTTTTATGATGTAACGTACTAAAAAATGGCTTTTTTGGCACTGTTTTTATTTTTATTTTTTTACGGTGTTTATCTGAGAGTTTAGGTTATGCAATATTTTTATAGAGCTGGTTGCTACAGACGCGTTAATACCGAATATGTCTATTTTTTTAAATTTATTTAACTTTAACACAATAATAGCAGGTTTGAAACAAAAAAAAATATATTTTAGTGTCTCCATGTTCTGAGAGCTATATTTTTTTTAATTTTTTGAACGATTTTCTTGTTTAAGGGCTAATTGTTTGCGGGATGAGGTGACTGTTTTATTGGTACCATTTGGTGGGACATATGCCTTTTTGATCGCTTGGTGTTACACTTTGTGTGATGTAAGGTGACAAAAATGACTTTTTTTTTACAGAATTTTTATTTTATTTTTTATGGTGTTTATCGTACACGGTGGATCATTTGATAAATTTATAGAGCCAATCATTACGGATGCAGCGATACAAATTATGTTTTTTTTATTTATTTAATTTTTTATTGACATAAATGAAAGAATATAAGAAAAGACCATTTTTTTTATTTTTATTTAAATTTTTATTTCTTTTTTACCTTTTACTTCTTTTTTTTTTTTACACGTTTTATTTTCTTTATCAAGACCCATCTGTATCTTGAAGATCCAGTGCACCTGGTGGCTATACAATGCATTTCAATAGTTATCTATTGCAATGCACTGTATAGTCAGTGCTACATTTACACTAAGGCTGATCAGACACTCAGGGTCTGATCAGCCTTAGATACATGGCAGCCTGGACACTTTTGTAAGGCGTCCGTTTGCCATGGCAAGCATCGGGCAGTTGCCATTGCAACAGCGGCGGAGCGATGCAAGAGAGAGGGAGCTCCCTCCCTCTCAACCCCATGGATGCCACGGGCGGCTGCCGACCACGACATTTATGGGGTTAAACGGCTGATCGGTGCCAGTACCAATTTCGGGCGTTGCAGAAGTGTTAGCTGTAAGTTACAGCTAATACTGTCTGCTGATGGCAGTGGCTCCGTTCCTGAGCCACGGACATAGCTGGCTGGGGGATGCTGCAGGGGGACATCAGGGGTGCAATGGGGGCATATGGGGGCAAAATAAATATTAGTGCCACGGGGGCACATTGGGTGTCTTACCCAATTTCAGGCTGTGATATCCAGAGTGGAGATCACAGCCTGAAACCGGCATTTTTACATTGCTGTTCTCCGATTGGTTAGTCTGCGTAGATTAACCAATCGGAGCGATCGTCCGCAAGGGACCACTCTGATTGGTCCCTTGCTGGCAATACTGGACTGTATGCTGTCCATGACAGTGTACAGTCCAGGGGAAGAAACTTTAATCCAAGCCCGGAATACCTTGGGGTGTCTTCTTTCCAAAATGGTGTCACATGTGGGGTATTTATACTGGCCTGGCATTTTAGGGGTCCTAAAGGGTGAGAAGAAGTCTGGAATCCAAATGCGTAAAAATGCCCTCCTAAAAGGTACTCATTGGAATTTGGGCCCCTTTGCGCACCTAGGCTGCAAAAAAGTGTCACACATGTGGTATCGCCGTACTCAGGAGAAGTAGGGCAATGTGTTTTTGGGTGTATTTTTACATATACCCATGCTGGGTGAGAGAAACATCTCTGTAAATTGACAACTTTGTATACATTTTTTTAAAAAGTTGTAAGTTTACAGAGATATTTCTCTCATCCAGCATGGGTATATGTAAAAATACACCCCAAAACACATTGCCCTACTTCTCCTGAATACGTCGATACCACATGTGTGACACTTTTTTGCAGCCAAGATGCGCAAAGGGGCCGAAAGTCCAACGAGTACCTTTTAGGAGGGCAATTTTACATATTTGGATTCCAGACTTCTTCTCACACTTTAGGGCCCCTAAAATGCCAGGGCAGTATAAATACCCCACATGTGACCCCATTTTGGAAAGAAGACACCCCAAGGTATTCCGTGAGGGGCAGGGCGAGTTCATAGAAGTTTTAGCGCAAGTTAGCTCAACACCATGCAAGGCAATTAGCATTTGCCAGAGAACACCAAGATTGTCAGATTCAACATTGACACCCTGTGCTCTTCACGGATGAGAGCAGGTTCGCACTGAGCACAACACATGACAGACATGACAGAGTCTGAAAACACAATGGAGAATGCTCTGCTACCTGCAACATTATCCAGCATGACCAGTTTGGCAGTGGGTCAGTAACGGTGTGGGGAGGCATTTCTCACCTGGTTTAGGCGTAGAAGCTGTCGTACATTTAGAAGTGGAGCTGGATGCACAGAAGTTATGTAGAGGCCAGCACCTCCACATAACTTTGGCGATCCACCACCAGAGGAAGGTCTTAATGAATGTATCCCTATGTGTAGACCTATGCAGAGTTGGACTAGTCCACCAGAAAACCAGAGGGTCCTCACGCAGACCCAGCCTGTGACTAAGTATAAAAGGGTGTCAAAAGTTGAACAGAAGACAAAATTACTTAAAGGGTCTATTTCCTATTGGATGATTTACAAATAGCATATTGAACCTCTTTGACAATATTTCCTGTATGTTTAAAGTTTAATGCCTGAGGAACCCCAATCCGAATCAGGCGAATCATATGTAGCAAACGCTAACATGGTATCTAATGCTTTAACTACACTGTTGCCTCAAACATTAAATTGTCATTTAACACAATAAAAAGCATTCGAAAGTCAAAGTTCGAGGCAATTGTGGATTCAATGTATTGTGTCAAGTTAATGTTTGAAACATGTTATTTTGAATATAATTAATGTTTCCTGTGGAGAATCCTCAAGAAAATATAATGTCTAGCTAGTTTCTTTCTTTAATTCAAAGATATTGACCCAGCTCTTTATACAGCCCCCTCCCTCATCTTAAAATTGACATCTGTTTAATAATTCCTCATTCACACATCAGTGTTTTAGTCAGTGATCTCCATCATTGATTGTGAGTAGGGATGAGTGAATTGACTTTGGATGAAACATCCGAAGTCGATTTGCATAATACTTTGTTTTAAAACTGTACGGAGTAAGTGCTCCGTACAGTATTTGAATGTATTGGCTCCTATGAGCTGAAGTTATTACTTGAAGTCTCGCCAGACTTTGCATAATAACTTCAGAACTTTCATCAGAAGTCAATTTGCTCAACCCTAATTGTGAGCCAAAACCAGGATTGCAACCTCTACAGACATTAGGTATATTGGAGAGATCTGCACCTGTTCTGTGTTTAGAGGCGCACCTGGTTTTGGCTCAAAACCACGGATGGAAATCACTGACCAAAACACTGACATGTGAATGAGGTTTAAGGCAGAACTAGGCACAATACTTGTGGAATACAATTTAAAAATATATAGTGTGTAGGTGTCCAGGAAATGTATGATTTATGAGACCTGCGTTTTTTAAAGGAACAAAAATATTATTACCAAACTAGCATGTAAAATTCAATAAGACACCAATACAATTTTTTTTTTTGCTTTCCTGCATGTCCTCTGGGTATTAGTGTTGTGTTTTTTGTTTTTTTCATTTTTTTTGCGTATAATATAACACTTTTCAAGATACATTTGTTCTGAATGCAGAAAAAGAGAACCAAACTTCATTTTTGTAGGCAATAGATATAAACCATTTTTTTTTTGTAGACACCAAACTACATTGAAACGTACAGAAAAAATCCAGAAAGAAGTGAAAAAAATAGATGAAAGAAACAATACAGATAAAGGAGTAGTGATTAGTGATGATCGAGCACCAAAGGATTCGGGTGTTCGGGTGTTCGACCCGAACACATTGCTATATTCTTGTGCTTGGCCGAGCACCCGAGTATAATGGAAGTCAATGGAAAACAACCAGGCACCCCCTGCTCTGAAGAGGGGAGGGTGCCTGGTCCATTGGAACAGGTCAGAGAGTGACAGAAACACCACCAAAATAGATCTGAAAAATCATGGTTACAATGTCTGGATGCATCTTGGACTCCCAGGTCGCTGCTGGGAACCATGTTGTCTGAGTTGTACGCCACTTTTACAGACTGACAAAAATACACACAAAACCCCAGGAAAACATTCTTTCCTATATATTCAATTGTATATAAAGTGCAAGTGCTGCCAAAAATTACAAGCAAGAGGCACTCCGAAACAGCCTGTATATCACATATAGGTGGGCCTCATTCACATAGTGGTACAATTGTTCAGGTAGTGAGACTCCTACACTCATAAAGCCTGTGCAAAAATTACAAGGAACCAGCACTACAATACACCCCTTATTAAACATAAAGGAGGGCATCATACACACCCTATGATTGGTGGCCCTCAAAAACATTTGGAGCAAGGGCTTGCTGGTGATCCTCTAAAACATTAAGGACGAGGTCCTGCTGCTGAGCATTGCAAATAATGATGGTCGAGTGCCTGCTGCTGAGCTGACCCTGTAAAATATTGTAGTTGAGGGCTTGCTGGTGAGCAGAACCTCTAAAATATTGTAGGTGAGGGACTGCAGGTGAGCTGACCATCTAAAATATTGTAGATGAGGGCATGCAGGTGAGCTGACCCTCTCAAATATTGTAGGTGAGGGCCTACAGGCGAGCTGATCCTCTAAAATGTTGTTGGTGAGGGCCTGCAGGTGGGCTGACCCCCCCTGAAGAGGGACACGAGGAGACCTTGTGCACTGATTCTCAAACTCTTCAGCATCCACAGTCAGACGAAGATGACGGTGGGGAATGGCAATTAGTGTTTCATGAGGTGGATGATGCGAATGAGATACAGTTTTCAATAAGTGAGGGTCTTTTTAGGTCAACAACACAAGTCAGGAGGATGACCCGAGTGAGGAAGTGGAAGAGGGGGAGGTGGACGATGACATCACTGACCCAACCTGGTAAGGTGGCAAGCCAAGCGAGGACAGCAGGAAACAGAGGGAGGCATCCATAGCACCGCAACAGGCTAGAAGAGGCTGTGGGGTGGCAAAAGGGAGGAGGCGGGCCACACCAAATAGGCCCACAAACAGATGTCCTTAACTCAGGCCTTTGAATGTAAGCGCAAATACCCAGCCACCCACCCACAGGCCATAGCACTAAATGCACACCATTAAAAATTGCTGGCCCTGGAAATGTTGCCATTTAGGCCTGTGGACACTGAGGCTTTCCTCAGCCTCATGGCGGCGGACGTCCCTCGTTACTCAGTCCCCAGCTGCCACTATTTTTCTCGATGTGCCGTCCCCGCATCACACCAGCAATTGTGTCCTGTTAAATCACCCATGCCCTGACTAACGCAGTTATTAGGAAGATCCAATTAACAACTGACACACGGACAAGTGCTTTTGGCCAGGGACCCTACATTTCCGTGACGGCACACTGGGTGAACCCTGTGGAGGCCGGTAGCGAGTCGTACCCCGGGGTGGCACAGGTGCTACCAACGCCAAGGATTGCGGGCCCCCATTTCATCAGGATTTTCACCACCATCTACATTAGTAGCAAACCCACCTTCTCCTACTCCAATTCCACCTCTGAATTCTCATCTTGCAGCACAAGCCAGGACGTGCTGAAACTCAATTGCTTAGGTGACAAACAGCACACCGCCGCAGAGCTGTGGCAGGGTATAAGGGACCAGACTGAGCTGTGGCTCTCGCCACTTAACCTACAACCAGGCATGGTTGGTTGTTGTGTCTGATAATGGCCGTAATTGGTGGCAGCTTTGGAGCCTGGCAAGCTCACACACAAGGCAATCATACAGCATATATATCCCATGCACAACAAATATCCAAACGTATACATTAATATAACTGAAAACATAACACACGAGAGTGGAGGTAAACCAATGGCATGGCCTTTTAATTAACTCATCCATACCCAAATCACAATAACATATGTTACAACTATAAACCATAATAACAATAATACCAACAATAATACAACCACAAACCATAATAATAATAGAAAAGAATGTCATTGCGGATAAATTTACAGCTGACACCCCTGGCGGCAGAGTACGTAGTTCCTTGTTCAACCCAGGAGGGGAGACGAGGGGAACGCACAGCAGTTCCAACAGAGGCAGGACAACACTCTCCAAGGCCTGGAACAGTTTCATGACACCCCGCCAGCACCCCCACCCTGATGCGCGGCCTAGTGTCACAAGGCAGGAAAAATTTTGGAAGATGGTGAAGGAGTACATAGCAGACTGTGTCAGCATACTCAGTGATCCCTCTGTGCCTTACAACTATTGGGTGTCCAAGCTGGTCACGTGGCAAAAACTGCCACTCTACGCCTCAGAGGTGCTGGCCTGCCCTGCCGCCAGCGTTTTATCAGAGCAGGTATTTAGTGTTGCTGGGGGCTTAATAACTGATAAGCGCATCCGCCTGTCAACTGAAAATGCTCACAGGTCGACTCTTATAAAAATGAACAAGGCCTGGATTACCCCTGACTTCTCTACTCCTCCTCCTCCTCCATCATATCAACATGTTTTTTAGGCTGCACTCGCTCATAATGTTTTAGAGGGTCAGCTCACCTGCAGGCCCTTACATATATTGCTTTATAGGGTCAGCTAACCTGCAGCCCCTCGCATATAATGTTTTAGAGGGTCAGCTCACATGCAGGCCCTCAAAAATAATGTTTTACAGGGTCAGCTGCCCTGAAGGCACTCGCAAATGATGTTTTATAGGGTTAGCGCACCTGGAGGCCCTCAACTACATTATTTTATTAAGTTTCATTGCGCCCAGGGCCACGGCCTCTGTGTGCACCATCAGCATCACAGCGATTTCCACGGCCCTTACTGGCAGCGTTCTTAATATTAAATGTTATATATGCTTAAAAGTATGTCACACGTACAGTAGCATAGGATTTGTAAGTGTATGTGCCAATAAATTTAAAAAGGTATTTGGGATGCACACACATTATACAGGAGATATAGCCCTGATAATGTCACAGACTAGCATACACGTCTATGGATAAAGTACAGTATATGTCACTGATATGTATTAAACGCACACACAGTACATGTGGCACAAATTATTAAAATTTGCGCTACAGACACTGTTTTCTGATGTAGTACAGAATCTGTCACAGAAAGACACACAGTATGCACACTACATTAGGCCCAGATTATTTAAATTTGCGCTACAGACACTGTTTTCGGGTGCAGGACAGTATATGTCACAGAAACAGAAACTGTTTGGTTTCTTTATTGATTTGATTACTCTAAAATTAATAAACTTGAATTTAAAAGAAACCCACAGAATATGGAAACTATGTTAGGCCCAGATTATTGGAATTTGTAATACAGACACTTTTTCGAGATATTCTACAGTATTGGTTACAGAACTCCACAGATTATGGACACTAGATGTGGGACAGATTATTAGAATTTGCAATACAGACACTGTTTGCAGATGTTATACAGTATTGGTTACAGAACACCACAGATTATGGACATCATATGTGGCCCAGATTATTGAACGTTGTAATACACACACTGTTTGCAGTTATTCTACAGTATTGGTTACAGAACACCACAGATTATGGACACTAGATGTGGCTAAACAAAAGCAAAGACTCTGCGATAATACTAAACCCTCACACTGATGTACAATTGAGAGGTTAGTTCGACATATCCTACTAGGAGGACATGTCTTAAGCTCGGGCACTGCGCCAAGTCTCTCAAGTAGCCCGAGGCCCTATCACTATCATAAGGCCTGACTCACAGACAGCTTACCAGTAACCTCCAGCATGTAGCCATGCTTGCAATGGGAGGTGGGAAGTGCCTGTGAGCCCCACCCGAGACTGGCTGATATGGCCCAGTGCCTAAACAGGTGCACCTGAATGTAGCCTGTAGATGAAAAACAGGCACATTTAAATAGGAGTTTATACACCTCCATACATAAGACTATACAAACCATTAGAAAACGTGGTGTTAAACAGGCAGGATATGATCAAACCCACATGCTGTTGTGCATATATATAGGGGAGCATATCCTGCACTTGTAGTCCATTGCTTATGGCAATTAACAGCAAAAGATTGTATACAATTGAAGATGCCAGCAACGGACTACAAGTACCACAATAACCATCCTACATAAGGTTACAATAATGTGGATGTGAAGAACAATCAAAGACTAAACAAAAGCAAAGACAGGTGCACTCTGCGGTAATACTAAACCCTCACACTGATGTAAAGTTGAGAGGTTAGTTCTTGAGAGGCTAGTTTAATTGTTCTTCACATCCACATAATTGTTAACTTATGTAGGATGGTTATTGTGGTACTTGTAGTCCGTTGCTGGCATCTTCCATTGTATGCATTTTTTTGCTGTTGATTGCCATCAGCAACAGACTCTTTAACATCACACCACGTTTTCTAATGGTTTGTATACACTAGATGTGGCCCAGACTATTGGAATTTGTAATACAGACACTGTTTGCAGATGTTCTGCAGTATTGTTTACATAACACCACAGATTATGCACACTATATGTGGCCAAGATTATTAAAGACACAGTCTGCGGATGATGTATAGTATATGTCACTAATAGATATAAAATAAAAATATCTTGCTGTTGTGTCAAACACGCACAGTATTCCTAAAAAGGACTTTGGGGTCTTTGAAAAGCTTTTGGTAGTAAAAACAGCAAATGTCTCTCCCTGCACTATCTGTCCCTTCCGAAGCACTGTCCCTGAGACTGAAGGAGGTAAATAGATTGCTACTCTAAAACACACACCCACACACACACAGTAGACTTTTAGGTCTTGGAAAAGCTTTCTCAGAATAAAAACTGTGAAAATCGCTCCCTACACTGTATTTCCTTTCCTACGCTCTGCTCTTCGTGTCTATGTCTGAGCCGAACATGTGTCATCGGGTGCTATATAGCACCCGATGACGCATTCCGACCAGCCAATCACTGTAATGCCAGCAGCCAACATGGCTACTGGCATAACAGTGAGGGCAGTACTTACCTGCACCTTTATTGGCTGCTTAAAACCCGCAAAACATGCGGGGCGGAGACTCGAGTATTGAGCTCAAGCACGTGCGGTACCTGGTCAAGTACCCCCATGTGCCGATCATAGCGATGCTCAAGCCGAACAGATATTCGGCCAAGCATGCTCGCTCATCACTACGTAGTGATGAGCGACATAGGCAATATTCTTTTTTGCAATATTTTGTGAATTTTTCGCGATCTCGCGAAATTCGCGATCTCCAGTCATTATTTCTCGCAATTGCGCAAATCAGCACTAATGATGCACATTTTGTTGCGCAATACATGCAATTTCACATTTTATCAGGTCTGAGTAAATTTTACTGACTAGACATTATGCCTGTTACAATAACGGGTGCTAGAACATTAGTGCTGACACTGTTATGGGGGATCTGTGGATGACATTGTTATGGAGGGATCTGTGGATGACATTGTTATGGGGGGATCTGTGGATGGCACTGTTATGGGGGGATCTGTAGCTGACACTGTTATAGGGGATCTGTGGATGGCACTGTTATGGGGGATCTGTGGATGGCACATTGTTATGGGGGGGATCTGTGAATGGCACTGTTATGGGGGATCTGTGGATGGCACTGTCATGGGGGGATCTGTGGATGGCACTGTTTTGGGGGGATCTGTGGATTGCACTGTTATGGGGGATCTGTGGATGGCACTGTTATGGGGGGGATATGTGGATGACACTGTTATGGGGGATCTGTGGCTGACACTCTTATGGGGGTGGTCTGTGGCTGACACTTATGGGGGTCTGTGGCTGACACTTATTGAGGTTTGTGGCTGACACTTATGGGGGTCTGTGGCTGACACTGTTATGGGGGTATCTGTGGATGACACAAAACATCTTATGATACGTGTCATCCACAGATCCCCCCATAACAGTGTCGCTGTTTAGTGTGAATGTAATGACAGCGGGGCCCGGTGCAGTCACTGTATTGCACCATCCCCGCTCAGAGTAGTAATACTATGAATAACTGTAATAATAATAAAGATCTTCACTTCTTTACTTACTACATAGTGAGGCAGGAGGCCGGACGGGCAGGTGGCCAGGCACTAGCAGCGTAACTCATTACGTCATGTGCCTGCGCTGCCTGCTTCATTCACGAAGTGGGCGGAGCAGGGGCGTCACTTTGTGAGCTACGCTATCAGTGCCTTCCCGCCCGCACGGCCTCCTACCTCACCATGTAGTAAGTGAAGAAGTGAAGATCGTTATTATTATTACAGTTATTTATAGTATTACTACTCTGAGCGGGGACGGTGCAATACAATGACTGCACCGGGCCCCGCTGACATTACAATAGGATGCCGCACATGTAGTGTCTGTGGAGTGTGTGCCGATTGGTCTGCGCGCCGCGCAAGTGCACTTGACAAATCGGCACACATGCACGGACACCACGCACATAGGGATTTTATAAGTATAGATTGGTGCACTAAGTATTGTTGTGACATCACAGCACTGTGTCTAACAGAGACACTAATCCCTATTACAGCACAATGATTCCTAACAGACTACCTAACACCCTGCAGTTGAACCTATCAGCTATGCTATATCACTATCTAACCTACACTGACTATCTCCCACTAACTATGTGCATTATATATTTATGAGCTAACTAACTATCTAATGTAATTAAATAAGGATTCAGATGAGTCTGCAAAGCACAGACCACAGCAATGACACGGCTGTCTCTCTCAGAACAGCAAAAAACTGCAGAAAATGGCTGCTGGTGAGGTTCTTATCGGTTCCTATTGGTTGCTAGCGATGTTGCTAAGCTCTGACAAAGATATTGCAGCCTTCTGATTGGCCCACAAGCAAGAAGCAGTGAGGGTACTGATGAAAAAAAAAATATATAGAATATTCGTGATTACGAATATATAGCACTATATTCTAGATTTTCGATAATTCTGTAAGTGACGATATTCGTGATAAAAATTTGGCATTAGAATATTTGCGATCAACTAAGGAGATAATAAAGCTGCAAATGTAGTCCCTAGTTTATGGCCATTTAGACAAATGGTTGTTAATGAAATACATGAAGTATATATGGACAGCAGTTGATATCAGGAGATTATGCCTTTAATTATCCTGTAAAGGAAATTGAGCTCAGTAGTTTTCATGTAAATGCAGACAAAAGGTTACCGAAAAAGATGTGAAGTTGAACAATCAAATCAAATAACCTGTCCACATAACTAGACTGATGGATTACTTTGAAACTGTTGACATAATTTATGCAGAGTTTTTTGCTATTCTTCTTCATGGGGAGTTAATCCATAAATTTGGAGAATTAGGAGCAGATTCTGAAGTATTTTTTATGGATATACCATAAACTTAAATACAGAAGTCAGACTGTGGCAGTTAATGGAGTACATTCAGAGAAACAGCAGGTTACTAGAGAAATGCCGCAGGGTTCTATGCTGGGAATGCATTTTAATAAACGTTTTATGAGTAACATCATGGAGGGCTACATGACATTACTAAACTAAACTATTAAAAGAAGGACCACTAATGGAGTAGAGTCAAACTTTTCAAGATAGATCCCAGACAATATACTGTATAAGTGAACATTGAAAGAAGTGGTATGGCTAGTTCATCTAGAAGTAATGAGAATATTTTTTGAAAACAATTCCAGCTGAGGTCTAAAAAAAAAAATAGATATACACTGAACAAAAATATTAACGCAACACTTTCGGTTTTGCTCTCATTTTGCATGAGCTTAACTCAAAGATCTGAAACATTTTCTACATACACAAAAGACCCATTACTCTCAAATATTGTTCACAAATCTGTCTAAATCTGTGTTAGTGAGCACTTCTCCTTTGCCGAGATAATCCATTCTCACCTCACAGGTGTGGCATATCAAGGTGCTGATTAGACAGCATGAATATTGCACAAGTGAGCCTTAGACTGCCCACAATAAAATGCCACTCTGAAATGTGCAGTTTGATCGCACAGCACAATGCCACAGATGTTGCAACGTTTGAGGGAACGTGCAATTGGCATGGTGACTGCAGGAATGTCTAACAGAGCTGTTGCCGTGCAATGAATGTTTATTTATCTACCATAAGCCGTCTCCAAAAGCATTTCAGAGAATTCGGCAGTACATTCAACCCGCCTCACAACCGCAGATCACGTGTAACCAAACCAGCCCATAACCTCCACATCCAGCATGTTCATCTCCATGATCGTCTGAGACCAGCCACCCAGACAGCTGCAACAACAATCGGTTTGCATAACCAAAGAATTTCTGCACAAACTTTTAGAAACCGTCTCAGGGAAGCTCATCTGCATGCTTGTCGTCCTCATCGGGGTCTGGATCTGATTGCAGTTTGTCATCATAACCGACTTGAGTATCCAAATGCTCACATTTGATGGCGCCTGGCACGTTGGAGAGGCATTCTGTTCACGGATGAGTCCCGGTTTTCACTGTTCAGGGCAGATGGCAGACAGGATGCTGGATCGGGAGGTCCTGACCATGTGTGATTACACGTGGCCTGCGGTTGTGAGGCCGGTTGGATGTATTGCCAAATTCTATATTTTAAACATATATATATATATATATATATATATATATACACATGAGTATAAAATATGTCTGCTATTTTTTTAAGAAACAGCAACACTCAGAAGAAGACTGGGATAATGAGCAGCAAAGCAAGACTCAGACATCTGTAATTAGTGTTGAGCAAACTTGTGTTTTCAAGTTCAGCATACAAGGTTGACGGATATTCTAAAAAACGAATGTATAGCACTATATTCTATAGTGCTATATATTCGTGTTCTAGAATATTCACATTACGAGAATATTACATTGATGATTTTTCGCAATCAATACAATAATGTCGAAAACGAATATTCGCGAATATATGATGAATATTCTAATGAATATTCGCGAAATATCGCAAATTTGAATATTGCCTCTGCCGCTCATGACTAGTGCCAAGATCTCCGCTTTTAGTTTGGGGTATTTCCAGTTTGGATTCCGGTTATCTAAGAATCCTGTTACGGATTCCACTACCATGTACCAAAACGGAATTCTATGACGGCATGCACCTTGGAAGCCTATAAGAGGCATTACGTATTGCATTCCGGCATAATATAGGTCTATGCTGGCCATAGTGCTTGCCATCCTAGAATTCCGTTAAGGTCCATGGTAGTGGAATGCATAGCGGTATTCTCCGATAACCCGAACCTTGGACGCTGAACTTGAAAACACAAATTCGCTCAACACTATCTGTAATACAGCATGTGATGGAACATAACACACATTTGATCTCATGGATTCACACAGAGAACTTGAGAAAAAAAACATGTGTGTGCATCCATATAAAACCCAAGGTACAGTATGAGGTGATAGAATTCTAGGGTGACTGCATCATCGATCAGTACCACACAGTTCTGTAATATGGTTTCATACCTGATCCCTAAAAAGGAAAATAATTTATGTATCTACAGCCCTTATTTATCAAGAATAGTGTGTGCTACACCAGTCTTGATAGGGCCTGTGATGCCAGAGGAGGCATCCAATTTATGACAAGGTGCACTCACGTGGCCCCACCCACATCCCACCATCAAAACGCCCCCTTTTCATAAACCTGGAAAAGGTGGTATAAAAATGGCAGTTGCGAAAAAAAAAAAAACTTGGAATGGCATTTATTAATTCACAAAACCCAGTTTTGTGACTTTTAAATTCCAGAAAACTGGCAAAGGGGGAATCATAATCATAATCATAATCCCCCCATGTTCTTTTAAGCTTCAGTCTTTCATATGTTCGTCAGGTACTTATCACTGGTACCTGATTCACATGGATTCAATGAATACCAAAACATGTTTCATGCACAGCCACTCTACCCCTGCATTAAACAGTACCTAATGGGTAATGAATACCAAAATATTACCCGATTTTGCCCAGAGTGGATCATTAAAGTGGCCATAACAGACTATCTTTTTTCAAACTATCTCAGACTATTTTTTTTAAATAAAACATACAAAAATCCCCCCTATATTTACTATTGTCATGAATTGTGTGTGTCCATGAACTTTGCCAAAATGGGTGGCCAAACATGCACAGTCCATTTTCAGCATCCTTCCCTCTTCTATGAATATAAACATAGAGGGTGTAACCTCACATATATATGTTCTTCTCCCATATCACTCCACCATGATCAGTTCTATATTTGCCATAAAAAAGCAGAGTGTGGCCTATGCTGCCTTGATGTTGACTGTTTTTAAAGTGCAGAAAATCTTCAGACCCTTTCATTTTTTTCACATTTTATGTTGGGCCCTTGTGTTAAAATATTTTTCCTCATCATTCTGTACTCAATACTCGATAATGAGTAAGTGAAAACAGAATGTATATTGTACAAAGGCACAAGGGACCATTGTTGATGGTAGATACGTGTCACCGAGGTACCTGGCCTGGGAGAAGTAGGAGCCAGTATTTCAGGTGTCAGCAGCAGTAGGTGGTTGACACTTTGGTTATTTAGTATAGCTGTGAATAGCTGATCAAGGACAGCTCTTACTGAAAGTAGTTATAGTGCTGGGTGGGTGACTACTCCCCAAGTTTTAGGCCAGGTTCGACCCGAACTTTATCCCGGACCCGAACCCCATTGAAGTCAATGGGGACCCGAACTTTTGGGCGCTAAAAAGGCTGTAAAATAGTCCAGGAAAGGGCTAGAGGGCTGCAAAAGGCAGCAAAATGTATTAAAATAAAATAAAATAAATAAAAATTAACAAATATCAATTGGAGAGAGGTCCCATTGCAGAGAATCATGCGTCATATCACCCACCACTGGAGAATGCCACTTTTAGTTATTTAGGCCCCAGCTCCCAGACAGAAGAGAGAGGTCCCACAGCAAGGAATAAGGTGTCATATCACCCACCACTGGAGAAGGCCACTTTCAGTTATTTATGCCATAGCACCCAGACAGAGGAGAGAGGTCCCACAGCAGAGAATCATGCGTCATATCACCCACCACTGGAGAAGGCCACTTCCAGTTATTTAGGCCCCAGCACCCAGACAGAGGAAAGAGGTCCCACAGCAAGGAATCATGTGTCATATCACCCACCACTGTAGAAGGCCACTTTCAGTTATTTAGGCCCCAGCACCCAGACAGAGAAGAGAGGTCCCACAGCAAGGAATCATGCGTCATATCACCAACCAATGCAGAAGGCCACTTTCAGTTATTTATGCCCCAGCACCCAGACTGAGGAAAGAGGTCCCACAGCAGAGAATGATGCGTCATATCCCCCACCACTGGAGAAGGCCACTTTCAGTTATTTAGTCTATTCTGCACAAGGGAGGGCCAGGTCCTGTGGGATCCATGCCTGATTCATTTTTATGAACGTCAGCTTGTCCACGTTGGCTGTGGACAGGCGGCTGTGGTTGTCAATAATGACGCCCCTTGCCGTGCTGAATACACGTTCAGACAAAATGCTGGCCGCCTGGCAGGCCAGCACCTCCAAGGCATAAAATGCTTACTCTGGCCACGTGGACAATTTGGAGAGCCAGAAGTTGAATGAGGCCGAACCATCAGTCAGTACGTGGAGGGGAGTGCAGACGTACTGTTCAACCATGTTAGTGAAATGCTGCCTCCTGCTAACACGTTCCGTATCAGGTGGTGTTGCAGTTAGCTGTGGCGTGGAGACAAAACTTTTCCACATTTCTGCCATGCTAACCCTGCCCTCAGAGGAGCTAGCCATGACACAGCTGCGTTGGCAACCTCTCGCTCCTCCTCTGCCTTCACCTTGGGCTTCCACCTGTTCCTCTGTGACATTTGTGAATGCTCTCAGGAGCGCGTCTACCAGAGTGCGCTTGTACACGCGCATCTTCCTATCACGCTCCAGTGCAGGAAGTAAGGTGGGCACATTGTCTTTCTAGCGGGGATTCAGCAGGGTGACAACCCAGTAGTCCGCACACATTAAAATGTGGGCAACTCTGCTGTCGTGGCGCAGGCACTGCAGCATGTAGTCGCTCATGTGTGCCAGGCTCCCCAGAAGTAAGGACAAGCTGTCCTCTGTGGGAGGCGTCTCATCATCGTCCTCCGTATCCCCCCAGCCACGCACCAGTGATGGGCCTGAGCTGTGTCGGGTGCCACCCCGCTGTGAAACTGCTTCATCCTTGTCCTCCTCCACCTCCTCCTCATTCTCCTCGTCCTCCAGTAGTGGGCCCTGGCTGGCCACATTTGTACCTGGCCTCTGCTGTTGCAAAAAACCTCCCTCTGAGCCACTTCTAACAGACTGGCCTGAAAGTGCTAAAAATGACCCCTCATCCTCCTCCTCCTCCTGGGCCACCTCCTCTTCCATCATCGCCCTAAGTGTTTTCTCAAGGAGACATAGAAGTGGTAATGTAATGCTGATAACGGTGTCATCGCCACTGGCCATGTTGTTGGAGTACTCGAAACAGCGCAACAGGGCACACAGGTCTCGTATGGAGGCCCAATCATTGGTGGTGAAGTGGTGCTGTTCCGCAGTGCGACTGACGCGTGCTGCAGCTGAAACTCCACTATGGCCTGCTGCTGCTCGCACAGTCTCTCCAGTATGTGCAAGGTGGAGTTCCACCTGGTGGGCACGTCACATATAAGGCGGTGAGCGGGAAGGCCGAAGTTCCACTGAGCGCAGACAGGCGAACAGCGGCAGGATGTGAACCCCGGAAGCGTGCATAGACGGCCCGCACTTCATGCAGCAGCTCTGACATGTCGGGGTAGTTGTGAATGAACTTCTGCACCACCAAATTCAACACATGCGCCAGGCAAGGGATGTGGGTCAAACTGTCTAGTCCCAGAGCTGTGACGAGATTTCGCCCATTATCACACACCACCAGGCCGGGCTTGAGGCCCACCGGCAGAAACCACTCGTCAGTCTGTTGTTTAATACCCCGCCACAACTCCTGCCCGGTGTGGGGCCTGTTCCCCAAACATATGAGTTTCAGAATGGCCTGCTGACGTTTACACCGGGCTGTGCTGAAGTTGGTGGTGAAGGTGTGTGGCTCACTGGATGAGCTGGTGGAAGCAGAGGAGGAGGAAGCCGAGTAGTAGGAGGAGGCTACAGGAGGCAAAGAATGATGCCCTGCGATCCTTGGCGGAGGACATGCGCCAAGGAACTCTCTGCCTGGGGCCCAGCCGCCACTACATTTACCCAGTGTGCAGTTAGGGAGATATAGTGTCCCTGGCCTTGCTTACTGGTCCACGTATCTGTGGTTAGGTGGACCTTGTCACAGATGGCATTGCGCTTGATTTTACACTTGATTTTATCAGAAACTTGGTTGTGCAGGGAAGGCACATTAGTATTGCTATTTTGGCAATTGAATTTCACCACCCCAGAACAAAATATATGTTTTGCTGGACACTATTATACTTTGCCAGCCACTGCTGGGATACCAGATTTATGGTATTGCTATTATGGCAATTGAATTTCACCCCAGAACAAAATATATGTTTTGCCGGACACTATTATACTTTGCCAGCCACTGCTAGGACACCAGATTTGTGGTATTGCTATTTTGGCAATTGAATTTCACCCCAGAACAAAATATATTTTTTGCCGGACACTATTATACTTTGCCAGCCACTGCTGGGACACCAGATTTATGGTATTGCTATTTTGGCAATTGAATTTCACCACAGAACAAAATATAACCTTTGCAGGACACTATGAAACTTGGCCAGCCACAGTGGAAACCACTGATTTATGGTATTGCTATTTTGGCAATTGAATTTCACCCCAGAACAAAATATATGTTTTGCCGGACACTATTATACTTTGCCAGCCAATGCTGGGACACCAGATTTATGGTATTGCTATTTTGGCAATTGAATTTCACCCCAGAACAAAATATATGTTTTGGCGGACACTTTTATACTTTGCCAGCCACTGCTGGGACACCATATTCGGGGTATTGCTATTTTGGCAATTGAATTTCACCCCAGAACAAAATATATGTTTTGTCGGACACGATCATACTGTGCCAGCCACTGCTGGGACACCAGATTTAGGGGATTGCAATTTTGGTAATTAAATTTCACCACAGAAAATAATCTATCCTTTGCCAGACAGCAGACAGTATTATACTTGGCTAGCCAAAGCTGGAGCACCAGATTTAGGGGATTGGTATTTTGGCAATTGTATTTAACCCCTAAAATATAGAAATTGCTAGCCTGAGTTTCTGGGGGTGACAATAAGCACAGCCAAGCCCCTGATGTACGATATAGCAAAAAAAAAAAACTAGTATTGATGGATTGATGGACTTGGTGGCAGCTTGTTCTGGTGCACCACAAGTCACAAAATGGCCGCCAATCACCTCAGAAAAAAGTGACAGAAAAACGCTCTGTGCAGCCTAAAAACCAGTGAGCAACTAACTAGCAGAAGTTGAATCATTCACAGCTGTAGATCGATCACTTAATTAGGTGCTTTTGCTGACTTATCCCTGCCTAATCTCGCCCTCACAGAAGCTGCGTCCTCTCCCTACAATAATCAGAGCATTGTGACGTGCGGCGCTACGTGACTCCAGCATAAATAGAGTCTGGGTCACATGCTGCACTTGGCCAATCACATCCATGCCATTAGTAGGCATGGCTGTGATGGCTTCTTAGGGCAAGAAGTAAAATGCTAGCTGATTGGCTGTTGTGCAACCCTTCAGAAAGCGGGAAGAAATAGCCGAACAACGGACCCGAACCCAAACTTTTTTGAAAATGTTCGGGTCCGGGTCCCGAACACCCCAAAATTCAGTACGAACCTGAACTATGCTCGAACTGTTCGCTCAACACTAGTTAAGGCATTTATCGATATTGTGGGATATTATAGATTTGTCCCCAAGTTCACGGAAATAGCAGTACCCCTTACCGACCTTACAAAGGGAGTAAAGTCTGCCATGATCATGTTGTCCCCCGAGGCTGAAGAGGCCTTTCATAAGCTAAAGTCAGCCCTCTGTAGACAGCCAGTCTTGGTAGCTCCTGACTTCACCTGGGAGTTTATAATTTAGATAGATGCATCAGAGGTAGGCCTAGGGGCAGTGATGTCTCAGATCATAAATGGTGAGGAACATCCCGTGTGTTATCTCAACAGAAAGCTGTCCCCGGCAGAGAGGAATTATTCTATAATTGAGAGAGAATGCTTGGCTATTAAGTGGGCACTTTATTACCTCCGATACTTCCTCCTGGGGCTGAAATTTAAGCTGGTATGGGCTCATGACCCTCTGAAATGGCTAAGGGAGAAAAAGGGTAACAATGCCCGTGTCACCCGCTGGTTTCTAGCTCTACAGGATTTTAGGTTTTCTGTGGAGCATAGGCCGGGCAAACTGCAAGGGAATGCCCTATCTAGAGTACACTGCATGTTTGCTAAAGTTGCCCAGACCCTCGGCTTTGGGCAGAACGGGGGGGGGGGTATGTAGGAAGGCACAAGGGACCATAGGTGATCGTAGATATGTGTCACTGAGGTACCTGGCCTTGGTGTAGGAGCCAGGACTTCCGGTGTCAGCGGCAGTAGGTGGTTCACACTTTGGTTATTTAGAATAGCTGTGAATAGCTTATCCAGGACAGCTCTTACTAGTAGTTATAGTGCTGGGTGGTTGACTACTCCCCAGTGTCCCCACGTTCCAGGCCAGGATTTAGCTTGCCTACAAAAAAATAGCCAGCAGTGTCAGGTGGGGGTGATTACCTCTCTGTGACAGTGGAGCTCTGTGGAGTGCTGTGTGGGATCAGAGTCTGAGCTGGAGTTGCAGTGCCTAAAAAAGACTGAGGACAAAACGAGGTAAACAAACCATACCATACTTGTGTGATGCTATAGATACAGGACTTTATTGTTTCTTTAAGGCAGGCTGGAGCAACCCGGTCACTGCAGTTTACTGCCTTATTGTTTTGTCAAGAATAAAAGACCACCATTGCTTTGTTTTCACTGCTAAAAGGATGATGCTGTGTTCTTACCTGAAGGCTACCATTGAGGCAGATCCCTAAAATATATAATATAATATAATATGTTCTAATTAATTGAAAAGGAAACTTAAAGTATTACATTGGCATAAGTGTTCAGACCCTTTACTCAGAACTTCATTTAATCAGACCAGAGAATCTTGTTTTTTACAGTCAGAGAGTCCTTTAGGGGATTTTTTGCAAACTTTAATTTGTCATTTACTGGCCACTCTGCCATATAGATTGGTTAAATGATGGTTAACTTTCTGGAACTGTCTCCCATCTGCAATTTGGATCTTTGGAGCTTTTGGGCTCTTGGTCACCTCTCTTACCAAGGCCCCTTTCCCCCGATTACTTAGGTTGGTGGGAAGGCCACCTCTAGAAGAATTCTGGTTGTTCCAAATGTCTTCCATTTAAGAGTTACCTATAAGCCACTGTGCTCTTGGAAAATTTCAGTGGAGCAGAAATTTTCTTGTACCCTTCTCTAGATCTGTGCCGCCACACAGTCATTTCTGTGAGCTCTACATGCAGTTCTTTAATCCTCATGGCTTGGTTTTTGCTCTGATATGCATTGTCAGTAGTATTGAGCGAATCAAAGTATCTGAAATGGACTTTGATTTGAATTTTTAGGAAAATTTGGATTTGCTGTGAAGCTAAATTTCCTTGTGCTTAATGGTAATTAATACATTTTCCCTGAAAAAATAAAATCTTTCTCGCCTCATCCATGTGAGTGTGAAGAGACCGCCGCGGCCATCTTGATTGCAGATCATGGACAAAGTATTGTGCACAAGAGTAATATAGTAACATAGTACATAAGGCAGAAAAAAGACATCTGTCCATCCAGTTCTGCCTGTCATCCTGCTAGTTGATCCAGAGGAAGGCAAAAAAAAAAAAAAAAACTGTGAGGTAGAAGCCAATTTTCCCCACTTAAAGGGAGTAAAAAATTCCTTCCCGACTCCATTCAGGCAATCAAGTACTCCCTGGATCAACGGCCCATCTCTAGTAGCTATAGCCTGTAATATTATTACACTCCAGAAATACATCCAGGCCCCTCTTGAATTCATTTATTGTACTCACCATTACCACCTCCTCAGACAGAGAGTTCCATAGTCTCACTGCTCTTACCTTAAATAATCCTCTTCTATGTTTGTTCTATGTTATACAAACCTTTTTTCCTCCAGACGCAGAGGATGTCCCCTCGTCACAGTGACAGTCCTGGGGATAAATAGATGATGGAAGAGATCTCTGTACTGACCCCTGATATATTTATACATAGTTATTAGATCTCCCCTCAGTCATCTTTTTTCTAAAGTAAATAACCCTAATTTTGATAATCTTTCAGGGTACTGTAGTTGCCCCATTCCAGTTATTACTTCAGTTGCCCTCCTCTGAACCCTCTCCAGCTCTGCTATGTCTGCCTTGTTCACATGAGCCCAGAACTGTACACAGTACTCCATGTGTGGTCTGGCTAGCGATTTGTAAAGTGGTAGGACTATGTTCTCATCACGAGTGTCTATGCCCCTTTTGATGCAACCCATTATCCTATTGGCCTTGGCTGCAGCTGCCTGACACTGGTTTTTGCAGCTTAGTTTGCTGTTCATTAAAATTCCTAGATCCTTTTCCATGTCAGTGTTACCGAGTGTTTTACCATTTAGTATGTACGGGTGACTTGCATTACTCCTTCCCATGTGCATAACTTTACAATAATCAGACATCACCGCGCCGGCCAGCGTAATGACCTCATCATGCATCACGTGAGTTTTCGGGCAGAAGGAAGATGACTGCGGCTGTCTCTTCCCACTCAAATGTATAAAGTGAGTATTATTTTTTATTTCCACAGATTAACCCCTGAAATTTCTAATTTTCTTATCTTAGATGCCACGATTAGAGATGAACGTGATATCTGAGGAATTCATTTTGACGCAATTACCGTTCCCCATTGTTGTGCCTGCTACTCAGAAAGAAATGCGCTTCATGATTAAATAATTCGTCACAAAGCAAATTTCTTTGTAAAATTCGGTGAAGCAGCCAAAATCAAATTTTCTAAACTTCTTGTTAGCTGTGAATCCTTAT
Source organism: Bufotes viridis (assembly GCA_033119425.1). Classification (NCBI taxonomy): domain Eukaryota; kingdom Metazoa; phylum Chordata; class Amphibia; order Anura; family Bufonidae; genus Bufotes; species Bufotes viridis. The sequence goes on along the minus strand of CM065597.1, from coordinate 56,599,242 downwards.
ATGATCATAGTTGTATCCTTTCAAATCATGTCCAATCAACTGAATTTACCACAGGTGGACACCAATCAAGGTGTAGAAACATCTCAAAGATTATCAAGAGTAATCGGGGGCCCCCAGCGATAAAATTTCAATTATCATACTAAAGAGTCTGAATACTTACTGTATGTTCATGTAAAATTTTAGTTTTTCCTTTTTACCAAATGCAAACGTTTCTAAAATTCTAACAAAACACCAGGCAGTCTTCAGTGTGAGGATTGCAGTCGCATGGTAATATGCTCCTACCATAAGTTGAGCTGCAGATGTGGATACCCCAATAGAAGTAGTATTAGACTGCTTTTTCATTGCAATTTGAGATTCAAGGCCTAATAAAACAATGTGGAAACCCAAATAACTGTAAAAATAGACCACTTTTTCACCCGAATTAGAAATTCAAGGCGTTATAGAATTATTTATCTCTAAAACAATGTGTGCAACCCAATAGCGGTAGTATTAAACTCACCCCAATTAGTGAATCAAGGCATAATAGAATTGTTTATGTATTAAACAAGGGGTGTGACATGTGTAGACGTCGTTTTCGGAAATAAATTGATGTGTTACTATGAAGCGCTAGGGAATTCAGATTCGGTGCAAATCAAATTTTTCCTATACTTCAGGTCAAATTCCACTTTGATTGTCACTTGTGTCACCCTCACCTGTCTCTTGCGCACATCCTTAACATCTCGTAACATGTGCTCCCACCCAACTATCATCATCGGTAGTTGCATGCTTAAAGGGGTCCACAGCTGCCTTTTCCTCTAAGTCTCTGCTGGCGTGTAACTGCTGACTGTCCTCAAAAAGCTCATCTTTGCTGAAAAGTGGAGCAGAGCTGGTGGCATACTGTCACGACTGTGACTGATACAGACAGGTCTGGGAGGAGAAGGTCGCAGCGACTTGCTACTCGCGATAGCTTTTGAGTTTGCTCCGTGGTTCAGGGTATGTCATCCGGGTTTTGCCTTGTGAACCTTTTTGTCCTGACTGGGAGTTTGTAGGCATCCTTCTTAGGTGAGTCCTGTCTGCCACTCCCAGCTACTATATTAGTTTCAGTTTAACTTGCAGTCATTGCCAGATATAGTCCTTACTTCCAGTGCTATTCTGACCTTTGAAGGAGATCGATTGACGGTATTGCTGTGGAGCTCTTGTCTAGCGTGGACTGTCGTTATTGGGATCATCTTCTCTGCTCGTGACTGGATAAGTCTATCTCTGCTGGAGATTGTTTGTTTGTTTGTTGCTGTCTTCCCCTGTTGTTCTCCTAGACATGAGTGATGGTGACTAGTGCTCCCATCTGCCTTTCCCCAGTCTAGTCTTCTTAGGGTGACTGAGGGTTTAGGCATCCTGCTCGCCGTACGGGTTCACACCCCAACTAGGGTATCAGGGCAGACAGGTGCCAGCTTAGGGTTGGTCAGGGGTGGCCGTTCTATTTCCCATCCGTAGATTAGGGTCCCCCTCTCCCTCCGTCTGGTGCGACACGACTGCTGCTGGGATAGCGGTCGTGACACATACCTTGCTTGGCTAGAAGAAGGAGAAGCAAAAGCAAGAGGCAGGTTGAGGACAGGTGCAGGCACTGGGGCAGTTTGTGGTCCAACTACGCATGGTGTTAGAGGAACTCACCAATTCCTGGCTGTCTGTATCTGTTGTCACTTTGAGATGATGTTGAAGAGCGAGTCAACCATTCCGGTAGAACTGGATTTTTTGTCAAAACACTACCAGTGGATGACAGTAGCAGCTCTGGTCTGTTGCTGCAGATCCTACCAACCCCCCTTCTTCTGCTGCTACTTGTGTCGGATACAGCAACATTTTTGCCACTGCCCATTCCTTTGGAGGGCCCATGCCCCTGTCTGTTGGTTATAGTGTACAGTAACTGTATTAATAATGTAACAGATTAACTAAGAACATGGCAGTAGTTGAACAAGATAAATACAACTTTATATTAGACGGCTCTTTAATACTGATGCACAGTAAGACTATTTATAAACTAACAGATTAAATATGAATATGTCAGCAGTTCAACAGGATGCACACAACGATTACACTCAACCTGTACTGTCCCTGCAGTCTCCCTATGCTCTCTCTACAGTCTCAAAAAAACTATCCCTATGATCTCCCTGCAATGTCCCTGCACTCTCCCTATCGTATATTCCTTTATTTATTAACTGTCCCTAGCGCATAAGATCTTGTCACTTCTCTCCCTATGCTCAGCTCACAGTGAAATGGTGGAGAACGCGTAGGATGAAGCTTTTATAGGTCTGTGAAATCATAGAGGATGATAATCTGTGGATTATTTTGGGTGCACAGCATTACAGGTCATAACGCATTCCCAGGATTCTTACTTTAACTTTGTAACATGTGTAGTAGCCATTGTAGAAAATAAAACAAAAAATTATTAATATACTAGCTTTTCCACATGGGAATGTATTTACATTCCAAAAAAGTTGGGACACTATACACAGTGGCGTTGCGGGCCGCACCGGGTGACACCACTGATGGGGTGTCATTGTCAGTATGCTTGGGGACACCCAATGTATTTTATTCTAATTTAGCTTCTATTTCTGAAACGTTGCAACCAGGATTCGAACTCACAACCTTTCATATCAGAGGCAAGAACACTAACTACTGAGCTATGGAGCTCAATGGTAAACTGTATTAGAAAAACCTCATAGTAGTTTATCAAGTATTAGGTATTCCTATACAGCAGAGTGATACATGATACACCATACAGCCGAAGTATAAATTACATATTTCTTTTTCAGTAATTGTAAAAGAAATGTATGACACAAAATGCAGTAAAAATAAATGTGTAATTACTACATTTATATATAGTAATTACACATTTATTTTTTTATTTAGTTATACTTCTGCTATATAGGAATACCTAATACATGATACACTACTAAGAGTTTTTTCCAACATAGTTTATCATTGAGCTTCATAGCTCAGTGGTTAGGGTTTTTGCCTCTGATGTGAATGGTTGTGAGTTCTAGTCCTGGTGGCAACCTTTTAGAAATAGAGGCTAAATTATGCATTCATGTACATCAGAAATATGATAATATATATTTATGCTTCTGATATATATATATATATATATATATATATATATATATATATATATAGATAGATAGATATATATATATATATAAATGTATTATATATGGGAAACTATTACTGAGGTTTTTAGCCATAATAGTAGTATAGCAGGTTAATATGAATCTCTGATGGGGGATGTATCGTTGCCACTGATGGGGAGGATGTGTGGAGGACACTGATGGGGGTATGTGTGGAGGACACTGATGGGGGGGGTTGTGTGGATGACACTGATGGGGGATGTGTGCAGGACACTGATGGAGGTGTATGTGGAGGACACTGATGGGGGATGTGTGCAGGACACTGATGGGGGTGTGTGTGGAGGACACTAATGGGGGATGTGTGGATGTGTGGATGACACTTAGGGGGATGTGTGGAGGACACTGATGGGGGATGTATGGAGGACACTGATGGGGGATGTGTGGATGACACCGATGGGGGGATCTAGGGAGGGGTGTGGGGATGTTGGGATGGGAGGTCCTGGAGGGGTGTTTGGGTGGAAGCTCTGAAAGGGGTGGGAGGTCCGATAGGTATGTGGAGGTGGGGGTGGGAGATCGGGAGGGGGGGCCCATAAAAAAATTTAGCTATGGGGGGGGCATAACATTTTTTGCTGTGGGGCCCAGTCATTTCTAGCTACGCCCCTGGGTGACACCACCAGGAGATGAGAGATGAGCACTTGCATTATGGAAGCACTCATCTCCCTACATTCATTTGTATCGCGATACAGATGAACACTGCAGCAGGGGAGGGAGAGGCATCTCTCTTCCCTGTTCCTCTGATAGGCTGCCGGCACAAGCCCAGCAACCTATCAGAGGCCGATGCAGGCGGCGCGATTACGTCATCGCTCCGCCTGAACTGTACTGCTCGGGACAGGCCTGCATCGCATCACTGCCATCGAGGTAAGTATGTGTTTTGTTTTGTTTTTCTGTGAGGCACTTGGCTGCGCTGGGGGGTCATTGCTGGCATAAAGGGACACTTTGGGGCAATGGCGGCACATGGGGAACACTATGGGGGCATTGCTGGCATATGGTGGACAATATAGGGGCATTGCCGGCACATGGGGGACACTATGGGGGAATTGCTGGCACATGGGGGACATCTATGGGGGCATTGCTGGCACATGGGGGACACTATGGGAGCATTGCTGGCACATGGGGGACACTATGGGGGCATTGCTGGCACATAGGGGACACTATGGGGGCATTGCTGGCACATGGGGGACACTATGGGGCATTGCTGGCACATTATGGGGACACTATGGTGTTGGATGGGAGAAGAATACTATGGGGGTATATTATATAGGCACATTATGGGGGCACTAAGAAGGGGCATTTAATACTGGCACATTCTGGGGGACACTATGGGGGAATCTTATACTGCCACATTCTGGGGGCACTATGGGGAAGAGGAGAGGAGCACTATGTGGGCATTTACTAGGGGCATTATATAGGGGTATTTTATACTTGCACACATTATGGGGACATTAGCTCAACTGGCGGCACTGAGGGATTTTTTTTTTGTACCGGCACACAGAACGGGAGCACTTTTGAATTAGTGCACATTATTATTATTACTGAAGGTGGCAGGTGAGTTGTTAATAAGGTAGGAGGATGATGGAAAAGTAGGAACCTAAGATGTCTTTTGTCAAACTACAGAGACGAGAGATGGGTGAAAAATCATCATGGCGGTCTGATCTGAAAGGAGAAGATGAGGAAAGAAGTGGTCTGCATCAGAGAAGTTACTGGATGTAAGGTATGTGGTGCTGTATTCTGGATATATTCTGGATATAGAATATAATATGTATGCAAATATGTGTGTGTGTGTGGGGGGGGTTCTAAGCAGACAGAAGACAGATCGCCAGGGGTTGGGGGTCTGCTGGGGGTGCTAGAATTTGAACCCAAGCGATAACATGGATGGGGGTTTAGATAGTAAACAGACAGCTGACGTGGGAGCGGGGCTAAGCAGAGAGATCGCCGCCGATGGGAGTGGGGGTGTTGTGCTGGGGGGGGGGGGTGACACCATTTTCTACCGCACCAGGTGACACCAGCCCTAGCAACGCCACTGACTATACAAATCGTGAATAAAAACTGAATGCAATGATGTGGAGGTGCCAACTTCTAATATTTTATTCAGAATAGAACATAAATTACGGAACAAAAGTTTAAACTAAGAAAATGTACCATTTTACGGGAAAAATATGTTGATTCAGAATTTCATGGTGTCCACAAATCCCAAAAAAGTTGGGACAAGGCCATTTTCACCACTGTGTGGCATCTCCCCTTCTTCTTACAACACTCAACAGACGTCTGGGGACCGAGGAGACCAGTTTCTCAAGTTTAGAAATAGGAATGCTCTCCCATTTTTGTCTAATACAGGCCTTTAACTGTTCAATCGTCTTGGGCCTTCTTTGTTGCACTTCCTCTTTATGATGCGCCAAATGTTCTCTATAGGTGAAAGATCTGGACTGCAGACTGGCCACTTCAGTACCCGGATCCTTCTCCTACGCAGCCATGATGTTGTGATTGATGCAGAATGTGGTCTGGCATTATCTTGTTGAAAAATGCAGGGTCTTCAATGAAAGAGATGACGTCTGGATGGGAGCATATGTTGTTCTAGAACCTGAATATATTTTTCTGGATTGATGGTGCCTTTCCAGACATGCAAGCTGCCCATGCCACACGCACTCATGCAACCCCATACCATCAGAGATGCAGGCTTCTGAACTGAGCGTTGATAACAACTTGGGTTGTCCTTGTCCTCTTTGGTCCAGATGACATGGCGTCCCAGATTTCCAAAAAGAACTTCGAATTGTGACTCGTCTGACCACAGAACAGTCTTCCATTTTGCCACACTCCATTTTAAATGATCCCTGGCCCAGTGAAAACGCCTGAGCTTGTGGATCTTGCTTAGAAATGGCTTCTTCTTTGCACTGTAGAGTTTCAGCTGGCAACGGCGGATCGCACGGTGGATTGTGTTCACTGACAATGGTTTCTGGAAGTATTCCTGAGCTCATTCTGTGATTTCCTTTACAGCAGCATTCCTATTTGTGGTGCAGTGTCGTTTAAGGGCCCGGAGATCACAGGCATCCAGTATGGTTTCACGGCCTTGACCCTTACGCACAGAGATTGTTCCAGATTCTCTGAATCTTCGGATGATGTTATGCACAGTTGATGATGATAGATGCAAAGTCTTTGCAATTTTTTGCTGGGTAACACCTTTCTGAAATTTGCTCCACTATCTTTCTGCGCAACATTGTGGGAATTGGTGATCCTCTACCCATCTTGGCTTCTGAGAGACACTGCCACTCTGAGAAGCTCTTTTTATACCCAATCATGTTGCCAATTGACCTAATTAGTGTTAATTGGTCATCCAGCTCTTCGTTATGCTCACATTTACTTTTTCCAGCCTCTTATTGCTACTTGTCTCAACTTTTTTGGGATTTGTTGACACCGTGAAAATTTGAATCAACATATTTTTCCTTTAAAATGATACATTTACTCGGATTAAACATTTGATCTGTCATCTACGCTCTATTACAAATAAAATATTGACATTTGCCATCTCCACATCATTGCATTCAGTTTTAGTTCACAATTTGTTTAGTGTCCCAACTTTTTTGGAATCCGGTTTGTACTTATACTGAATTTTATGGTGCACTCCCTGAATTTTATGGTGGCCATTTTGGCACATAACAGGTAGTATTTAGTGTTAGGTTCCCGTCTTACCGAGATCGCCTTCAAATTTGGCAGACGGGCCCAAATTATTTTGTACAAAATGTATATGCCAAGAATCTCTTATTTGCAAAATAAGTGTAGCATTAGCAACAGAATGTTTTCCATAATTATGTCATTGTTATACTTTACTTGTGTTTGCAGAGTGCTGTTGCATGTTCTTTTTTTATTTGTTTCTAGCCCTGGCAGCGTGCACCTGCACATTGGGATGTGTTGACTGACCCCCTTTTTTTACTTATACTGATTGCCACTTTAATTATATCTGTAATTTAAAATGTATCTACACATGATCATTATTACAGTTAAGTCTGTAGACTATATCTTATCTACTCAGCTTCCAACTGGTCTTTATTACAATCCCTTTTCACATAGAAAGAGAAAGCTATAGCATATATAGGCTAGATTCTACTGAGATGTGGTTCATCCTGCTGCAGACCACATGTAGAAATCAATGGATCTAACCAAAGGGGTTTTACACAATTTGAATATCATAGTATAGCTATTTTATTTTAAACACATCTATCCCATGGGTTTTGTCTGTTATTTCAGCTCAGCTCCATCAAAATGAATGGCGATTAGCTGCCATACAAAACACTGTGGACAAGTGTGACACTGTTTTGGGTAGAAATTAGACATGTTTTTAATGTCTGCTGTGTTTAATAGAAGGTGTGTCTTTGGGACACATTGAATATTGTAAGGAAAATGTACAGTATGCTTTTTCTCAGTAATTAAATTTCATAAAATAAGCCCTCATACTATTATGATGAAGTAGAAAGCACAACGGAAGATATGGGAATATTTTGAAATGCACTTTTGGAAGCTATGTTCCTAGTCCCACAATGACAATAAAATGAAACTTGAAATTTAAGCGATAAACATTTCATTGTAACCAGGACCAACTCTGAAAATAATCTATTCCCTTGCATAGCTTCCTACCTCTTTTCTAACCATTTAGAGATGTTAACGAGTCTGAATTCTAATTTGTGTTATTCTATTTGACAAGCCCAAACTGTTCCTTATCAAAAATCAGTACTACATTAGCAAGGAAAAGATAAGTGTAGTAAATGTAAAATTGCTAAATTAATAGTCAAAGCTCTGCACAGTTTCATTAAAAGCAACAAATGTAACATGGCTGACTCTAGAGAGTTTTGATAATGGCACTCTATTAGTAAGTTCCAATAGTTTGAGCTCACATTATACATGGAGCTTGTGGAAAGTAAATGTGATACTTGATTTAATATTTAGACGATTTTATTTTCTAATAGGTAAAAATAGTAATTGGAAAAGACAGTGACAAATGAAATAGGTCTAATATGGACTGCCAAACAGTGTTTTTTAAATACACCAAAAATATTTTTACATTGGTCAAATGCGTTGAAGAATCAAATCAGCAACAAATTAATGTAATTTCTGTTTCACTATTTTGCATCTCTTAAAGCATCTTTTCGGTTGAGAAAATCCATTTTAAAACCTGATAATAAAGATACTGTATATTCCTCCATTTAGGATCCTCAACTCTTACCCAGAGCCTAGAGTAAATTTATGAAGCACAGTACCATGCAAAAAGAGAAAGTGAACTTCACTTTTGAATTGAGATTTCTACCACCAGTTTATGCTGACCTCAGATAGTTCTGCATAAACGTAAAGATAAATTCACATTAAAGGGGCTGTCCAGGATTTTTATTTTTTAAATTCACTCCTCATGCTGCCTGGAATACCCGTGGAGAAATCCATACCCACCTGCAGTCTGTTGCACACTGGCTAACAGCTCTTCACTGGTCTTACAGTCTTAGTCTGTCAACCTCTACATAGACGGGACAATGTGTGCCACTGGAGCCTATGACTGGCCTTAGCGTTAGTATGTCCACAAGTGGCACATCACTGCCTGGACATGTTGCTACTGAGGCCAGTCAGTGCAGTTGACAGATGGGGATCGAAAGAGAGGCAGAACAGAGTATCAGAGGTGAGTATAGATTTCTCCACAGGTTTTCCAGGCTGGGAGACAAACTTAAAGGAAATGTGTCACCAAAATGGTTTCTGCCAGTTAAAACCAGACAGTAACACATATCTTTATTTTATTTTTTTTGTAATCTGTTTTTATATTCTGATTACAGATTTATTTATTCTGTTTCCTGAACATGATTATGGAGGTCATCTTGCCTGAGCTGTTCTTAACAGCATTTACACAGCATTAAATAATTGCTTTATGGCAGCCCCATGGTCCATAGACCATTTTAAAAATATGTTAAACATAGTAACATAGTTTATAAGTAGGGATGAGCGAACCCGAACTGTATAGTTCGGGTTCATACTTAATTTTGGGGTTTTCGTGACACAGACCTGAAACCAAACATTTATGTAAAAGTACGGGTTCGGGTTCGTTGTTCAGAGATTTATTCCCGCTTTCTGAAGGGCTGCATAGCAGCCAATCAGCTAGCATTTTACTTCTAGCCCTAAGAACCCATCACAGCCATGCCTACTAATGGCATGGCTGTGATTGGCCAAGTGCAGCATGTGACCCAGCCTCTATTTAAGCTGGAGTCACATTGCGCCGCAAGTCACTCTGCTCTGATTAGTGTAGGGATAGGATGCAGCTGCTGTTACGGTGAGATTAGGCAGGGATTAAATCAGCAAAAACACTTAATGAAGTGATTGATCTACAGCTCTGAATCATTCAACTTTTGCTAGTTAATTGCTCACTGTTTTTAGGCTGGCCAGAGCGTTTTTATGTCACTTTTTTCTGGTGTGATCGGCGGCCATTTCGTGTCTTGTGGTGTGCCAGCACAAGCTGCCACCAAGTCCATTAATCCATCAATAGTAGTTTTTTTTTGCTATATCCTACATCAGGGGGTTGGCTTTGCTCATTGTCACGCCTAGAAACCCAGGATAGAATTTTCTATATTTTATTGACAGGTAAAATTCAATTCAAAAAATAGCATTCCCCTAAATCTGGTGTTCCAGCTGTGGCTAGCCAAGTGTAATACTGTCTGGCAAAGAATATATATTTTTTCTGGGGTTGAAATTCAATTTCCAAAATATCAATACCCTAAATCAGTGGTTTTTGCTGTGGCAGGACAAGTTTTATAGTGTCCATCAAAGGATAGCTTTTGTTCTGGGGTGAAATTCAATTACCAAAATAGCAATACCGTAAATCTGGTGTTCCAGCTGTGACTGGACAAGTTTCATAGTGTCCGTGAAAGTATATATTATTTTCTGGGGTGAAATTCAGTTGCAAAAATAGCAATACCGTAAATCTGGTGTTCCAGCTGTGACTGGACAAGTTTCATAGTGTCCTTCAAAGGACATAATATTTTCTGCGGTGAAATTCAGTTGCAAAAATAGCAATACCGTAAATCTGGTGTTCCAGCTGTGACTGGACAAGTTTCATAGTGTCTGTCAAAGGATATATTATTTTCTGGGGTGAAATTCAGTTGAAAAAATAGAAATACCGTAAATCTGGTGTTCCAGCTGTGACTGGACAAGTTTCATAGTGTCCGTCAAAGGATATATTATTTTCTGGGGTGAAATTGAATTGCCAAAATAGCAATACCCAAAATCTGGTGTTCCAGCTGTTGTAGGCCAAGTGTAAATCTGTCCGTAAAAGGATATATTACATTCATCGTGCATCTCCAAGTTTATTTCTTTCCGTTAAAGGGTATATTACAGTAAGTGTTAAAATACAGCATAATTCTCTACATTTGCACACACTGTTTTGCATCTCTAAGTATATTTCTTTCCGTTAAAGGGTATATTACACAAAGTGTTAAAAAGTGCTGAAAGCATAATCCTATATATTTTTTCACAAGCTACTGTGCATCTCCAAGTGTAAATCTGTCCGTAAAAGGACACCTTTCATCCAGGGCCTAAATACTAGGCCTATAATTGATATTCCCCTAAATCTGTGGTTACTGCTGTGCCTGGATTAGTTTAATACGCTACATAAAAAGATAGCCAGATAGTTTTAGGTGCCTGTAAAAAAAAGGCCTGAATTTAAATTCAATACATTGGGCCAAATAATTTTTTTCTTATTGTGGTGAACGGTAACAATGAGGAAAACATCTAGTAAAGGCCCATCACTGGTGCGTGGCTGGGGGGAAATGGAGGACGATGACAATACCCCTCCCACAGAGGACAGCTTGTCCTTACCTCTGGGCAGCCTGGCTCACATGAGCGACTACATGCTGCAGTGCCTGCGCAACGACAGCAGAGTTGCCCACATTTTAACGTGTGCAGATTACTGGGTTGCCACCCTGCTGGATCCCCGGTACAAAGACAATGTGCCCACCTTACTTCCTGCACTGGAGCGTGATAGGAAGATGTGTGAGTAAAAGTGCACGTTGGTAGACGCGCTACTGAGAGCATTCCCAAATGTCACAGGGGAACAAGTGGAAGCCCAAGGCGAAGTCAGAGGAGAAGCAAGAGGTCGCCAAAGCAGCTGTGTTATGGCCAGCTCCTCTGAGGGCAGGGTTAGCATGGCAGAGATGTGGAAATGTTTTGTCACCACGCCACAGCTAACTGCACCACCACCTGATACGGAACGTGTTAGCAGGAGGCAGCATTTCACTAACGTGGTGGAACAGTACATGTGCACACCCCTCCACGTACGGACTGATGGTTCGGCCCCATTCAACTTCTGGGTCTCCAAATTGTCCACGTGGCCAGAGCTAGCCATTTATGCCTTGGAGGTGCTGGCCTGCCCAGCGGCCAGCGTTTTGTCTGAATGTGTATTCAGCACGGCAAGTGGCGTCATTACTGACAAACGCAGCCGCCTGTCCACAGCCAACGTGGACAAGCTGAAGTTCATAAAAATGAACGAGGCATGGATCCCACAGGACCTGTCCATCCCTTGTACAGAATGGACATATATAACTACCTCCTCTTAATCACATATTCTTGTACTCCAGGGCACTTCTTTATTGAATCCTCTTTTTTTTATTTTACCATAATTTTGCTGGGCAACCCAAAGTTGAATAAACCTCTCCTCCGTCTGGGTGCCAGTGGCCTAAATATCTGAAAGTGGCCTTCTCCATTGGTGGGTGACATGAAGCCTGATTCTCTGCTTTGGGACCTCACTCCTCTGTCTGTGTGCTGGGGCCTAAATAACTAAAAGTGGCCTTCTCCGTTGGTGGGTAACATGATGCCTCTTTTGCTGCTCTGGGACCTCTCTCCTCTGTCTGGGTGTCAGACACTTTCACGTACTTGCTTGCTGTCTTGGTGGCAGACATTTAACACTTTTTACTGTCTAATAACCGCCCCATTGTCTCGGTGTCAGGGGCCTATATGTTGTTTAATCATTTGTTGTCTTAGTGGGAGATATTAAACTCTTTTTATTGTCATGACCGCCCCATTGTCTGGGTGTCAGGGGCCTAAAGTTCACGTACTTGCTTGCTGTCTTGGTGGCAGACATTTAACACTTTTTACTGTCTAATGACCGTCCCATTGTCTGGGTGTCAGGGGCCTATATGTTGTTTAATCATTTGTTGTCTTAGTCAGAGATATTAAACTCTTTTTACTGTCTGGGTGTCAGAGGCCGAAATTTTGTTTAATTGCTTGCTGTCTGGGTGAGAGACATTAAACTATTTTTACTGTCAAATTGCCTCCCCTCTGTCTGGGTGTCTGGGGCCTACATAAATGATAATTGCCTGTTCCATTGCAGGTTGACCTGAGGTCTGTGTTGCTGTTATGGGACCGCTCTCCTCTTTGCGGGTGCCATGGCCCTGAGTTTGTGAATAAACCCTGTGGCACTGCAGGCAGACATGAATCCTTTTTGGCTGTGATGAGAACATCCACTCCCACAGCATTCCCACCTGATACCACCCCAACCTCCTATTCCACCTCCTTCTCCTCCAAGTTGCCAATTGATATTGGTTCATTTTTATTTATTTTATTCTAAGTCATTTCCCTGTCATTTGCATGCCTCTAGCCCTTTCCTGGGCTTTTTTACATCCTTTTTAGTGCCCAAAAGTTCGGGTCCCCATTGACTTCAATAGGGTGAAGTTCGGGTCGAGTTCAGATCCCGAACCCGAACATTTTCGGGAAGTTCGGCCGAACTTCTCGAACCCGAACATCCAGGTGTTCGCTCAACTCTATTTATAAGGCTGAAAAAAGACATCTGTTTATCCAGTTCAGCCTATTATCCTGCAAGTTAATCCAGAGGAAGGCAAAAAAAAAAAAACTGTGAGGTACACGCCAATGTTCCCCACAGGGGAAAAAAAAAATCATTCCTGACTCCAATCAGGCATTCAGAAAAACTCACTGAATCAACGACCCCTCTCTAGTAGCTATAGCCTGTAATATTATTGCATTCCAGAAATACATCCCAGCCCCTCTTGAACTCTTTTAGCGAACTCACCATCACCTCCTCCTCAGGCAGAGAGTTCCATAGTCTCACTGCTCTTACCGTAAAGAATCCTCTTCTATGTTTGTGTACAAATCTTCTTTCCTCAAGACACAGAGGATGTCCCCTCGTCACAGTCCTGGGGATAAATAGATCTTGGGAGAGATCGCTGTACTGGCCCCTGATATATTTATACATAGTTATTAGATCTCCCCTGAGTCGTCTTTTTTCTAAAGTGAATAACCCTAATTTTGATAATCTTTCAGGGTACAGTAGTCCACCCATTCTAGTTATTACTTTAGTTGCCATCCTCTGAACCGTCTCCAGCTCTGCTATGTCTGCCTTGTATACAGGAGCCAACAACTGTACACAGTACTCCATGTGTGGTCTGACTAGTGATTTGTAAATAGAGATGTCCCGAACTATTCGCCGGCGAACATCGCATGTTCGCGTTCGCCGCGGCGGGCGAACATATGCGATGTTCGGTCCGCCCCTATACATTATCATTGAGCAAACTTTGACCCTGTACCTCACAGTCAGCAGACATATTCCAGCCAATCAGCATACCTTCCCTCCCAGACCCTCCCACATCCTATTAAAAGCAAGGACAGCATCCATCTTAGGCCTCTTTCACACTATCGTTTTTGCTTTCCGTCCTAGAGTTCCGTCCTCGGGGCTCTAGAATGGAAAGATACTGATCAGGATTATCCCAATGCATTCTGAATGGAGAGAAATCCGTTCAGGATGCATCAGGATGTCTTCCATTCAGTATGTGAACGTTTTTTGGACATTGACAAAACCGCAGCATGCTGCGGATTTGTCTCCGTTCAAAAACCCGGAAGACATGCCGCAAGGACGGATCCGGAATTAATGCCCATTGAAAAGTATTAATCCGGATCCGACTTTATCTAAACGTCGTTTCGGCGCATCGCCGGATCCGACGTTTAGTTTTCTGAATGGTAACCATGGCGGCCAGGACGCTACTAAAGTCCTGGCTGCCATGGAAAAGTAGTGGGGAGCCAGGGGAGAAGCTACTTACCTTCCATGCGGCTCCCGGGGCGCTTCACAATGACTTCACAGCGTCCCTACGTCGCATGGATCATGTGATCCATGTGGAGCGCCCCAGGAGCCGCACGGACGGTAAATAGCTTCACCCCTGGCTTCCCACTACTTTTCCATGGCAGCTGGGACTTTAGTATTAGTAGCGTCCTGAATGCCATGGTAACACTGAAAGCATTTTGAAAACTAATCAGTCTTCAAATGCTTTCAGTTGTGTGGCGTTGTGACGGATCCGGCGGGCATTTCCGGCGACGTAACTGCATGTCGGATCCTCACAATGCTAGTGTGAAAGAGCCCCTAGATTCATTCTGAAGCTGCAGTGTTAGTTAGAGCAGGGAGAGTGCTGCTGCTGCTGAATTAATAGGGAAAGCTTGAGCTAGGCCAGTGTTCTGTGTCCACTCCAGTCCTCAAAGACTCATCTGCTGTAAGGACAGCGTCCTGACAGCACCCCAAAAAGCCCATTTTAGGGCTGGTACATCAGTCTGCTTTTTTTTTTATTTTTATATATATATATTGCAGTTGCCTGCCCATGTGTGAGAGGCCGCAGGCCCACAGACTGTACTGTGTGCACACCACTCATATAGGGTGGCACGGAACCTTGCAGATAAAAAAAGTCATTTAATTTTTACCCTTTAATATAATTGCAGTTGCCTGCCAGTGTGTGTCAGGCCCACAGACTGTACTGTGCCCACTGCCAGTGCCCACCACTCATATAGGGTGGCACAGTACCTTGCAGATAAAAAAAGTAATTTAATTTTTATCGTTTAATATAATTGCAGTTGCCTGCCAGTGTGTGTCAGGCCCACAGACTGTACTGTGCCCACAGTACATTGCACGCGCCGTGACCTAAAGTTCTGACGAAGCGGGCCGAGCATGGGTCTTTTTCCATCTCCCGGTTCCAAAAATCTATTCACTACACCGGCCCTGGCCCTGATAAGGGACAAAACAGAGATTAAACTGATAGGAATAGTACTTAGTTAACACTGGTTGCATTGGTGGCAAATTCCATTGCAAGTGCCCAAAATTAGAAGGAAGCGGACAGGGCAAGCTTTTATCTCTGTCTCCCCATGCAAGGATTCAATTCAATACACGTCCCCTGATAGGGGACTTAACAAAGATTGAAATGGTAAGAATAGTAGTTCACACTATTTGTATTGGTGGCACAGTACATTGCATGGCCCAAGCACAGTGCCCCAAATTGGAAGAAAGAGGAACGACCAATCATCTTTTTCCATCTCCCGGTTCCTAAAATGTATTCCATACACCGGCCCCTGATAGGAGACACAACAGAGATTAAACTGGTAAGAACAGATTTTTATTATTTTAAAAAAAGAGCACAGCCTCTGCGGAGCTGGGTATTTTTTGGCCGTGTTACTGAACGCTCATTCACAATGGCTGTAGGCTCATGCGTCCTTTTGCGGAGGTGACAAACCTGGTCAGTCAAACCCAAGGCAACATGATCGACCTCATCCCATATGCGTTTTTTTCTGGAGCGTGCCCTGCGAAGAGTGCTGGATCAAGCCATAGATGAGTATGAAGAGGAAGAGTTGTGGTCACCATCACCACCAGAAGCAGCCTTGTCATTGTCGATTGCTGGACCTGCGGCAATGCAGAGAGAGGAGTCTGAAGAAGAGGAGTCAGAGGAGGAAGGTGGCTTTGAGGAGGTGGAAGACCAACCACAACAGGTGTCCCAGGGGGCTTGTTGTTACCTTTCAGGGACCCTTGGTGTTGTACTTGGGTGGAGGAAGAGACCTTCAATGACGTCAGTGAGGACAAGGAACGGGATATGGCTAGCTTGGTATCCAACCTTGTGCAAATGGGGAGTTTGCGGTTGTGCAAATTGACTGTTTGCAGTTGTTTGCGGTACGTTAAACGGGGAGTTTAGTCTGTCAGAGTTTGGTCTGTCACTGTGAAGCGGGCGTAACCCTTACACTACCTGATAGATACAACATCATACCTGATCGTATACACACACTGAATGTTTTAAAGTACGTTATTCCAAACAATTTAGGAATGTTAGGTGATTTATGCACTTTATGGATTAAAACCCGACTTTGCGTCAACTATGTAATTTTCCATGGGAATTTTGCCATTGATCTCCCTCCGGCATGCCACAGTCCAGGTGTTAGTCCCCTTGAAACAACTTTTCCATCACTATTGTGGCCAGAAAGAGTCCCTGTGGGTTTTAATATTCGCCTGCCTATTGAAGTCTATGGTGGTTCGCCTGTTCGCGAACATTTGCGGAAGTTCGCGTTCGCCGTTTGCGAACGAAAAATTTTATGTTTGCGACATCTCTATTTGTAAAGTGGTAAGACTATGTTCTCATCATGGGCATCTATGCCCCTTTTGATGTAACCCATTATCTTATTGGCCTTGGCAGTAGCTGTCTGACACTAGTTTTTACAGCTTAGTTTGCTGTTCACTAAAATTCCTAGTTCCTTTTCCATGTCAGTGTTACCCAGTGTTTTACCATTTAGTGTGTATGGGTGACTTGCATTATTACTTCCCATGTTCATAACCTTACATTTGCCATTGTTAAACTTCACTTCTCTGTTCAAGCCTCCAATCCATCCAGATCCATCTGTAACAGTATACTGTCCTCTTCCGTGTTAATTACTTAACACAGTTTAGTGTCATCTGCAAAAATTGATATTTTACTGTGCAAGCCTTCTACAAGATCATTAATAAATATATTGAAAAGAATAGGGCCCAATACTGACCCCAGCATGATTTAAACAGTAGGTAATTTTCTGATTAAAAAAAAAAATCTTGGGAAATCTCTTCAAGGTACGGTATAAAAAAAAATGTGACCTCCATATGCTACATTCCTAGCCATAATTAATGGTGAAGTGTTGTCTTTGATTGTATCACATTTAGCAGACACATGGCATAGTCATGAGGTTGCATTAACCAATTACTCTTGTGCTTATTACCATTGGATCCTGTATATTATACATGCTGACTGCGGTGTATAATGCATATACACTCTTCACAGTCCCCTCAAAGTTTTTCCCAGCAAAACATCATGTTTTACTCAGGAATCAGGTTCTAGTAGGTCCCAAAAACTATTCATTTAACACCTATAAGTGGTGATAAATGTAATTAGTGGGAAACCCCCTTTAAGAGCGGTAGATACTTGTAATCAGAGTGAATTCATAGATAACAAGTTGTGCTAGGTAAATAATTCAACAGTCCTTCATCTGGTGTATATGGCAAACTCAGCTACATCAGTAAGGGTACTTTCACACTTGCGTTGGTGCGGATCCATCTGTTTATTTGCACAGACTGATCCGCACCTATAATGCAAACGTTTGTATCCGTTCAGAACGGATCAGTTTGCATTAGTTTTAAAGAAAAATGACAAAGTCCAAAACGGATCAGTTTTGAATTACATTGAAAGTCAATGTGGAACGGATCCGTTTTCAAATGCACCATATTGTGTCATTGAAAACGGATCCGTCCCCTTTGACTTACATTATAATTCAAAACGGATCCGTTAGGCTCCGCCTCTTCAGACGGACACCCAAATTCTGCAAGCTGCATTTTGGTGTCCGTCTCCAAAACGGAATAGAGGCAGAATGGAGCCAAACTGATGCATTCTGAGCGGATCCTTATCTATTCAGAATGCATTGGGGCTTAACTGATCCATTTTGGACCGTTTGTGAGAGCCCTGAAACGGATCTCACAAACGGAATCCAAAACTCTAGTGTGAAAGTACCCTAAGACGAAGATTAAATGGTGAATCCATTCACAGCCATACCTATTTATCAACTATTAGTATTGTCACCTATTTAGTGATAATACATGCTATAGTTGTGTCAGCCAGCTTCTCATTATGCAGGAGAAAAAAAGTTACCTCGATATCACACTTCTTTATTGTCCATCATTCTAGTTTGTTGTTCCATCCTTTTAATCTATTCTGCATAATTCTAATTTTCTGCATTTTATAGATAATCACAAAAACTCATTTTAGAGGCTGTGTACAGACTTTCTTATCAGTACAACTTATCTAAGGAACTTTGTGTTTTTTGCTTAATGACAACTGATTTTTTTATCTAGCAAGTCTGCTCAAGTCTGCTGTCTACTATTATAAATGTGGCTGTATTATAATTGTTATATATATCATCTTTACCTTCCTAGTCTTTTGCAGACCAAATTTTTGTCCTATGCCATTGAGTTAGCCTTGGCTACAATTGACTTCTCGTGCTTGATTTTACTTCCCTTTCACCTTCTTTTTTAAATTTCACATTTCCTACTATGTATTGCCAGTGTGGCTCTGGGACATTTATATTAATAATATTCCTTTCATTTTAAAAGGTGTGAGTACAATACATGCCAAAAGATCTGTCCCCTGTAATAATGTCTTATTGAAAGTGATACTTGATTTATGAGACTGCAGTGGGAAAAAGGGCTTACCAAGAGCAGTCAATGTTTGAATAACAGACCTATCAATCTTGCCTATGCACAACAAACACAACACACAATTCTCTTTTTAGAACATTTCACTGCTGCTGGGCACTGCTCTAGGGTATTGTTTTAATGTATCCCTTTTTGTGATTTCTATGCCAAATGCTAGCCTGAGAAAACAGATTGAGCTTATCAAATCTGTACATTGTGTTCTTTGTAATACCTGGTGATGTAAAGCCTCGTGGAAAATACAAATTATATACAATACATAAGCCTTCAGTAGCATGCAAATGGTTATTACAATGGCTGACTGTGAACTCAGAGAAGGATTTCTACGGTAAATATAAGGTTTAATGTTGGAGGTATGACATTTTACAGCACTTTTTCCAGTGATTACTATATTTGTATATTTCTCTAAAACCATTTAGCATACATGCAACCATGGTGAACCATCTGAAAGTTTGTAACTCTATACCGAAAATGTAACTTGCTTCAATTTATATTTATTATACTGTAGTGGCAGGGGTGTTAAACACTTCTGTAACACACTTTATTGGGGAAGGATGTTTCTTTGTACTAGAAAACAGTGTTTAAAGTCTTCTTAGCAAAGCTGTAGATGAGTGTTGCTAAGGACAGTCTGCCTTCAGTCTGTAGCCTTCTACTGAGCTCTTAAGACACCTTTGTGTAACATACAGAGATTTTCACCCCACCTCAGTCCCTGACTATGTACCGTTCATTACCTATCAATGTCCATCATCCTGCTCATCTGACTTATTACACACAAGCGTCTTGAGCGCTCAGTAAAATGCTGAAGACTAAAGACACACTCTCCTTAGCAACATTCAGATAGGCTCTTTACACTGTTTTCTAATACCAAAAAACAGATTTCTCTAATGAAGTATATTACAAAATGTTTAACATTCCTGTCCCTATGCTATATTAAAAATAAACTGAAACTACATTTACAGTTTAAGGGAGGACCCTTAATACAGCAGATTTTTGAAGCACTCATTTCACTAATATTTAAAGAAGCATATTGCCCTACTTCCTGTAGAAATTATAGACCTATCACTAGTGTTGAGCGAACAGTTCGAAAATCGTTCGGGTCCGTACCGAATTTTGGGGTGTCCGTGACACGGACCCGAACCCGGACATTTTCAAAAAAGTTCGGGTTCGGGTCCGGTGTTCGTCGATTTCTTCCCGCTTTCTGAAGGGCTGCACAGCAGCCAATCAGCTAGCGTTTTACTTCTTGCCCTAAGAGCCCATCACAGCCATGCCTACTAATGGCATGGCTGTGATTGGCCAAGTGCAGCATGTGACCCAGCCTCTATTTAAGCTGGAGTCACGTAGCGCCGCACGTCACACTGCTCTGACTAGTGTAGGGAGTGGATGCAGCTTCTGTGAGGGCGAGATAGGCAGGGATAAAGAAGTGATTGAATGATCTACCTTTCTACACCTGTGCATCAGACCAACAGCTGAGCTGTTCACTGAAAGTCACTATTTTTTTGAGACTGGCCAGAGCGATTTTTACTGGCACATGTAACTGGGCTGACCGGCGGTGGCCATTTTGGGACTTGTGGTGCGCCAGCACAAGCTGCCACAGAGTCTAAACCAAAGCTCCAAAGAAGTGTAAAATCTACATCTGTGAATCAGAACAACAGCGATTCAGCTGCTCAGTCAAAGTCTATTTTTTTTCTGGCTGGGCAGACCGTTTTCTGGCACATGTTACTGGGCTGATAGGCGGCGACCATTTTGGGACTTGTGGTGCTACAGCAAAAGCTGCCACAACGTCCATTAATCTCATGTAATAGTCGATTTTTTCATAGATATACTACATCAGGGGTTTGGCTGTGCTTGTGTCACCCATACTAACTGCAAAGATATTTAATATATCAGTGGTGAAACTGAAAGTAACCCACTTGGATAGCAAATCCCATGAATGTGCTGTTCCAGCTAGGCTAGCCAGTGCCACTACAGCCGAGTCCAATTCTGTCAGCCAGAAATATTTTTTTTTTATGTGCCAGAAATATAAATTAAAAAAGCTTTCACCGTAATAATAAAATTATTCTGGTGTTAGACCAGAAGAAGCACTCCTGTTGTAATTAATACTGTAAAAGGCTTAGGCAATATTTCTCCCAGTGTGGAAAATTTATCTAGCAAAACTAGCATTTTAAAAATTCCGGTGTTCTGAAATACCAGCAGTCCTCTTGTAATTAATACCGCAAAAGGCATTATATCGTCCAGTGTTGTAATTTTGGTGAAAAAAAGGCCAATTTAATCAATCTGGTGTTAGTTACACCAGAAACAGTAGGCCTCACGTTTTACTCCTGTAAAAGGAATTAATACCGCAAAAAGGCATTATATTGTCCAGTGTTGTAATTTTGGTGAAAAAAAGGCCAATTTAATCAATCTGGTGTTTGTTAGACCAGAAACAGTAGGCCTCACGTTTTTACTCCTGTAAAAGGAATTATATCTCCCGTGTGGGAATCTATGTACCAAAACTAGCATTTTAAAAATTCTGGTGTCCAATTTGCAGCAGTCTTCTTGTAATTAATACCGGAAAAAGGAATTATATATTCCAGTGTGGGAATTTATGTACACAAACTAGCATTTTAAAAATTCTGGTGTCCAATTAGCAGCAGTCTTCTTGTAATTAATACCGCAAAAAGGCATTATTGTCCAGTGTTGTAATTTTGGTGAAAAAAAGGACAATTTAATCAATCTGGTGTTTGTTAGACCAGAAACAGTAGGCCTCACGTTTTTACTCCTGTAAAAAGGAATTATATCTCCCCGTGTGGGATTCTATGTACTAAAACTAGCATTTTAAAAATTCTGGTGTCCATTTTGCAGCAGTCTTCTTGTAATTAATACCGCAAAAAGGCATTATTGTCCAGTGTTGTAATTTTGGTGAAAAAAAGGCCAATTTAATCAATCTGGTGTTTGTTAGACCAGAAACAGTAGGCCTCACGTTTTCACTCCTGTAAAAAGGAATTATATCTCCCCGTGTGGGAATCTATGTACCAAAACTAGCATTTTAAAAATTCTGGTGTCCAATTTGCAGCAGTTTTCTTGTAATTAACCACTTCAGCCCCCCTAGCTTAAACACCGTTAATGACCAGGCCACTTTTTACAATTCTGCACTCCTTTTTTTACCTCCTTTTTTCCTCCTTTTCTTCTCACTAATAGAGCTTTCATTTGGTGGTATTTCATTGTTGCTGACATTTTTACTTTTTTTGCTATTAATAAAAATTTAACGACATTTTTGCAAAAAAATGACATTTTTCAATTTCTGTTGTAAAATTTTAAAAAAAAACTACATTTGTATATAAATTTTTCTCTAAATTTATTGTTCTACATGTCTTTGATAAAAAAAAATCCAATAAGTGTATATTTATTGGTTTGGGTAAAAGTTATAGCGTTTACAAACTATGGTGCAAAAAAGTGAATTTCGGCATTTTGAAGCAGCTCTGACTTTCTGAGCGCCTGTCATGTTTCTTCAGGTGCTAGAATGTCAGGAAAGTATAAATACCCTCCAAATCACACCATTTTAGATAGAAGACACCCCAAAGCATTCACGGAGGGGCATGGTGAGTTCATGTATCATTTCATTTTTTTTCGCAAGTTAGCGGAAAATGACACTTTCTGAGGAAAAAAAAATATATATAATAAAGTTTCCATTTCTGCTAACTTCTGGCAAAAAAAAAAAAAATCTCAGACAGGCTCACTATGCCCCTCTGTGAATACCTTGGGGTGTCTACTTTCCGAAATGGGGTCATTTGTGGGGTGTGTTTACTGTTCTGGCATTTTGGGCGGGGCTAAATTGAGGGGCATGGCGAGTTGATAGAAAAATTTTTTTTTGGCACAAGTTAGTGGAAATTGATTTTTTTTATAGTTTTTTCTCACAAAGTCTCCCTTTCCGAATGACATTTTTCAATTTCTGTTGTAAAATAAAAAAAAAAAAAACTACATTTGTATATAAATTTTTCTCTAAATTTATTGTTCTACATGTCTTTGATAAAAAAAAATCCAATAAGTGTATATTTATTGGTTTGGGTAAAAGTTATAGCGTTTACAAACTATGGTGCAAAAAAGTGAATTTCGGCATTTTGAAGCAGCTCTGACTTTCTGAGCGCCTGTCATGTTTCTTCAGGTGCTAGAATGTCAGGAAAGTATAAATACCCTCCAAATCACACCATTTTAGATAGAAGACACCCCAAAGTATTCACGGAGGGGCATGGTGAGTTCATGTATCATTTCATTTTTTCACAAGTTAGCGGAAAATGACACTTTCTGAGGAAAAAAATATATATAATAAAGTTTCCATTTCTGCTAACTTCTGGCAAAAAAAAAAAAAATCTCAGACAGGCTCACTATGCCCCTCTGTGAATACCTTGGGGTGTCTACTTTCCGAAATGGGGTCATTTGTGGGGTGTGTTTACTGTTCTGGCATTTTGGGCGGGGCTAAATTGAGGGGCATGGCGAGTTGATAGAAAAAAATTTTTTTGGCACAAGTTAGTGGAAATTGATTTTTTTATAGTTTTTTCTCACAAAGTCTCCCTTTCCGCTAACTTTTGACAAAAAGTTTAATTTTTCATGGACTCACTATGCCCCTCAGCGAATACCTTGGGGTGTCTTCTTTCCAAAATGGGGTCACATGTGGGGTATTTATACTGCCCTGGCATTTTAGGGGCCCTAAAGCGTGAGAAGAAAAATGCGTAAAAATGCCCTCCTAAAAAGTTACTCATTGGAATTTGGGCCCCTTTGCGCATCTTGGCTGCAAAAAGTGTCACTCATGTGGTATCGCCGTACTCAGGAGAAGTAGGGCAATGTGTTTTGGGGTGTATTTTTACATATACCCATGCTGGGTGAGAGAAATATCTCTGTAAGGCCCCTTTCACACGGGCGAGTTTTCCGCGCGGGTGCAATGCGTGAGGTGGACGCATTGCACCCGCACTGAATCCGGACCCATTCATTTCTATGGGGCTGTGCACATGAGCGGTGATTTTCACGCATCACTTCTGCGTTGCGTGAAAATCGCAGCATGTTCTATATTCTGCGTTTTTCACGCAACGCAGGCCCCATAGAAGTGAATGGGGATGCGGGAAAATCGCAAGCATCCGCAACCAAGTGCGGATGCGTTGCGATTTCTCCGCATTGTTGCTTAGCAACGGGACCCAATCTCTATTATTTCCCTTATAACATGGTTATAAGGGAAATAATAGCATTCTTAATAAAGAATGCTGTGTAAAATGAAGAGGAAGGGGTTAAAAATAATAAAAGTTAACTTACCTTAGCCACTTGATCGCGTGAGTCGCGATCTGTCCTCTCTTTCCTGCAGCATCGATGATCTAAAGGACCTGTGATGACGTCACATCACATGGCCCAATCACCTGCTCCATCACTATGGTGATGGAGCATGTGATTGGTCCATGTGACCATGTGACATCATCCAAGGTCATAATCACTATCCTCAGGCTGTGGCTAGTGCTTAAGGACCTTGGATGATGTCACGTGGTCACATGGACCAATCACATGCTCCATCACCATAGTGATGGAGCAGTGATGAGCCATGTGATGCTGTGACATCATCACAGGTCCTTTACATCTTTCAAGCTAACGGAGAGGAGGCCGGGCTTCGCGATCAAATGGAACAGGTAAGTTATGATTAGTTTATTATTTTTAACCCATTCTGCACCGGGTTCAACATAAGGGAGATGGCCAAGGGTATTATTTTACATTATAACTATGTTATAATGTGAAATAATACCAGCGGGACAATTTCTGACCCAAACATGCACTTCTGTGAAGAAGTGCAGGTTCGGGTCTGGGTACCAAAAGTGCCGATTTTTCTCCCGCGCGTGCAAAGCGCATGACAGCGCTTTGCACTCGCAGGGAAAAATCGCGGCAATTCCCGCAACGCACCCGCACTGTTTGACGGAGTGCACCCGCAACACCCGTCTGAAAGAGGCCTAAATTGACAACTTTGAATAAAAAAATTTAAAAAGTTGTCATTTACAGAGATATTTCTCTCACCCAGCAGGGGTATATGTAAAAATACACCCCAAAACACATTGCCCTACTTCTCCTGAGTACGGCAATACCACATGTGTGCCACATTTTTGCAGCCAAGATGCGCAAAGGGGCCCTAATTCCAATGAGTACCTTTAGGATTTCACAGGGCATTTTTACGCATTTGGATTCTCACGCTTTAGGACCCCTAAAATGCCAGGGCAGTATAAAAACCCCACAAGTGACCCCATTGTGGAAAGAAGACACCCCAAGGTATTCCGTGAGGGGCATGGCGAGTTCACAGAAAAAAAAAATTTTGGCACAAGTTAGGGAAATTGATTTTTATTTTATTTTTTTACAGTCTCATATTCCACTAACTTGTGACAAAAAATAAAATTTTACATGAACTCACCATACCCCTCACGGAATACCTTGGGGTGTCTTCTTTCTAAAATGGGGTCACATGTGAGGTGTTTGTGCTGCCCTGGCATTTTAGGGGTCTCCGCAATCATTACACGTATGGCCAGTTTCTGCGATTCTCCTTATATTGAGCATACGGGTAATGAGATTTTTTTTTTCCGTTCAGCCGCTGGGCTGAAAAAAAAAAAAAAATTGAACGGCACAGATTTTTTCATTCGCATCAATCAATGTGGATGAAAAAATCTCTGCCAAAATCAGTGACTGCGGTGCGGTGGGCTGGGCGCTAGCTACCTAAAAAGTAGCTAACTAACTGGCGGGGATAAGGGACCCTTATGCCCCATTCACACGTCCGCAATTCTGTTTGCGGAACGGAATTGCGGACCCATTCATTTCTATGGGGACAGACTTTGTCCCGCTCGGATCCGAATTACGGATCCGCGCTCCGGGTCTGCACTTCCGTTCCATAAAAATATTGAACATGTCCTATTCTTGTCTGCAATTGCGGACAAGAAAAAGCATTTTCTATATAGTTCTGGCAATGTGCAGATCTGCAAAATGCGGAAAGCACATTGCCGGTGTCCGTGTTTTGAATCCACGGATCCGCAAAACACATATGGACGTCTGAATGGAGCCTTACAAGGGGTGTGATCAATGACAGGGGGGTGATCAGGGGGTCTAGATGGGGTGATCAAGGGGTTAACAAGGGGTTAATAGGTGAGGGGGGTGGGGGGGGTTAGTGTAGTGTTTGGTTCAAATTTACTGTGTTACCTGGTCCTCTGGTGGTCGATCCCAGCAAATGGGACCACCAGAGGACCAGGTAGCAGGTATATCAGACGCTGTTCACAAAACAGCGTCTGATATACTTGTTTGATGCGATTTATATTGCATCTACAGCCTGCCAGCGATGGATAATCGCTGGCAGGCTGTACTTAAACTCCTGAGACGCGCGCTACTGTGAACACAGGAAATCTCGCGTCTCGCGAGATGACGCACATATGCGGCGCCCCAGAACAGCCCGACCGCCGCGAGAATGCAGTTGTGCGTTAGGCGGTCGGGAAGTGGTTAATACCGGAAAAAGGAATTATATATTCCAGTGTGGGAATTTATGTACACAAACTAGCATTTTAAAAATTCTGGTTTCCAATTAGCAGCAGTCTTCTTGTAATTAATACCGCAAAAAGGCATTATTGTCCAGTGTTTTAATTTTGGTGGAAAAAAGGCCAATTTAATCAATCTGGTGTTTGTTAGACCAGAAACAGTAGGCCTCACGTTTGTACTCCTGTAAAAAGGAATTATATCTCCCCGTGTGGGAATCTATGTACCAAAACTAGCATTTTAAAAATTCTGGTGTCCAATTTGCAACAGTCTTCTTGAAATTAATACCGCAAAAAGGCATTATGGTCCAGTGTTTTAATTTTGGTGGAAAAAAGGCCAATTTAATCAATCTGGTGTTTGTTAGACCAGAAACAGTAGGCCTCACGTTTTCACTCCTGTAAAAAGGAATTATATCTCCCCGTGTGGGAATCTTTGTACCAAAACTAGCATTTTAAAAATCCTGGTGTCCAATTTGTTTATAATTTCTTTTTATTATTATGCCACAAAATAATACATACAATCAGAGCATCATATTCCACATAAACATCTAGAAATATCTTGTCGATACCGTCGACATGAACACTCCAAGTACATATTATTCAATTCTCTTATCGACAGGGCATCCCAATACTACTGTCAGCACACACAACACGAGTGATATACAAAGAGCTTCTAATTGTTGACAGTACCCAGACAACATACGTGGCTAGTAATCTCCCCGTTTAAAGGTATTATATCCAGTGCTTCTAAAACCTTCAGGGCATGTCCATAATCAATGCAAAGGAGTTGTCCATTAACTTCTGTTACCCGCATTAATAATATCTAACAAAATACAGAAAAAGAGAGAAAAAAAAAAAAAAACAACGGAGAATATAAACATATAGACATAAAGACAAAAGACATGAGACATAAGACATGAGTGTCGCTCCAGAAACCAGCCAGCCCACCCAAGAGGCCAACACCTAAGCTATTAAAAGCTACAGTGCATGTACCTTCCAAAGGGAAAGTGAAGAGAGTCTGAAACTGCACCCTCCCTTACCATTGTCAGAGTTGTCTAGTGGACTGTTCCTCATAATCCAGCCATGGTTGCCAGATTTTCAAAAAAGTTGCCCTGTTGTATAAGGTCCAACCCACCAGCTCTTCCATTCTACAAATATCTCGGACCTTCTCCACCCACATATTTACGGAGGGGGTTCAGTCTCTCTCCACTTAAGAGGTATTAGAAGTTTAGCGGCCGTAAGCAGCTGAGTAGGTAGATTAAATCTACTAGGTCTAAATGTTGGTGTTGGATGCCATAATAAGATAAGCGGGGCATCCAGTTTTATATCTGTACCACATATCTGATTTATTGTTTCTTCCACTTCTCCCCAGAAGGCCCTAATAGCAGGGCATGACCACCAAATATGCTTATAAGTACCCACTTTGCCTTGACATCGCCAACAGAGATTTGATGGGAGAAGCTGAAGACCAAACAAATATTCAGGTGTTCTGTACCATCTTAATAACAATTTAACAGAGTTCTCCTGGATTTTAATACATTTAGAGAACCCATGTGAATGGTTCAGCACAAAATTCGCACTTTCATCATCCAGCCTAATATCCAATTCCTTTTCCCAGAGACGGAGAAAGGGGGCAGGTTGGAATCGCGAGTTTGTAGAATTTGAGCGTGTATTTTAGAGAGGCATTTTGAGGGTAGAGAAGGTAATAACACGTAGGTCTCTAACCATGTTGCTTCTGTTACCTTAAATGCATAGCTACGCTTAAATATACGACAAACTCCTTCAAAATCCTGTTTTTGTATAAAGTCCTTCATCACACAAGGTCTGCCCACAAAAGATTCATAAAAGTTGGAGATTACAGTTGATTTTACCAAATCCCCTACTCTCGTCAAGTGTAAGGAATCCCATATTGTAGTAGTGGCAATCTGGTGGGGATACATGGCATGGGGGATCACACTTAATGGCGAAACAGCAGAAAATTTTTCTGGGGCCCTGTTAAGCTCTTTTGATTTATTGCACATTATAATAGTAGCTTTCGTAAATACACTACTTATCTTAGTGAGCCCAGTACTCTGTTTATTAAGCCAAATTAGGTGTAATATATCTTTTCCCATAAGTGCCCTCTCCAAATCTATATGTATAGGCCAAGGAGCTTCCCTAGCTAATGTCAACCAATGTTCAAAATGAATGGCCTGATAATAGATCTCACAGTCAGGTAGAGAAATTCCACCCCTTTTCCTTTTCCTGGAGAGTAATCTATACGAAAGTCTAGGCTTCGTCCTCTTCCACAAATATGCAATAATATTAGATTTCAGAGTGCAAAAAATTTTTTCGAATAAGGAGTGGTAAAGTTCTCATAGTATACATAAGCTGGGGTAAAACAAAGGTCATTATGACATTTTTCCTACCCAGCCATGACAGTAGGGGGAGAGTTCCTAGCGAGGAAAGAATTAATTTTAGATAATAGAGTTGGATAATTCAGGCGATACAATAATATCGGGTCTGGGGAATTCTAACACCTAGGTAAGTAATGAATGAACTAGGCCATTTAAATGGGGTTATAGCTTTAACCTTCACCAACATATTTGGGGGCAGAGATATGCCGAGTGCCTCGGTCTTATCCAAATTGACCTTGAAGTTAGAGATTTCCCCAAAGGCATTGAATATTCCAAGGACTTCAGGCATCGCTTCTACCGGATTTGTTATAAATAATAACAAATCATCGGCAAAAGCTGCCATTTTATGGGTAAAGGAACCAACCGTAAGTCCCTTAATCTCAGGAGACTGTCTGAATTTCAGAAGTAGTGTCTCAAGAACGAGTACGAAGAGGGTCGGTGACAAGGGGCACCCCTGTCGTGTCCCGTTCCTGATCGAGAAGGCGTCCGACAGGGTCCCATTTACTACCATTCGTGCTGTCGGGCTAGAATATAATGTAGCAATGGCCTGTGTAAACTGCCCTGGAATGCCAAAGGCATCCAAGGCAGAACGCATAAACCGCCAACTGACCCTGTCGAACGCCTTCTCCGCATCAGTCCCCAACAAGACCAGTGGGGTACCAGATCGTCTCGCATAGGTAATGGCATGGACCACTCTGCTCACATTGTGCCTCCCCTCCCTCCCTGCCACAAATCCCACCTGTTCCTCCCCCACAAGCTCAGGCAGCAATTTCGACAATCTTGCATTAAGAAGTTTAGCCCACCACTTCAAATCCGTATTCAAGAGGGATATTGGTCTATAACTATTACACAATTCTACATCTTTATCCTCTTTATGGATTAAAGTGATGTGGGCTGCCTGAGCCTGTGGGGGAAGAGAACCACCCTCATCAGGCAGTTACATGTGCGAACAAAATATGGCACCAAGACATCTTTAAATTTTTATAATAAGAGATAGGGAAGCCATCTGGCCCGGGCTCTTACCAGACGGAATGGCGGATAAAACCTCCTCCACTTCCTCTGGCGTAAAGGGTGACGTCAGTCTTCTTTTATCTATTTCCGAGACGCTGGGTAAATCAATGGAACCCAAAACGCTGAAATGCGCCCGTCCAATTCATCCAGAGCCAGAGCTGCGGGCAGGTTATAGAGGAAGAATAAAAAGCGCAAAATTCTCTTGCAATATCTGGGGTATTTAACAATCTCTTACCTCCTTGGGTTTTTATAGCTGGAATAAGGGACTTACTACGCTGAGTTTTCAACAAACCAGAAACTAATTTTGAGCCCCTATTCCCATGGAGATATTGTTTAAATCTGAGAGCACGTAGGTCTTTTGCTGCTCTAATATTCAGGAGATCTTTCACCTGTGACCGCAGCCCCGACAGGCTGGCCTGGGCCGACGCATCTCGCGTCCCCTTATGCGATTTCTCCAACACAGAAATCTGTTGGAGAAGTGCATCCAATTTTTGCTGACGTTGTTTTTAAGTCTAGATCCCAGATTGATGAGTTCCCCACGTACCACGGCCTTATGTGCTTCCCAAAGGATTGGGTCTGTAACCTCGTGGTTATCATTAATATTAAAAAGGTGTTCACAACTTGAGCTATTTCCTGTCTATTAATCTCATTATCCAAAAGGGTTTCGTTAAGACGCCAACAAGGAGATTTAAGGGGTATGTCCCGAACTTCACCTCAATACTCACAGGCGCATGATCTGAAACTGTTATATTACCAATAATCGCTCTCTTTACCATGGTTAAAGCATAATTTGGTAGAAAAAAATAATCTAATCGTTGGTAGGTATGATGCGACTGGGAGTAGAAGGTGAAGTCCCGGGTCTCTGGATTTATGATTCTCCATACATCCGATAAGCCCATACCTAACATAGCTAACTGCAACTTTCTAATCAGCTTCTGCGGGACAGACCTTGTGCGAGAAGTAGTGTCTTTAGTAATATCCAATATCAAGTTCAAGTCCCCCTAATATCAGTAATCCTTCCATAAAAGGGTCAATTTATCCAGTGTTCTCAGTATCCATCCAACCTGGTCCCTATTTGGAGCATACAGATTCGCAAGGGTTACCACTCTATCCCCTATACGTCCTTTAAGGAAGACATAACGCCCCTGCGAATCTGCCTGCTCCCCAACAGGGTAAATGGAATCGCAGAACTGAAACCAATGGACACTCCCTAGCTGCAGATGTATAGGTCGAGTGATACCACATTGAATACCCTCTGCCAACCAGTGAAGGTACATGTCTATGTCGGAAGTGCGTTTCCTGTAGAAAAACAATATTCACTTTTTCCCTCTTTAATAGTTGGAATATCTGACTTCACTTCTGGGGCGTATTCATCCCCTTAACATTAAATGTGGTAATCCTGATATCCGTCATTAAAGGGGTAACCTAGAACAGGCCCCAGAAGCGAAGCAGCTAAACATCCGGGCGACACCCATGAGTAACATGAAGACACACGATCTCTATACACCTAACAAAAAGAAAAGAAAAAGAGAAGTACAATTAAGGAAAACAAAAAACATATAAAGGTTGCCCTAAGGCAACAAAAAACAGCCAGGCATCCTATATAGGATGACTTGGGGGAATACATGGATTAGAACACAATAGACTGGGGAGGGCCACACACCACCCTTCACCCCAGCGTCCCTAGGCTGTAAGCCATACTCAACAAAAAAAAATAGCGCAGTACAATATATATACTTCAAAGGAATATAAAACAGAAAGGCAGGCAGGGAGTTCTACTAATACAAAAGCATATACTTATAAGGTAACTAAGTGAATGCTCCTTATCAGTGCAATTATCTTGCATAAACTATACTGGCCCCCTACATAGAAGGGCCATATTATCATGGTAGTTACACAAATCGCAGACAGTCCCCCGCTTTGCCAAATATAGTCAAACAGGGATAGTAATAATAGTATTAGTAATAAATCCTTCCCTATTGGGTACTTTAAGCAGCTCTTTTCTTTAGTGTTTTACTGTTCGTTTTAGTGTTCCATTCTTGTAAGGCCGGTAGCTGCGGAAAATCGCCAGGAATCTCTAATGGCAACCAGGTAGTGATGTCAAGGGGATCCATTTCAAGAGCCTTCCATAGTGGTAATAAATCATCAGGCTGGCGAACAGTATAATGTTTCCCTCCAACCACTGTATGCAAGCCGAATGGAAACAACCATCGAACTGGTAACTTTCGATCATGGAGGACTTGAGTAACAGGGCGGAGAGCTCGCCGCTTAGCCAGTGTAGAGGCTGCGATATCCTGAAAGAGCAGTACTTTATGTCCTTCATACTCCAAATGCGACTTTTCTCGTGCCGCTTTAAGAACCGCACTAGTGTCCAAAAAGTTTAATAACGCACAAAGCACGTCCCTAGGCGGGTCATCTGCAAGAGGTTTCGGGCGTAATGCCCTGTGAACACGTTCAATAACAATATTCTCCGCTTTTGCTGGCCTACCAGTAAACCAAAAATAAAGCGTACTACTTCAAGCAGTTTATCAGGTGCAACTATTTCAGGAATACCCCTCAGGCGAACATTTTTCCTGCGCCCCTATTTTCCTGGTCTTCTAATAAGAAAAAGCGGTATTAATCTGCTTACATAGGGAGGCCAGTTGGTCGTTAACTCCTGCACCATGGCGTATGAGTAAGGACTGGTTCTCCTCCAGTTTCTCAACTCTTTGGCCGATCTGCTGTAAATCTTCTTTAATATCGCCCAGCTCCTTCATTACTGGGCACAAAGCTGTGGCCAGCGACTGCTGCAGCGACCGCTGTAAAAAGGATCTGGTGATCGGTAGCGCACCTTCAGAGTCCGCGTCTCTCGCTTCCGAGCCCACATCTGAGCTGCCTCCCTCGGAGTCTTCAGGCTCCTCTAGCTCCGGCTCGGGCACGGCCTCCTCGCGTCTGCTGCGCACCGTCCTTCCACGCTCTTTCACCGTCCTATTCAGGTATTTGCTGAGATCCCCTTGTATTTTCTTCCTGGGGGTATTCTCAGGATCTCCTTCCCTCTCTCGGTCTTTGTTCGGTTTTCCCATAGTTAGTATAACGAGTCGGCTTTGACTAGCAGCTTAACAGGGCCTACAGCGTGGAGCACAAGCGGGACGTCCTACTCCATGCGCGGCTGACTCCTCCCCCTAGTGTCCAATTTGCAGCAGTCTTCTTGTAATTAATACCGCAAAAAGGCATTATTGTCTTAGTGTTGTAATTTTGGTGAAAAAAAGGACAATTTAATCAATCTGGTGTTTGTTAGACCAGAAACAGTAGGCCTCACGTTTGTACTCCTGTAAAAAGGAATTATATCTCCCCGTATGGGAATCTATGTACCAAAACTAGCATATTAAAAATTCTGGTGTCCAATTTGCAGCAGTTTTCTTGTAATTAATACCGGAAAAAGGAATTATATCTTCCAGTGTGGGAATTTTGGGGCTAAAAAATAATATATTTTATTGTGGTGCGAGTTGAATCGCAACAATGAGGAAACATTCTATTAAGGGACGAGGACGCGGTCGTGGTGGTGTCCGTGGAGCCTCTGTTGCTGGCAGAGGACGTGGCCGTTCGGCCTCAGGCGCACAAAGTAGTGAACCAACTCCCTCAAGTAGCCGGCAAAATTTACAGCGATATTTGGTGGGGCCCAATGCCGTTATGAGGATGGTAAGGCCTGAGCAGGTACAGGCATTAGTCGATTGGGTGGCCGACAGTGCTTCCAGCACGTTCACCACATTGTCTTCCGCCCAGTCTTCTGCGGAAAGCGCACAGGTAGCACCTGAAAACCAAGCCCATCAGTCTGTCACATCACCCCCATGCATATCAGGGAAACTGGCTGAGCCTCAAGTTATGCAGCAGTCTCTTATTCTGTTTGAAGACTCTGCTCCCACGGTTTTCCAGGGGCGTCCACCTAGCCCTTCCCCAGCGGTGGAAGACATTCCATGCACTGACGCACAACCACTTATGTATCCAGATGATGAGGACATGGGAATACCACCACAGCAGAGTGATCGAGTCTCTGATGATGACGAAACACAGGTGCCCACTACCGCGTCTTATTGCAGTGTGCAGACTGAACAGGAGGAGGTCAGGGAGGAAGACTGGGTGGAAGACGATGCAGAGGACGATGAGGTCTTAGACCCCACATGGACTGAAGGTCGTGCCGCTGACTAAATAGTTCAGAGGAAGAGGCAGTGGTGAGACCGAGACAACAGCGAAGCCAAAGAGGGAGCAGGGGGCAAAAGCAGAACAGCCGCCGTCCAGAGAGTTCGCCTGCTATTGGCCAGCGCCAACAGGGACCCAGCACCCCAAAGGCATCTTCAAGGAGTTCCCTGGCATGGCACTTCTTCAAACAATGTGCTGACGACAAGACATGGGTGAAGGGGTCAAATTAACTAAATGGTGGCCTACTCCTGTGGTGGGTGATATGATGCCTGAATATGTGCTGTGGGGCCTCTCTCCTCTTTCTGGGTGCAGGGGTCAAAGTAACTAAAAGTGGCCTTCTCCTGTGCTGGATGGTATAAATGTAATGCTTGTGCTATCTGACATGTCTCCTCTGTCTGGGTGCTAAGGCCTAAGTCACTGAAAGTGGCCTTATCCTGTGGTGGTTGATATGATGCCAGATTCTCTGCTATGGGACCTCTCTCCTTTGTCTGGATGCTGGGGTCGAAATAATAGTAAGCGACCTTCTCCATTGGTGGGTGATTTGAAGCCTGATTCTGTGCTATGGGACCTAACTCCAATTAATATTGGTTAATTTTATTTTATTTTATGTTAAGTCATCATTTCCCTATCTAAATTTGTTTGCAGGGCATTTACCTACATTTTGCTGCCTTTTGCAGCCCTCTAGCCCTTTCCGGGAGTCTTTTACAGTTTTTTTAGTGCCCAAAAGTTCGGGTCCCCATTGACTTCTATGGGGTTCGGGTTCGGGATGAAGTTCGGGTTGAGTTCGGATCACGAACCCGGACATTTTCCGGAAGTTCGGCCGAACCTCTCGAACCCGAACATCCAGGTGTTCACTCATCTCTACCTATCACCCTTTTTCAGATTTTTCAGATTTGAATTGGTGTAGCACAATTAGACACTGCTAGTTCCATTAGGAACAGACACAGAGAACATCTTCTACAAGGTAGACTGGACCTGTATTAAACTGGCTCTAGCTACCTTTAATTCCCCCCTGGCCATTTTTTTTTATGTGCTCAAACATCAGCCAAACCACATATTTAATGAAACTAATCAGAGGTTCCTCCATTTCCCCAGTAATCTTTGTTCTTTCCTTGAAACCCCTACTGCAAACAATCTGCGAAGATCCCTTAGTCAATGGCTAGAGATGAGCGAATTTTTGAAAAATTTGATTCACCGATTCGGCAAATTTTTGGAATAAATTTGGTCCGATCCGAATTTATTCAGGGCAACTTTCATAAAAAAAAAGTCTATTTCCTGGCTGCAGAGAGCCTTTATAGTGGTGTAGAACATTGTGCCTTGCAGTAACATGCATAGGGAGTCTGCTTTGGTAGTGAAATAATACTGTGAGTACGTATGACATGCAGATAACAGGAGTCGCTCTTAGAATCAATGCACACTTCACTTATTTGGGCAGTCACGGTGCCAAAACTGACTAAATAACTCAAGTATGAACTCAGCCTTACAGGGAAATGTTAGCGCCAAGAAGAAGTGCAGTCATTTTACACCATTATCAGCTGATTCCATATAGATGTCTACAGAACCTGTTCAATTAAATGCTTATACAAGTAGAGCCCCCCGACAAAGTGGAGAGGGTGTCAGGAGTAAGTTTATGTTGACATTAGTGTTGAGCGAACAGTTCGAGCATAGTTCGGGTCCGTACCGAATTTTGGGGTGTTCGTGACACGGACCCGAACCCGAACTTTTTCGTAAAAGTTCGGGTTCGGGTTCGTCGTTCGGCATGTATTTTGGCGCATTTTGAAAGGCTGCAAAGCAGCCAATCAACATGCATCATACTACTTGCCCTAAGATGCCATCGCAGCCATGCCTACTATTGGCAAGGCTGTGATTGGCCAAGTGCAGCATGTGACTCAGCCTCTTTATAAGCTTGTGCGCACGTCGGGACGTGCTCACTCCCGATGTGAATAGAACAGGGATAGACGCAGCTGATGCTAGAGGCGAGAATAGGCAGGGATAATTGAATAACTGGAAGCAAATTTCTCTCCTCCACCTGTGATTCATCTGAACAACTGCAGCTGAGCTGCTTTTTGATAGGGATTGGCTATTTTTAGAGTGGCCAGAGTGATTTTTCCATCCACATGTACCTGGGCTGACCGCCGGCCGCCATTTTGCGACTTGTAGTGCTGCAGCAGAAGCTGCCACAGTGTGCATTCCAAAGCTCCAAACAAGTCAGACATCTACACCTGGGATTCAGACCAATAGCGATTTAGCAGCACAGTCCAAGGCTATTTTTTTAAAGGTTGTGCAGACCATTTTTGTGGCACATGTTACTGGGCTGATAGGCGGCGGCCATCTTGGGACTAGTGCTGCAGCACAATCTCTCCCAACGTCCATTAATCACTTGTAATAGTGGTCTGTGCCATAGAAATCCTACATCAGGGACTTGGGTGTGCTTGTGTCACCCCTACTAATACCAGTCCACCTGTAATCCATACAGTGAAAAGCCATAAAGTATTCCAGTGAGGGAATTTTTTTTATTTAAAAAGGCCAAGTTAGTTTATCTGGCGTTCAATATACTAGATACAGTTAGGCCTGCGTTTCATACATCTGGAATTAGCAAACTAATGTGCTGGGGTTGGGAAAACATATATGTACCCATACTAGAATCTGTCAAAGAAAGCGGTACTCACATATAACAGTCATTCCATCTGTAATCCATACAGTCAAAAGACTGAAAGTATTCCAGTGAGGGAATTTTTTATTTAAAAAAGGCCAAGTTAGTTTATCTGGCGTTCAATATACTAGATACAGTTAGGCCTGCGTTTCATACATCTGGAATTAGCAAACTAATGTGCTGGGGTTGGGAAAACATATATGTACCCATACTAGAATCTGTCAAGAAAGCGGTACTCACATATAACAGTCATTCCATCTGTAATCCATACAGTCAAAAGACTGAAAGTATTCCAGTGAGGGAATTTTTTATTTAAAAAAGGCCAAGTTAGTTTATCTGGCGTTCAATATACTAGATACAGTTAGGCCTGCGTTTCATACATCTGGAATTAGCAAACTAATGTGCTGGGGTTGGGAAAACATATATGTACCCATACTAGAATCTGTCAAAGAAAGCGGTACTCACATATAACAGTCATTCCATCTGTAATCCATACAGTCAAAAGACTGAAAGTATTCCAGTGAGGGAATTTTTTTATTTAAAAAGGCCAAGTTAGTTTATCTGGCGTTCAATATACTAGATACAGTTAGGCCTGCGTTTCATACATCTGGAATTAGCAAACTAATGTGCTGGGGTTGGGAAAACATATATGTACCCATACTAGAATCTGTCAAAGAAAGCGGTACTCACATATAACAGTCATTCCATCTGTAATCCATACAGTCAAAAGACTGAAAGTATTCCAGTGAGGAATTTTTTTATTTAAAAAAGGCCAAGTTAGTTTATCTGGCGTTCAATATACTAGATACAGTTAGGCCTGCGTTTCATACATCTGGAATTAGCAAACTAATGTGCTGGGGTTGGGAAAACATATATGTACCCATACTAGAATCTGTCAAAGAAAGCGGTACTCACATATAACAGTCATTCCATCTGTAATCCATACAGTCAAAAGACTGAAAGTATTCCAGTGAGGGAATTTTTTATTTAAAAAAGGCCAAGTTAGTTTATCTGGCGTTCAATATACTAGATACAGTTAGGCCTGCGTTTCATACATCTGGAATTAGCAAACTAATGTGCTGGGGTTGGGAAAACATATATGTACCCATACTAGAATCTGTCAAAGAAAGCGGTACTCACATATAACAGTCATTCCATCTGTAATCCATACAGTCAAAAGACTGAAAGTATTCCAGTGAGGGAATTTTTTATTTAAAAAGGCCAAGTTAGTTTATCTGGCGTTCAATATACTAGATACAGTTAGGCCTGCGTTTCATACATCTGGAATTAGCAAACTAATGTGCTGGGGTTGGGAAAACATATATGTACCCATACTAGAATCTGTCAAAGAAAGCGGTACTCACATATAACAGTCATTCCATCTGTAATCCATACAGTCAAAAGACTGAAAGTATTCCAGTGAGGAATTTTTTATTTAAAAAGGCCAAGTTAGTTTATCTGGCGTTCAATATACTAGATACAGTTAGGCCTGCGTTTCATACATCTGGAATTAGCAAACTAATGTGCTGGGGTTGGGAAAACATATATGTACCCATACTAGAATCTGTCAAAGAAAGCGGTACTCACATATAACAGTCATTCCATCTGTAATCCATACAGTCAAAAGACTGAAAGTATTCCAGTGAGGGAATTTTTTTATTTAAAAAAGGCCAAGTTAGTTTATCTGGCGTTCAATATACTAGATACAGTTAGGCCTGCGTTTCATACATCTGGAATTAGCAAACTAATGTGCTGGGGTTGGGAAAACATATATGTACCCATACTAGAATCTGTCAAGAAAGCGGTACTCACATATAACAGTCATTCCATCTGTAATCCATACAGTCAAAAGACTGAAAGTATTCCAGTGAGGGAATTTTTTTATTTAAAAAGGCCAAGTTAGTTTATCTGGCGTTCAATATACTAGATACAGTTAGGCC
The DNA here is from genome assembly GCA_033119425.1 of Bufotes viridis. NCBI lineage: Eukaryota > Metazoa > Chordata > Amphibia > Anura > Bufonidae > Bufotes > Bufotes viridis. The sequence continues at coordinate 56,560,892 of CM065597.1, read as the reverse complement.
TGCGTTTCATACATCTGGAATTAGCAAACTAATGTGCTGGGGTTGGGAAAACATATATGTACCCATACTAGAATCTGTCAAAGAAAGCGGTACTCACATATAACAGTCATTCCATCTGTAATCCATACAGTCAAAAGACTGAAAGTATTCCAGTGAGGGGATTTTGCTTATAAAAAATAATATATTTCATTGTGGTGCGAGTTGAATCGCAACAATGAAGAAAAAATACTATTAAGGGACGAGGGCGCGGTCGTGGTGGTGTCCGTGGAGCCTCTGTTGCTGGTAGAGGACGTGGCCGTTCGGCCTCAGGCGCACACAGTAGAGAGCGAACTCCCTCAACTAGCCGGCAGAATGTACCGCAATATCTCGTGGGGCCCAATGCCGCTCTTAGGATGGTAAGGCCTGAGCAGGTACAGGCATTAATCGATTGGGTGGCCGACAGTGCTTCCAGCACGTTCACCACATGGTCTTCCACCCAGTCTTCTGCGGAAAGCGCACAGGTGGCACCTGAAAACCAAGCCCATCAGTCTGTCACATCACCCCCAAGCATATCAGGGAAACGGTCTGAGCCACAAGTTATGCAGCAGTCTCTTCTTCTGTTTGAAGACTCTGCTTCCAGGGTTTCCCAGGGGCGTCCACCTAGCCCTTCCCCAGTGGAGGAAGACATACCATGCACTGGCGCTTACAACCACTTATGTCTCCAGATGAAGAGGACATGGGAATACCACCACAGCAGAGTCACCGACTCTCTGATGATGACGAAACACAGGTGCCCACTGCCGCGTCTTTTTGCAGTGTGCAGACTGAACAGGAGGAGGTCAGGGAGGAGACTGGGTGGAAGACGATGCAGAGGACGATGAGGTCTTAGACCCCACATGGACTGAAGGTCGTGGCGATGACTTTCACAGTTCAGAGGAAGAGGTAGTGGTGAGACCGAGACAACAGCGAAGCCAAAGAGGGAGCAGGGGGCCAAAGCAGGCGAGCCGCCGCCCCCAGAGTTCGCCTGCTACTGGACATCGCCAACAGGGACCCAGCCCCACAAAGGCAGCTTCAAAGAGTTCCCTGGCATGGCACTTCTTTAAACAATGTCCTACCGACAAGACCCGAGTGACTTGCACGCTCTGCCATCAGAGCCTGAGGCGAGGCATTAGCGTTCTGAACCTCAGCACAACCTGCATGACCAGGCATCTACATGCAAAGCATGAACTGCAGTGGGGTACACACCTTAAAAACCAGGCACTCGCTGAGGCTCCCCCTGCTCCCTCTACCGCTGCTGCCTCGGCTTCCGCCTCGAGAGGAATGTTGCCACCTGCCGAGCAGCAAACAGAGGATGTGCCACCGACACCACCACCACCGCCACCGTCAACTAGCGTCTCCACTATATCACACAGCAGCGTTCAGCTCTCAATATCTCAAACCTTAGAGAGGAAGCGCAAATTCCCCCGAGTCACCCTCGAGGCCCTTGGCCTGAGCGCCAGCATTTCTAAACTGCTGGCCTTTGAAATGCTGTCATTCCGGCTGGTGGACACAGACAGCTTCAAACAGCTGATGGCCATGGCTGTCCCGCAGTATGTGGTTCCCAGCCGCCACTACTTCTCCAAGACAGCCGTGCCTTCCCTGCACATGCAAGTGTCCGATAAAATCAAGTGTGCACTGCGCAGCGCCATTTGTGGCAAGGTCCACCTAACCACAGATACGTGGACCAGTAAGCACGGCCAGGGACGCTATATCTCACTAACTGCACACTGGATGAATGTAGTGGCGGCTGGGCCCCGGCGGACAGTTCCTTGGCGCACGTCCTTCCGCCCCCTAGGATCGCAGGGCATCATTCTCTGCCTCCTGTAGCCTCCTCCTCCTACTCGGCTTCCTCCTCCACTGCTTCCACCAGCTCATCCGGTCAGCCACACACCTTCACCACCAACTTCAGCACAGCCCGGGGTAACGTCAGCAGGCCATTCTGAAACTCATATGTTTGGGGGACAGGCCCCACAGCGCAAAGGAGTTGTGGCGGGGTATTGAACAACAGACCGGCGAGTGGTTTCTGCCGGTGGGCCTCAAGCCAGGCCTGGTGGTATGCGATAATGGGCGAAATCTCGTGGCAGCTCTGGGACTAGCCGGTTTGGCGCACATCCCTTGCCTGGCGCATGTGCTGAACTTGGTGGTGCAGAGGTTCATTCACCACTACCCCAACATGTCAGAGCTGCTGCATAAAGTGCGGGCCGTCTGTGCGCGCTTCCGCCGTTCACATCCTGCCGCTGCTCGCCTGTCTGCGCTACAGCGGAACTCGGCCTTCCCGCTCACCGCCTCATATGCGGCGTGCCCACCCGGTGGAACTCCACCTTGCACATGCTGGAGAGACTGTGCGAGCAGCAGCAGGCCATAGTGGAGTTTCAGCTGCAGCACGCTCGCGTCAGTCGTACTGCCGAACAGCACCACTTCACCACCAATGATTGGGCCTCCATGCGAGACCTGTGTGCCCTGCTGCGCTGTTTCGAGTACTCCACCAACATGGCCAGTGGCGATGACACTGTTATCAGCGTTACAATACCACTTCTATGTCTCCTTGAGAAAACACTTAGGGCAATGATGTTAGAGGAGGTGGCCCAGGTGGAGGAGGAGGAGGAGGATGAGGGCTCGTTTCTAACACTTTCGGGCCAGTCTGTTCGAAGTGGCTCAGAGGGAGGTTTGTTTAAGCAGCAGAGGACAGGTTCACAAGTCGCCAGCCAAGGCACTGTACTGGAGGACGAGGAGGATGAGGAGGAGGAGGTGGAGGGGACGAGGATGACGCAAGTTCACAGCGGGGTGGCAGCCCAGGCCCATCACTGGTGCGTGGCTGGGGGATACGGTGGACGATGACGATCGCCTCCCACAGAGGACAGCTTGTCCTTACCCATGGGTAGCCTGGCCCACATGAGCGAATATATGCTCCAATGCCTGCGCAGCGACAGCAGAGTTGCCCACGTTTTAACGTGTGCAGACTACTGGGTGGCCACCCTGCTGGATCCCCGGTATAAAGACAATGTGCCCACTTTAATTCCTGAACTGGAGCGCGACCGTAAGATGCGCGAGTACAAGCGCTACGCTGATAGAGCGCTCTTGAGAGCATTCCCACATGTCACAGGGGAACAGGTGGAAGGTGAAGGCAGAGGAGTGGCAAGAGGTCGCCAACGCAGCTGTGTCACGGCCAGCTCATCTGAGGGCAGGGTTAGCATGGCAGAAATGTGGAAAGGTTTTGTCTCCACGCCACAGCTATCTGCACCGACACCTGATACGGAACGTGTTAGCAGGAGGCAGCATTTCACTAACATGGTTGAACAGTATGTCTGCACACCGCTCCACATCCTGACGGATGGTTCGGCCCCATTCAACTACTGGGTTTCGAAATTGTCCACGTGGCCAGAGTTAGCATGTTATGCCTTGGAGGTGCTTTCCTGCCCGGCGGCCAGCGTTTTATCTGAGCGCGTATTCAGCACGGCAGGGGCGTCATTACTGACAAGCGCAGCCGCCTGTCCACAGCCAACGTGGACAAGCTGACCTTCATAAAGATGAACCAGGCATGGATCCCACAGGACCTGTCCCTCCCTTGTGCAGAGTAGTCCTTATTAACTGCCTAAAACATGTCTTGTTGTGCTACGGGCCACTTCTTTATTTGATACAAATTTTATGAAACCCACAGTTGAATGAAACTCTTCTCTGTCTGGGCGCCGGGGCCTAACCAGATGAAAGTGGCCGGTTAAACTAACGGGTGACATGAAGCCATAACCTCTGCCATGCTACCTCTGTCTTCTGTCTGGGTGCTGAGGCCTAAGTCAAATAAAGCGGTCTTCTGCTGTGCTGGGGATATGAAGCTAATCTCTGACCTCTCTCCTCTGTCTGGGTCCAAAGGCCTAAATCACTGAAAGAGGCCTTCTCCTGTGGTGTGTGATATGATGCCAGAATATGTGCTGTGGGGCCTCTCTCCTCTTCCTGGGTGCAGGGGTCAAATAAACTAAATTGTGGCCTACTCCTGTGGTGGTTGATATGATGCCTGATTCTCTGATGTGGAACCTCTCTCCTCTGTTTGGGTGAAGGGGTCAAAGTAACTAAATGGTGGCTTCTCCTGTGGTGGCTGATATGATGCCAGAATATGTGCTGTGGGGCCTCTCTCCTCTTCCTGGGTGCAGGGGTCAAAGTAACTCAATGGTGGCTTCTCCTGTGGTGGCTGATATGATGCCAGAATATGTGCTGTGGTGCCTCTCTCCTCTTCCTGGGTGCGGGGGTCAAAGTAACTCAATGGTGGCTTCTCCTGTGGTGGCTGATATGATGCCAGAATATGTGCTGTGGTGCCTCTCTCCTCTTCCTGGGTGCGGGGTCAAAGTAACTCAATGGTGGCTTCTCCTGTGGTGGCTGATATGATGCCAGAATATGTGCTGTGGGGCCTCTCTCCTCTTCCTGGGTGCAGGGGTCAAAGTAACTCAATGGTGGCTTCTCCTGTGGTGGTTAGTATGATGCCAGAATATGTGCTGTGGGGCCTCTCTCCTCTTCCTGGGTGCAGGGGTCAAAGTAACTCAATGGTGGCTTCTCCTGTGGTGTGCTGATATGATGCCAGAATATGTGCTGTGGTGCCTCTCTCCTCTTCCTGGGTGCGGGGTCAAAGTAACTCAATGGTGGCTTCTCCTGTGGTGGCTGATATGATGCCAGAATTTGTGCTGTGGGGCCTCTCTCCTCTTCCTGGGTGCAGGGGTCAAAGTAACTCAATGGTGGCTTCTCCTGTGGTGGCTGATATGATGCCAGAATATGTGCTGTGGTGCCTCTCTCCTCTTCCTGGGTGCAGGGGTCAAAGTAACTCAATGGTGGCTTCTCCTGTGGTGGCTGATATGATGCCAGAATATGTGCTGTGGGGCCTCTCTCCTCTTCCTGGGTGCGGGGTCAAAGTAACTCAATGGTGGCTTCTCCTGTGGTGGCTGATATGATGCCAGAATATGTGCTGTGGGGCCTCTCTCCTCTTCCTGGGTGCAGGGGTCAAAGTAACTCAATGGTGGCTTCTCCTGTGGTGGCTGATATGATGCCAGAATATGTGCTGTGGTGCCTCTCTCCTCTTCCTGGGTGCAGGGGTCAAAGTAACTCAATGGTGGCTTCTCCTGTGGTGGCTGATATGATGCCAGAATATGTGCTGTGGTGCCTCTCTCCTCTTCCTGGGTGCGGGGGTCAAAGTAACTCAATGGTGGCTTCTCCTGTGGTGGCTGATATGATGCCAGAATATGTGCTGTGGGGCCTCTCTCCTCTTCCTGGGTGCAGGGGTCAAAGTAACTCAATGGTGGCTTCTCCTGTGCTGATTGATATAAAGCTGATGGTTGTGCCATCTGACATGGTTGCCAGGGTCTGATTCAATGGGGGCCTACTCCTGTGGTGGGTTATCTAAATGCCTGATTCTCTGCTGTGAAACCTCTCTCCTCCATCTGGGTGTAGGGGTCAAAGTCTTTCAAAGTCGCCTTCTCCTGTGCTGATTGATATGAAGCTGATGGTTGTGCCATCTGACATGGTTGCCGGGGTCCCATTAAATTGTGGCCTACTCCTGTGGTGGTTGATATGATGCCTGATTCTCTGATGTGGAACCTCTCTCCTCTGTTTGGGTGAAGGGGTCAAAGTAACTAAATGGTGGCTTCTCCTGTGGTGGCTGATATGATGCCAGAATATGTGCTGTGGGGCCTCTCTCCTCTTCCTGGGTGCAGGGGTCAAAGTAACTCAATGGTGGCTTCTCCTGTGGTGGCTGATATGATGCCAGAATATGTGCTGTGGTGCCTCTCTCCTCTTCCTGGGTGCGGGGTCAAAGTAACTCAATGGTGGCTTCTCCTGTGGTGGCTGATATGATGCCAGAATATGTGCTGTGGTGCCTCTCTCCTCTTCCTGGGTGCGGGGGTCAAAGTAACTCAATGGTGGCTTCTCCTGTGGTGGCTGATATGATGCCAGAATATGTGCTGTGGGGCCTCTCTCCTCTTCCTGGGTGCAGGGGTCAAAGTAACTCAATGGTGGCTTCTCCCGTGGTGGTTAGTATGATGCCAGAATATGTGCTGTGGGGCCTCTCTCCTCTTCCTGGGTGCAGGGGTCAAAGTAACTCAATGGTGGCTTCTCCTGTGGTGGCTGATATGATGCCAGAATATGTGCTGTGGTGCCTCTCTCCTCTTCCTGGGAGCGGGGTCAAAGTAACTCAATGGTGGCTTCTCCTGTGGTGGCTGATATGATGCCAGAATATGTGCTGTGGGGCCTCTCTCCTCTTCCTGGGTGCAGGGGTCAAAGTAACTCAATGGTGGCTTCTCCTGTGGTGGTTAGTATGATGCCAGAATATGTGCTGTGGGGCCTCTCTCCTCTTCCTGGGTGCAGGGGTCAAAGTAACTCAATGGTGGCTTCTCCTGTGGTGGCTGATATGATGCCAGAATATGTGCTGTGGTGCCTCTCTCCTCTTCCTGGGTGCAGGGGTCAAAGTAACTAAATGGTGGCTTCTCCTGTGGTGGTTGATATGATGCCTGATTCTCTGCTGTGAAACCTCTCTCCTCCATCTGGGTGTAGGGGTCAAAGTCTTTCAAAGTCGCCTTCTCCTGTGCTGATTGATATGAAGCTGATGGTTGTGCCATCTGACATGGTTGCCGGGGTCCCATTAAATTGGGGCCTACTCCTGTGGTGGGTGATCTAAATGCCTGATTCTCTGCTTTGAAACCTCTCTCCTCCGTCCGGGTGTAGGGGTCAAAGTCTGTCAAAGTCGCCTTCTCCTGTGCTGATTGATATAAAGCTTATGCTTGTGCCATCTGACATGGTTGCCGGGGTCTGATTCAATGGTGGCCTACTCCTGTGGTGGGTGATCTAAATGCCTGATTCTCTGCTGTGTAACCTCTCTCCTCCGTCTGGGTGTAGGGGTCAAAGTAACTAAATGGTGTCCTACTCCTGTGGTGGGTGATATGATGCCTGGTTCTCTGCTGTGGGACCTCTCTCCTTTGTCTGGGTGCTGTGGTCAAAATAATAGTAAGTGACCTTCTCCATTGGTGGGTGACTTGAAGCCTGATTCTGTGCTATGGGACCTCACTCCAATTAATATTGTTTAATTTTTATTTATTTTATGTTAACTCATCATTTCCCTATCTACATTTGTTTGCAGGGGATTTAACTACATTTTGCTGCCTTTTGCAGCCCTCTAGCCCTTTCCGGGTGTGTTTTACAGCCTTTTTAGTGCCCAAAAGTTCGGGTCCCCATTGACTTCTATGGGGTTCGGGTTCGGGATGAAGTTCGGGTCGAGTTCGGATCCCGAACCCGAACATTTTTCGAAAGTTCGGCCGAACTCGTCGAACCCGAACATCCAGGTGTTCGCTCAACTCTAGTTGACATCACTGATTATTTTGCCCTTCCTCTGATCCGTCAGAATAATAACCCCCAAAAAATAGATCATGTCGGTTGAGCATCCGCCTTCACTTGGACAGCATTTGGTCAGTGCTCCATCAGCATTGCAAATTCCAAATAAAACAGGAGTGGATCCAAAACAGAGATGACACGTGAATGGAATATTTGCATGTCTTCTGTGTTTTTTACCGACTCCTCCTTTTGGCTACCAAATCATAAGCCAATTCTGATTGGACCATACAGGCCTTACAGCTGCCACACAGACAGGATTCATTATGCGTCTCATTTTTCCTTGCTTCTGACAGATCAGAAGAAGGGTCAAATAAATGATGATGTCAGCCAGGCAAAAAGGCAAAATAGTGGCCCAGTCATGAAGTGGGGAGAGTGGGAACAACATGAGAAATCCACAGAGTGGCCCTATGACATCATGGTGAGGTGGAAGCAGCATGAGGAGGCCACAGAGTGGCATAATGACAGTGTGGAGGTGGCAGCAGCAGCATCAGGAGGCCACAGAGAGGCACAATGACAGAGTATGGAGGTGGCAGCAGCAGCATAAGGAGGAGGCCACAGAGTGGCACAATGACAGTGTAGAGGTGGCAGCAGCACCGGAGATCACAGAGTGGCAAGCTGACATAGTGTGGAGGTGGCAGCAGCATCAGGAGACCACAGAGTGGCAAGGTGACATAGTGTGGAGGATGTCTCTATAGTAGTTCAGTTTGTCCGACCTCTCAGCGGGTGTAAAAAAGGCCCCCATTTTGGACCGGTAGCGAGGGTTCAACAAGGTGGAGAGACAGAAGTCATCCCTCTGGTTAATGGCGAAAATTTGGCTGTCACTAAGCAAGCAAGTGAGCATGCACACGCTAATTTGTGCAAGTGACTCGGAGGGACTCCCTCCGAGTAATCGCCCTATAGCTCGTTTGGCTGGTTCTGCTCCTCCTGCTCCTCCTCTCCTGTCACCTTTATAGAAAAACCACCCATTTCCCAACATATTGCTTGTGCTCTAATGTCCTCTTCCTCCTCCAGTTCAGCCTCCACAGGGCTCATGTGGCCATAAGATCTAGACGCCACGTCTCCAGTCCCCTGACCAGCCAGATTTACCAGCATCTGTTCCAGGACATGAAGCAGTGGAATGACATCGTTCATCCCGTAGTCCTGGCAACTGACAAATAAGGTTGCCTCCTCAAAGGGCCTGAGCAAACGGCAGGTGTCATGCATGAGCTGCCACTGGCTGACATCGAAGTTACACAGGGAAGTCCTCCTGTCCGCTTGTTTGATCAAGAAATCGTTTATGGCCTTTCTCTGTTTGTGTAGTCGGTTTAACATATGGAGGGGGGAATTCCAATGGGTTTGAACGTCTCATATCAGCCTATGTTGGGGGATTCCGTTCTGCCACTGCAGCTCAAGAAGGGTGTGCTTTGCAGTGTACGAGTGGCTGAAGTGCATGCAAAGTTTCCTGTCCAATTTTAGGATGTCTTGCATATGGGTGGGAGACTTCAGAAACCGCTTGACAACCAGATTGAACACGTGTGCCATGCAGGGCGCATGGCTCAGCCATCCTTGATGCAGAACCGACACCATGTTCTTTCCGTTGTCAGTCATCATGGTTCCGATTTTCAGTTTTCGTAGAGACAGTCAGGATTCGATTTCTTGATTACGGACACGGAACAGTTCCTCCCCTGTGTGACTCAGTTCGTCCAGGCAAACTAGGTGCTGTACAGCATGACACCGTCATGCCCTGCACATGTGGTATGCTGGAGGGGCACGGTGAATGTCCCTGCATTGGAGGCTGTGGACACGGTGGAGGATGAGGAGGCAGAGGCAGACATTGTCGCAGGACCAATGGCGTGAGAACGTGGAGGAGGAAGCGGCGTCACCTGGCCAAGTTTCTGGTGTGGCTGAGCAGGAAAAACATTCACCCAGTGGGCCGTAGAGGACATGTATAGGGATGAGCGAGCACCAATATATTCGGGTGTCCGGGTGTTAGGGCCGAACACATTGCTATGTTCGTGTGCTCGGCCGAGCACCCGAGTATAATGGAAGTCAATGGGAGACAACCAGGTACCCCCTTCTCTGAAGAGGGGAGGGTGCCTGGTCCATTGGAAAATGTCAAAAAGTGACAGAAACACCACCAAAATGGATCGGAAACAGCATGGGGACGTTGTCTGGGTGCATCTTAGATTCCCAGGGTGCTGCTGGGAACCTTGTTGCTCGAGTTGTATGCTACTTTTACAGACTGACAAAAATAAGCACAACCCCTCCCCCCACCAAAAAAAACTAAAAAAAACAAAACAATTTCACAGTAAAAATTGTTAGGAAACATTTGTTCCTGTATATTCAATTGCATATAAAGTGCAAGTGCTGCCAAGAACTAGAAGCACGAGGCACTCCGAAACAGCCAGTATATCACATAAAGGAGGGCCTTGTTCACATTGTGGTACAATTGTTCAGGTAGTGAGACTCCTACACTCATAAAGCCTATGCACTAAGTGAAAGGACTGCCAAAAACTACAAGGAACTGGCACTCCCAATACACCCTTGATTAGACATAAAGGAGGGCATCATACGCACCCTTGAAAAATTATGATTGGTTGCCTGCTGGTGACCCTTAAAAACATTTGAGGTCCTGCAGTAGAGCTGACCCTTTAAAATATTGTAGTTGAAGGCCTGCAGGTGAGCTGAACCTCCATGAAGAGGGACATGAGGATATCTTGTGCACTGATCCCCAAACTCTTCAGCATCCACAATCAGAAGAAGATGACGGTGGGGAATGGCAATTAGCGTTTCACAAGGTGGATGATGCGAATGAGACACAGTTGTCAATGAGTGAGGGTCTTGTTAGGTCAACACAAGTCAGGAGGATGACCAGAGTGAGGAAGTGGAAGAGGAGATGGGGGACGATGACCTCACCGACCCAACCTGGAAAGGTGGCAAATAGTGTTGAGCGAACAGTTCAAGCATAGTTTGGGTACCGAATTTTGGGGTGTTCGGGACAAGGACCCGAACCCGAACATTTTCAAAAAAGTTCAGGTTCGGGTTCGTTGTTCGGCGATTACTTCCCGCTTTCTGAAGGGCTGCACAGCAGCCAATTAGCTAGCGTTTTACTTCTTGCCCTAAGAGCCCATCACAGCCATGCCTACTAATGGCATGGCTGTGATTGGCCAAGTGCAGCATGTGACCCAGCCTCTATTTAAGCTGGAGTCACGTAGCTCCGCACGTCAAACTGCTCTGATTAGTGTAGGGAGAGGACACAGCTTCTGTGAGGGCGAGATTAGGCAGGGAAAAGTCAGCAACAGCACCTAATGAACTGATCGATCTACAGCTGTGAATGATTGAACTTCTGCTAGTTACTTGCTCACTGTTTTTTAGGCTGCACAGAGCGTTTATCTGTCACTAATTTTCTGGGGTGATCGGTGGCCATTTTGTGACTTGTCCATCAATCCATCAATACTATTTTTTTTTTTTTGCTATATCCTACATCAGGGGCTTGGCTGTGCTAATTGTCACCCCTAGATACTCAGGATAGCAATTTCTATATTTTATTACGGGGTTAAATACAATTGCCCAAATACCAATCCCCTAAATCTGGTGTTCCAGCTTTGGCTAGCCAAGTATAATACTGTCTGCTGTCTGGCAAAGGATAGATTATTTTCTGTGGTGAAATTCAATTGCCAAAATAGCAATACCATAAATCAGTGGTTTCAGCTGTGGCTGGCCAAGTTTCATAGTGTCCTGCAAATTATATATTTTGTTCTGGGGTGAAATTCAATTGCCAAAATAGCAATACCATAAATCAGTGGTTTCAGCTGTGGCTGGCCAAGTTTCATAGTGTCCGCAAAAACATATATTTTGTTCTGGGGTGAAATTCAATTGCCAAAATAGCAATACCATAAATCTGATGCCACAGCTGTGGATGGCAAAGTATAATAGTGTCTGCCAAAACATATATTTTGTTCTTGGGTGAAATTTAATTGCCAAAATAGCAATACCATAAATCAGTGGTTTCAGCTGTGGCTGGCCAAGTTTCATAGTGTCCGCAAAAACATAAATTTTGTTCTGGGGTGAAATTCAATTTCCAAAATAGCAATACCATAAATCTGGTGTCACAGCTGTGGATGGCAAAATATATTAGTGTGTGCCAAAACATATATTTTGTTCTGGGGTGAAATTCAATTGCCAAAATAGCAATACCATAAATCAGTGGTTTCAGCTGTGGCTGGCCAAGTTTCATAGTGTCCGCAAAAACATATATTTTGTTGTTGGGTGAAATTCAATTGCCAAAATAGCAATACCATAAATCAGTGATTTCAGCTGTGGCTGGCCAAGTTTCATAGTGTCCTGCAAATTATATATTTTGTTCTGGGGTGAAATTCAATTGCCAAAATAGCAATACCATAAATCAGTGGTTTCAGCTGTGGCTGGCCAAGTTTCATAGTGTCCGCAAAAACATATATTTTGTTCTGGGGTGAAATTCAATTGCCAAAATAGCAATACCCTGAATCTGGTGTTCCAGCTGTGGCAGGCCTAGTTAAAATCTGTCCGTACCAGCGTATATTTTGTTATGGGGTGAAATTCAATTGCCAAAATAGCAATACCATAAATCAGTGGTTTCAGCTGCTGTTGACCAAGTTTCATAGTGTCCGCAAAAACATATATTTTGTTCTGGGGTGAAATTCAATTGCCAAAATAGCAATACCATAAATCTGGTGTCACAGCTGTGTATGGCAAAGTATAATAGTGTCTGCCAAAACATATATTTTGTTCTGGGGTTAAATTCAATTGCCAAAATAGCAATACCATAAATCAGTGGTTTCAGCTGTGGCTGGCCAAGTTTCATAGTGTCCGCAAAAACATATATTTTGTTGTTGGGTGAAATTCAATTGCCAAAATAGCAATACCATAAATCAGTGGTTTCAGCTGTGGATGGCAAAGTTTCATAGTGTCCGTAAAAACATATATTTTGTTCTGGGGTGAAATTCAATTGCCAAAATAGCAATACCATAAATCAGTGGTTTATGCTGTGGCTGGCCAAGTTTCATAGTGTCCATAAAAACATATATTTTGTTGTGGGGTGAAATTCAATTGCCAAAATAGTAATACCATAAATCAGTGGTTTCAGCTGTGACTGGCCAAGTTTCATAGTGTCCGCAAAAACATATATTTTGTTCTGGGGTAAAATTCAATTACCAAAATAGCAATACCCTGAATCTGGTGTTCCAGATGTTGCAGGCCTAGTTAAAATCTGTCCGTACCAGCGTATATTTTGTTCTGGGGTGAAATTCAAATGCCAAAATAGCAATACCATAAATCAGTGGTTTCAGCTGTGGCTGGCCAAGTTTCATAGTTTCCTGCAAATTATATATTTTGTTCTGGGGAGAAATTCAATTGCCAAAACAGCAATATAATAAATCAGTGGTTTCAGCTGTGGCTGGCCAAGTTTCATAGTGTCCTGCAAAAACATATATTTTGTTCTGGGGTGAAATTCAATTGCCAAAATAGCAATACCCTGAATCTGGTGTTCCAGCTGTGGCAGGCCTAGTTAAAATCTGTCCGTACCAGCGTATATTTTGTTATGGGGTGAAATTCAATTGCCAAAATAGCAATACCATAAATCAGTGGTTTCAGCTGCTGTTGACCAAGTTTCATAGTGTCCGCAAAAACATATATTTTGTTCTGGGGTGAAATTCAATTGCCAAAATAGCAATACCATAAATCTGGTGTCACAGCTGTGTATGGCAAAGTATAATAGTGTCTGCCAAAACATATATTTTGTTCTGGGGTTAAATTCAATTGCCAAAATAGCAATACCATAAATCAGTGGTTTCAGCTGTGGCTGGCCAAGTTTCATAGTGTCCGCAAAAACATATATTTTGTTGTTGGGTGAAATTCAATTGCCAAAATAGCAATACCATAAATCAGTGGTTTCAGCTGTGGATGGCAAAGTTTCATAGTGTCCGTAAAAACATATATTTTGTTCTGGGGTGAAATTCAATTGCCAAAATAGCAATACCATTAATCAGTGTTTTATGCTGTGGCTGGCCAAGTTTCATAGTGTCCGCAAAAACATATATTTTGTTGTGGGGTGAAATTCAATTGCCAAAATAGTAATACCATAAATCAGTGGTTTCAGCTGTGACTGGCCAAGTTTCATAGTGTCCGCAAAAACATATATTTTGTTCTGGGGTAAAATTCAATTACCAAAATAGCAATACCCTGAATCTGGTGTTCCAGATGTTGCAGGCCTAGTTAAAATCTGTCCGTACCAGCGTATATTTTGTTCTGGGGTGAAATTCAAATGCCAAAATAGCAATACCATAAATCAGTGGTTTCAGCTGTGGCTGGCCAAGTTTCATAGTTTCCTGCAAATTATATATTTTGTTCTGGGGAGAAATTCAATTGCCAAAACAGCAATATAATAAATCAGTGGTTTCAGCTGTGGCTGGCCAAGTTTCATAGTGTCCTGCAAATTATATATTTTGTTCTGGGGTGAAATTCAATTACCAAAATAGCAATACCCTGAATCTGGTGTTCGAGCTGTTGCAGGCCAGTTGTAAATCTGTCCATAAAAGGATACCTTTCATCCAGGGCCTAAATACTAGCCCTAAAAGAGATATTCCCCTAAATCAGTGGTTACTGCTGTGCCTGGATTAGTGTAATACGCTACATAGATAAATTGGCAGATAGTGTTAGGTGCCTGTAAAAAAAGGCCTGAATTTGAAATCAGTACATTGGGCCAAATATTTTTTTTCTTATTGTGGTGCTTGGTGAACGGTAACAATGAGGAAAACATCTAGTAAGGGACGCGGACGCGGTCGTGGTGGTGTTAGTGTGCTGGGAGAGGACGTGGCCATTCTGCCACAGCCACACATCCTAGTGAACTAACTACCTCAGGTTCCAGTACCCGCCAGAATTTACAGCGATATTTGGTGGGCCCCAATGCCGTTCTAAGGATGGTAAGGCCTGAGCAGGTACAGGCGCTAGTCAATTGGGTGGCCGACAGTGGATCCAGCACGTTCACAACATTATCTCCCACCCAGTCTTCTGCAGAAAGTGCACAGGTGGCACCTGAAAACCAAGCCCATCAGTCTGTCACATCACCCCCATGCATATCAAGGAAACTGTCTGAGCCTCAAGTTATGCAGCACTCTCTTATGCTGTTTGAAGACTCTGATGGCAGGGTTTCCCAAGGGAATCCACCTAGCCCTTCCCCAGTGGTGGAAGACATAGAATGCACTGATGCACAACCACTGATGTTTCCTGATGATGAGGACATGGGAATACTACCTCATCGGAGTCCGCACGTCTCTGATGATGACGAAACACAGGTGCCAACTGACGCGTCTTTCTGCAGTGTGCAGACCGAACAGGAGGTCAAGGAGGAAGACTGTGAGGAAGACGATGCAGGGGACGACATTTATAACTGCCTTCCCCTCAAACATGTATTCTTGTACTTCGGGGCACTTCTTTATTGAATCCTCATTTTTTTAACTTTACAATGATCTTGCGGTGCAACCCAAAGTTGAATGAACCCCTCCTCTTTCAGTCGCACTGCGGAACAGCACCACTTCACCACCAATGATTGGGCCTCCATGCGAGACCTGTGTGCCCTGTTGCGCTGTTTCGAGTACTCCACCAACATCGCCAGTGGCGATGACACCGTTATCAGCGTTACAATACCACTTCTATGTCTCCTTGAGAAAACACTTAGGGCGATGATGGAAGAGGAGGTGGCCCAGGAGGAGGAGGAGGAGGAGGATGAGGGGTCATTTTAGCACTTTCAGGCCAGTCTGTTAGAAGTGGCTCAGAGGGAGGTTTTTTGCAACAGCAGAGGCCAGGTACAAATGTGGCCAGCCAGGGCCCACTACTGGAGGACGAGGAGGATGAGGAGGAGGTGGAGGAGGATGAGGATAAAGTAGGTTCACAGCGGGGTGGCACCCGACACAGCTCAGGCCCATCACTGGTGCGTGGCTGGGGGGATACGGAGGGCGATGACGATACGCCTCCCACAGAGGACAGCTTGTCCTTACCTCTGGGGAGCCTGGCACACATGAGCGACTACATGCTGCAGTGCCTGGGCAACGACAGCAGAGTTGCGCACATTTTAACGTGTGCGGACTACTGGGTTGCCACCCTGCTGGATCCCCGGT
Source organism: Bufotes viridis (assembly GCA_033119425.1). Classification (NCBI taxonomy): domain Eukaryota; kingdom Metazoa; phylum Chordata; class Amphibia; order Anura; family Bufonidae; genus Bufotes; species Bufotes viridis. Next base: position 56,545,380 of record CM065597.1, on the reverse strand, counting down.
AAAAAAACAATGTGCCCACCTTACTTCCCGCACTGGAGCGTGATAGGAAGATGCGCGAGTACAAGCGTCGGGTACAAATGTCACAGGGGAACAAGTGGAAGCCCAAGGCGAAGGCAGAGGAGGAGCAAGAGGTCGCCAACGCAGCTGTGTCACGGCCAGCTCCTCTGAGGGCAGGGTTAGCATGGCAGAAATGTGGAAAAGTTTTGTCTCCACGCCACAGCTAACTGCACCACCACCTGATACGGAACGTGTTAGCAGGAGGCAGCATTTCACTAACATGGTTCAACAGTACGTCTGCACACCCCTCCACGTACTGACTGATGGTTCGGCCCCATTCAACTTCTGGGTCTCCAAATTGTTCACGTGGCCAGAGTTAGCATTTTATGCCTTGGAGGTGCTGGCCTGCCCGGCGGCCAGCGTTTTGTCTGAACGTGTATTCAGCATGGCAGGGGCGTCATTACTGACAAACGCAGCCGCCTGTCCACAGCCAACGTGGACAAGCTGACGTTCATAAAAATGAACCAGGCATGGATCCCACAGGACCTGTGCCTCCCTTGTGCAGAATAGACATTTATAACTGCCTCCCCTCAACCATATATTCTTGTACTCCGGGGCACTTCTTTATTGAATACTCATTTTTTAACTTTACCATGATCTTGCGGTGCAACCCAAAGTTGAATGAACCTCTCCTCTGTCTGGGTGCTGGGGCCGAAATAACTGAAAGTGGCCTTCTCCAGTGGTGGGTGATATGACGCATGATTCCTTGCTGTGGGACCTCTCTCCTCTGTCTGGGTGCTGGGGCCGAAATAACTGAAAGTGGCCTTCTCCAGTGGTGGGTGATATGACGCATGATTCCTTGCTGTGGGACCTCTCTCCTCTGTCTGGGTGCTGGGGCCGAAATAACTGAAAGTGGCCTTCTCCAGTAGTGGGTGATATGACGCATGATTCCTTGCTGTGGGACCTCTCTCCAATTGATATTGGTTAATTTTTATTTATTTTATTTTAATTCATTTCCCTATCCACATTTGTTTGCAGGGGATTTACCTACATTTTGCTGCAATTTGTAGCCCTCTAGCCCTTTCCTGGTCAATTTTACAGCCTTTTTAGTGCCTAAAAGTTCGGGTCCCCATTGACTTCAATGGGGTTCGGGATAAAGTTCGGGTCCAGTTCGGATCCTGAACCCGAACATTTTCGGGAAGTTCGGCCGAACTTCCCGAACCTGAACTTCCAGGTGTTCGCTCATCCCTAATCATGAGCAGTTCCTTTCCTTCTCCATACTCTTCTCTTCCCATCACTTTGGTACAAGTTGATCTTGGTCTCATCTGTCCATAGGATGTTGTTCCCGAACTGTGAATGCTTTTTTAGATGTCGTTTGGCAAACTCTAATCTGGCCTTCCTGTTTTTGAGGCTCACCAATGGTTTACATCTTGTGGTGAACACTCTGTATTCATTTTGGTGAAGTCTTCTCTTGATTGTTGACTTTGACACACATACACCTACCTCCTGGACAGTATTCTTGATCTGGCCAACTGCTGTGAAGGGTGTTTTCTTCACCAGGGAAAGAATTCTTCGGTCATCCACCACAGTTGTTTTCCATGGTCTTCCGGGTCTTTTGGTGTTGCTGAGCTCACCGATGCGTTCCTTCTTTTTAAGAATGTTCCAAACAGTTGTTTTGGCCACGCCTAATGTTTTTGCTATCTCTCTGATGTTTTTGTTTTGTTTTTTCAGCCTAATGATGGCTTGCTTCACTGATAGTGACAGCTGTTTGGATCTCATCTTGAGAGTTGACAGCAACAGATTCCAAATGCAAATAGCACACTGGAAATGAACTCTGGACCTTTAATCTGCTCATTGAAATTGGGATAATGGGGGAATAACACATACCTGGCCAGGGGACAGCTGAGAAGCCAATTGTCCCATTACTTTTTGTCCCTTAACAAGTGGGAGCCACATATGCAAACTGTTGAAATTCCTACACCGTTCACCTGATTTGTATGTAAATACCCTCAAATAAAAAATGACAGTCTGCAGTTAAAGCACATCTTGTTTGTTTCATTTCAAATCCATTGTGGTGGTGTATAGAGCCAAAAACGTTAGAATTGTGTCGATGTCCCAATATTTATGGACCTAACTGTGTGTGTGTGTATGTATGTATATATATATATATATATATATATATATATATGTATTGATTATATGTATAGTGTGGCAGCATTATTTATTTCTACAATATATTGTATGTGGTACAATGTGGATTTTTAGTTCGTGTAGAAAATGCTTTTTCTGTACCTTTTTACTCTGTATCAAATTGCTAATTAATTACTATCTTGCTTAATGGCTGTATTTTCTACTTATTTAAAGGATATAAGAAATGAGTCTGGTTGTTAACATATTTTAATTGAGCCACCATAACAACCTACTGTTATGAGGCAAATATAGGATTTGTGTATTTTTCTGGTACTCTTTTATCTTTTCCTCTGTTTACTTAGTGTAAGTGTATTATTTGCCGTTGCAAAAGCCAGTAATTGGTTTCCTATGACAAAAAGCATATGACACAAAATTTGCCCAGTAAATACTACATTTTTATAGTGAGAGTTTTTGAACAGCAGATGAGCCTGATTGATAGTTTCTTTTTAACCTATGTAATACAATGAATACAACTGTGATTTTCACTAATTTTCTTCTCCCATGCAGATATACAGTAGCAATGGTTTGATTTGACTCCATGCCCATTAAAAAAGCAAACAAGCTGTGGTACGGATCACCCTAACTTCCTCACAGTGTACTAGACACTAGGTTTGCCCTACAAAAGCTAGACTTTAATGTGATATGTAAAAAAAATGAGGGTTAAATCTTTAACAATGAGGAGAGACCCTATATGAAACTGTTTTGCTTCCCCCAGCATTTCTACAGAAACCTTCTTTCAAAAATTTATAAGGAATGTTACTAAATTAATCGAAGGAAAAAAAGTTCATATTAGCTTGAGAAAGAAAATAGACACCATTTCAAATAGGAACAGTCAGAATACGTGCAGTATTAACCCGTTTATTAATTTTTTTAAAAATAACTCATGTAAATTGATAGAACTTTCAAAGTTTTTGTATCTAAAAGGTCTAAGTAACTCAAACAAAAGTTATTGATGTGAACAACACATACAGTAGATACCATCTCCCAAGTGTGGTAGCACTGACACAGAATCTATTCCTTCTGGCAAGATGTGGGAGCTAGAGATGAGCAAACCTCTTAAGATTTGGTTCCTGACAAATGTAAGGTTATGCACATGAGAAGGAACAATGAAAGTACATAATAAATGGTAAAACATTCAGTAACACAGACATGGAAAAGGACTTGGGTGGGTGGAATACAGTACCCAGATAGATTATCAAAATTAGGGTTATTCAGTTTAGAAAAAAAGACGACTGAGGAGAGATCTAATGACTATGTATAAATATATCAGGGGTCAGTACAGAGATATCTCCCATTATCTATTTATCCCCAGGACTGTGACAAGTGGACATTCACTACGTCTGGAGGAAAGAAGGTTTGTATACAAACATAGAAGAGGATTCTTTACAGTAAAAGCAGTGAGACTATGGAACTCTGAGGAGGTGGTGATGGTGAGTACAATAACGGAATTCAAGAGGGGCCAGGATGTATTTCTAGAGTGTTATAATATTACAGGTTATAGTTACTAGAGATGGGTTGATGATCCAGGTAGTTATTCTGAATGTCTGATTGGAGTCTAGAAGGATTTATTTTCCTCTAAAATGAGGACAATTGGCTTCTACCTCATAATGTTTTTTTTTTTTTTTTCTTCCCCTTGATTAACAGGCTAAACTGGATAGACAAATGTCTTTTTTTCAACCCTATAAACTATGTTACTATGGTTCATTTTAGGTTTGCTGATTTAAAAAAAAAAATCTGTTACAAATCAATTCTACTGGAATAAACAAGAGAAATAGATTTTTATCTATTGCAATACTTCCATTTTCACATAATGCATCTGTGGAAAAGAGACATGCAAGCTAGACTCCTTTCCGAAAGGAAAGAAAATGTATCTCATATCAGGAACCTCACTCTTTTTGGGTAACTATCCTTTAACAGAGCAGAGCAGAGCAAAGAAGCTTTTCTTGGCTGCCTTAAAGGCCTTGGAGTACTATTTCTTTTTATAAAGGGTGCCGAGTATGCATGAGAAGTATCATAACCTGGTCGCTTCACTGGGTTTCTGGGGAAAAATACATGAAAATTAGCACATTTTACATCTACTGGCATCAGACAGGCTTAAGAAAGCTAATTTGAATATCTTTTCCTACAATACTCTGCATACATACTACACATACTAGGCACTCTCCATAATGAGAAATATAATATATATGCGATATGTAACTGGGGCTGAGAGTCCATTATAGGCATTAGTCAATTAAATAACCAATAATACGAGGATAATGCTAATACGATCAATAATCCTTGTGCAGAAAACAATAGATACATAACAAGCAAACAAAAACAGGTTGTCCCAAAAATAATGAATTATGTCCAAAAAGCACCTCAACCATTGCACAAGCCTAGTCCTAAGGAACTGGAAAAAATATGGTATACAGAGCATGTCACAATGCTGTCTCAAGAATAGTGTTAGCATGAGAGCCCTCCCTCCAAGTCTTCTGCCACAGCCCAATTTCCTACTTGCATGGGAAAAGTACCAAGGGGAAACTTTCTCAATGGATAGTTGGGAATAGACTCCATACTGGGAAGTCAGGGGCTCTAGCTGCATTAACCATGCAGAACAGAATCCCAACTTTGAGTCATCTACAATGCTTCCTCTATGAGCACTATATAGTATACACATGTACATGTCTAAATCCCTAATAGATCTTCATAAAGCCTAATGTTCATGATTACCCACCATACCCACCATAAGTTCCATGCTACTGCTTGTCCCACCCATTCAGTTCTTTCTCTTGTTGCTGAAATACACTAGCCAATCAGCAACAGAAGCCTAGCACTGATAAAAGCTGATTGGCCAATACAGCACCCAGCAGAGGAGAGAGAGTGGCATGCTCACTTGGCTGCAGACTAGTGCTGGCTATCAGGATTAGGGTGGGACATGGCCTGTGTTTACAGTGCACACATCACAATGTATGTAAAAGAAGAGGGGGAGGGGGGGCTGAGTAAAGGAGAAGCAGGGCCCCCAAGCCCGACATAGGGACTTTAGACAGAAGATGAGCAATACTGCAGACATTGCAGGGAGTTAGGCATTCCATCCACACTAGATACCCACCCCTTGCCACAGGCCCCGTAGCAATTACGTGGTCTGACGCTATTGGTGGTACGCCACTGATCCCAGTATTGATTTCCTCCAAAGTGTTTAAGACAGTTTATGCATTACTCTCTCAGTTGATTTTAAAGGATAACGGTCCAAGAGTATCTCTCACATTTTCAGGTTTGAAGAGATAAAAGGGATGTGCAATTTCTAATGTTTTTTTTTCTATAGAGGGTCAGATTAATGATTTTTTTGTATAGTAAATCTGGTTATGTTGGTCAGTATATCCAAAACATGTGTCAAATTGATGGCTAAATGTCCCTGAGTTGTTGAATGGGGGACAATATGGTCTTAGGTTCACTAAGTTTAGCAGTATTGTTTTGATGCAGAAAGTGTGGCAGGAGATAAAAAAAATGTTTGTGTTTACAGGATGTATGCAGGTTTCACCCCTTTTAGGTAATAATACACAATTTTATTTTGCAGTTGATCTGAATGCTCAGTTCTGGTATGGTATTAAAAGAATTGTTCAAATGATGGTATTCAATAGCTTATTTCATTTGAGGAATTGAAACAACACTATGAGGTTCCCTGCTCTGCATAATTTAGATATATTTAATTAGATCACACTCTTAGAGCTCAGGCTAAATATGATTTTACTGAGGTGCAATTTAGAAATGTATTTATAAGTAAGGATTCAAGGATGATATATTGTAAAAATCTACACTTTGGGGATTTGGGATTTGCAAATTTGGGAAATTATTTATGTGATATTTCACAATTGAATTTGGATATATATATATATTTTTTTCTAACATTAAATATCCCTCATATAATGCTTCTTGGGTCTGTTCACGGTGACACATTAATTACATGTTATATTATATACCAGTTTTTTTTTTTTTATTTAAAATCCAGATAAGATCTTCAGATAAATGTCCAAAATGTTCTCAGGGGTTCATCTTCTTTAGAGATGTCCAAAGCTTAACCAGTATTGTCTACTTTGTCCTGATATTTGTGTATTAAGACATACTATGTCCCTTAAGGTTATAAAGTGCCTATCTAAAGTAACATAGTGAGATGCAGATTCTTAAGTTGTGGATGTCTACTAGAAGATTGGAAAAATATGTTGAATATTATAATTTGGTATGAAAAGAGGTTTCTCTCAAGGAAGAGAACCATCTCATCAATGCCACCTCTTGGCAGTGGTTCCCTATCAGTCAAAATCCAACTTCAAAATAAGCATTAGGATTTGAAAAAAATAAATTTATCTCAAGGTATGTTGAAAAGTTGCATTTTGACTCCCAGGAAGACACTTCCAAGAGATGGTACTGGTGAAATGGTTCTCTTTCTTTGGAGGTACTTCATTGCATATTTGTTTTTTAAAGAGCATTGCCATACCCTACCATTAAGTACTTCCATATAGTCTCCATAAAGGACTAGTCTATTTAAGGAGATCCAGCACCCTGTCTAATTTGGTATGACCAAGGTATAAATATATATTATTTATATATATATATATATATATATATATATATATATATATATATATATAAAAGGGCATTTAAATAAAGATCTTCTTGGATCTCATCATTACCCTAGAAAGTTTCAAGTTTTCTTAAATTGTAAGTTTATTTTTTTAATTTCTTTTTACATTTTTCTTAAATTATTTTTTCCCTCTCTCTCCAGTTCTGGTGGGGTGGACTGGTGGGTGGTTTTGGAATATATATTTAAGTATTATGGGAGGAATTTATTATTTGAGCTGGGTTTGGTGTAAGGCTACTTTCACACTGGCGTTAGGTGCTAATCCGTCTGGTATTTGCACTGACGGATCCGCACCTATAATGCAAACGTTTGTATCTGTTCAGAACTGATCCGCTTGCATTAGCTTTAAAAAAAATTGTCAAAGTCAAAACGGATCTGTTTTGAATTACATTTAAAGTCAATGGGGAACAGATCAGTTTTCAAATACACCATATTGTGTCATTGAAAACTGATCCGTCCCCATTGACTTACATTGTAATTCAAAACGGATCCGTTCGGCTCCGCATCGTCAGACGGACACCAAAACCCTGCAAGATGCGTTTGGTGTCCTCCTCCAGAACAGAATGGAGACTGAACGGAGCCAAACTGATGCATTTTGAGCGGATCCTTATCCATTCAGAATGCATTGGGGCTGAACTGATCCATTTTGGACACAAACGGAATCCAAAACGCCAGTGTGAAAGCAGCCTTAGTTGTAAGTCTGTCTTTGGTTTGTGAGGTTAAGCCAAATTTATGAAATGGAGCACAGTAATAATATATTTACCGGAAGTGCAATATGCTGTGTATGCCCAAGTCTGTACGTACACCAAGGAGTTGTCTGATGTGGAGATGCAACTTTTTTGCAACCTTTTAAAAAGTTGCACATCAAAAATGAAAAAGGTGTCCTAATCTTAAATCCTGATCTACTTTTCACTCCACTATTAAAAGTGTCAAGGCTCATGAGTTGTCGCAAAATTTGACCAAATGTGTATGTTTTCCTTTCTTTTTTTAGTACCATGTGTATTTGTGAATAAAAGGGCAACAACAGCGGTCTACCTTGATGAGTTGGGTTTACCACCACTGACTTTTAATGGTGTCTATGCAGAGGATCTCGTATAAAAAAACATACCTCTCACTGCCGAGAAGATATATTAAGAAATTGTTCAGCCCAGAATGCTTGATCTAATCATGACAAAATGTAGATATTCACTTTTTTCTTTCTACTTTACATTTTTGGAAACATTTGCAAAAATACTGTTGTTTTCCACAAATATTCAAACAGGCTTGTAAAATATGTGAATTTGAAGAGGTGATGTATTTGTCCGACCAAACCACTTAATACAATTGTTCCATTTTTAGTAATACTGTGTGCTCTGCCTCTCCCAGCTTCAGGTCAACTTCTTATCAGTCTTTGGAATATATAGCTTTATGTGTTTACACTTCAGTAATCTTTCATGGAGTCTTTGCTCTTATTATTTTTTCTTCCTATAGATTCCCTACTTAAGCTTCTATGCCCTTGAAAACCAAGTGAGTTATAACATACCGTAGAAGCAAAATCTTTTTTTTCTGAAATAAACAGAGATAACTTGGCTTTCTTTTGCTTCTTCTTCTTCTTCTTTTTTTTTTTCTTGATCTTCGCATACTTTCTTTATTCTGCTGCATTTCAAAGGGTGGAAAAAACTGTATGTATGCCAAATGCAATTTGTTTCAGTCGGTATTGTTTTTGAAAGCCACAGCACATCAAATTGTTTTCAAATGATGGCATGCAGATGTGATGAAAATCTCACCAGGAATCTTGTATCTTTTAGCAGGGGAAGAACATGATATAAAATGTACCTGTGTTTATGGAATGTAGAAAAGTTTCTGTCACAGCACTAAATTTTTAAGAAAGATAAAAGCCATTGTGATTCTTTTTATAATATGACAGCATCTGATCTTCAGTTCAAATTATGCATTTTACACTTGTACCAAGCGCTGTTTGAACTCATCAGTGTGTTATCACAGAATTGAGAGCTACAAATAGAAAAAAAGACTGAAGAAAAAGATGAAAATACATGTAAGAAGTCTAGCTATTTACTGAACATGGTGATAAGAATACTAGCATATTTTAATTTCTTTAGGCTGTTCCAGAAGAGAATGGCAGGGTAAAAGCTATTTAAAAAACTATCAAGCAGAAATTGAATGAAAAAAAGCATGCCACAAGGTACCATTATCATAATAACAGCGATGAACTATATCTAGATTCATTATTCATTCATCTTTTCAAAATGTTTCAGCTCCTGCAAAGCTTGGCTTATTCTGTTCCTCTACTGCTCCCAAAGGAGGTCCCACTTACAAACATTTTTAGTCTATACTAAGAGCTCTTATTATGAGTTTTGTTTTTTATGACATAAAAAAAAAAAATATTTACCTGTAGAGATTTGTTGTATCATAATTGCTATACACATAGGGCGAGCAATTGTGACTTATGTAGCACTACGTGACTAGGGTTGTGACTAGCAAAGTTTTTAAAAATTTGATTCAGTAGTTCACTGAAGTTCGACAAGAAATTAGAATTGTTATGAATTCATTTGTCAAGAATGGCTATAAATCAGGTGTACACAGGCCAGTTTGCTTAAAAGTAACAGTGACCTGTTAAACTGACTAGAGATGAGCGAATCGAAGCTCACAAAGTGGAATTCGATCCGAATTTCAGGAAAAATTTGATTTGCACCGAATTCGAATTTCCTCCCTATTCATGGTAACAAATCACATTTTTCCTAAAATGGCTGCTGCACTTGTGAGGACATGGAGCAAGAAACTCTAGAATGGCGGGATCACCCATAATGCCATGCATGCAGCCAATCAGCAGCCAGCCAGCCCTGTGATGCCACAGCCCTAAAAATAGCCTCAGCCATGGATTCTGCCATTTACCAGTGTACTTAGTGCAGGGAGAGACATCAGCAGGCACTAGGGACAGTGTTAGCAAAAACTTCATTGTGCTAAAAAAAAAGATTTACAAGTGCAGGGAAAGATTATTCAAGGTGTAGGGAAAGGATAGGGAGGAATCATTCCACAGCATCTATGTTGAACAGGCTTCAGATGGGGAGGTTACAGCCTGGGTAATAGGAACATTCCTATTACACCTTGCTGCACTGACTGGGGACCCAAATTGCCATTATACAGCTCTGTAATTCCAGCAAACCGTTCTTGTTATTGGGGTGCAAGTGCTGTTTGATACCGCCATTAACAGGGTTTATTACAAGGAAATATTTCAAAGTCTTATTTGCCCTTGTGCGGTGCAGTTATATGTTATAAAGCATTTTTTTGGCTTGTATTAGTGGGAAAAAAGGGCTTATTAGCCGTTGTGTGGTGAAGTGTGAAAATTACAGCCCTTTTTGGCGTGCATTAGTGGCAAAATTAAAATATATTTGCCGTTCAGCGGTGCAGTTATTTGTTCTAAAGCCCTTTTTGTCGCGTATTAGTGGCAAAAGAAAAAATATATTTGCCGATCATCGGTGCAGTTATATATTCTAAAGCCGTTTTGTATCGTGTATAAGTGGAAAAAAGAAAAATATATTTGCCGATCAGCAGTGCAGTTATATATTCTAAAGCCTTTTGGGTTGTGTAAGTGGCAAAAAAACATATATATTTGCCGTTCAGCGGATATGTTCTAAAGCCCTTTTTGGCGTGTATTAGTGGGGGAAAAGAAAAAGGGCTTATTCGCCTTTGTGTGTTGAAGTCTGAAAATTACAGCCTTTTTTTGTGTATCAGTGTACTAACAACTAGCAGAGTTTGCCCTGGAAAAGCTGTCCTGCCCAGCTAGCAGTGTGGCATCAGAGCGGGTGTTTAGTGCTTTGGGGCCAGAGTTACCCCAAGAAAAACTCACCTGTCCACCCAAAATATGGAGAGACTGACCTTTGTCAAGATGAATAAGGTGTGGATCAGCAAGGATTTTCACCCATCAATGCCTAATGCATTAGACTAGATCATCCCTGGTGCTATACCAACACTTTGATAAAAGAGAGCGGTTTCTTCTGGCTACCTGCCTCAGCTACTATTTTGATGCTGCCACCTGCCTGATGCCACACATCTGATGGCAAGTGCCCCTTCTTTCATCCAACATCTTCAGCTGGTACTGATATTGTCACCCACCTCCCCACTCTGTTTCCGGGTTACTCTGTGGTCTACTGATGCTGCTGTCACCTCCACACTATGTCACCTTGCCACTCTGTGGTCTTCTGATGCTGCTGCCACCTCCACACTGTTATTGTGCCACTCTGTGGCCTCCTGATGCTGCCGCCACCTACAGACTCTGCCATTGTGCTGCTCTGTGGCTTCCTGATGCTGCGGCCACCTCCACACTGTCATTGTGCCACTCTGTGGCCTCCTCCTGATGTTGCCGCCACCTCCAGACTCTGTCATTGGGCCACTCTGTGGTCTCCTCATTCATGTGTCATCTCTGTTTTGGATCCACTCCTGTTTTTTTTTGGCATTAGCAATACTAATGGATTACTGACCAAATGCTGACCGAGTGAAGGTGGATGCTCAACCAACAGGATCAGTTTTTTGGGGGTTATTTTTCTGACAGATCAGAGGAAGGGCAAAATAATTATTGATGTCAACACAAACTTACTGCTGACACCCTCTCCACTCTGTCGGGGAGCTTTACTTGTCTAAACGTTTAATAGAACAGGTTCTGTAGACATCTATGTGGAATCAGCTGACGATGGTGTTAAAGGAGTGCTCTTCTTCTTAGCCTTAACATCGGCTTGTAAGGCTGAGTTCATACTTGAGTTATTTGGTCAGTTTTGGCCCAGTGACTGCCCAAATAAATGAATTGTGCAGTGATTCTAAGAGCGTTGCCTGTCATCTGCATGTCATACAGACTCACAGTATTATTTCACTACCATAGCAGACTCCGTTTGCGTTTTACTGCAAGACACAGTGTTCTACACCACTGTAAAGGCTCTTTAAAGCCAGGAAATTGCAGTTTTTTAACATGCTTGTCTGCGAATAAATTCAGATCAAAACAAATTATTTGGAAAAAATGTGGCGAGCCTGGCAAATTGAATTTTTGAAAAATTTGCTCATCTCTAATACTGACACACAGTAACTATATAGCTAACAGAACGGAATAATGAGAGAAAAATCCTACGCCACTTACAGAGAGTTGATTAAATAAAATGTCGTTTAATCACCAGACTGCAGTCTGGTGATTAAAACATATTTTATTTAATGGAAATCTATAGAAAAATGGATGGATTACTAGTTAATTCCGTGGCAGGTGCTCAGATCAAATGTGTCTCACCCAGACATAAGAAAAATAGTGAAATGTAGAAATGATCGTCACTCAATATCTGGAAATCATAGGCCGCAAGTATAGCTAAAATATAAATACCTATTTATTAATATGTCCAAGAAATAGATTAGAACAATAAACCAAAGTAGAATAAAAGAAGATAAAAAACATAAACATCAGTCCATCAATTCATAATAATGCATGCTTTGCCATAAAGGAGTAATGTTGCATAAACACCAATGCGTGCCTCTTTATGTAACTCAAGCTTAATGTAGCCCGATAATTAGTCCATATCCTCATGTTATGTCCACTATATTGCACTTGACCCATAAAATTATATAGTCTGGAAAAGGTCCGCAGGTCATAATCTCATAAATGTATTGCTCAGAACTGTCCTATAGAATGGCTGCCGATAAAAATTTAGATGACAGCAGATGAGCCGTGGATTACCAGATATGGCTCTCCCTATCATGCGCTCAGAGCAGAAGTATAGTCTTTTACCTGAACTCGGCGTTCTGACCGGCAATCCTGCTTCGGTCCCGACCGCGGTGTCCCACGTGTCAGGCCGCTGCACGGAGGAGTCTTACCTCTAGTAACGTCCTTGCTCTGTGTCACGCTCTGTGTCTACTCCCTGGAAGTGCTGTGGAATTTTTCTCTTTTTAGAGGTTAGATCACCTCCACAGCCGCTGGCACCCTGTTACAAAATTCTCTGCTCTGCTGCTCACAACCTTTGCACTTTAACAGAATGGAATAGCTATCAATCTTTATGAACTGCACAGTTATGTACACGGCAATAGACTGTAGCAGACTCTGTAGCTTAGCAGTCTCCTACACACTCCCTGCAGTCTCCATTTAGTTTCTCTGCACTCTCCTTCTTCAATATTGTCCTACACTCTCTGTTATCAGTTTACCGCTACACTGTCCCTAGTGCATGAGCATCGTGTCGCGTCTCTCCTAGTGCTCAGCTCACAGGAAAATGGTGGCAACTGTGTGGGATCTGGGTTTTAAAGGGCACTGCCTAGCTGTGATATCACAAGGGGATTGGCAGGCTATGCGGCATTATGGATGATCTTGCGTTCCCGGACTTGTCTCCTCTACATTTACTTTCACTTGCAACAGCCGTGCTAGGAAAACCTATTTTGTTAACACGGAGCATGAATATATTCAGATTTGTTTAGAATCAAAGTTTTCCTAAACTTCGGACTGATTTCCTTTTCGGATGATTTGCTTTGCTCAACCCTAGTTGTGACATTGGAGCATTGCTTCTCTCTTTCTCTCACTTGCATTTTAAAGTCAAAGTACACAAATTGTTTTAAAAGTGTGCTCATCATTTCTAACTTGCGTAGGGGACAGATGAAAGGGAGCATGACTACAGTAACATACTTCATAAAGTTTGCAGTTAGTAAGCACTGATCCACATGGGTCTGTATTTCAACTATATGCACAAAGTTACAAAATATTTTTAACAGAGACGCTTTTGAATTTGTATCTGTATATCACCACCTGCTGTTCGCACACAAATTTTTTTTTTTTTTTTCAGTTTACATTCCGTTTTTTGCATTCCGTACATGGACCGTAAATGGAACGATTCATTTCAATGGATCCACAAAAAAAACGCAAGGTACTCCATATGCCTTCCGTTTCCATTTTTCCATTCTGTTCAAACATAAAACATGTCCTATTATTGTCCGCATAACAGACAAGGATAGTACTGTTCTATCAGGGGCCAGCTGTTCTGTTCCGCAAAAAATGGAATGCACACGGATGTCATCCATATTTTTTGCAGACCACAAAATACTGAAAAAGCCGTATGGCAGTGTGCATGAGGCCTTTTTCAGAGGTTTCATAGAATAAAGATAGTTTTGTGTGAACCAAGAACCATTGATATTACTGTGGTTGATACATCTAGACACTTTACAAATTGTGGTGAAAGCATTATGCCATTGATCACTAGAGAAGGAGATGTCAAGTTGCCTTTCCCATCTGGAAATATAGTGAGAAAGTGAGTTAGGCCCTGAATTAATCACAGTTTATAACAGAAGGATTTTCCTTTCACAGGAGTAGGGGAAGAAGACAACCACCTATATAAGGGGGAGTCATGCTTGTTTGCTGGGCAAGATATTACTCTGAGGGCATGTCTTATTCTTAAACATGTGAATAAGTCTGATGGTTGTAAGTAGAGTTGAGCGAACACCTGGTTGTTCGGGTTCTAGAAGTTCGGGATCCGAACTCGACCCGAACTTCACCCCGAACCCGAACCCTATTGAAGTTAATGGGGACCCGAACTTTTGGGCACTAAAAAGGCTGTAAAATAGCCCAGGAAAGGGCTAGAGGGCTGCAAAAGGCAGCAAAATGTAGGTAAACACCATGCAAAAAATGTGGATACAGAAATGACTTAAAATAAAAAAAATAAAAAATTGACCAATATCAATTAACAAGTTGGAGGAGGAGGAGGTGGAGGTGGAATAGGAGGTTGGGGCAGCGTCAGGTGGGAATGCTATGGGAGTTGAAGCTGTCATCACAGCCAAAAAGGATTCATGTCTGCCTGCAGTGCCTCATTCACAGACTCAGGGCCATGGCACCCGCAAATAGGAGAGTGGTCCCGTAACAGCAACACAGGCCTCAGGTCAACCTGCAATGGAACAGGCCATTATCATTTATTTAGGCCCCTGACACCCAGACAGAGGAGAGGTCATTTGACTGTAAAAAGAGTTTAATGTCTCCCACCAAGACATCAAGCAATTAAAAGAAATATAGGCCACTGACTCCCACAAAATGGGCGGTCATTAGACTGTAAAAAGAGTTTAATATCTCCCAACAAAAGCTTGATGCTCACCGGCAGCAACCACTCGTCGGTCTGTTGTTGTATACCCCATCACAACTCCTGCGCGGTGTGGGGCCTGTCCCCCAAACATATGAGTTTCAGAATGGCCTGCTGACGTTTACCCCGGGCTGTGCTGAAGTTGGTGGTGAAGGTGTGTGGCTGACTGGATGAGCAGGTGGAAGAAGAGGAGGAGAAAGCCGAGTAGGAGGAGGAGACAACAGGAGGCAAAGAATGATGCCCTGTGATACTTGGCAGTGGAAGCACGTGCTCCAAACAACTCTTCGCCTAGGGCCCAGCCGCCACTACATTTACCCAGTGTGCAGTTAGGGAGATATAGCGTCCCTGGCCGTGATTACTGGTCCACGTATCTGTGGTTAGGTGGACCTTGCCACAGATGGCGTTGCGCAGTGCACACTTGATTTTATCGGATACTTGTTTGTGCAGAGAAGGCACGGCTCTCTTGGAGAAGTAGTGGCGGCCGCCATCAGCTGTTTGAATCTGTCCATGTTCACCAGCCTGAATGACAGTATTTCAAAGGCCAGTAGTTTAGAAATCCTGGCATTCAGGCCCAGGGCTCGAGGGTGGCTAGATGGGAATTTATGCTTTTTTTCCAAGGTTTGTGAGATAGAAAGCCAAACGCTGCCATGTGACATGGTGGAGATGCTTGGTGACAGAGGTGGTGGAGTTGGTGGCACATCCTCTGTTTGCTGGGAGGCAGGTGCCAGCGTTCCTCCCGAGGCGGAGGAAGAGGCCGAGGCAGCAGCAGAAGAGGGAGCAGGAGGAGCAGAAGTTAGTTCCTTGTTTTTAAGGTGTTTACTCCACTGCAGTTCATGCTTTGCAAATAGATGCCTGGTCATGCAGGTTGTGCTAAGGTTCAGAACGTTAATGCCTCGATTCAGGCTCTGATGGCACAGCATGCAAACCACTCGGGTCTTGTCATCAGCACATTGTTTGAAGAAGTGCCATGCCAGGGAACTCCATGAAGCTGCCTTTGGGGTGCTCGGTTCCTGGTGGAGGTGGCCAGTAGCAGGCGAACTCTCTTGGCGGTGGCTGTTCTGCTTTTGGCCCCTGCTCCCTCTTTTGCCACTCTGTTCGCTCGGTCTCACCACTGCCTCTTCCTCTGAACAATGAAAGTCAGTGGCATGACATTCATTCCATGTGGGATTTAGCACCTCATCGTCCCCTGCATTGTCTTCCACACAGTCTTCCTCCCTGACCACCTGTTCAGTCTGCACACTGCAGAAAGACGCAGCAGTTGGCACCTGTGTTTCGTCATCATCAGAGACGTGCGGACTCTGATGAGGTGGTATTGCTAAATGCAGTAAGTATTAGTGATGAGCGAGCATGCTCGGCTGAGTACTGATTTGGCTCGAGCATCGCTATGCTCGACACATGGTGGTACTCGGCCGAGTACCACATGTGCTTGAGCGAAATGCTTGAGACTCCGCCCCCACATTTTATGGATTTTAAGCAGCCAAATAAGGTGCAGGTAAGTACTGCCCTCACTGTAATGACAGTAGCCATGTTATCTGCTGGCATTAAAGTAATTGACTGGCCGGAAAGCATCATCGGAGGTTATTTAGCACCCGATGACACGTGCTCGGATCAGTCATGGTCATGGAGAGCATCGGGTAGGAAGGGAAAGACAGAGCAGGGAGCGAATTTCAGCGATTTTAGTTAGAGAAAGCTATTCAAAGGCCCAAAAGTCCTTTTAAGGACTACTGTGTGTGTGTTTTAGATCAACAATATATTTAACAGCACTGTCAGGGACAACCGTGCAAAGGAAGGGACAGTGCAGGGAGAAAAATTTACTGTATTTAATACAAAAAGCTTTTGAAAGACCCCACAATGCCTTTAAATGACTACTGGGTGTTTTTCACAGCAGCAAGATATTTTAATTTTGTACCTATTAGTGACATATCGTGAACATCATCTGCAGACTGTGTCTTTAATAATTTGGCTAACATCTAGTGACCATAGTGTGTGGCTTTGTGTAAAAAATACAGTCCTAAATGCGCAAACAGTGTCGGCAGTGCAAAGTCCATTAATCTGGGTCTAATATTGTCCATATTCTGTGGATTTATGTCCGGCCTCCCCAAACAGTTTCTGTATTCAAATTACATTAATCTGGGCATAATATACTGTCTATTCTGTGGGTTTATTTGACATTTACTGTCCGAAATACGAAAAAAGTGTCTGTATTTCAAATTTCAACAATCTGGGTCTAATATAGTGTCCATATTCTGTGGTTTTATGGGACATATACTGCCCATCATCCGAAAAGAGTGTCTGAAGAGTTCCAAGAGTGCCAAATAATCTTGGCCTAATCTAGTGTCAGCATGTGCCTCTCTTTGTCATATACTGTACACAGGTTAAACCAGTGTATTTTTGGGAAATTTACATTATTTGTGCCACATTTAGTGTCCACAGCCTGTGCCTCTCTGTGTCAAATACTGTACCAGAGGTGAGACCAGTGTATGTTGGGGAACTTTACATTATTTGTGCAAGATTTAGTGTCCAACGCATGTGCCTCTCTGTGTGAAATACTGTACCACAGGTGAAACCAGTGTATTTTGGGGAAATGTACATTATTTGTGCAATATTTAGTGTGCCTCTCTGTGTCAAATATTGTATAACTGTTGAAAACAGTGTATTTTGGTGAAATTAGTTGTGCAACATCTAGTGTGTTTGCATTTCAAACATATCACTGACAGATACTGTACTTTATCCAAAGATGGTGTATGCTACTCTGTGACATTATCAGGGCTACAATCTCCTGTGTAAAGTGTACACATTCCAAATACCTGTTTTAATTTATTGGCGCATACACATAAAAATCCTATGCTACTGTACGTGTGACATACCTTTAAGCATAAATAACATTTAATATGAATAATTCAGCCAGTAAGGGACGTGCAAATGGCCGTGATGCCGATGGTGCACACAGAGGCTGTGGCCCTGGGTGCAATGAAACTGAGTAAAAAAATGTAGCTGAGGGCCTGCAGGTGCACTAACCCTTTAAAACAGGGGTAGTTGTAAGGCACAGAGGAATCACTGTGTTCGCTGACACTGTCTGCTATGTACTCCTTCACCATCTTCCACATTTTTTTCCATCCTTGTAACACTAGGGTGCACATCAAGGTGAGGGTGCTGGCGGGGTGTCATGAAACTGTCTCAGGCCTTGGAGAGTGTTGTGCTTCCTCTATTGGAACTGCTGTGTGTTCCCCTCATCCTCCCTCCTGAGTTGCCCAAGGAACTACGTACTATGCCTCCAGCATTGTCAGCTGGAAATTTATTGAGCAATTTTTAAAGAAAGACCTTCTGGTATTGCACCTTTTGCTAGTCCTCTCCGCCAAAGAAATTATAGATGAGAAGTTCTCTTTGTAGCGGGGGTCGAGAAGGGTGAACTGAACAACTAGTAATCGCTGTTGTGCAAAATGCGTAGAATGCGAGGGTCACAGGAAAGGCAGCATAACATAAATCCTGCCATGTGTGTCAGAGTCCCAACAGACAAGACTTTGCTGTCCTCATCAGGAGGATGACTCTCAATCTCCTTATACTCTTCCTCCACTCCTGCCCATTTATGCTGAATAGATGGAATAAACCTGCTATGGTTACTACCCTCTGTAGCGGAGGCAACCGTCTCTTGCTCCTCTTCCTCCTCATCATCATCAGATTCACACTGAGACGAACTGAGTGTGGTCTTGCTATCACCCTGTGTAATGTCTTCCCCCTAGTTCCACCTCTTCCACATATAAAGCATCTGCCTTAATTGTTAGCAGCCAGCATTTCAGCAGACACAGAAGTGGGATGGTTAGGCTGATAATAGCGCCATCGCCACTCACCATATGTGTTTATCCTTCAAAGTTGTGTAACACCTCATAGAGATCAGACATACTAGACAAAGTTGCAGCTGGAATTCCACTACTGCCTTCTGCTGCTCACAAAGCATGGCCAACATGTGTAATGTGGAATTCCAGCGAGTGCTCACATCGCACAACAGTTGGTTAGATGGCAAATACAAGCACTGCATTAGCGTTGCCAGACAGTCGGCAGCTGTAGATGACTTTCTGAAATGGCCACACACATGGCGCACCCTCACCAGTAGCTCAGGCAAATTGGGGTAGGTTTGGAAAAAGTTGAGAACACGTGGGCTAGGCATGGTATGGCCAGATCTCGGCCATTAAGGAGGGATCCACATGGCCATATCAGCATTTGTCCCATTTAAAAGTTTACCTTCTTCACTGGGCAGAGGTTGTTTTATGCCCAGTGATTAAGATTATATTATTAGGACAGGTTTTTGAGGGACAATTTCCAGACGTTTTGCTGTGGTCACTGGGCAGAGTTGTAATTCTGCCCGGTGAGGGCCGTGCTTGCCTGAGGGCTGGCCCTGTTATGTTCCAGTGTTTCAGTTGTTATTGTTATTGTTTGAGTTTGAGTTTATGACTACGCTGTAAAATATGTTATGTTTACTTGGTTATTTATGAGTTCTTAAACAGGCCATGCCATTAATTTAACTCCACTTTTGTGTGTTATGTTTATATATATATTAATGTATAAGTTTGGGATGTTTGTTGGGCATGGTACATATATGTTGTATGATTGTCATGTGTGTGACAATGGCAATTATCAGACACAACCAACCTGGTCCCTTATACCCTGCAATAGCTCTGCTTGTCACCCAAGCAAATGAGTTTCAGCACGGCTTGTTGCCACTTACCCACTGCTGTGCTACACTGCTTCCAGCTGCTGACTGATGGTTGACTGCTGCTGCAAGATGAGAATTCTGAGTTTGCAGTGGAGGAGGAGAAGGGGGGGGGGTGCAGCCACTAATTTAGGTGGTGGCAGAAATCTTGATGAAAGTAGGGCCTGCAATCCTTGGCAATGGTAGCACCTGTGCCATCCCAGGACATGACTCGCTATCGGCCTCCACAAGGTTCACCCAGTGTGCCGCCATGGAAATGTATCTTCCCTGGCCAAAAGCACTTGTCCATGTGTCTGTCGTTAAGTGGACTTCTACAATAACCGCATTGGTCAGGGCACGGGTGATGTTACGTGACACAATTGCCAGTGTAATGCAGGGACTGCACACAGATAAAAATAGTGGCGGCTGAGGACTGAGTAACGAAGGACAGCCGCCGCCATGAGGCTGAGGAAAGCCTCAGTGTCCACAGGCCTAAATTGCAACATTTCCAGGGCCAGAAATTGTGAAAAGAGTGCATTTAGTGCTTTGGCCTGTGGCTGGATATTTGCGCTTACGTTCAAAGGCCTGGGGTAAGGAAGGACATCTGTACGCTTTGCTTGGGCGCAGAAGTGGGTGTGCTAGCTGATGGTGCTTGAGAAGGCCCAGCTGCAGAGCTGGAATCATCCAGGCCTGCATCTAGGACAGTGGATTGGCCAGCCCAGCACGTAACACAGGGGGGGAAGAGAAGGCAGTGGTGTGACCCACAGACACTGATTGTGGACCCAGGGGTTCAGATTACCTGTTAGGGTGCTTTGATGCCATGTGGAGGATCATGTCGGTGGTGGTGAGGTTGCTAGTGTTCGCAGCCACTACTCATTTTGCCTCCAGTGTGCTGTCTTCCCCCATTATGTTTCCAGGTTTTGTGTTGTTATTGTTACGGTTTGCGTTAGGGTTAATGAATAGGATGTAAGATATGTTATGGTTATTTGTTTATTTATGAGTCCTTATTTTTGCATAGCACAGTTACAGTTAGCAAGTTACAATTATTTTATCGTCCCCACTTTCCTCAAAAAGCGCCAGACTGCCGAACACCTACCCCTTGGCAAGGGAGATTTCCACAATGGGGAACAATTGCGGGCCTATTTGGTCTGGCCCGCCTTCTCCCTTTTGCCACCCCACAGCCTCTTCCAGCCTGTTGCGGTGCTGTGGACCCCTTTTTCCCTCTGTCATCGCTTGGCTTGCCAACTTTCCAGGTTGGGTCAGTAATGTCATCGTCCCCCATCTCCTCTTCCACTTCCTCACTCTGGTCACCCTCCTGACTTGTGTTGACCTAACAAGATCCTCACTCATTGACAACTGTGCCTCATCCGCATTATCCACCGCGTAAAAAACTAATTGCCATTCCCCATCGTCATCTTCTTTTGACTATGGATGCTGAAGAGTTTGGGGATCAGTGCACAAGATCTCCTCATGTCCCTCTTCAGGGAGGGTCAGCTCACCTGCAGGCCCTTAACTACAATATTTTACAGGGTCAGATCAGCAGCAGGCCCTCACGTACAATATTTTACAGGGTCAGCTCTGCAGCAGGCACTCGCCCATCTTTTTTTGCAATTCTCATTAGCAGGCCCTCGCCTCTAATGTTTTGGAGGGTCACCAGCAGGCCATCCATGATAATTTTTCAAGGGTGTGTATGATGTTCTACTTTATGTGTAACAAAGGGTGTATTGGAGCGCCAGTTCATTGTAATTTTTGGCAGCCCATTCACTTAGTGTATAGGCTTTGAGTGTAGGAGTCCCACTACCTAAACAATTGTACCACTACTTTATGTGATATACAGGCTGTTTCAGAGTGTCTCTTGTTTGTAATTTTTGGCAGCACTTGCACTTTATATACAATTGAATATACAGGAAAGAAAGTTTCCTAACAATTTTTCCTATGAAAATAGTTTTTTTTTTTTGGTGGGGTTTTGCGTATTTTTGTCAGTCTGTAAAAGTGGCCTACAACTCGGACAACATGGTTCTCAGCTGCGACTTGGGAGTCCAAGATGCATCCAAACATCGTCCCCATGCTTTTCCTGATCCATTTCGGTGGTGTTTCTGTCACTTTCTGACCTTTTCCTATGGACCAGGCACCCTCCCCTATTCAGAGCAGGGGGTGTCTGGTTGTCTCCCATTGACTTCCATTATACTCGGGTGCTCGGCCGAGCACACAAACATAGCAATTTGTTCGGGCCGAACACCCGAATACTTTGGTGCTCGCTCATCACTAGTAATTATGCTAATAATTGCTGATTATGACTCAGAGAGATTTTTGCATATAAGGATAATATCATCCGCAAATAAGGCTATGCGGTGTTCTGTTTGACTTACTTGAATGCTGTAAATGGAATAATCTAGATGTATTCTCTCTGCCAATGGTTCTATAGTGAGAGCAAATATTATAAAGGAAAGGGGGCAGCCTTGTCTGGTACCATTAGTAATTTTGAAGCTTGAAGATAAGAAGCCTCAGGAAAAGACTGATGCAGAAGGTTAGGAATATAACTGTCACGGCTGTGTCATGGTCTGGTGGTAGTGGACCATGACACTTTGACCGTGCATGCTGTTGCCAACCTATATTTTTTAGCATGCTTACTCACTTCCCCTTTAAGTCTGGTGTTCCTCCCCATTCTGGTATGTGTGGGGTTAAGGTGTGAGCTTGGTCTTGGTGTGGGTGTGGTCTCCTTAAGCTATTTAGCTTCTGCTGGAAGCCTGAAGTTGAGTTGTTCTCTGGCCTTTGTCTGTTTTAGAAGCTATGCTCCTGTTCTGGGCTTTACAATCTGCTCAGTCCTTGAGGGCCACCTTGTTGGATATCAAGTTCTCTAGCAATGTTTCCTCCATGTTCCCCACCTTTCTTGTTCCTATGTTTGGTGTGGGTTTAAGTTCTGGGTGTGGTGTACGTCTTGTTTGTTGTTAATTGTCTGGTCTGTTGGTGCTTATGGTTCCAGCAGTGTTGAGCGCGAATATTCGAATTTCTAATTTTTACCACGAATATCGGCACTTGGAAAATTCGCAAATATTTTGAATATAGTGATATATATTCGTAAAAACGAATATTCGTTTTTTTTGTTGTTGTTGGTTTTTTCATCTGAACCCATTACCTAGTATACCTACCTGCTTCTTGCTTGTGGGCCAATGTGAGGAGGCTGCAATATTGTAGTCTGTAGTGAATTAGAATATTCTTCATTATTTTTATTTTTTTCTCTTATGAGAAAAATCGGCAATGTAATATTCACGTAATGTGAATATTTTAACACCCGAATATATAGCATTATAGAATATAATGCTATATTTTTGTTTTTTAGAATATTAATTATTTTTTCCCATCTGAAGTCATGATTCCTCCCTGCTTAAGTTACTTTTGGGCCAATGACTGTTCACATTAAATTGGAAAAAATGACGAATATTCTAAAAAACGAATATATGGCACTATATTCTATAGTGCTATATATTCGTGTTTTAGAATATTCGCATTACGCAATATTACATTGCCGATTTTTTGCAATCAATAGAATAATCTCAAATATTAATATTTGCGAATATATGATGAATATTCTAACAAATAGAAATATCGTGAATTTAAATATTGTCCCTGTCGCTAATCACTATCCAGCATGTATGCAAGGAGTTTCCCTATGTGTTTTACCTCCGGTGAGGGGGTCCCTGGGGTTCCCCAGAGGGGGAACCAAAAGTCAAGTCAGTGAGCTGCTATCGTCCTGTTGCAGCGGCAGGTAAGTGCCTTGTTTCCCAGAGCAGTTATCCAGGTAGGATTCTGGTCTCTGGATTTTTACCTGCTGTTTCTGTTTAGGGCTCACAGTTTTATCTCTCTTACTGTTGTGTAGTTGTTCTAGGGGTCAGATGGACCCACTCTAGAACATGACAATTAGAGTAGCTTATATTGTGGAATAGAACGGTACTCGCACGTAGTAGCTTTATGATGCTTGATTTATTGGTCATATTGACACCATATTGACACGTTTCAGCACTGGTGTGCTTTTATCAGACTAGTTAGAGTAGTTTACTTACTGGTGTTGTTTCATGTACAATGGGTCTGGTGGACCCACTCTTGTACATGACAGTAAGTTCCGTTGTTTTTCCCTTTGTCTTTTGTTGCTTGTCCTATGGAGACTCTGTTTTGTATGTGTCCTTAAGGAACCGGTTGTCTTTTATTCCTGACCCCTATGCTAGAAATCGATTGGGTCAGTAGGGCCCACGTTCCAGTGTATGAGTCCTCCCACAATTAGAGGGGCGCTCATACGGTCAGGAGATCAGGGCTAGGATGAGTGTTGTATAGGAGGTTTTCATCTTCCCTATCCTGGCTTACTGGCCTAGTTACATCCATTATTGTATCACAACAACAAAGGATTCAAATGATTCAGCCGAATCACGTTACAGATTAGGTCAGGTTTAACACAAAAACAAAACGTGACTTAAAATATACCTTTAATATCAAAGTAATGGGTATTAGTACAAAAAGTACCTATTAGTTAACTATACATGACGTAATCCCATAGGGGAAGATATAATTGATGAAGCAACTGGAGAAAAATGGGAAAGGGATGATAAGGGGACCACAAGGGATGCTATCCCTGTAATGCCCTAGTCTTTCCTCAGCCCAGAGTCGTCCCCTGATGGTGGAGGTTCCCTGTCCCTGTGCCTAATCCTAAAACATCCCTGTTAAAAACCCTATCAGAAAGGGATAACATACAAATTAGATGAACCAAAAATGTATAAACATGAGCTAAGTTCGGCACACCACAGATAGACGGATACCGAAACTCATGCACACGTTTCACCTAAGAACAAGGATCATCAGGGGGTAGATAAGGTAATACAGTGTAGATATAAAAGATATATACTTAGCTCCCCGTTCTGATGTTGGGAAACATCAATCTTGGCTGGAATAATTATGGCCTGAAAAGATCAACATTAAATGTCACATAAACTGTACCAGAGATAAGGATACCAGGTGTAGAGAAATCTATACAAAAGTGCCTACTTACATTCTGCCAAGAATATGGTTACATGATGTTCCAAGGGAGCTGGGGAGCTGTCAGGCATGTCTATGCCTATTTATAGTGTGTTTTTCCCGCGTCTGAATTGATGTCCGGACGCCGCATGCGCCACTTCCGGTGCCATTAAATGCAACAATGGGACACATCATGTGTCCCCACGCCACCCCTGCTACTTCCGTTGCTATGGAACGCACCATGGAGTGCATAAGGTGACTGCATGAGAACCGGAAATTACAATAAAGCGCGATTAATGAGCATACCAAAATCCAGTGATGCGGTGCCAAAAATTCGGGGAAGGGGGCGCCTAGTTAATTAATAGGTTTGACACTGCATAATGTACACAGTGCCAGAAGGTTAAATTCACTAAGGGATGTACGGATTATAAATAGAAAATTTTAATAGTCATACATTGCTAATATAGAATATTCTACCAATATACCCTCATTGATTCGGAAGGGGTATAATATTTAAATATTTTGGGCTAAGCTAAGGCGAATAAATAAAATTTGCCTTTTAGACATGATGGTTTTTGCATCGATGAGACCAGTCATGGGTCAATCATCACAGTGACTGAGGGTAAGCCTTGCTGACCATGAGATTTACCAGGAGAGATACAATTGTATGTACATTTTTCAGTTAAATAAAACAAGTGAATGTGAGTCTTTCGTTTAAACCACCGGGTGACTGGGAGCGGAAACAGTAGATCCACTCCGTCTCCTTCTGGAGAATTTTCTGGAGATAGATTTCAAATCTCCATTGTGGTGTTCATTAATGTGGTTGGCCACAGGGGTGTTGTTCAATTTGACGATGTCATTGATATGCTCACTAGTGATGTCCCAAACTAATCGCTGGCGAACAGTTCCCGGCGAACATGGCTTGTTCGCGTCCACTGCGGCAGGCGAACATATGCAATGTTTGGTCAGCCCCCTAAACATCATCATTGAGCAAACTTTGACCCTGTACCTCACAGTCAGCAGACACATTCCAGCCAATTAGCACCCTCCCTCCCACACCTTCCCACCTCCTATATAAACGGCAGCCATTTTAGATTTAGTCAGAAGCTGCATTGTCTTAGTGGGAGCAGGGATAGAAATGTGCTGCTGCTTCTTCATGATTTAATAGGGAAGTCTTCTGTGTCCACAGACTCATCTGCTGTAAGGACAGTGTCCTGACAGCACCCCAAAAAGCCCTTTTTAGGGCTGGCACATCAGTCGTTTTTTTTTAGTTTTTTTTGTTCTCCAATTTCCATATATATTTTGCATTTGCCTGTCTGCCAGTGTGTTTGTGTTTCAGGCCCACAGACTGTAGTGTGCCCTCTGCCAGTGCAGCCCATCAATCATACCGTGCGGCACTGGACGTTGACTAAAGTAAGTCACTTTATCTGTACACTTTAATCTAATTTCAGTTGCCTGCCAGCAAGTGTGTGTGTGTCAGGCCCACAGACTGTAGTGTGCCCTCTGCCAGTGCTGCCTATCAGTTATACCTTGTGGGGCTGTGGACGTTGCCTAAAATAAGGTACTTTATCTGTACACTTTAATCTAATTTCAGTTGCCTGCCGGCCAGTGTGTCTGTGTCAGACCCACAGACTGTAGTGTTCCCTCTGCCAGTGCTGCCCATCAATCATACCGTGCGACACTGGACTTTGCCTTAAAATAAGGCACTGTATCTGTACACTTTAATCTAATTTCAGTTGCCTGCCGGCCAGTGTGTGTGTGTCAGGCCCACAGACTGTAGTGTGTCCTCTGCCAGTGCTGCCCATCAATCATACCATGTGGCACTGGACGTTGCCCAAAATAAGGCACTTTATCTGTACCCTTTAATCTAATTTCAGTTGCCTGCCGGCCAGTGTGTGTGTGTCAAGCCGACAGACTGTAGTGTGCCCTCTGCCAGTGCTCTCCATCAATCATACCGTGTGGCACTGGACTTTGCCTTAAAATAAGGCACTGTATCTGTACACTTTAATCTAATTTCAGTTGCCTGCCGGCCAGTGTGTGTGCTCACAGACTGTAGTGTGCCCTCTGCTAATGCCCAACACTGATACCGGGTGGCACAGTACCTAGCACGCGTAGTACCACTTATCTAAAAAAAAATGACAGAGGCAGGCCACCCCCCAGGGGCCGTCGTGGTCTTGGTGCTGATTTCCACTGGCCCTGGAATAATGCCAGGACATAGTTGACTGGCTTACACAGGACTCCCAATCTTCAACAGCTTCCGCTAAGAACCCTGACGCACCATCCTCCTCCAGCTCAGCTCCGGTCACTTGCTCTCAAGTTACCACGCTCCCGCCACCACCACTACCACCACAGCCACCACAGCTGCTTCACTTGATCCGTCAGAGGAGTTATTTACACATCAGTTCGATGCAATTAGTGATGCACAACCATTATTGCCAGATGATGTAGATTACAGGGATATGTCTCAGTCAAGCAGGATTACACACATGGACGTACAGTGTGATGATGATATTGTACCCGCTGCTGCTTCCTTTGCTGAGGTGTCAGATACAAGTGAAGCTGTTGATGATGACGATGTGTCCACGGATGCCACGTGGGTGCCTGCTCGAAGAGAAGAAGAGGGGGAAATTTCAGAAGGGTAGACAGAGAGAAGTAGGAGACGAGTTGGAAGCAGGGGGAGGTCTTCACAAGGAGTTAGTGGCACAGTCAGACAGTATGTATCGGCGCCTGGGGTCAGCCAGACAGCACGCCAGTCAACGCATGCTGTTGCCACCACCAGAATGCCGTCATTGCAAAGCTCAGCAGTGTGGCATTTTTTTTTTGTGTCTGCCTCTGATAACAGCAATGCCATTTGCAACCTGTGCCAAAAGAAACTGAGTCGTGGGAAGTCCAACACCCACCTCGGTACAACTGCTTTGCGAAGGCACATGATCTAACATCACAAACGCCAATGGGATCAACACATGCGTACAAGCAGCACACAAACTCAAAGGCACCATCTTCTTCCTGGTCCAGCATCTTCAGCCACGTCAACCACTGCTGTCCTCCTTGCCCCCTCTCAACCACCCGCCACTCCGCATCTCACCTTCAGCAGTTCCATCTCATCTCCCCACAGTCTGGTGTCAGTTAAGGAAATGTTTGAGTGTAAGAAGCCAATGTCACAGAGTCACCCCCTTGCCCGGCGTCTGACAGCTGGCTTGACGGAACTCTTAGCCCACCAGCTTTTACCATACCAGCTGGTGGAGTCTGAGGCCTTCAAAAAATTTGTCTCTATTGGGACACCCCAGTGGAAGGTACCCGGACAATTTTATTTTTTTAAAAAGACAATCCCAAACCTCTACTATGTTATTGAAAAGGAAGTCATGGCATCTCTGGCATACAGTGTTGGGGCAAGGGTCCATCTGACCACTGATACCTGGTCTGCAAAGCACGGTCAGGGCAGGTATATCACGTACACTGCGCATTGGGTCAACTTGCTGACGGCTGACAAGCATGGAATGTGTGGCTCCGCAGCGGAGTTGTTGACACTGCCACGACTTGCAGGCAGGCCTACTGCCACCTCCTCTACTCCTACTCTATCCTCTTTGATATCCTCCTCGGCTGAGTCCTCTTCAGCTGAGGCGTCTGGCTGCACATCAACTGAATCCCCCCAACTTCCCAGAGGCTATTCCACATCCCGGACACGTCAGTATCACGCTGTCTTGGGGTTGACTTGCCTGAAAGCTGAGAGCCACACAGGACTAGCACTCCTGTCCGCCCTGAACGCACAGGTGGATCAGTGGCTGACCCCGCACCAACTGGAGATTGGCAAAGTGGTGTGTGACAATGGAACAAATTTGTTGTCGGCATTGAATTTGGGCAAGTTGTCACATGTGCCGTGCATGGCACATGTGTTGATTCTCGTCGTACAACACTCTGTGTCTAAGTACCCAGGATTACAGGACGTCCTCAAGCAGGCCAGGAAGTTGTGTGGCCATTTCAGGCGTTCCTACACGGCCATGGCGCACTTTTCAGATATTCAGCAGCGTAACAACATGCCAGTGAAGTGCTTGATTTGCGACAGCCTGACACGTTGGAATTCAACACTCCTAATGTTCAACCGCCTGCTCCAACAAGAAAAAGTATTTGTATGACCAGGGTGCTAGGACAGCCTCTGCGGAGCTGGAAATTTTTTTGGCACGTTACTGGACGCTCATGCGCAATGCCTGTAGGCTCATGCGTCCTTTTGAGGAGGTGACAAACCTAGTCAGTCGCACCGAAGGCACCATCAGCGACCTTATCCCATTTGTTTTCTTCCTGGAGCGTGCCCTGCGAAGAGTGCTGGATCAGGCTGTAGATCAGCGTGAAGAGGAAGAGTTGTGGTCACCATCACCACCAGAAACAGCCTTGTCATCATCGCTTGCCGGACCTGCGGCAACGCTGGAAGAGGAGTATGAGGAAGAGGAGTCAGAGGAGGAATGTGGCTTTGAGGAGGAGGAAGACCAACCACATCAGGCACCCCAGGGTGCTCGTTGTTGTCACCTATCTGGGACCCGTGGTGTTGTACGTGGCTGGGGGGAAGAACAGACCGTCAATGACATCAGTGAGGACGAGGAACGGGAAAGGAGTAGCTCTGCATCCAACCTTGTGCAAATGGGGTCTTTCATGCTGTCATGTCTGTTGAGGGACTCTCGTATAAAAAGGATGAAGGATAACGACCTGTACTGGGTGGCCACGCTACTAGACCCTCGGTATAAGCATATAGTGGCAGAAATGTTACCAAATTTCCAAAAGTCAGAAAGGATGCAGCAGTTCAAAACGAAACAAAAAAATAGGCTTTACACAGCTAATAAGGGGGATGTCACAGCACAACGGAAATCTAACTGGGGAAGAGGTGAAAGCAATCCTCCTCCTACCACGGTGGCAAGGACTGGACGATTTACAGATGTGTTGTTGATGGAAGACCTGCGGAGCTTTTTCAGTCCTACACATCGCCACAGCCCTTCGGGATCCAGCCTTAGAGAACGACTCGACCGTTAGGTAGCAGACTACCTCGCCTTATCAGCAGATATCGACACTCTGAGGAGCAATGCACCCCTTTACTACTGGGTGTGCAGTCTTGACCTGTGGCCTGAGCTATCCCAGTTTGCGATAGAACTTCTGGCCTGCCCTGCTTCAAGTTTCCTGTCAGAAAGGACCTTCAGTGCAGCAGGAGGCATTGTCACTGACAAGAGAAGTCGCCTCGGTCAAAAAAGTGTTGATGCCTCACCTTCATAAAGATGAATGAGGCATGGATCCCAAAAGGGACTGACAGTGGGGGATACGTTTGACTAACAAAAGGCCTGATGACATGCATTGTCCTCAAAATGGTCCCCACGCTGCTGTATTTAATGTCTGCATACCGGATGACTTTCGTGAATTCTCCGCCACCAACTAGGGTTCAAGCCGCAAGGTTTTAGTCACTTTTCTGCCTGGAAAACATCAATTTTTCCGGCCGCTGCTACAACAGCGGCTGCAACAATGCCATTATTTTTCAGGCATGTGTACATGCCTAATTTTTCTGTCCTATGGTGCAGCACTGTGGCTGCAAAAACAAAACAAAAAAAAAAGGCACATACAAGTGTCAATTCCCCTTCGTGATCGTTACCTTGTTGTGGTGAAGGGGCTTGCGTATCACAATGAAGCAATCATCACCTCTATGAGTGTGTTGGGAATATTGCCACACCCCAGCTGATAAGGCTGTTGCTTCTTTATGGTCAGACCAAAAGCAATCGGCTGGATAATATTTCATAGAAAAAACATTAATTTACCTTTTTTTTTTTTTTTAAGTTGTATGGGTTTTTAATACATCAAATAAAAAATCATAATAAAGTCTCTTAATAGTTTATTAGAAATAATGCAGACAACTAAAAAAAATGCCCATCAATTCCAATACAAAGCAAGTACAGAGCTCAGAACTAAATTATTTCATGATGTCATAATGGTTCGTTAATTCGACAATGGTTAATCAATTCGACACACGTCCCCGGATAGGGTACGTAACAGGGATTAAACTGATAGGAATAGTACTAGTTAAGACACCACTCATATAGGGTGTCACAGCACATTGCTCGGTGCACGCGCAGTGCCCTAATTTGGGAATAAGAGGACCGACCAAGCTGCTTTTTCCATCTCCCGGTTCCTAAAATCAATTCATTTTGGTGTATGAGAGTTTGGTCTGTCACTGTGAAGGCAGTCGAAGGTACCCGGCCCAAAAAAATTTTCACAAAAGGCAATCCCTGATATCGAATGTAACAGGGATTAAAATGATAGGAATAGTACTAGTTAAGACACCACTCATATAGGGTGTCACAGCACATTGCTCTGTGCACGCGCAGTGCCCCAATTTGGGAGTAAGAGGACCGACCAAGCTGCTTTTTCCATCTCCCGATTCCTAAAATCAATTCAGTTTGTTCTATGAGAGTTTGGTCTGTCACTGTGAAGGCAGTCGAAGGTACACGGCCTACATTTTTTTTCATTAAAGGCAATCCCTGATATGGGACGTAACAGAGATTAAACTAATACAAATAGTACTAGTTAAGACACCACTCATATCGGGTGTGACAGTAAATTGCACGGCGCAGACGCAGTGACCATAGAATAAAACAAAGGGGAGGGAGCCAGCGTTTTTTTAACAATCTCCCTGTTCGAAAAATCAATTCAATAAATGGACCCCAGATTGGGGACGTAACAGGGATTAAACTGATGAGAAGAGAACGACAGAAAATAACACTCATATCGGGTGTGAGAGTAAATTGCATGGCGCAGACGCAGTGACCATGGATTAAAACAAAGGGGAGGGAGCCAGCTTTTTTTTAACCATCTCCCCGTTCGAAAAATCAATTCAATTCACCTTTCGGAGACCCTTGGTGTTGCACGTGACTGGGTGGAGGAAGAAACCTTCAATGACATCACAGGGACATGGCTAGCTTGTTATCCAACCTTGTGCAAATGGGGAGTTTGTGGTTGTGCAAATAAACTGTTTGCGGTTGTTTGCTGTGCATTAAAAGGGGAGTTTGGTCTGTCAATGACGGTGAAGCAGGCGTAAACCTTATACTACCTGATCGATACAACATCATACCTGATCGTATACACACACTGGATGTTTTAAACCACGTTGTTTCAAAAAAATTTAGAATTGTTAGGTGATTTATGCCTTTTATGGATTAAAACCCAACTCTGCGTCAACTATGTAATTTTCCATGGGAGTTTTGCCATGGATCCCTCTTCGGCATGCCACAGTCCAGGTGTTAGTCCCCTTGAAACAACTTTTCCATCACTACTGTGGCTAGAAAGAGTCCCTGTGGGTTTTAAAATTCGCCTGCCTATTGAAGTCTATGGCGGTTCGCCCGATTCGCCCATTCGCGAACATTTGAGGAAATTCGCGTTCGCCGTTCGCAATTTTATGAAAAAATTTAACGAAAAATGTTATGTTCGTGACATCTCTAATGCTCACATACTCTCCTCCTGAGCTCTCTCTTGGTTTTGCCAATGTAATCCTTTGGACAGGTACACTGGCAAATATAGACGACACCCATGGACCTACAATTAATAAAATCCCTGATGGTGTAAAATCTTTGAGTAACTGAACATACCACAATTTTAGTTTTCTTGATATAATTGCAGGCTTTACATAGACCACATCTGAACATCCCCACTGGCTTTCTATCCAACCAAGTGCCCTCTTTTTTGGGACCCACATAGTGACTGTGGACTAAACGATCCCTTAGGCTTCTGCCCTTTCGATAGGTAATCTGGGGGTATTCATTAATGGCACCTATGAGTTCAGGGTCCATGGTAAAGGATAGGCCAGTAAGTGCGGAGGGTGGATAGAACTTCCTTATTGGCGGTGTCAAATGTGGATAGAAGACGAATTAATTTGTTGCCTTTTCAGTCTTTTAATTTGGGGACAAGAAGATTTTCCCTATTGCTTGACTCTATTCCCTATTCCCTATTACTTACTTGACATGTTGGAAGGCATCTCTCAAAAGACGCTGTGGGTAGCCCCTCTGTGTCAATCTGTCCTTCAGTTTTTTTGACACCCTATAAAAATTCACCAGGGAAGAACAGTTCCTAAGAGTCCAAAGGTAATGACCCCTGGGAATTCCTCTCTTAACTGCTGGTGGATGATGACTACTCCAGTGCAGTATACTATTAGTGGTCGTTGGTTTCCGAAAGACTGACGTGACTAACATGTTGTCAACCTTAACCACTTCCACATCCAGAAAGGTGATTCATTCTGACTGAATTTTAGAAGTGAGGCTCAAACCAATTTCATTATGGTTGAGTGTATTGATGAACCTACTGAAACTATCTCTATCCCCACCCCATATCAGAAAGATATCATCAATATAACAGATATAGAATGTGATGTTATCATTCCACCAGCATTGTTGGTCGGGGAAGACATATTTATCTTCCCACCAGCCCAGGATGAGATTAGCATATGTAGGGGCACAGGGGCTCCCCATTGCTGTCCCCCTGAGCTGGTGGTAGTATGATCCGTTATAAAGAAAAAAATTGTGGGTTAGAGTGAATTCAAGTAAACGTAAAATAAAGCAGATATAGAAGTAAATAGACGGCTCTAATGTTCAGTAAAATGTGCGAGGTGCTTGAAAACTGCTAAAGCTGACTCACCCAATCAGATAGTGGGGCAATATATATCAAGTGAAAATAGCAGGCACACTCTAATCTGGGATGAGAAATTATTAGTTTATTATGATAAGAAAGAAAAAGATTGTAGAAAAGGTGGAGGTTTTGGAAGAGGTGAACCTCCTAGTGAAAACGGTATACAAAAGTGTACAAAACGCGTTTCAGGATATGCTTCCCTTCATGCCGCAATCCTCCGCTTACTAATGAAGAGAAGCATATCCCAAAACGCATTTAAGCTTGTGGAGGATTGCATATAATTACCGCTGGACCTAAATTAGTCAAGGAGTGCTCCGATACAAGACATACCCCTTTGAAGAGTTAATGAACAGCAGTTGCGGTCACATGACCTTGTGATGTCTGCAACAAACACTGACACGAGGAACGCCGACCTCCAGACACCGGAACTTAAACAACACTGGACATCGTCCGAACCGACATCTCCAGCAGCCAGAAGCCGACTGCACTAGCAGATTATCGGGGGTAAACGAACTCTGAAGCCAAAGACAGTGCGGTACGTTGCACCCAGGCCGATGAACACCGGTACTTTTTTCTCCCCCAGGATTACTACAAACTGCAATTCCACTAGGCTTCTTTGCTACTGTTTTGTTTCCCCACAGGATTACAAAAAATTACTATACAGCAAGGTTCCCTTGTTATTGATTCCCCACAGGATATAAACACTGCTACACTGTGAGATCTCTTCCCCATCGATCCCAAAAATTACAGTGTGTCATGAGGATATACCAATTACAATTGCAACACAAATCCCACACTATTTTGGGATACAGGAATGCTATATTAATCACAATACGGCATTAACCTAACTACAAATTCTCCATTGAGACCTTATCATTTTTAACATCTTCTAGTATAGCTCAAATAAGCTAACTACTTATTATTTTTATACCGGTATATTTTACTATTTTTATTTACATTTTTTACCATAATTTTTTATGGACTTCTACTTGGACTTATATTTAGTATTTCTACACACTTTTGTTACTGTTTTCACTAGGAGGTTCACCTCCTCCAAAACCTCCACCTTTTCTACAATCTTTTTCTTTCTTATCATAATAAACTAATAATTTCTCATCCCAGATAAGAGTGTGCCTGCTATTTTCTCTTGATAAACGTAAGATAAACTCGTTGTGGGTATGAAAATGTGTACCTCTAGAATTAAGGAAATAAAATGTTGCTGCCAACCCTTTTTCATGGGGAATCGAGGTATAGAGGGATTCAACGTTTATACTTGCAAGAAGGTTAGATGAATCAATGGTTATGGTCTCAATCTTGTGAAGAAAATCCATCATATCTCTTGTGAATGATGGAAAAGACCAGACAAAGTCTCTCAGGACTTTGTCCAGATAGATCCCACAATGGTGTTTTTTAACGAATCAACCCCAGACACAATGGGGCGACCCTTTATGGGATGTAACCCCTTGTGCACCTTAGGTAGGCAATAGAAGGTGGCGACTTGTGGATATTTGGGGAGTAAAAACTCCAACTCGGACTGACTGATGACTCCCTGTTCAAAACCCCAGGCGAGGATAGTTTTTAATTCGGCTAAAAAGGAGATAGAAGGGTCCATGGGTATGATATGGGTATGATACTATAACTTTTCTTGTCATGTAACAAGTCACGGCACATTTTTTGATATTTGTTGTGATCGAGTACAACCAGGTTTCCACCCTTGTTGGAGGGTTTTATTATGATATGGTTATTTTTCTCTAGATTCTGGAGTGCTGATAATTCAACGTCACTCAGATTTTGAGGAACATGTTGGTTTATTCTTAGGCGTTCAAGTTCAGATACAACTAAGCGTAGAAAGATGTCAATATGCTCCGAGTTCAGGGGTGGGGGTAATCTCGTACTCACTGGATGTAACTCAGTAAACGGGCCTTTACCTGGTGTTCTGGCTCCTTCCTCCCATAAATCCATGAGGTTTTGTAGATCAGGGAAGTCTTCAGTTTCAATCCCCAGATCAATGCATATTTTTTTGTTTGTGTTTTGAAAAAACGTATGCCATTTTAGTCTTCTACAAAATAAGTTAACCACTTTAGCCCCCCTAGCTTAAACACCCTTAATGACTAGACCACTTTTTACAATTCTGCACTACACTACTTTCACGGTTTATTGCTCGGTCATACAACTTACGACACAAATGAATTTTATCTCCTTTTCTTCTCACTAATAGAGCTTTTATTTGGTGGTATTTCATTGCTGCTGACATTTTTACTTTTTTTGATAGTAATCAAAAATGACCGAAATTTTTGCAAAAAAATGAAATTTTTCACTTTCTGTTGTAATTTTTTTTTTAACCCCTTAAGGATGAAGGGCGTACATGTACGCACTTCGTCCGCACTTTAAAGATGGCACCCGCTCCCGCACGGAGCGGGCGCATGAGCTGCGGGTAAACGCTTGATTCATCAAGCTGACACCCGCAGCTCATGTCTGCGACCGGCAGCGATGCCGATCGCGGACATTTAATCCCTCAGATGCCGTGGTCAATCCTGACCACGGCATCTGATCGCGCAAAAACCGAAAGTTTCACTTTCGGTTTTTGCTCCGGCTCCCCTGATGGCCACAAGGGGGAGCCGGAGCATGCATGTAGTAGCCTAGGTTTCTGTGAATGAAACCTAGGTTGCTACATAGTATTCCTATGGAGCCTATGACTGTAATTGGCTCCATAGGAAATATGCAATTTTCTCATATATTCCAATGCTATTGCATTGGAATATATGAGAATAGCAATCTGATGATTGCATCTTATAGTTCCCTATGGGAACTATAAGAAAGTGGTAAAAAAAAAAAAAAGTTTAAAAAATAAAAATAAAATAAAAAAATATAAAAATTCAAATCACCCCCTTTCCCCAAAATGAAAATAAAATAAATAAAAAATAAAAAATTACACATAATGGGTGTCGCAATGTGCGAAAACGCCCATACTATAATAATATTAAAAAATATTCACCATACGGTAAACATAAAAACGGAAAGAAAGCGTCCAAATGGCTAATTCGCCATTTTTGGACGCTTGATTTCCTAAAAAAAAATTAATAAAAAGTGATCAAAACATCATACGCACCCCATAATGGTATCAATTAAAAGTTCAGATTGCCCCGCAAAAAATGAGCCCCTACACTGCTCCGTACGCATAACTACAAAAAAGTTATAGGGGTCAAAACATGGCGACAAAAAAATAAAATAAAAAAATTCCCACTTTTAATTTTTTTTTCACTATCAAAACGCAAGAAAAACTATACATATTAGGTATTGCCGGATTCGTACTGACCTGAAGAATAAAATTAACCAGTCAGTTTTATCGCAAATCGAACGTTGTAATTTAAAAACCCGTAAAACTGTGATGAAATTGCTTTTTTTTTGCAATTTCACCCCATTTGGAATTTTTTTCCCGTTTCCCACTACATCACATGCAAAAATAAATGGTAGCGTCAAAAAGTACAACTTGTCCCGCAAAAAACAAGCCATCATATGGCTATGTGAGCAGAAATATAAAAATGTTATGGCTTTTGTAAGGCAGGGAGCGCAAAACAAAAACGCAAAAATCCCAAAACCCCCGGTCCTTAAGGGGTTAAAAACTACATTTCTACATAAATTTTTCTCTAAATTTATTGTTCTACATGTCTTTGATAAAAAAAAATCTAATAAGTGTATATTTATTGGTTTGGGTAAAAGTTATAGCGTTTACAAACTATGGTGCAAAAAAGTGAATTTCTGCATTTTGAAGCAGCTCTGACTCTCTGGGCACCTGTCATGTTTCTTCAGGTGCTAGAATGCCAGGATAGTATAAATACCCCCCAAATGACACCATTTTAGAAAGAAGACACCCCAAAGTATTCACGGAGGGGCATGGTGAGTATATGTATGATTTCATTCTTTTTCACAAGTTAGCGGAAAATGACACTTTCTGAGGACAAAAATAATAATAAAGTTTCCATTTCTGCTAACTTCTGGCAAAAAAAAATAAAAAATCTCCCAAGGACTCATATGCCCCTCAGTGAATACCTTGGGTGTCTACTTTCCGAAATGGGGTAATTTGTGGGGTGTGTTTACTGTTCTAGCATTTTGGGTGGGGCTAAATTGTGAGCAACCCTGTAAACCTAAAGGTACTCGTTGGACTTTACGCCCCTTTACGCACCTAGGCTGCAAAAAAGTGACACACATGTGGTATCACCGTACTCAGAAGAAGTAGGGCAATGTGTTTTGGGGTGTATTTTTACATATACCCATGCTGGGTGAGAGAAATATCTCTGTAAATTGTCAACTTTGTATAAAAAAAATTTTTTAAAGTAATTTACAGAGATATTTCTCTCACCCAGCATGGGTATATGTAAAAGTATACCCCAAAACACATTGCCCTACTTCTCCTGAGTACGGTGATACCACATTTGTGACACTTTTTTGCAGCCTGGGTGCGCAAAGAGGCACAAATTCCAATGAGTACCTTTAGGATTTCACAGGGCATTTTTACGCATTTGGATTCCAGACTTCTTCTCACGCATTAGGGGCCCCTAAAATGCCAGGGCAGTATAAATACCCCACATGTGACCCCATTTTAGAAAGAAGACACCCCAAGGTATTCCGTAAGGGGTATGGTGAGTTCATGTAAAATTTTATTTTTTTGTCACAATTTAGTGGATTATGAGACTTTGTAAGAAAAAAAAAAAAGCCAATTTCCGCTAACTTGTGCCAAAAAAAAATCTTCTTTGAACTCGCCGAGCCATTAGGCAGTCCTGGCGTCGTTAAGGTCCTTGAACCAATGTGAAAATGTTGAATCTTTTTAATAAACTGATCTCAGAGTCGGTCAGAATGTGATTGGATAAATTGATAATCTGCAAACTATCTGTCAAATGCGATTGTCGGTGTTCTTTGTCCGATTCCTCAATTGATAAGAGACCATCTTGTTGGCTAAAAAAGACGGAGGAATAGAAGAGGCAGGAGTTGGTAAGGATGATGGCGGTGCAGACATAGGTGTAGAAATGTGAGTAGGTGCCCCTGTGTGTGAGGCATAGGAAGAGGAGAGTACATATGATGTTCCTCTTGTATCCCCCCTTCCTCTCTGTCTGCCCAAGTTTTGCCATCTCTGGCCTGATCGGCGCCTTCCTGGATTAAAACCACCTCTATAGTAGCCTCTGGTTCTAGGAAAAATGGCTGACTCAGAATCTGAGTATTCTGCCTCGGAAGAAGATATTTCCGAGTCAGTCTGAGGTACTGATGTTTTAACAAAGGTATATGCCTTGTTATCCCTAAAGTCCCTCACAAATTGTCTATACTTTCTCTCCTTGATAAGGTTCCGAAATTTTTCTACTGCTGTTTGTAAAGAAGATTCTCTTTTGTCAAATTCAGAATCAGACCAGAATTTTTGTGCAGATTCGATCAATTCTTTGAGTTTAATGGATGTTGACTCAAAGACTTTCTTCT
Source organism: Bufotes viridis (assembly GCA_033119425.1). Taxonomy (NCBI): domain Eukaryota; kingdom Metazoa; phylum Chordata; class Amphibia; order Anura; family Bufonidae; genus Bufotes; species Bufotes viridis. The sequence continues at coordinate 56,506,694 of CM065597.1, read as the reverse complement.
CCTCATCAAGGAGAATTGTCATTAATCTTAACGAACTACTGGTCAGTTCTTGTTCCCAGACAGTTAATAATTGGGGAGACTGGACGCGTTCAGCTGGTCTTAATAGTATATGCAGCCCTTTAGGGACTATTTTTTGATCAAGATAGTTTTCCAGTGAGTTAATCTCCCACCACAATTTAATATTTTCTTTATATCCTGAGTACAGGTCATGAAATGCTATTTTGCACGTAGATGATGAGGTCAAACCCGGTATCTCTCTATCAGAGGAGATATCCTTAGCTTCATTTATGAGAGCCTCAGTGAAGATGGTACCCGATAAGAAACTGGCCATAATAATTCCATCAATATGTCACAGCAACAAAGGATTCAAATGATTCAGTCGAAGGTTTAACACAAAAAAAATCGTGACTCAAAATATACCTTTAATATCAAAGTAATGGGTATTAGTACAAAAAGTACCTATTAGTTAACTATACGTGACGTAATCCCATAGGGGAAGATATAATTGATGAGGCAACGGGAAAAAATGGGAAAGGCATGACAAGGGGACCACAGGGGATGCTATCCCTGTAATGCCCTAGTCTCTCCTCAGCCCAGGGTGGCCCCCATATGGTGGAGGTTCCCTGTCCCCGTGCCTAATCCTAGAGCATCCCTGTTAAAAACCCTATCAGAAAGGGATGTAACATACAATACAAAAATTTTTTTTTCAATGATGTATAAACATGAACTAAGTTAGGCACACCACAGATAGACAGATACCGAAACCTATGCAAGCAAAAGACCCCTAAGCGTTTCACCTAAGAACAAGGATCATCAGGGGGTAGATAAGGTAATACAGTGTGGATATAAAACATATATACTTAGCTCCCCGTTCCCCGTTACATCCATTATTGCCTACATTGTACGGCGGGGGTTTTTCCTTCACTCTTCACCGTGACAATAACGCCAAAATGGCTGATAAGTAAGGGCTAGATACTACAAATTTAAGTAAAACCTCTTTTAAGTTGCCCCAGTGGACTCTATCGAAAGCCTTCTCTGCGTCTAGCGACAGAAGCAGAGAAGGCGTTCCTGTCCTTTCTACGTGGTAGATAAGATTGATAAATTTCCTTGTACCATCCACTGTCTTTCTGTTCTTTATAAAACCCACTTGGTCCTTCTTTATAAGACAAGGGAGAATTTCAAGCAACCTATTAGCCAATATTTTAGAATACATTTTTAGATCACTATTCAAAAGGGAAATTGGTCGAAACTTTTCTGCTATATCAGGTGTTTTCCCTGGCTTGGGGAATAGTAACAATCAGGGCATGTAACATCTCTTGAGGGATGTTGCCAAATATAGATGAGGGATGGGGAGTAGTGATGAGCGGCAGAGGCAATATAGGAATTTGCGATATTTTGCAAATTTATAGACAAATATTTGTTATATATTTGCGAATTAGCTATCTACAATTTCAAATTTTTCTATGCAAAAATCGCAATGTAAAATTCGCATATTGCACATGCGCCAAACAGGCGTGTCCAAGTTCAGCAACTGTCGGAAGTTTGAGGAGATTAGAAAAGATGGTTGGAAGCAATTTTCGCAACAGTGAGGAAGAACTCCTGATCACTGTAAGTAATTTGACATTACAGCAGTGTATTTGATTACATTTCACATGTATGTTCGAACAATCGCATTATATGCAGATAGAGTGTGAAAATCGCCATTTATGATGCGAATATTGTTTTGCAATACATGCAACTTAACATTTTATCAGGTCTAAGTGGATATTACTGATTGGGCCACTAAGTATTTTTGTGACATCACAACACTATATCTGTAGCATGTATGTATGGGCAGCATAGAAATATCTCTCACATGCACATTGCACATCCATTTTCTTGCTGCACACTATATAGCCCCCCACACACACACACACAAACAAAGTCTATAGATTAGAGTTTGTGTCCTGTTGGTCAGGACTCAGGAGAACCTTTGACTGCAGACTGGCAATGGGGGCCTTGGTTTATATATCTATATATGCGGACATGTTTCCCTCAAAAAATACTCCAACCCTGGCATGAAATATCCTCTGTATACTCTTATCTCTTATTTTTCAATTGCTTTACATTTTTATTTGGTTTCTTTCTCTTTATGGTTCCAAGGAACGGTCCCGTATATGATCTGGTATGGTTGCGAATAAATGCCGAGTGCTCACTGATGTTCCAGCTGTAGACACGGTAGGAGTCAGTGTACACGATAGCCCTCTATTGGTGTCCTAAGTGCACGAGTGGCATGGTGGATCCCGTGGATGCGACCGAATACCTTAGCACAATACATTGGTACCCCATTTGTGGCTTCTGTACATCCAGTGTCCACGCGATTGTTAATATTACCTGAGTGTGTGATGTGTATCCGTATGTGGTACTTCCAGCAGGGTTTCACACCCCAGGGAACTAAGAAGAGAATATCTATTTACTTTACTGTTTAATTTTAATTTTTTTAAAAAAAATTGTTTATTTTTTTATCTCATTGAATACCTTCTTTTTCTGCTTCGGTTGGAGTGTTAAATTAATTTTAACTTTGGATCTGACCCACTTGTCTCTTTGCAGTACGATCAGCTGTTTTCAAATTTGTTTATTTTTTTATCTCATTGAATACCTTCTTCTTCTGCTTCGGTTGGAGTGTTAAATTAATTTGAACTTTGGATCGGACCCACTTGTCTCTTTGCAGTACGATCAGCTGTTTTCAGACGCTAGAGGCTGTTTGCACTAAGTGTTTTTTCATATAATCATCTTAAATGGATGATTTTTTAGACGCTGGAGGTCTGTTCACACTAAGCGTTACTTTGAGCCATGTAAATCATTCCATAATTATGATAATATTAGAACAAGATGTTATACTGGCCTTTCAGGGATGCGATCATGTGACTGTTGATAGCACATGACCGCTCAATACCGCTGTGCACTCGTATTAATTAAACTACTGTGAAACCATATTGCCATTATACTCATAGCAGCGCTGTGTAACCTTGGGGGTGAGCAATCTGCTTGTTATCCCCACTATCAATGTAAATACTTTAACACACCAATAGTTGATCTCAGGGAGACCAGCTACAAAAAGCACCAAGTGGCCCCTACGTCAAGATCCCGCTTTTTTACAAGCTTGAAGGATGTGACGGGGAAAACCTAAGCCAGTTATCCATCCACAGAAAGCTGTTTCGGGGTGTTGCCCCTCATCAGTGCGGAGTAGGATTCTGGCTAACCGGGAGCAATGCCTCGGAGACTACTCAAACACACCAATAGCTGATCTCAGGGAGACCAGCTACAAAAAAGACCGTGGAGCCTCATTTAAGAGTCTCAACACAGCAATCCGAAGGGCAAAGCTCCCAGGGAAACAGTAATATGCAAAATAAATGTGGAGCCCCAGTTATGGGTCTACAACACAATGAAAGCCAGAAATCCCTCAAAGGAAGGAAAACTGAGCAAAGGGGTGTCTCCATTACAGAGATCACCAAATCACCATATTAAGTGGCCCCTATGTCAGCCAGCTTTCAGAATGGGGACCTCCCCCTTAATAACTCCATATTTTAAGAGGATATCCCCTTTAAGTTGCACTCCTTGTCGCATGACCAGATCCTGTCACAGAATGATTGTGCAAATGCGTATATTCCTGTGGGTGTGATTATCACGTGTGTTTGGGTGTCACATGTCACTGTCTTAAAGGGGTCCTCCAGCTTTTTGACATAGGGGCCACTTAATATGGTGGATTTGGTGATTTCACCGTCACATCCTTAAAGCTTGTAAAAAAAAGCGGGATCTTGACATAGGGGCCACTTAATATGGTGATTTGGTGATCTCTGTAATGGAGACACCCCTTTGCTCAGTTTTCCTTCCTTTGAGGGATTTCTGGCTTTCATTGTGTTGTAGACCCATAACTATAACTAGGGCTCCACATTTATTTTGCATATTAATGTAAATACTTTGTCTGATGGACACATACTGATAGCAGAGATCAGTTTAGCTTCCGGCTTCTGTGGTAACTTAGCAACACAGGATCATGTGACTGGACTATTGTACACTCCCACAGCCCTAGGTCACTCTGGGCATGCCCAGTGTGCTCCTAGAGATGCCAATGCACATGTTCTACTCTCATGCTGGACTCTGTGGTTCCTCCGATTTCCCCCCATCATTTAGGTAATTTTAATGAATTATGTATTCAGCACATGTTCAGCCAATTGAACAATTATCACAGATGATGAAATATGCACAAAATGCACTTTGAATTGAGCACAGTTTCTATTATATGTAATACACATGGATGTTACATTGATGCACTTTATTTTCTTTTACATGTTTTTTGTATGTATATCACCATTATTTGGCTTTATTACATTATTACACTTGATTATGTAATCGATAAGACCCCAATGAGGGGACCTTTCTATACTAGCACTATTGCATTGTTTTGTATCACTGTTTATAAAAAGGTTCCATTGTGCGGATAGAAACGTCGCGTTGGTGTAAATAAAAGACACTTGTCACTGGAGGTGCCGTGGACCCTTCCTTATATATATATATATATATATATATATATATATAAAACAGAAGTCCAAATCAGTGCAGCACACCTGTAGTTTAGGAGTGCCGGCGGTACTTGCCTGACCAAGGCAGCAGACATAAACTAAAGAAAACCCGCAGCACCTCCAATACAGTGGAAAAGGTAGGATCCTTTATTCACCTGTGCGGCGTTCCGATCCGCTTACTGGGATCCTTCTCAAAGGATTCTAGTAAGCGGATCAAAATGTCTCACAGGTGAATAAAGGATCCCACTTTTTTCACTGTATTAGAGGTGCTGTGATTTTTCTTTTTTCTTCTTATATACATATATATATAAAAGAAGAAACCGCAGCACTGCCGATGTAGTGAAAAGAAGTTGGATCCTTTATTCACCTGTGCGACGTTTCGATTCTTTGAATGGGATCCTTATCAAGCAATTAACCACTTGAAGACCACAGGTTTATACCCCCCTAGTGACCAGGCCCTTTTTTACAAATCCGCACTACACTACTTTCACCGTTTATTGCTCCGTCATACAACTTACCACCCAAATGAATTTTACCTCCTTTTCTTCTCACTAATAGAGCTTTCATTTGGTGGTATTTCATTCTTGCTGACATTTTTACTTTTTTTGCTATTAATAAAAATGTAACGACATTTTTGCAAAAAAATGACATTTTTCACTTTCTGTTGTAATTTTTTTTTTTTAAAAACTACATTTCTATATAAATTTTTCACAAAATGTATTGTTCTACATGTCTTTGATAAAAAAAAATCCATAAAGTGTATATTTATTGGTTTGGGTAAAAGTTATAGCGTTTACAAACTATGGTGCAAAAAAGTGAATTTCGGCATTTTGAAGCAGCTCTGACTTTCTGAGCACCTGTCATGTTTCTTCAGGTGCTAGAATGCCAGGATAGTATAAATACCCCCCAAATGACACCATTTTAGATAGAAGACACCCCAAAGTATTCACGGAGGGACATGGTGAGTTCATGTATCATTTCATTTTTTTTCACAAGTTAGCGGAAAATGACACTTTCTGAGGAAAAAAAAATAATAATAAAGTTTCCATTTCTGCTAACTTCTGGCAAAAAAATATAAAATCTCAGACGGACTCACTATGCCCCTCAGTGAATACCTTGGGGTGTCTACTTTCCGAAATGGGGTCATTTGTGGGGTGTGTTTACTGCTCTGGCATTTTGGGCGGGGCTAAATTGTGAGCAGCCCTGTAAAACCTAATGGTACTCGTTGGAATTTGGGCCCCTTTGCGCACCCAGGCAGCAAAAAAATGTCACACACGTGGTATCGCCGTACTCAGGAGAAGTAGGGCAATGTGTTTTGGGGTGTATTTTTACATATACCCATGCTGGGTGAGAGAAATATCTCTGTAAATTGTCAACTTTGTATAAAAAATTTTTAAAAGTTGTCGTTTACAGAGATATTTCTCACACCAGCATGGTATATATAAAAATACACCCCAAAACTCATTGCCCTACTTCTCTGAGTACGGCGATACCACATGAGTGACACTTTTTGCAGCCTGGGTGCGCAAAGGGGCCCTAAAACCAATGAGTACCTTTAGGATTTCACAGGACATTTTTACGCATTTGGATTCCAGACTTCTTCTCAGGCTTTAGAGACCCCTAAAATGCCAGGGCAGTATAAATACCCCACAAGTGACCCCATTTTGGAAAGAAGACACCCCAAGGTATTCCGTGAGGGGTATGGTGAGTTCATGTAAAATTTTATTTTTTGTCACAAGTTAGTGGAATATGAGACGGGTGATCAGGGGTTAATGGGTGATCAGGGGTTAATCAGTGATGGGGGGGGGGGGGGGTGTAGTGATTGGTGCACTTTTTCTATGTTTCCTCTAGTGGTCCCAAACAAAGGGACCACCAGACGAGCAGACAGCAGGCATATCAGACGCTGTTTAAAAAACAGCGTCTGATATGCGATTTAAATGCGTTTTTTTCCGCATCTACAGCCTGCCAGCGCATGATCAGCGCTGGCAGGCTGTAGTTTCAGTTGTCCCGGCTCCGATCACATGAACGCGCGCGCACGACGCGCGCGCGTTCATGTGAAATCTCAGGTCTCACGAGATGACGCCGATAGGCGTGACTGAGACCTGAGAGAGCCGCCGCGCTGACACCCATCGGCGTTAGCGTGGCGGCAAGTGGTTAATTGTGGTAGGAAGTACATACTTATAGGGGTGAGCAAATTTGCATACATAATGAGCAATAAAGTGCAACATATTACAAAAGTCACATTGTATAGAAATACATTATTACATCTGATAACATGATAATCGTTCATGTAAGACATTTTAGAAAGTCCCAAAATAGTGTATTGTGAAGGTTAAAAACGTTAATTGTGACTTGTTGATGTCATGGATGGAGGCGGGGACAACCGCTGCTGTAGAAACAATGTGAACGCTAGCAATGGCGATATATACAAGTGGAGCGGCGTATCATTATCATGAATGTGCATGTCTGCTGACGGAGAATCACATGAAACATCACGTGACTTGCCTGGCAACCGTCGTTAGTCACGCTAGAGTAAAAGAGGTGTGTCTGGAAGGTCCTCAAGCCCTCAGACGAATAGAGAGTGATGTGCTCCAATTTAGAAGCACTATCCCGCCACCATAAGTGGAACCAGGAGACTCCTACTCTGGGTATTTACCAAGTGTGGTGTCAACCTTGTCCGCGATCGTCCTCTGCAGGCTACGGACTAATCAAATTCATAGAAACAAAAAGTTAATTGTGTTGTCGCGCATATATAGATACAAAAGCCAGCTCTGAGGTAGTAGATGGAAGGTAATTCACAGCATGGATATGTCCCATCCAACCATGGTGTCTAAAAGTAAAAGAAAAAGAGAAAATACATAAATTAAAAACCATATAGGTGACAGCATACACAGAGATCGTTAGTTCTGGACCATTTGGGCCGTTACTTAAGCATAGAGCCAAGGTTTTTATTCAACATTGAGACCTTTGGGTTTCAAAGCTTGTAACTTAAAAATCTATTCGGACTCTCGTTTTTTTAACATCTTGGTGCGATTACCCCCCAACCGTGGTAAAGGGACGTGATCAATAATCATGAACTTTAAATCGCTCTCTGCATGACCAGCCTCTGTGAAGTGACGAGAGACTGGAAGATCCTTCCTTTGTTTACGGATAGAGTAGCGGTGAAGATTCATTCTGGTTTTCAAATCGCAAGTGGTTTCACCCACATACAGTAATTTGCATGGGCACCATAGAACATATACAATAAAGGTGGAATCACAAGTTAAAAAATGTTTCAACTTGTGAACAGCGTTATTGTTATCTTCTGATGACTACGTTGATTACAAAAGTAAATTACAAGTGCATTTGGATGAGCTCAAGCAAGAAACCCAAGAGATAAAACGTAATAAATGGCAACAGGACACTGCAGATTACACTTCTGGACACATATATAATTGGGTGGATAACAACCGTGTCTATCAACCTCCCAGGAAAGAGGATACCGATATCACCCCGTCAACTTTTTTAGAGATTATTCCAAACACAACAAAAAAGCAACTAAAAGAGGGGGCCATCGGCGGCAGCTCACCTGTAAAAACCAGAAGTAACAAGCCCTTCAAGAAAACCAGGACTCCACAACTGTGGTAAATATTTCTTCCCATGTGTTAACTCTAGCTCAGTTACAGGGGCTTGAGAAGGGGTTAAGTTTTTTTTTTCCCACTAACCGTATTGACTGGTTTAAGCTTGAGACCGATTTATCGTACTTTTTTCGTTCTCTTAAACTGAAAATACATTTTCACAATGATATGCATCCTAAGCAGCCCTGTATTAATGAATTATGTCTATCTGATTATGACCTGCATGTGAGGAAATATTTTGCGCCTCAAATTACGTCACAGGCGTTTGACCTTTTCTCGGAGGCAGTGTCTAGGGGTATACAAGAGTTAAAACTTAGTGGTAATTTCAATGGTATATGTTCACCTAATATGACAGCACAAGAGATGCAGGGTTTACACCAGTTGATCCATGACCACTCCCTTACCATCAAACCAGCCAATAAAGGCAGTGCGGTAGTTATCATGGATACAAACACTTATATGGCTTAGGCATAACGCCAGTTGTCAGATAAAGCAGTTTACGTGCAGTTACAGTCTGATCCTAAATTTGTGATACAAAAGAAATTCTCCACATTACTTAGTTATTATTTTCAAACAGGCCTGATCGATGATCAACTTTATTCTACCTGTTGCCAAAAATCCACTAAAATTTATCTAACCCCCCAAGTCGTCCTATCGTCTCAAGCAGGGGGTCATTACTCAGCAATGCCTCTGTCTTTCTTGACAAGGCACTGCAACAATTTGTGGTTATTGCTAAATCCTACGTTAAGGACACCACTGATTTTTTGCTGAAATAACAGGAGGTTGCAGTACCGGATCAGGCTATATTAGCCTCCTTCGATATCGTAAGCTTATACACGTATATACAGCATGATTTGGGCCTTTTGGTGGTGGAAAACACTTTATCCACCTCAAGTTACACCATGGAGGCCAGGTCCTTTCTTCTGGCATTACTTGAACTTATTTTATATAATAACTGTTTCCTTTTTGGTGATAGTTACTATATGCAAATTAGAGGTACGGCGATGGGGACAAATGTGGCCCCCACTTACGCCAACATGGTCGTCTCCTACTTGGAGGAACGTTTTGTTTATGTGTCCCACCACTTCAGCCATGTGCTGAGGTAGTGGCGATACATAGACGATATTTTCGTCATTTGGACTGGCACAGTTATTGAATTGGAGCAGTTCCACTCCTTTCTGAACAACATGGTTCCGGACATCCAATTTACACTGCAATTCCCTGATACTTGCCTCCATTTTGTGGATGTAAATATAACTAAACAAGTCATGCATTAGGTACCAATGTGTTCAAAATCCTACGGATAAAAACACTATCCTTAGATATGACAGTGCTCACCCATGTAGGATGCTACAATCTTTACCTTATAGCCAGTACATCAGGACAAAGAGGATAGTTAGTGATCCCAATTCACTGGACAAGACTTTACAGAACATTACTAATTCTTTTCAACAAAGAAAATATCCCCTGGGGGTACTACGCAAACAACTATCGCGTGCTGCCCAAAGGTTGAGAGACACATTATTTTCTTCCTGTCCTAAAACCACTTTCATTTTCACTCACTGTAAAATTAGTCCCTATATCAGTAACATTATCAACCAACATTGGTCAATACTCAGTAGTGGTCACAAGGACATAGAGGTCTTTAAACGGAATCCATTAATGTCCTACAGACGTGTACAAAATTTGAAAGATAGACTTGTTAGAAATGATACTGGTTCCTCAAAATCTTCTCAACAAACCTTCTTAACCCCTAGGAGAAAAGGGAGCTTCCCATGCCTTCACTGTGTAAATTGCAAATACATGTCAAAAGGGAGTGAATTTATTAACCTGAACAATAACGATGTTCACAAGTTGAAACATTTTTTAACTTGTGATTCCACCTTTATTGTATATGTTCTATGGTGCCCATGCAAATTACTGTATGTGGGTGAAACCACTTGCGATTTGAAAACCAGAATGAATCTGCACCGCTACTCTATCCGTAAACAAAGGAAGGATCTTCCAGTCTCTCGTCACTTCACAGAGGCTGGACATGCAGAGAGCGATTGAAAGTTCATGATTATTGATCACGCATTAATTGAATCGCATATGGGCGTTAAGCAACTTTCCTATTGGGTTGGCTTGGTAGAATATTCAAATATGCAGAATATAGTGCTATATTCGTAATTTACAAATATATAGCGCTATATTCTACATATTCAACAATTCTACCAAGCCAAGCCAACCCAATAGGAAAGTTGCTTAACGCTCTTACGCGATTCGATTAATGCACATATTTAATTACCGATTTTTCACATAACAAACTATATTAAATAATGAAGAATATTCAAAATCAGTAATGAGTCATTACTGACTTGTGGGTCAATTCGAGAATATTCGTAATTTTTTCCTCCCTTCTTAAGTTGCTTTTGGGCCAATGACTATTCACATTAAATTGGAAAAAATGACAAATATTCTAAAAAACAAATATGTAGCACTATATTCTAAAGTGCTATATATTCGTGATTTAGAATATTCGCTTTTCGCGAATATTACATTGCCAATTTTTTGCAATCAATAGAATAATTTAATAATACAAATATTCATGAATATATGACAAATATTCTAAAGAAAATTCGCGAAATCTCGCAAATTCGAATATTGCCCCTGTCGCTCATCACTAGTTAACTGCGCATGTTGGTGCATTCCTTCCCCATTACATAAAGAAAAATGTGATGCAATAATGTGATTGCATCGAAGGAGGAAAACACAGGCCACGAATGTCCATAGACAGGGCGTTCACATGATAAACGATCACGTGTTCACACCTGAAACTGAATGCAAGCTGAGCCACAAACGCATCCTGTCTATGCGGTCACATGATAGCAAACCTTGGAAATGATAAGAATAACTGCCAAAATAGTGACATGGCTTCAAGAATATTATATATACCACAGTTTATATTGTAAAGTGAAAAGCTTTGATTCTATAAAAATCGCATGTGCACATTATCATTACATTGTTGACAAGAAGTAACAGGATTACCACACGGATGAGTATAACGCCAGTGACACCCAACCATGTGGAGAGGTCAACATGGAAGTCAAGCATCCTGTTCAGGAAGACAGACAACACCATGTTCGAACCTAAATCCTGATTAAAACAAACAAGAAAATTATAAAATAATAAAATTTAATTAGGGTCCCCAATCAGTCCTGTACAATGATAACTGCACAAGACCTTTTGACATGGGAAGCCCACATGCAGTCCCCACCTAGTTTTAGTAAGAACCACACCTGGGCCGCCCAAAACCCAAGTAAAGCAAAATTATAACAAATAAAATAAAATAAATTAAAAACATTTTGGGGGGTGAATGAAGCGTAACACTGCATGATTATATTTTATTCAAACAAACAAAATAAAAAAATATAAAAAAAAAAAAATATATATATATATATATATATATATATATATATATAGTCACTCAGATATGAGGCAGCACACCAATGCAAATAGTGGTGACCCAATTTTATTCCAAAGCTACGTTTCTGCCTTCTCAATGAGGCCTTTGTCAAGCAGCTTGACAAAGGCCTCATTGAGAAGGCAGAAACGTAGCTTTGGAATAAAATTGGGTCACCACTATTTGCATTGGTGTGCTGCCTCATATCTGAGTGACTATATTTGAGGAAGATCGTCCGTTTTCCTGAGGAATTGCACCCACCCACACCTGAACAGTGCTGCTCTATTTCGGTGTTTGTATATATATATATATATATATATATATATATACTTATAAGGAATACAGTTCAGAGCAGCACTCCCTTGAGATGGCGGAGTGCCAGCGGTATTATCCGACCAAGGCTAAGACAATATTGAAAAAGAATAACTGCAGCACTCCTGATATGGTGATAACGTGGGATCCTTTATTCACCCGTGCAACGTTTTGATCATCTTGCTGGGATCGTTGTCAAGCAATCAACAGTGTTGAATCGTACATATTTATAGGGTGTTAACATAAGTCATTAACCAATGAAAAATCATCAAGTGTAAATACTACATAATATTCATATATCAGTGTTTTATTACATCCAAATTAATATTTCAGTACAAAGCACAAAAATTTGATGTACAAGAAAACGAAAACCTAACGACTGGGACAGTGGTAAATATTTCCTCACTTATTCTGACTGCTGTTCAATTACGAATTTTAGAAAAAGGGTTACGTTTCTGTCCTGCCAGCCATATTGATTGGTTCCAACTTGAGACTGATCTGTCATTTTTTTTTATATCCCTTAAATTGTAAATTCATTTTCAAAATATAGTTTGTACTGGTAAGATTCGAGTCAATAAATTATGTCTGTATGATTATAATTTATATATCAAAAAGGATTTTTCTCCCCAAGTCTCATCGCCGACTTTTGATCTTTTTTTAGAGGCTGTGTTGGGAGACATACAGGAATTGAAACTGGGTGGTAATTTTGACAGAATTAGGCATCCTAAATCCTAATATGACATGACAGGAGATATGTGCATTACAGCAGTTGACCCATGACCCCTCCCTCACCATCAAGTCTGCTGATAAGGGTGGTGCGGTAGTGGTCATGGATACAGCTTTTTGTTTAGCTGAGGCAAAGCGTCAATTATCTGATGACCAGGTTTATATAAAACTGCAAACAGATCCGAAATTTACCATACAAAAGAAATTGACTACGCTATTGAAGTGTTATTCACAAGGTGAATTAATTGATGACCAATTATGTGAATTTTTGACAATAGAATATCCAGTTACACCTTTGTTTTATCTGTTGCCAAAAATCAACAAGGATTTAAAAAACCCTCCTGGACACTCCATTGTTTCCAGTAGGGGCTCCTTGTTAAGCAATGCCTCTGTTTTCCTTGATAGGGACTTACAACAATTTGTAATCAGTTCAAAATCTTATATAAAGGACTGATTTTTTGACCAAAATACAGGAACTGACGATACCGGAGGGAGCCATATTGGCCTTGTTCGATATCGTGAGCCTGTATACATCCATACATCATAGACTAGGTTTATCATTTGTTGAGAGGGCTCTATCTATTTCCACTTTTACTATTGAGGCAAGAACATTTTTATTGGCACTATTGGGACTGATTTTATATAATAACTATTTCCTGTTTGGTGACAGTTATTAAATGAGAGGTGCAAGTGAGAGGGATGGCCATGGGGACGAATGTGGCCCCCATTTATGCCAACATGGTCGTCACTCATCTGGAGGAACAATACGTCTATGTGTCCCACCACTTCAGCCATATGCTGAGGTGGTGGAGATACATAGATTACATTTTTGTCATATGGGATGGTACGGAGGCGGAGTTGAAACTCTTCCACTCCCATTAGAATAACATTTTACCGGAAATTCAATTCACTTTGGAATTTTCTACCAATTCCATACATTCTTTGGATGTTAATATTATGCGACAAGGTGAACGATTGGTTAGTAGTATTTTCAAAAAACCAACTGATAAAAATACTATATTGAGCTATGATAGTGCACATCCACGTAGGATGGTACAGTCATTGCCATTCAGCCAATTTGTTAGGGCCAAAAGAATAGTCAATGATCCCAATCTACTTGAAAATACTTACAACAGACTTCCAACAGAGACATTATCCCTCTGGGATATTACACAAACAATGTGAGCATATAAACCAGAGGGATAAGGACACTTTGTTTATTCTGCGAACAAAGTCAGACAATACTAGAATCCCTTTTATCTATATGTACAGCGAGATCAGCCTAGCTATTAATATAATCATTAATCAACATTGGTCGATTCTTAATAGTGGCCACAAAGAGATACCGGCTTTATAAAAGAAGCCCTTTATGTCGTACAGACTAGCGCAGAATTTAAAAGACAGACTAGTCAGAAATGATATAGGTTCAATGAGGAAATCACAACAGACATTTTTAGCCCCTAGAAGAAAGGGGAGCTTCCCATATCTTCATTGTGTGAACTGTAATTATATGGTTAAAGGTAGCAAATTTACACACCCAATTACTAATGCAGTTTACCAACTAAAACATTTTTTGACTTGTGATTCAAGTTATATTCTCTATGTCCTGTAGTGCCCATGCAAGATGCTTTACGTGGGTGAAACCACTTGTGATTTAAAAACGAGGATGAACCTACACCGTTATTCCATCAGGAAACAAAGAAAAGATCTCTTCGTACCTCATCATTTAATTGAAGCAGGTCATGTGGAAAAAGATCTTAGATTTATAATAATTGACCATGTTCCGGCTCCACAAACCGGCGGTAATCGCATAAGAATGTTAAAAAAACGTGAATCAGAATGGATTTTCAAATTGAAATCCTTAAAGCCCTATGGCCTTAATGTGGAGTATAAACCTTGGTTGTATGTGTAATTATTGCCTGATTTCTTGCCGCAATACCCCTCTGTCATCTCTAATATATTTTCACCCTGTTCTAATTACGTTTTTTTATTTAGTTTTTAGATTTTTTCTACTACTTAACAACTTGATACTAAATAGCGGCACTTCTCCTGGAAGAATTACTATGGCTACTTAATTCTCCGGTCGGATTTAGCCTGTTGAAGATGTAAGTGGACAAGCCGGATACCCAACACGGTATACTCCGGGTTGATGGCCCCCTAGTTCCATATACAGTGTCGGATAGTGCGCTGGTGCAGTAACACATCCTTCACTGTACATCCGATGGCTACATGATCATGTCTTTGTTTACTTAACCATTATTCTTTGTTACTGTTGCCAGATGTGTCACCTGTCTAATCATGTGACTAAACACGTCATTGGTGCAGAGTGTGCGCAATGTTGAAACCGGGACACCGCTTTATAGATCGAGATCGCCATTATCCCATGCTGTCTGCATGAATGGCAAACAGCCCCGCCTCCATCCTTGATGTCACACGCCACAGATGAGCACTTCATCATGATATTATATCATTATCATGATATTAATCACGTTTACTGTGTTATTTTTTTGAATATACATCCAATTTTTGTGCTTTGTACTGATATATTAATTTGGATGTAATGAAACACTGATCGGAACGTTGCATAGGTGAATAAAGGATCCCACGTTATCACCATATCGGAAGTGCTGCGGTTTTTCTTTTTCAATATATCTATCTATCTATCTATCTATCTATCTATCTATCTATCTATATTTATATATAGACAATATATGATGAACAGAGAATATGCACAAAAAAATGAAGCATGCACACCAGTTTAAGAGAATTCTAATGCTCGATAGTGATGAGCGGCAGGTGCCATATTCGATTTCGATGAAATTCGCGAATATTCGATAGAATATACGTTTCATATTCGTCAAAATTGAATATTCGTCATTATTCTAGTTATCTCGATTAATATGCAATTTAAATAATCGCGTATTGCGATTGTAACTTAAGGCTACTTTCCTATTGGTTTGATATCTAGAATTAGCGAAGATGACAAATGTATTCGTTATATTCCTCAAAACGAAGATAACAAAGTATTCTCCATCTTCGTTTTTAGCTACCTATTCGTCAACTTCGCTAATTCTAGCAATCAAATAGGAAGGTTGACTATAGAGACAGCTGTGTTTAATTCGTTTATATTACTTTGCTTTTTTTTAATAAATAGAATAATTATAATACTTGATAATTATTATAATTATTCTATTTATTAAAAAAAAAAAAAAAATAATAAATCGCATAGCGAATTAAACACAGCTGTCTCTATAGTCAACCTTACTATTTGATTGCTAGAATTAGCAAGGTTGACGCATAGGTAGCTAAAACGAAGATGGAGAATACTTCGTTATCTTAGTTTTAAAGAATATCACGAATACATTTGTCATATTCGCTAATTCTAACAAGCCAACCAAAGAAACCAGGTCTAAGTTGAAATTGCAATGCGATTAATATAACTTGAATTAATCGCATTGCGATTTCAACTTAGACCTGGTTTACTATGGTTGGCTTGGTAGAAGAAGAAGACGAATGTACTATGTAGAACTACTTTTGGGAAGTGGGAAAGAAAAAAATATAACAATAGTAAAAAAAAACCAAAAAACGAATATTCGAAATAGAGAATATATAGCTCTATATTTGCTATATTCCTGAATTAGCGAAGTGCCGATATTCGCTAAAAAAGTTCGCTATTTGAATATTCGCGCTTAACACTAATGCTCGATAGTTGATAAAGTCCAGGGTCGAATAAGTGGTCCATGCTGGTAGTCCTCAGCAGGATCAGGACAGACAGCAGCAGCAGGTAATCGTTAAGGGTATAGTATAAGGCCAAAACCTAGCTAGACCAAACTTAGCAGGAGTAGGAAGGACTGCAGCAGGTAAATGGCAACCCTGTAGTGTAAAGCATACACATAGCTGTGCCTAACTCAGCAGGAACAGAACAGACAGCAGCAGGGGAATGATAACGCTATAGTATAGGGCATACACATAGCTGGCCCTGACTCAGCAGGAACAGAACAGACAGCAGCAGGGAAATGGTAACGCTGTAGGACAAAGCTGACACATAACTCATCAAGATCAGGACAGACAGCAGCAGATAAAGGTAAAGGTGGAGTATAAGGCCAACACATAACTCAACATAATCAGGACAGGCAGCAGCAGCAGGGTAATGGTCCTTTTTACACATAGCTCGGCCTAAATCAGCAGGCACAGACAGCAGCAGGTTCTTTGTTTGCAGCAGGAATTTGTTCCTAGGAATGGGCACCCACCAGACCAGGCCAACACCAAAAATAAACTTAGACACCTGTGACAGCAGCAGGTTTTTTGTTTGCAACAGAAATGTGTTCCCAGGAATGGGCCCCCACCAGACCTTGGCAACACCGAAAATAAACTTAGACATCTCTGGCAGCAGCAGGTTTGTCGTCTAGAGCAGAAATGTGCTCCCATGCATACAAAATGCTATATTTTCCTTTGACAAAATTGTTTATCGAATGTATTTTAAGTTTATACAGCCCACAATAAATTAGTATGACATTAGCTCCACACCCTATCCACACTGGTCTGCCGGTCTGCTCTCAGTTTCCATATCAGCCACATCGAGTCTAGAGAAGAACACTGTAGTAACGCAGTCTGCCGTGGCGTGTGCTGATTCCTCCAAGCCAGAGGGCAGCAGGACTGGCAGGGTTTAGCAGCGGCTCTGTCATCCTTCTTTTGTCTGTGAAGAGGCATGGTTACCGTGGATTGCACAACCCATACATGATCAGCACCACACACACCATGCTCCAGCCATCAGCAGCACCCAGCCATCCTCTGCCTGTAAGAGCACAGAAGCCAATGAGGAACCAGCTTGCCTCGGCCTAGGTGTGGAAGCGTCGGATCAGTTGACCTTCCCTCAGTGATTACTCTGTCGCGGTCCCCGGATGCTGTCGGTGTCCTTTGCGGCTGCCTCCAGTGCACAGTCCGGGTCATCGATCGCAGGTCATGCTGCTGAATAAGCCTTTATCTGCAAGGCTTGGCTACACACGGGGGGTAGTGTCACAAAGGCCGGGGAAGACTTCACCAGGAAGGGGCTGACAGGCACAGGGTAGCACCTACACTGTCATCCAGCAGTGCAGAGTCTAGAGTCTGTTTTAAAGGCACCATGTGTTCTCGAGTTACATCAAACAGCTGGTAAACTTACCCCACAAAACGAATGCAGCTTTGCTTCATCTTTGTGAACTTGACAGAGAAATTCATATTCCTTTAAGTTCATGAAAAATGTTCAGTAATCCGGTCCTATACAATGCATAATCAGATGTCTGGAGGGGAAGAATAATGCAGGGCTTCCAGGGAGAGATGGGGTAGATAGATATATACATGTTGTCCATAATGCTATAATTTATCTATCTACCCCACCTCTCTCTGGAAGCCCTGCATTATTCTCCCCTTCCAGACAGTTCCTTACTAGTGAAGTCTTCCCCGGGCTGTGTGACACTACCCGCTGTGTGTAGCCAAGCCTCACAGCTAAAGGCTTATTCAGCAGCATGACCTGCAATCGATGATCTGGGCTGCGCACTGGAGGCAGCCACCGAGGACCCCACCAGATGCCAGGGGCCATAACAGAGTCATCACCAAGGGGAGGGGAAATGATCCAGATGGCAGAGTCGGGGACCCTTTCACACCCCGGCCGAGGCAAGCTGGTTCCTCACTGGCTTCTGTGCTCTGACAGGCAGAGTACAGCTGGGTGCTGCCGATGGATGGAGCCCGGTGTGTGTGTGGTGCTGATCATGTGTGGGTCATGCGAGTGTCAGTAACCGTGACTCTTCCCAGACAATAAGAGGATGAGAGAGCCACTGCTAAACCACACCAGTCCTACTGCCCTCTGGCTTGAAGGAATCAGCACAGGGCGTGGCAGGCTGCGTTACCGCAGTGTTCTTCTCCAGATTCAATGTGCCCGATATGGAAACTGAGAGCAGATTGTTGTGTGCAGCGTGTGACGTGCTGTGTGCCAATTGGTATCTGAGAGGTCTATTTTCCAGTATGGTTTATGTATGGAGGGCAGTGTCCAGAGATCACATAGAGGACTAAGAGTTACGCTATACTAGCGCTGAAGCGATTAATCAATTGAATCAAGTTATTTGACACAAAAAGCCAATGTGGTCAAGTTCCCTTAACATTTAAGATCCTCTGTTCCTACTAATGTTTATGCACTACTGTTCTAGCACCCGTTATCCTCATGGGCTTAATGTGTAGTATATATATATATATATATATATATATATATATATATATATATATATAGTCCAGAAAATGAACAGCACTCCGGTAAAAAGGTGAAAATTTCAACAATTAGTTAAATTAATGAATACATAAATAAGAGGTTAAATAAACTAATGAAAAAAAAAGATTAATAAAATCAATTGAAAAAAAAATGCTTGCCAAAAAAATACGGAAAGAAATTCACCAATACAGAAATATATATATAATATCATCCATAAATAAATAAATGAATTAATAAATCTAGAAATAAATATAGAAGTTAAAAAACAACAAAGTTTGGGAGGGAGAGCCAAGGAGAGGGAATGACAAGGGAGCCTTCAGCGCCGGGAACCAACGGCGGGGGCTAACAAGTTGCTGCCAATTTAGGACTCGTTCATTGTGATCAATGCCAGTCTGTCCACAGAGTCAGTGGACAGACAGGTCCGCTTGTCAGTCACCACCCCACCTGTCATTCTGAATTTCCGCAAAGACAGTACGCTGGAGGGGGGACAAGACAGTACTTCCAGTGCATACTGAACGAGCTCATGGCAGGTGTCCAGCCAGGCAACCCAGCACTTCATGGGGTCGTCAGAGCTTATGCTGTCAGAAGCACTGATGGACTCCATGTAGTCTGTCACCATGCGGGCAAAACGCTGATGGTGACTGCTGCTGCTGCTACTGGATCACGCAGACTGGTAGAACAACCTCATCTCACCCATAAGTTCGCCTACTCGGCTGGAGCTGCTTGGGCCAGCCACCTGCTGGGTGAGATGGGCGGGGAGAAATTTAGCGTGGGGCTAAGGGTTTGCGTGCTCCAGCTGGAAGAGCAGACAGGCCCGCAGGTTTTGAATACGGGCATCCCTCCGGCTGGCTGGGATGAACTGCTCCAGTTTCCCCTTGCAGCGAGGGTCTGAAAGGCTGGCCAACCAAAAATCATCCCTCTCCTTAATTTTCCTGATCCGGGGGGCCTTCCTGAGGCATCGCAGCATGTGGGCAGCCATGGGCAAGAGGACAGCCCACTGTGACTCTTCTTGGCTGTCCGGGACCATGACATCTTGGTCCTCCTGCTGCTGCTTCTCCGTGTGGGAGCCGCACCACCCCCAGACTAACAGTGCCCCCAGCATCAACTCTCCCTCCTGACCAGGCCAAGACTCCTGGACGTCAGCAAACTCCTCAAAAAATTCTTCCTCCTCCTTCTCCTCGTCCTGGGCTTGGTCTTGGTGGAGCATTGTTGCCTCTTATTGCTACACAAAGGCACTCTCCCCTGCATCAAGCAGGCGATATAGTGTCCTGTCATGCAGGAACACTATAGGGAGCACATGATTGAGGCTGACATGCTCCCAGCTGACCATCTTGGTTGCCTGCTCGAATGGGGCCAACATGTGGCAGACCTGGTGCATCTGCCCCCACCCACATTGGTTATGTAAGGGAGTGGGTGTGATGGCCCAGAAGTGCCTTGGTCCAGAAGGTATTCTTTTACTGCTCGTCGCTGCTCCCACAACTTCTCCAGCATGTGAAGGGTGGAGTTCCACCTTATCACCCTGTCCACAATCAGCCTGTGAGGTGGCAGGCTGTTTGTCCTGCTGCAGTTTGGACAGGGACACCATGGCAGTTGGGGAGCGTCAGAAGTGGTTGGCAATCCTACGTACATGTTGCACGATGTCTCTCAACCTTGGGTATGTGCATAGGAGCTTCTGTACCACAAGTTGAGGACATGTGCTGATAGCTCTGTATACTGTACCTTTGTGATGTGGAAGTATTTTTTTTGTTCCCACATAACCTTTTGTATTTTAGGTGTGAATATAATCTGCTCCTTTAATGAAACTCACATGTGCCATGCAGGGCACGTGTGTTAGACTGCCAGCATGGAGGGCGGAAAGGAGGTTGCTGCCGTTGTCACAGACAAATATACCTGCCTGGAACCTTCGGGATGTCAGCCACTTGTGGACCTGAGCCTGGAGGGTGGCCAGAACATCAGGTCTCTGTTCCCCTAAGCTCACAAGCTGGATCATGGCTAGCAGCGGACATTCCCCACACTTGAGTAGCTATAGGGACGCTTGCTGGGGGGCTCAGCAGTGGTGGAGACAGTGGCTTGAGGGAGAGCAGCAATTCTACCCTGGACACCACGGGGTGGCACCACAAACTGAGATGTTGCCACATCAGATGATCCCTCCACGGCGCCTCAGCGGGACACCCAATGGGCTGTAAAGCTGATAAATCGTCCCTGCCCATGTCTGCTGCTCCAGGCATCCATTGTCAGATGTACCCTGTTGCTGACAGCGTGATCCAGCGACAGAGATACATTCTGCACAATGTGCTGGTGTAGGGCAGGGACACCGATCCAGGCAAAGAAATGGCGGCTGGGGAGTGGGACACGCCATCTGGGTTGGGCCTGCTCCAACATCTGCCGGAATAGATTGCAGTCCACAATATTGAAGGGCAGCAGATATTGGGCGATAACCCTTGCCAGGAGCCCATTGAGTGAACGCATGCATCGGTCCCCAGGGTCGTAGTGCGCGGTGCGTTTAAATGCGTCGGAATCCCATGGCTGGCACCAGATGGCACTGGAGGCGATAGAGGAGGATGTAGATGAGGCAGAGGTCTGTCTGCTGGTAACAGTACCTCTAGGAAAGCGAGTGGGGGAGTGGGAATGCATTGTTGGAAGGGGATGGGGTGGCTGCAGGACAGTGGCAGGGGATGCTGTCCTTTGCACCGCTGCTGCGACCACACTGCATCTATTCCCACTCCCGCCAGTGATTGACTCTCAGGTGCTGGGTAAGGGCAGTGGTACATACCCAGCTGAGCAACAGATCTCCCTCTTCTCACCCTGGCATGGCATAGCTGACAGATGCCAATTGTCACATCGTCTGCTGCCAGGGTAAAGAAAGCCCAAACTGTGGCGAAACCAACCGCGCCACTGGGTTTTGGAGGGGACAGATTGCCAGCCTCTTGCCCCAGGATTATGGGCCCTCTCGTCAGCCCATGCTAAACTTAAACCCCATGGCGATTTGACTGTGTTTGTGGCATCTGAGCGCTGTTTGGATATATTGAGCGCTCAGATCTAAGCCATCTGGGGATATGTTAAATGTCTGTGTGTACTGTAAAGGGTGGGACATTGTATATTGAATAATGATGTCTGTCCTATTGTCCCCACGTGTGTATTGGCGATTTCCCTTTGTCCTGAGAGATAATTGAATGAGTCCTCGATTGTCTCCAGGACAGAAGACATTGTGTATTCTCCTGCCTGTGATGATTACATTAACCTGTGTAGGGTAATTGTATCACAGGCAGAGGGGAGGAATATGCTGGGGGTGTCTGTATTGTCCCATTGCGTGTGATTGGCTGCTGTATCCCGTGTCGCAGTCTTCCTTCTGGTACCCTAGGGGAGTGTCCACCAGGTGGGAGACCTGCATAAATACCGGGCAGGCAGCCCTCAATAAAGTTAGAATTCCTGTTTACCATCAATACGGAGCCTCGTCTCGTACTTGGGGGGAATTGCTACGTCAGAACGTTCTCTTGCCTGTTCCAGGAAAGGAGGACTTCGTATGGTTCCAGTTCGGTGGATTCCAGCGGTTGTGGGTTGCTGTGCTCTTCGCCAGGGGAATCGCCCAAACGGTATTAACCCTCACTATACCGGGTTATACCGTAACACAAACAGGCGACTTATACACGACCTCCTCTCAGATGGGGTGGTGCTGGCTTTCGCCTGTTCGGGCTCGGTGCACACAGGCGGAGCCGGCAGCTCCTGCTGCTGCCGCCGCCTCCTGCTACCAATACCAGTGGAGCCCCTGCCACTGGGCTCCCTGGTGACCTGGCGTACCGTTTGCCTCAGGTGCCTACCTTCCTTATCAGTGCTGCTGTCACCTGACAAGGGAAGTGGCACCAATTCTAAGTCACCCTCCTCTTCATTGCCTTCATTGCCTGTAACCACTCAAACCTGTAGGAAGGGATGTTACTGGGGTACTGACAGGCGGTACCCCCTCCTCCTCCTCTTCCACCGCTTCTAAAAGGTCCTGAGCAACTGGACCAAGATCTAGCTTACTCTCCTGCATTACCACCCCCAAGATGTCCTCTCACTGTCGCTGTCAAACAGCATCAGGGTCGACTCTTGGGGACTGGTCCTGCAGGAAGTGGAGAGCTGCTGCTGCTCAGAGCCGGAGCAGAGGACTCCATGCCACTGGCTTGTGTCACGAATGACACAACTGCCTCGGCGTCCTGAGATGAAATGGGGCTGCTGCCACGCCCCAAAAAATCGCGGATGAGGCGGACACCAATGCCACCTGCGCCCGCACCTACGTGGGTAGAAGAGCGGCCCCGTGCTGGCAGCGGTCCAGCACTGGAACCAACTCCCCTACCACGAACACGGCTGCCAGAACGACCATAGCTACTCATGATTTTGCCAAATAAAGAAAAAAGTTGAAAAAAATATAGAAAGAAAATAATGAGGGAGTTTGGGCAAACTTTATTGGGTTGGTGACAATGGGGCAAAACTGAAAAAAATAGACACGAAACCCTAAAACAGTAACACTAAAACACAAAGAGGTTTTTTTTTTTTTTTTTTCAGACAAAGCAGTCGACAGAAACAGATATAGGAGCTGACCATGTTATGTTTCCAATGGAGGAATGGATCACTCTCTGTAGCAATCTTTTGTCCACAACTGTTTAACCCATTCACTACCAGTGCCGTACAGGTACAGCGCTGGAGAGATGTGTGAACATGACGCCCACTCGCACTTGCAGCGGGCGTCATGGCCGCCAGATCTCTGCTGTTTCTTATAGCAGAGACCTGTGGCTAATTTCCCCGATCGGCAATAATGCCGATCGCAGTAATTAAATACTTCAGATGCTGTGATCAAGTGAGATCACGGCACATAAATACACAAAAACGAATACTCCATTCCGGGCATCGGTAGTTGCACTGAATACTGTAAGCCTCGCTGATGAAGCTAACAGCCTTCAATTCTTATTTTGGCCACCAGATGGCAGGCCAGGATAAGAAATTAGCAAACTGGAAGTAAAATCACATTTAAAAAATCCCTGATTGACCAAAATTAAAAATTTCAAAAACATTATTAATATCATATATGACACACAAAATGATCATACAAAATGTTAAAAAATATATAAAAAACATATAAAAATTTAAATCACCCCCATTTCAATAAAATTTAAAAACAATACCTAAATATCAATAAATATAAATATCATGGGTATCACCGCAACTGAAAACGCCCATACTAATAAAATAGAAAAAAAATTCCAATATGGCTAATGGCGCAACGGAAAAAAGGGTCAAAATGGCCGATTTGCTATTTTTTCATTGCTTCTCTTACCCCCCAAAAAATTATAAAATATGATCAAAAAGTCACGCACACTCCAAAATGGTATCAATAAAAAGAATAGATTGTTCTGCAAAAAATGAGCCCCTGAACAGCTCAGTAGACATAAGTGTAAAAAAGTTATGGGGGTCAGAATATGGTGATGTAGAAAAAAAAATGTTATCAAAGTTTAACATTTTTTTTTACACTATTTAGATATAAAAAACTATACATATTGGGTACTGTTTTAATTGTACTGACACAGAGAATGAAGGGCATGGGTCAGTTTTGCCAGAGACAAAATGCCGTGGGAATAAAATCGATTGATTTTTTTCCCGCTTTCCACTACATTTCATGCCATAATTTATAGTGGAATTAGAAATTAAAACATGTCTCGCAAAAAATAAGCCCACATACAGCTATGTGACCGTAAATTTACAAAAGTTATGGCTCATGGAAAAGAGGGAAGAAAAATGAAAACGCAAAAAACTCTGGTAGCCAAGGGGTTAATCTATTCTAGAATAGACCTTGTGAGTAGAGATGAGCAAACACCTGGAAGTTCGGGTTTGGGAAGTTCGGCTGAACTTCCCGAAAATGTTCGGGTTCGGAATCCAAACTCGACCCGAACTTTATCCCGAACCCGAACCCCATTGAAGTCAATGGGGACCCGAACTTTTAGGCACTAAAAAGGCTGTAAAATAGTCCAGGAACGGGCTAGAGGGCTGCCAAAGGCAGCAAAATGTAGGTAAATCCCCTGCAAACAAATGTGGATAGGGAAATTAATTAAAATAAAATAAAATAAATAAAATTTAACCAATATCAATTGAAGAGAGATCCCACTGGAAGGAATCATGCGTCATATCACCCAACACTGGAGAAGGCCACTTTCAGTTATTTCGGACCCAGCACCCAGACAGAGGAGAGCAGTCCCACAGCAAGTAATCATGCGTCATTTCACCCACCACTGGAGAAGGCCACTTTTAGTTATTTCGGCCCAGCACCGAGACCGAGATTACAGGTCCCACAGCAAGGAATCATGCGTCATATCACCCACCACCGGAGAAGGCCACTTTCAGTTATTTATGCCCCACCACCCAGACAGAGGAGAGAGGTCCCACAGCAAGGAATCATGCGTCATATCACCCACCACTGGAGAAGGCCACTTTCAGTTATTTCGGCCCCACCACCCAGACAGAGGAGAGGTTCATTCAACTTTGGGTTGCACCGCAAGATCATGGTAAAGTTAATAAAATGAGGATTCAATAAAGAAGTTCCCCGGAGTACAAGAATACATGGTTGAGGGGAAGGCAGTTATAAATGTCTATTCTGCACAAGGGAGGCACAGGTCCTGTGGGATCCATGCCTGGTTCATTTTTATGAAAGTCAGCTTGTCCACGTTGACTGTGGACAGGCGGCTGCGTTTGTCAGTAATGACGCCCCCTGCTGTGCTGAATACACGTTCAGACAAAACGCTGGCCGCCGGGCAGGCCAGCACCTCCAAGGCATAAAATGCTAACTCTGGCCACGTGGACAATTTGGAGACCCAGAAGTTGAATGGGGCCGAACCATCAGTCAGTACGTGGAGGGGTGTGCAGACGTACTGTTCAACCATGTTAGTGAAATGCTGCCTCCTGCTAACACGTTCCGTATCAGGTGGTTGTGCAGTTAGCTGTGGCGTGGAGACAAAACTTTTCCACATTTCTGCCATGCTAACCCTGCCCTCATAGGAGCTGGCCGTGACACAGCTGCGTTGGCGACCTCTTGCTCCTCCTCTTCCTTCGCCTTGGGCTTCCACCTGTTCCCCTGTGACATTTGGGAATGCTCTCAGGAGCGCCTCTCCCAGCGTGCGCTTGTACTCGCGCATCTTCCTATCACGCTCCAGTGCAGGAAGTAAGGTGGGCACATTGTCTTTGTACCGGGGATCCAGCAGGATGGCAACCGAGTAGTCCGCACAAGTTAAAATGTGGGCAACTCTGCTGTCATTGCGCAGATTCCTGGTCATGCATGTTGTGCTAAAGATCAGAACGTTAATGCCTCGCTTCAGGCTCTGATGGCACAGCGTGCAAACCACTCAGGTCTTGTCGTCAGCACATTGTTTAAAGAAGTGCCATGCCAGGGAACTCCTTGAAGCTGCCTTTGGGGTGCTCGGTCCCTGGTGGCGGTGGCCAGTAGCAGGCGAACTCTCTTGGAGGCGGCTGTTCTGCTTTTGCCCCCTGCTCTCTCTTTTGCTACGCTGTTGGCTCGGTCTCACCACTGCCTCTTCCTCTGAACTATGAAAGTCTGTGGCACGACCTTCATTCCATGTGGGGTCTAGGACCTCCTCATCCCGTGCATCGTCTTCCACACAGTCTTCCTCCCTGACCTCCTGTTCGGTCTGCACACTGCATAAAGATGCAGCAGTTGGCACCTGTGTTTCGTCATCATCAGAGAGGTGCGGACTCCGATGACGTGGTATTTCCATGTCCGCATCATCAGGAAACATCAGTGGTTGTGCATCAGTGAATTCTATGTCTTCCACCACTGGGGAAGGGCTAGGTGGATTCCCTTGGAAAACCCTGCCAGCAGAGTCTTCAAACAGCATAAGAGACTGCTGCATAACTTGAGGCTCAGACAGTTTCCCTGATATGCATGGGGGTGATGTGACAGACTGATGGGCTTGGTTTTCAGGTGCCACCTGTTCGCTTTCTGCAGAAGACTGGGTGGGAGATAATGTTGTGAATATGCTGGATCCACTGTCTGCCACC
This sequence comes from Bufotes viridis, assembly GCA_033119425.1. Lineage (NCBI taxonomy): Eukaryota > Metazoa > Chordata > Amphibia > Anura > Bufonidae > Bufotes > Bufotes viridis. The sequence continues at coordinate 56,479,754 of CM065597.1, read as the reverse complement.
CAATTGACTAGCGCCTGTAACTGCTCAGGCCTTACCATCCTTAGAACGGCATTGGGCCCCACCAAATATCGCTGTAAATTCTGGCGGGTACTGGAACCTGAGGTAGTTGGTTCACTAGGACATGTGGCTGTGGCAGAATGGCCATGTCCTCTCCCTGCACAAGAGGGTACACTAACACCACCACGACCGAGTCCGCGTCCCTTACTAGATGTTTTCCTCATTGTTACCGTTCACCAAGCACCACAATAAGAAAAAATATATTTGGCCCAATGTATTGATTTCAAATTCAGGCCTTTTTTTACAGGCACCTCACACTATCTGCCTATTTATTTATGTAGCGTATTACACTAATCCAGGCACAGCAGTAACCACTGATTTAGGGGAATATCTCTTTTAGGGCTAGTATTGAGGCCCTGGATGAAAGGTATCCTTTTATGGACAGATTTACAATTGGCCTGCAACAGCTCGAACACCAGATTCAGGGTATTGCTATTTTGGTAATTGAATTTAACCCCAGAACAAAATATATGTTTTTGCGGACACTATGAATCTTGGCCTGCAACAGCTGGGACACCAGATTCAGGGTATTGCTATTTTGGCAATTGAATTTCACCCCATAACAAAATATATGTTTTGGCGGACACTATTATACTTTGCCAGCCACAGCTGAAACCACTGATTTATGGTATTGCTATTTTGGCAATTGAATTTCACCCCAGAACAAAATATATGTTTTGGCGGACACTATGAATATTGGCCTGCTACAGCTGGGACACCATATTCAGGGTATTGCTATTTTGTCAATTGAATTTCACCCCAGAACAAAATATATGTTTTGGCGGACACTATTTTACTTTGCCAGCCACAGCTGAAACCACTGATTTATGGTATTGCTATTTTGGCAATTGAATTTCACCACATAAAATAATCTATCCTTTGCCAGACAGCAGACAGTATTATTCTTGGCTAGCCAAAGATGGAACACCAGATTTAGGGGATTGGTATTTGGGCAATTGTATTTAACCCCTTAATAAAATATAGAAATTGCTATCCTGAGTTTCTAGGGGTGACAATTTGAACAGCCAAGCCCCTGATGTAGGATATAGCAAAAAAAAAAAAAAAAAAACTAGTATTGATGGATTGATGGACTTGGTGCCAGCTTGTTCTGGTGCACCACAAGTCACAAAATGGCCGCCGATCACCCCAGAAAATAAGTGACAGAAAAACGCTCTGTGCAGCCTAAAAACCAGTGAGCAAATAACTAGCAGAAGTTCAATCATTCACAGCTATAGATCGATCCGTTCATTAGGTGCTGTTGCTGACTTTTCCCTGCCTAATCTCGCCCTGACAGAAGCTGCGTCCTCTCCCTACACTAATCAATGCAGTGAGACGTGCGGCGCTACGTGACTCCAGCTAAAATAGAGGCTGGATCACATGCTGCACTTGGCCAATCACAGCCATGCCATTAGTAGGCATGGCTGTGATGGGCTCTTAGGGGCAAGAAGAAAAACGCTAGATGATTGGCTGCTGTGCAGCCCTTCAGAAAGCGGGAAGTAATCGCCAAACAACGAACCCGAACTTTTTTGAAAATGTCCGGGTTCAGGTCCGTGTCCCGGACACCCCAAAATTCAGTACGAACCTGAACTATGCTCGAACTGTTCGCTCAACACTACTTGTGAGGATAAGAGAAAAAAGAGTAATCTCTTTCTGTTGAGTGCATAACCCTTCACGTATCGTATAAGTCTTCTTTGTGCAATAAGTTATATAAATCTGTGTTGTTGCTTTTTTCCTGAGGGTTTGGATAGGGATTTGTCAAGCTTAGGGATTAATACTCTGTTAAAGACCCCTATAAGGATCAAGGTTCCTTTCTTTACTTTTTTCACCAGATTTAATTGACGTCCAAGGAATTTATGTTGTTTTTTATTGTGCACGTATAATGAGACTATACAATAAGGTGTATTATTTATGTGGCAATTCAGGATAATATATCGGACATTCCTGTCAAAATAAACATTAATGATGGTAAATGCCACTGTGTCTTTAATTGCTATTAATACATCTCTTTTCTTGCAGTTATTAGGCATCATGAATATATGAGGCAAGTTTTTTATGTTTGATCCTATGTGCGTCTTTCCTATATATGTTGGTTTCTTGTATACATAGAACATCACATTTGAGTGATTTAGCCTCCTTCCACAGGAAAAACCTATTGATAGGACTATTTAAGCCCTTAACATTAAGTGCTGATATTTTAATTACCATTTTTAATAGTAATGAGGAAAGTTATAGTTGTTATTATTGAACCGGCAAGACCATCCATGTACCCATGAGATAATGAAAGAAGCCAGAGGGCTGGGGCCACAGATTAAGGGGGTACACGATGCCACAGAGACATAGACAACATTTCTTCACAACAATTGCATTTACTGAACAATAATGATGAACAAGTATCCAAACAAGCATTTACAGAATAATTAAAACAGCAAAAATACTCAATAAAGGTGATACTGCCTAACACTAATCAGTAACTGAAAAACCTTACCACTAAGAGTCCACAAAGCAGCCTAGCTGCGCCTGAATGTTCCTTGGTATGCTTTCACATTGGGGTGCACCCTTAAGTACTGCACAGTACTATTTGTAATCCAAAAGTGTTGGTCTGTCTCTTTAAGCAATGCTCCACTGTTTGTAATTCCAAAGAAAACTGCTCTAGTAACTTTTATGAGGTGTCCAGAATGCCACCGATGAAGAGTGGTGTGATGTAACGCGGCAAAGCCGCACTTATAGTTCCATGTGCTCTTGGTGTTCTTCCCTGGTCCACCGGTCCTTTTCTGAACTGGATCACAGGGCCAGATGAATTTAGGAGAAGTCGCTGCAAAATCATCCCTTGCTGCTATAGTCAATGTCCCCTCTGTGAGCTGCAAGTTCGTCTGAGGCTCCACAGAGATCTCTCCTGCAGTACTCAGCAGAATCCAGGCAGCCAGCCTCTCTTTTGTCCTTCACAGCAGCCTCAGGCTCACACACAGCCCTGACTTCCTGCTCTGCCCAGAAACCCCTCCTCTTCCTAGATACTCCATGATGCAGCAAGTGATTTGCCAAGTGCAGTCTCAAAACTGCAATTACAGTTCGCCATAATACTTCTGAGAGTCCTAGCCTGCCCCTAAATTATCTGTTTTTTGACTTTGCAAGGTAAATGAATATAAACTATTCACTACTATACAACTTAATTGTCACTCATTTCTTATTCTTTGCTGACACCTACTGACCAAACATATTATTGCAGGCTTATACAGATTAACATCTATATTAATGAAATAGCATTATACATCCTTACACTAACATAATAAGAATATGTCCATAGATTAATCCACTGATAATAAAAAATAAATAAATAAATAAATGAAGAGACAGTATAAACAGATTGCCAACAAGCAATAATTGAGTAATTACAGTATCTAAGATTCAGTGCAATCCACATATACACATTGTGTCAGACATCTAATGTGGTGATACACATGGGGGGTTAAATGATATCTCTGAATGTTACCGCTCAGGGATCACAGCCAGCCTGCATAGCTTAGTAAGAACGTAAAAAAAAAAAAAAAAAAAAAAACAGTAATAAAAAGGTTTAGCATGACCTACTGCAAAAAAAAAAAAAAAAAGAAAAAAAGGAAAAAAGAAATAACCCAATAAAACAATTAACCATCTTAGCTGATAGTCCAGTAGTGTGACTTTCAGTATCTTCCACGGATTTTGTTTCTGATTCGGACCTAGTAGATCTTGATCCCATATTTCAGTCAGCTGGACTCTGCTTCACTTTACTGGAACCCACCTTGGTCCACTCTGGAGTCAGGGTTAACAGTTTCTTGTTTTGAGACAGTGAATTTTCTTGTGCTGTAGGTGTATGAAACCATGTGTCCATCATTTTTGAAGCTGTTCTAAGGAGAATAAAAGACACCAGTTGTTCCAATTCTGTATATCTTACCTGGATAGTCCCATCTGTACTGGATTCCTTTATCTCTCAGTAGTTTTGTGGTGGCAGAAAATTCACACCTTCTGTTAAGTGTGGCAGCTGAAAGGTCTTCAAATAAGGAAATATCAGTGAATCTTTAAGGCAGATCATTCGTCCTTCTGGCAGCTGCTACAATTTTTTCTTTGAAATGATAGAAATGTAATCCTGCTAGTACATCTCTTGGAACAGATGGAGGAGACTTTTTTGATTTACGAGATCTTTGGACTATCTATGATCATATGCCTTTGTTCAGAGTCAGGGAGCAATATGGCAAAGAAGTCCACTAAGAATTCTCTTAATTGGTCAGATTGCACTGTTTCAGGGATAACTCGGAATTTAATATTATTTCGGCATGACCTGTCTTCTAGATCCACCAGTTTCAGTTTAACTGCCCCTATGTCATCATATAGTTCATTTTGCGCATCTACAAGGCAATTATGAGCTTTAGAGAACTCATCCATTTTTTCTTCTAAATGAGCAGTTCTGTCCCGAATCGCTTTAATTTCTTTATGTATATTTTGTATTACTGAGAAAGTCTGCATGTATAGAACCTCTCAGTTCTTGTAGCGTGGTTCTCATAATGGCTACCGTGATGGCTGGCTCCCCATCTCCCTGTTGGCCAGGCTCAATACAGCGGGAAGATTGTTTAGTAGGTGACCTGGGTGAGATCGAGGGTGCGTTTGGCTTTAATGAGCCATTTGAAGATTGTGGCAAAGCCATTCCTTCATTTGCTGCCGCGGGATCGTCAGGCGGTCCCTCAAAGCTGTGTGCACCTTCTTCCTTCTGTTTAGAGCGGGCGCCATTTTGAGAGCCCCATGTTGGTTGAAAAAAGATGGAAAAAATAGGAATATGCACTCCTATGTTTTTTGTGAGGTGCTTTGGTTTATAGGTCTATGCCCATAGATACTTGTAGAGAGAAAACCATGCACTCTCTATATGAAGTATGCAAAGTGCATTTTTTGTATTATAGTATGCTCCGCAGCTCTGTGACATTCTATATTCCCTCACACATTATACCTCCGCAATAGATTGATTAAAGTCAAAACCGACCGAAACGTCTTACATACCGCAGCCTCATTGGACAAGATTAACGATCCAACATATGGCAAAACCAAGAATTCAGAGCTGTAATATATATGTCTGTCACCAGACAATACCTGCCTGCAGTTTCAGGCAATCAACTGTAAATCTACCTCCAATCTCTCTTTATTTCTTATTTTTTGTACTATTCATCACAACTTTGGAGTGTACTACAATAAAAAAAATCAACTTTGCATATTTCATATAGAGTGTGTGGGGTTTTCTATATATAAGGTTGAAAAAAGATGTCATCTTTACAGGTTCTGCTTTTTTTGCCTTCCATTTACTATGTCTGTAAGCAGGGGGTATTCAGTTAGCCTGTGGGAGGTCACTGGTTTGTTAGGCACTCTTCTTATTTTGCTTTGGGCCACTTTAGATGTAGGCTAAGGCTAGATGCAGACGTCCGTTAAACCCGGACGTGAGCAATCCATGGTAATGTGGGGTGGATTTGTTCTTTACATCCGGAGCGCACGGCATCAATGGTTGCTTCCTGCCGCCGCTGCAGGATAGTAATACACTGGTATAGATCCTAGCAACCAATGATGCCGTGCGCTCCGGCTGTAAAGAACAAATCCAGCCTGCATTACCACGAACTGCTCACGTCCGGGTTTAACGGTTGACTGCATCTAGCCTAAGAGTGAGGAGTTCACTCACACGACCTTCCTGTTTGGCATCCGGCCACACCCCCTAACACCTTTAATGATGTGGTGGATGACCCCTCGTTATCGTTCATATTATGTATCAAAAACGTTTTTCACCTGACAGCTTAATTTCCTTTAAGAACATGTTAGGAAACCCACCTGGCCTGATTCCATCCAGATATTTTTCAAAAGGTTGCATTCACATACAAACAGTTTAGTTTGGCCAGTTGTTTCAGGCAGAGCTGGTCTGATGGCATTTGTGGGCAAATCAGGGGTTCCCTGAGGAAGACACTAAGTGGCATTATGAGTAGAGTCTACTCCAAACCCCCCCCCTCTCCTTGCCTATCATTTTACATTGGGCTTTCTACTTGAATTGCATGCAGTCACATTGGGCTTTCTATTTGCATTGCAGGCAGTCTTGGCATATCCCCATGACCTCTTGGTATTTTATTTGTGGATTTGGTGGACATTTTTTGATATGTATATACTTCTATTAATTTCCTTATACTTACTTGAGGAGATTTGAGGGGTTTCCACAGGGTGAAACATTGGAGTAAAGGGACGGGTGTTGAAGTGTTTTAAGCTTATTTTTGACCTTTCTTGAATTTTCAGTACTGTCTAATACTTTTTAATTAGTTTTAGTAAAGTGTTGCCTGTTTATGTACAATAAAGGTTCTGACATTTCTTTATATATTAGTTGCTGTGCTTGCACAGGGGTCTCTCCAGAGGGAAACAGCTCATAGAGCACCATGAAACCAAAAGTGATACAAAATGTCATACACACCCCAGAATGGTATTAATGAAAAGTACCGATGGCTCCGCAAAAATTTAGCCCAGCTCCATAAACACAACCACAAAATAGTTATAGGAGACAGAAAATGGTGACAAAAAACATGATTTTTTTTTCAAGTTATTTATGTTTTTCAGTTTTAAAATGCAGAAAAAACCTATATATGTGGTATCGACAAAATTATACTTACCTGGAAAATGAAAAGCACAAGTTAGTTTTACTGCATAGTGAATGCCATAAAAAAATGCAAAACTCTGGTCTTGATAAATCTGTGCCGCATTCTGAGAGTAGCATGAAGTAGTGACAGATATACAGATTTTAGTGGTGTGTTATTTGTGTAACTATGGTGTAGTTCTATGAAAACTAAGTTTCTTATTAGAAGTAAGCTGGCACCACAGTGAACTTAAGGTCCAACGTATTCATGAGCTGAAGGCTCCCACCATATTCCCTCTACCAATTGTCAGTTTTTTTCCTTTTATTGCATATAGGAAGAAAGCAGTCAATCAGTGGCAGGAAAGCAAGAGAGCCTTCAGCTCATAAATATGCCACCTTAGTTCATTGAACTGGTGTTAGGCTGGACAGGTAAGTTTCACAAAACTACAAAATGGTCACACATAAATCACGCACAACTGAAATCAGAGTGTCTGTCACTACTTCATGCTGCCCTTAGATAAGGAAGCATGCACATGACATATTATTTTTAAATTCCTACTATTATAATGACTATGATTATGTTAATAAAGAGGTGATATACTTTTAGATGACTGCATTACCAAATGACAAAAAATTCTACTGAACCTAGACAAGACATGGAATAAACATCAATACCTTTTTATTAGCACTTAAAACAATTAAACACCCCACTTTTTATTGGAAATGTCACTAACTGCCCTTTCAAAATGTCAATGGTAAAAACATTTTTTACTTTAAGACAACAGAAAACCAGTTAATTGTACAGAAAAGTAAAGATCTTTGGAACAGCACAAGACAAAATTAAACAAATAGTAAATGACCTGCAAATAGTTCTCATGGACTGCACCCTTAAGCAATACACTTCAAATCCCTTTCAATTTCCCATTGGCTTGACTAGAGATGAGCAAATTTTGAAAAAAGCCAAAAAGGCAAAATAGTGGCCCAGTAATGAAGTGGGGAGGGTAGGAACAGCATGTGAAGTCCACAGAGTGGCCCTATGACATAGTGGTGAGGTGGAAGCAGAATGAGAAGACCTCAGAGTGGCACAATGACAGAATGTGGAAGTGGCAGCAGCATCAGGAGGCCACAGAGTAGCATGACGACGAGAGATTGTGTCGGTGGCAACAGCATGAGGAGGCCACAGAGTGGCATGACGAGGTGAGATTGTGGAGGAAGCAGCAGCATCAGGAGGCCACAGAGTAGCACGACGACAAGAGATTGCGGTGTTGGCAGCAGCATGAGGAGGCCACAGAGTGGTATGACGAGGAAAGATTGTGTAGGTGGCGGCAGAATCAGGAGGCCACAGAGTTGCATGACGAAGAGAGACTGCGGAGGTGGAATCAGCATCAGGAGGCCACAGAGTGGCACGACGACGAGAGATTGCGGAGGTGGCAGCAGCATCAGGAGGCCACAGAGTAGCATGACGACAAGAGATTGTGGTGTTGGCAGCAGCATGAGGAGGCCACAGAGTGGTATGACGAGGAAAGATTGTGTAGGTGGCGGCAGCATCAGGAGGCCACAGAGTTGCATGACGAAGAGAGACTGCGGAGGTGGAATCAGCATCAGGAGACCACAGAGTGGCACGACGACGAGAGATTGCGGAGGTGGCAGCAGCATCAGGAGGCCACAGAGTGGCACGACGAGGTGAGATTGTGGAGGAAGCAGCAGCATCAGGAGGCCACAGAGTAGCACGACGACAAGAGATTGCGGTGTTGGCAGCAGCCTTAGGAGGCCACAGAGTGGTATGATGAGGAAAGATTGTAGAGGAAGCAGCAGCATCAGGAGGCCACAGAGTGGCACGATGACAAGAAAGGCTCAATTTTTTTTTCTACTTTTACACAACAGGCTTTTCAACAGATATATGCAACGTTGGAAGGCGAATATATTTTTAATTTGCCACTAACACACGGCAAACAGGGCTTCAGAATATATCACTGCACTGCAGAATGTCAATTAGGTTTTAATTTTTTTCTACTTTTACACAAAAGGCTTTTCAACCCTGTTAATGCCTGTGTCAAACAGCACTTGCACCCTAATAAGAACGGGTTGCTGAAATTACAGAGCTGTATAATGGCGAATTTTGATCCCCAGTCAGTGCAGCGATGTGTAATCAGATTGTTCCTATTACCTAGGATGTCACCTCCGCCACTAAACCCTGTTCAACACAAATGCTGGTGGAATGATTCCCCCCTATAATATTAAATGATCAAAAAAGGAAGTACAGCAGCGTCTTAAAAAGTTTAAAATAGACAAATCGCCAGGACCAGATGGCACACCCCCCCGTATCCTAAGATAATGAAGTAATGTCATAGCCAGACCCTTATTTCTGATATTTAAGGACTCTATACTAACAGGGAGTGTTCCATAGGATGGGCGCATAGCAAATGTGGTGCCAATATTCAAAAAGGGTCCAAAAACAGAGCCTGGAAACTATAGGCTGGTAAGTTTAACATCTGTTGCGGGTAAACTGTTTGAAAGTTTCCTAAGAGATGGTATCTTGGAGAACCTCAATAAAAATAAGCAAATAACCCCATCAGCATGGCTTTATGAGGAAACAGTCATGTTAAACTAATTTAATCAGTTTCTATGAGGATGTAAGTTCTAGACTTGACAGTGGTGAATCAATGGATGTTGTATATCTGGACTTCTCCAAAGTATTTTACACTGTACTGCATACAATGTTAGTATATAAAATGAGAATGCTCGGAATGGAGAAAATGTATGTATGTGAGTAAGTAACTGGCTCAATAATATAAAACAGATGGTGGTTATTAATGGTACACACTCAGATTGGGTCACTGTCACTGGAGTACCTCAGGGGTCAGTACTGGGCCCTAGTCTCTTCGATATATTTATTAATAATTTTGTAGAAGGCTTGCACAGTAAAATATCATTTTTTGCAGATGACTCTAAACTGTGCAAAGTAATTGACACGGAAGAGGACAGTATACTGCTACAAATGGATCTGGATAGATTGGAGGCTTGGGCAGAGAAGTGGCAGATGAGGTTTAACACAAATGTAAAAATATGCACATGGGAAGGAATAATGCAAGTCACGCGTACATACTAAATGGTAAAACAATGGGTAACACTGACATGGAAAAGGACCTAGGAATTTTAGTGAACAGCAAACTAAGCTGTAAAAGCCAGTGTCAGGCAGCTGCTGCCAAGGCCAATAAGATAATGTGCTGCAGTAAAACAAGCATAGATGCCGTGATGAGAAAATAGTCCTATCACTTTACAAATCACTAGTCAGACCACACATGGAGTACTGTGTACAGTTCTGGTCTCCTGTGAACAAGGAAGACATAGCAAAGCTGGAGAGGGTTCAGAGGAGGGCAACTAAAGTAATAACTGAAATAAGGGAACTAAAATACCCTGAAAGATTATCAAAATTAGGGTTATTCACTTTAGAAAAAATACGACTAAGGGGACATTTAATTACTATGTATAAATATATCAGGGGTCAGTACAGAGATCTCTACCATGATCTATTTATCCCCAGGATTGTAACTGTGACATCCTCTGCACCTGGAGGAAAGAAGGTTTGTACACAAAAATAGAATAGGATTCTTTACGGTAAGAGCAGTGAAACTATGGAACTCTCTGCCTGAGGAGGTGGTGATGGTGAGTTAACTAAAAGAGTTCAAGATGGGCATGGATGTATTTCTGGAGTGTAATATTATCACAGGCTATAACTACTAGAAATTGGTCGATGATCCAGAAAGTTATCTGATTGCCTGATTGGAGTCGGGAAGGATTTTTTTTTCCCTTAAGTGGGGAAAATTGGCTTCTACATCACAGTTTGTTTTTGCCTTCCTCTGGATCAACTTGCAGTATAACAGGCCGAACTGGATGGACAAATATCATTTTTCGGCCTTATATACAATGTTACTATATGTACCCATAAATGGTACAAATAGAAACGACAACAATATCTGCAAGAACCAAGCCCCTACACAAGACAATAGTCAGAAAAATAAAATAAATATAGCTTTTAGAAAATCAAGACACAAGAACGTGATTTTTGTTTAAAAAAAAAAAACATATTTGGAATCATTGCATCAGTTTCAACCTGCTCTATAAAAACAACACATGTTCTATCCTGTCTGAAGAACTCAGTAAAAACAATAAATAAAAACATTACCACAACAGCTATTTTGTGAATACCTTGACTCACAAAAAGCGTAATATAGAGCTATGAAAATAATATGCACTCCAAAATAGTTCCAATAAAACTGTCACCTTATCCCGTAGTCTCCAAAATAGGATACCTTTTTGGGAGTTTCTACTGTAGGGGTGCATCGGTCTTCAAATGTGACATAGCAACTTAAAATTATCCCAGTGAACTCCGCTGTCCCAAAATTCAGTTGGCGCTCCTTACCTTCTTCGTTCTGCTGCAAGGCCCATACAGCAGTTTACGTCCACATATGGGGTATTACTGTAAACTGGAGAATCAGGGTAATAAAAATTGAGTTTTGTTTGGTTGTTAACCCTTTCTGTGTTACAGTAAAAATGGATAAAAATGGAAAATCTTTAAAAAAAGTGAAATTTTATAAATTCCACCTACATTTTCCTTTAATTCTTATGAGACAACTTATAGGGTTAACAACGTTTGTAAAATTAGTTTTGATTTGAGTGGAGTAGGTTCTAAAATGGAGTCATTTATGGATGATCTCTACTATGTAAGCCACACAAAGTGACTTCATAACTGAACTGGTCCTTAACGCCTTATGAATGTGACTTAAGGACCAGCGCCATACATGTACGGCGGACTGATCGTGTGGGTGCAGGAGCTGCACCCACCCAATCAGCTGCAGGGGTCCGGCAGTCAATGATAGCCAGACTCCTGCCTTATGCTCCGGCTTTGGTTAAAACAGCGATGCCGGCACATTAACCCTAGCACTGCCGCGGTCAGCGCTGACCGCGGCCTGTGTGGGATCCTGCCGGGTGCGGGTTGGCAATCGGGTCCCTGCGCTGCTGTGAAAGGGACCTGATGGCAGGGAAGGCAGCCCAATGCCTTCCTTAGGCATCGTGGCTGCCTTCTGTGACAGCATGTGGTATCCAGCTCCCTGGATCTCACAAACAGGAAACTGTAAGTGTACAGTCGTGGCCAAAAGTTTTGAGAATTACATAAATATTGGAAATTGGAAAAGTTGCTGCTTAAGTTTTTATAATAGCAATTTGCATATACTCTAGAATATTATGAAGAGTGATCAGATGAATTGCATAGTCCTTCTTTGCCATGAAAATTAATTTAATCCCAAGAAAACATTTCCACTGCATTTCATTGCTGTCATTAAAGGACCTGCTGAGATCATTTCAGTAATCGTCTTGTTAACTCAGGTGAGAATGTTGACGAGCACAAGGCTGGAGATCATTATGTCAGGCTGATTGGGTTAAAATTGCAGACTTGACATGTTAAAAGGAGGGTGATGCTTGAAATCATTGTTCTTCCATTGTTAACCATGGTGACCTGCAAAGAAACGCTTGCAGCCATCATTGCGTTGCATAAAAATGGCTTCACAGGCAAGGATATTGTGGCTACTAAGATTGCACCTCAATCAACAATTTATAGGATCATCAAGAACTTCAAGGAAAGAGGTTCAATTCTTGTTAAGAAGGCTTCAGGGCATCCAAGAAAGTCCAGCAAGCGCCAGGATCATCTCCTTAAGAGGATTCAGCTGCGGGATCAGAGTTCCACCAGTGCAGAGCTTGCTCAGGAATGGCAGCAGGCAGGTGTGAGCGCATCTGCACGCACAGTGAGGTGAAGACTTTTGGAAGATATCCTGGTGTCAAGAAGGGCAGCAAAGAAGCCACTTCTCTCCAAAAAAAACTTCAGGGACAGATTGATCTTCGGCAGAAAGTATGGTGAATGTACTGCTGAGTAGTGTTGAGCACGAATATTCGAATAGCGATTTTTTAGCGAATATCGGCACTTCGCTAATTCGCGAATATTTCGAATATAGCCCTATAAATTCGCTATTTCGAATATTTGTTTTTTTGGGTTTTTTTTAGCTATATTTTTTTCTTTCCCACTTCCCAAAAGTAGTTCTTACCTGTCCTGAGGATTCCTGGCTTCCTGGCTGCTCTAGTCAGTGCCCGTTGCCGCTTCTGCCGACTTCCGTGCTCATGGAGCGTCCCCATCACCATGGAAACGTCTCCATATACTAAAATGTACTGTCGGATTTGAGGAATTACTTTGAAATCGCAATGCGATTAATTCAAGTTATATTAATCGCATTGCGATTACAACTTAGCACTCCTATCTTACATAGGCTAGAATTAACGAATATGGAATATAGCACTAGCAGTGCTAAGTTGAAATCGCAATGCAATTACTTCAAGTTAAATTAATCGCATTGCAATTTCAACTTAGCACTGCTGCTATATTCCTTTTTTAGTTAACTTCGTTAATTCTAGCAAGCTGAACCATTATAAACCCAGCTCTAAGTTGAAATCGCAATGCGATTAATATAACTTGAATTAATCGCATTGTGATTTCTACTTAGACCTGGTTTACTATGGTTGGCTTGGTAGTATTAGCGAATATGACGAATGTATTCGTCATATTCCTCAAAACGAAGATAGCGAAGTATTCTACATCTTTGTTTTAGCAACCTATTTGTCAGCTTCGCTAATTCTAGCAATCAAATAGGAAGGTTGACTATAGAGACAGCTGTGTTAAATTCGCTATGTGATTTATTTTTTAATAGAATAATTATATTACTTGATAATTATTATAATTATTCTATTTATTAAAAAAAAAATTATATAATCGCATAGCGAATTAAACACAGTTGTCTCTATAGTCAACCTTCCTATTTGATTGCTAGAATTAGCGAAGTTGACGAATAGGTTGCTAAAACGAAGATGTAGAATACTTCGTTATCTTCGTTTTGAGGAATATGACGAATACATTCGTCATATTCGTCATCTTCGCTATAATTCTAGATATGAAACCAATAGGAAAGTAGCCTAAGTTAAAATCGCAATACGCGATTATTTAAATCGCATATTAATCGCGATAACTAGAATAATGACGAATATTCGATTTCGACGAATATGAAACGAATATTCTTTCGAATATTCGCGAATTTTGTCGAAATCGAATATGGCACCTGCCGCTCATCACTACTGCTGAGGACTGGGGCAAAGTCATATTCTCCGATGAAGCCTCTTTCTGATTGTTTGGGGCATCTGGAAAAAGGCTTGTCCGGAGAAGAAAAGGTGAGTGCTACCATCAGTCCTGTGTAATGCCAACAGTAAAGCATCCTGAGACCATTCATGTGTGGGGGGGCTCACTCACAATTTTGCCCAAAAACACAGCCATGAATAAAGAATGGTACCAAAACACCCTCCAACAGCAACTTCTTACAACAAATCAACAACAGTTTGGTGAGGAACAATGCATTTTCCAGCACGATGGAGCACCGTGCCATAAGGCAAAAGTGATAACTAAGTGGCTTGGGGACCAAAACGTTGACATTTTGGGTCCATGGCCTGGAAACTCTCCAGATCTTAATCCCATTGAGAACTTGTGGTCAATCCTCAAGACAAAAACAAAAACAAAAACCCACTAATTCTGACAAACTCCAAGAAGTGATTATGAAAGAATGGGTTGCTATGAGTAAGAAATTGGCCCAGAAGTTGATTGAGAGCATGCCCAGTCGAATTGCAGAGGTCCTTAAAAAGAAGGGCCAACACTGCAAATACTGACTCTTTGCATAAATGTGATGTAATTGTCGATAAAAGCCTTTGAAATGTATGACGTGCGTGTAATTATATTTAACTGCATCACAGAAACAACTGAAACAAAGATCTAAAAGCAGTTTAGCAGCAAACTTTGTGAAAACTAATATTTGTGTCATTCTCAAAACTTTTGGCCACGACTGTACAGTTTGTAATACACTTATAGCCAATGCATTACAATGCAGAAGTATTGTAATGCATTGTAAAGGGGAAAAAAAAGAAAAAAAAAGTGAAAAAAAAAGAAATTAAAAAAATAAAGTTTTACAAACAATAAAAAGTTTCAAGTAAAAATAGTGTCCTTTTCCCGAAATAAAGTTAAAAAATTGTAAAATATAGGGAAAAAAAGAAAAGTAGCTCTATTAGGTATTGCTGCGTCCATATTGACCAGCTCTATAAAAATATCACATGACCTAAAACCTCAGGTGAACACTGTAAAACATAAAAAAATAAAAATTGTGCTAACACCAAGCGATCAAAATATACCCCCCAAAATAGTACCAATCTAACCGCCACCTCATTACGCAAAAAATGATCCCCTACCTAAGACAATCGCAATAAAAAAAAAAAAAAATATGGCTCTCAGACTATGGAGACACTAAAACATGATTTTTTAGGTTTCAAAAATTATATTATTGTGTAAAACTTAAATAAATAAATAAAAAAGTATACATATTAGGTATTGCCACGCCCATAACGACCTGCTCTATAAAAATTGCACATGACCTAACCACTCTTGTGAACACCGTAAAAAAAATAAAAACGGTGTAAAAAAAGGCATTTTTTGTCACCTTACATCATTCAAAGTACAACACCAAGGGTTCGAAAAGGCCTATGCCCCCCAAAATAGTACCAATCAAACCATAATCTCATCCCACAAAAAATGAAACCCTACCTAAGACAATCGCCCAATAAACAAAAAAAAACTATGGCTCTCAAAATATGGAGACACTAAAACCTGATTTTTTTTTGTTTCAAAAATGCTGGGTTATTGTGTAAAACTTAAATAAATAAAAAATTATACATATTATGTATCGCCGCGTCCGTAAGAACCTGCTGTATAAAAATATCGCATGAACAGCAATTTTTTTGTCACCTTACATCACAAAAAGTGTAATACCAAGCGATCAAAAATTCATAGGCACCCCAAAATCATACCAATCAAACTGTCATTTTATCCCACAAAAAATGAGACCATACCTAAGACAATAACCTCCCCCCAAAAAAAAAAAAAAAAAATATGGCTTTCAGAATATGGAGACACTAAAAAAATAATTTTTTTCAAAAATGCTATATTATGTAAAACTGAAGCAAACAACCAAACCATATTTGGTATTGTTGCATCCGTAACAACCTGTTCTTTGAAAATACCACATGATCTAACACATCATCTTGTCAGATGAATATTGTAAATAACAAAAAATAAAAACTGCAAAAACAGCTATTTTTTGTTACCTTGCCTCACAAAAGGTTAATATAGAGCAACCAAAAATCATATGTACCCTAAAATAGTACCAACAAAACTGCCACCTTATCCCGTAGTCTTTTTTTGGGGGGAGTTTATACTTCAAATGTGACATGGCAACTTAAAATCATCCCAGTGAAATCAGCCTTCCAAAAACCATATGGCGTTCCTTTCCTTCTTCGCCCTCCCATGTACAGCAGTTTACAACCACATATGGGGTGTTTCCGTAAAGTACAGAATCAAGGCAATAAACTCAATAGTTTTGTTTGGCTGTTAACCCTTGCTTTGTTACTGGAAAAAATGGATTAAAACTGAAAATCTGCAAAAAAAACTGAAAATCAGTTTGTAAAATCAGTTTTGATTACCTTGAGGGGTGTAATTTCTAAAATGGGACCATTAATGGGTGGTTTCTATTATGTAAGCCTCACAAAGTGAGTTCAGACCTGAACTGGTCCTTAAAAAGTGGGTTTTGGAAATTTTCTGAAAAATTTCAAGATTTGCTTCTAAACTTCTAAGCCTTCTAACGCCCCCAAAAAAAAAAAAAAAAAGAAAATGTAATTTACAAAATGATCCAAACATGAAGCAGACATGTGGGAAATGTAAAGTAATAACTATTTTAGGAGGTATTACTATCTGTTTTAAAAGCAGAGAAATAGAAATTTAGAAAATTGTTAATTTTTCAAAATTTTTTGTAAATTAGGTATTTTTTTTATAAATAAAAATGAAACATTTTGACTCAAATTTATCACTGTCATGAAGTACAATATGTGATTAAAAATAATTTCAGAATGGATAAGTAAATAGGATTATTGGATGAGTAAAAGCGTTTTAAAGTTATCACCACATAAAGTGACACATGTCAAATTTGCAAAAAGATTGCATGGTCCTTAAGGGGAAAAATGGCAGGGACCTAAAGGGTTAAAAAAGTGAGTTGGGAAATTTTCTAAACATTTTAAAAATTGCTTCTAAAATTCAAATAAAATGACATTTACAAAATAATGCCAACATAAAGTACACATATGAGAAATGTTAAATAATAACTATTTTACGAGGTATTACTATCCGTCTTAAAAACAGAGAAATTCAAATTTAGAAAATAGTTTATGTTTCTAAATTCAGTAAATTTTGGATATTTAAAAAAAAATAAATATAGGTAAAACATATTGACTCAAATTCACCACTAACATGAAGTACAATATGTGATGAGAAAACATTCTCAGAATTGCTTGGATAAATAAAAGCATTCCAGAGTTAGGATCACATAAACTGAAACATTTCTTTATTTCACCAAAAGTGTAGCAACGTTTCAACCATAAGTTCTTTATCAAGCTCATACAACCATTTACATAGTGCCTATAAATACCCCAGGGTCCCCTCTCATTGGTCACAGTGTGCACTACATCAAGCACGATTAAAACAAGCCCTTTTCCCATGATTTTCACCATATACCTTTACCTCATCCATGTTGGATTCATACTGTAATCGATCCCACAATATCCAATCCAAATTCACTTCTAAAACTGTAAAAATCCACACTCGGCGTCACTCTGTATCTATTGCGCATGCTCCCGCTATCTACGTCATAACGCGCCTCCAATCAATTCGTCTTGCGCTTACATTCAATGTGCACTCACTGCTCCGATCATGTGTGCATTCCACCTGTGAGTTCCAATGACGTCATTCTCATCCGCCGGCCTCCAACATTATACATTAGCGTAGGCGGAGGCACAGCATCACGTGACCGTTCACATGACCTTATTTATAAACAAAACGCTTTCACAATAATAGCACAGAGTTTAAAGTACTGTATAACACCACAGAACTTGAGCGGCTAACAGGTATCCGGGAAGGGAGGGGCACGGACAGTAATGAAGAGCATTCAATTATAGGTTAACTTCTGTTTTGCTGTCCATGTGAGTCCCCCTATATATCGATTTGTTCTCTGCAATAAAGAAGACTTTGAAGGGATGGTGAGTGCGCCTATCTATTCTACTTGTTGTGCTATATTGCTTCTGTTGAGGCTAGCACCCCGGTCCCAGGACTGTCGGATGAGGCCGTAGTGGAGTCCTCACACGTGTTTTACAGGTACAGGGCAGTGCCCTCGTTCATTCTTTTTGACTATTTATTGAATCTATTTTCTGGAGTGAGCACGCCCGGATGTATAGGACCTGTCGTCTACGTCTGTGAGAACCATGGCTGAAGACACGACTCCGAGTTTGATAACAGGCAGAGAAGGGGCAGACTCGTTTTTCATGGACTGCAATTCAAAGGACATTTTACAATCTTGCAGCACCAGAACCTTGGAGAACAAGGTCCTACAATTGGCCGACAAGGAGGTGCGTCTTTTTTGGACTTTAAACTCTCTGAAATCCTACAATGAGAGTGGACGAGTTCCACGCGGTTTACGCATCTACAAGGAGTTGGCACAATTTGAAGAGGATCCCTCCTTTATTAACGAATGGAAGGAATTGCATCTGGGCTTTTCCTTAAAAATCTTGCAAACAGTGTTGAATAGGAATGAGCAGGAGTACGACACAATCAATACCGATTTACAAAGAGCGAAGGAAGAGTTAAAAACTCGACTATCCGAGACCCAGTGGGCAGCCTTTGAGAAACGCATGAATAGAAAATTGATAGTAACACAAACAGAAATAAAAGAGAAAAAGAGGGATAAATTCCTACGCGACAAGGCAGACTACGACACGGGTCGGGTGTTCGATTGGCAAAGAAGGAGACCAAGGAGACGACGTCCTTTCATAAAGAGGTCCAAAAGTGATTACTGGACGACGGATTCGGAATCCAGCGCATCGGATGAACCCACTAACCAACCCCCAAAACCCCTTGGTAATCCCCCTTTAGGAGGAGAACAAGGAGAGGGGGTCGGAGAAGAAAACGTACGCAGGTCAGCACGCAAAAAGAAACAAGTGTCGTGGAGGGCTTGAGTCAGCCTGAAGACGGATCTCCTAACATTGTTATCAATATCAGTAATGTCGAGTTGCCCTCGGACTGCACCTCAGTCCTGAATCTGGGACTGGGGTTCAGTCCGATGGAACAATTCGATAGGACTCTGTTCGAAATTGACCTATTCAAAAACGTCCGTAAATTATATCTGAAGAAACATTTCAATAACATCCCCTTTTATCAGGGTAAGAAGAGGGAAGGGGACAAACCAGTGCATCTTAACCCTATGGGGTACAATATCACAGAACCCTTCGATATGCAAGAGACTGAATGTCTTGAATTGTTAACAGGCATGAATCTTAAACCTGACAATATATCTAGTCCTGAGCAGAGTGATTTCCGAGGTGGTGTGCCGTCTTCATTTTGCCCCCCTATGCCCGCAGGTTCGGAGATTGATGTGTTCCATGAAAGGATTTTGAGAGATAAGAAGGCTCTGTTATACCCTAAGGGTAAGGGGAATTTGAGTAAAAAGCAGTTAGCGGCCTTACAGTGGTTACGGAACTCGGAGCTCATCATCAAGCCTGCGGACAAGGGAGGCAATATTGTAGTCATGTCACAGGAGTATTATATGGCTGAGGCAGGGAGACAATTAGATGATGTTTCTACTTATGTTAAGCTGCCCTCGGACCCAATACCTGGCATTAGCAACAAGCTGATGGCATTATTGCGGAGGTACATTGAGGCGGGCGTCCTACAGGGCAATACCATTGATAAATTAGTCCCTCCCGCCCCTAGCAAGCCAGCTTGGTATTTCCTCCCTAAGGTGCATAAATCACTGACCCAGCCCCTGGACGGCCCATTGTGTCGGGGTTGGGTCAGTGACTGAACCCTTGTCGAGGTACCTTGACTGGCTGCTGCGTCCTATTTTGTGTAGGTTCCCCACGTATCTAGGTGACACCAACGACTTCCTCAGGGCATTGGAGGATTTTCAGTGGCGTGATGGTTGGAGTTTGGTGTCCCTGGACGTGGTGAGCCTCTACACTCGTATCCCACAACGGATGGGAGTTGACGCAGTTCTCGAGCTCATCGAACACACCGGTAGGGACCCATTATTTGGGGAATTCATAGAGGAGTCTCTATTGTTTGTCCTGGAGAACAATGTCTTCCAGTTCAATGACCAATGGTTTAGGCAAATTTTTGGGACAGCCATGGGGACGCCCGTCTCGTGTACTTTTGCGAATATTTTCTTAGGCAGGTTTGAGGACAAGTTCATTTTTTCTACTTTGAATCCCTTCCTCAGTTCCATTTGTATGTTCTTGCGCTACGTGGATGATATCTTCATGGTGTGGTCGGGGACACAGGAGCAGTGTGAGCAATTTGTGGCACATCTCAACAGTGCGAACAACATGAACATGATGTTCACCCTCAATTTTGGGGGGTCGTCCATCGAGTTCTTGGATGTCCGCGTAACTGTAGTAGATTGTGCCTTGAGTACAGAAGGGTACCGTAAGCCCACTGCGACCAATACCCTGCTACACCGTGAGAGCTATCATCCACGTAGTGTGAAGGAATCTGTCCCGTATGGACAATTTTTAAGACTCAGGCGTATAAACAGCCAGGACGATACTTTTTTGAGACAGTCTGAGGAATTGAAGAATAGGCTGATTCAGCGCGGGTATCAAGTGAAGCAGCTGGAAAGAGCCTTGGAAAAAGCGATGGGTCAAACGCAGAAATCGCTGCTAGCGAGAGGAGGTCGCAAGAAGAAGGTACTAGAGGAAGGTCAGGGTAGGTTCGTGTTTATATTCAAACATAGTCCAATGGCGGACAATATAAAGAAATGTATCCTGAGCAATTGGGAGATTTTAAGGTCTGAGGAGAGTCTGAAGGAGGTAGTAGATCAAAAACCTATCGTAACATTCAGGAGATGTCGTACGTTTAGAGATGTGCTAGTACGCAGTAGGTTTAGCACACATAAGGAAAAGGATTGGTTGTCACTTAGGAAACCTTTGGGGAATTACCGTTGTGGAAACTGTTCACTATGTAGTTATATGTTGCGAGGACGCCATTTGTTTTTTGGAGGTATTGAACATTATGTTAGTCAATTCATTACGTGCAGGACAACCTTTGTGGTTTATGTAATTATTTGCATCTGCGATGCCTTCTATATAGGGAAGACCAAGAGATCCCTATTGGAACGCATATGCGAACATCGAAATTCCATCCGCACAGGAAAGGGATGCACCCGCTTAATCGAACATGTGAAACATCGGCATGGAGGAGATGCGGACGTGCTGAGGTTTGCAGGTTTGGAGCATGTACCCCCACCAGTTCATGGAGGGGATAGACATCGCTCACTGCTACAGAAGGAAGCGATGTTTATCATAAAAGCTGATGCCACAGGTCCTTTGGGTTTGAACGAACGCAACGACCTGTCGATGTTCACATGACACGTTGAGCTTGGGTTGCGGCCATCGCAGGAATCGCGATTTTGGCCGGATGCGATTTTTTCGCATCCGGAATTTTCGCGTCTCTGCTTATGTAGGGATACCTGATACCCTTTCCATCGTCATTTAAGGTGTACGCGGTAGAAATGAATTTGATCACGATTTTACTGCGATCCACCGCATCCCTTTGTATATTTATTCAGTATGCTGCTCGTTTATTTGTTTTTAATATGTTTCCTTTGTGTCACTATTTTGGCGCAAGCGCTGTTTGTTGAGCGTCCCTGGCTACCAGGTGATGGGCAGGTCAAGTCCCACCGGCAGTGACGCATATAACCAGCGCGAGCGCGATCTTTTGTATGACTGAACAGCCGGATGAAGCGGTGAGTCCGCGAAACGGCCGTCGCTGTTTTTCTGTGAATTTGCTGTCCATGTGAGTCCCCCTATATATCGATTTGTTCTCTGCAATAAAGAAGACTTTGAAGGGATGGTGACTGCGCCTATCTATTCTACTTGTTGTGCTATATTGCTTCTGTTGAGGCTAGCACCCCGGTCCCAGGACTGTCGGATGAGGCCGTAGTGGAGTCCTCACACGTGTTTTACAGGTACAGGGCAGTGCCCTCGTTCATTCTTTTTGACTAACTTCTAAATATCATTTACCAAAGGAGGATCACGTACCTGTAACGACATACATTCAACCATCGGACCACTCCATAGGACCTATATATGCACGTATCATTACTATCGCCATACGTCCATCCCACTTAGTTGCTACATGGAACGGACCATACACTGGCTCATTTTCCTTTTATTAGGGTGTATTATGTAGCCCCAGTACATCCATACATCAATATGGGTGACCAGAGGCCGCACAAATCACCACTACCGTGTTTCAAGGTTCCATAGGATCCCCAACAATCATCCTAATACGCAATCCTCCTTAAAAGACTAACAACGTAGAAGGCTACGGCTACTTCTATGCACTGTCCGTGTCCTTACCACCATCACCTGTTGTCCTCCCAAAACTGTTCATACTCGTGGATACTCGTGGATAAACTAGAAAAAGACAAATAGTTAAAATAAACATGGCTATCAACCGAGCAACCATACTTTAGGGTACTCATTATTGCACAATAACCCAGGAACACTTCAGATCAATATAGGGAGCCTACCTTAAATTCCCTGTTTAACCCTTTGGGTTCCAATGTATCTAATTCGAAAATCCACTTTAACTCTTTCCTTTTTAACAGCTTCTCCCTATCACCTCCCCTTCTTAAAAGTGGAACTCCGTCAATTATCCGGAACCTCATTTGTGAGACATTATGACAATGCCTCACAAAATGTTCCGGAACTGGTAATTCTGTCTCCTCCTTCCTCTCTGTTTCTGTTTTCATCATCAATTTACGTATCATATAACGATGCTGATTAATCCTGTTCTTGCATGGTTGTGTTATCTCCCCCACATATAAGAGACCACAAGGGCATTGGATAACATAAATTACAAACTCAGATGAACAGGTGTAAAAGTCCTCAATCTCATATCTCTTCCCAGTTCTCGGATGATTGAAGGAGCTACCCCTGATTAGACCCCCGCAATTGCAGCAGCCCAAGCAGGGGTAGCACCACCTCTTTTTGGGATGCTGTCTCGGCTTCTTGGTGTCCGTCCTTACCAACTCATCCCCCAGAGTCCTAGGTCGACTATATGACATCAGGGGTGGAGACTGAAACTCCTCCACCTCTGGAAACGATCTGGCCAAAATTTGCCAATTATGCCTTAAGATATTAGAGATGTTTCTACTGACATTCGTATATTTAGACACAAACGGTACTATTTTCCTCTGGGGTTTACCTTCACTCTTCCCCCTTAATAATTGCTGTCTGTATTTCATTTTCACCTCACTCAACTGTTTATCAATCAATTTTTTTGGGTATTGCCTGTCTCTAAACTTATTGGCCATTACTTCCAGTCTTCTCCCTAGGTTTCCTTCTTCTGGCACAATTCTCTTTGCCCGCAAAAACTGGCTATATGGGAGAGATTCCATTGTCCTTTTTGGATGTGCACTCTGGAAGTGCTACAGGTTGTTACGGTCTGTAGGATTAACAAACAGATCCGTTTCCAACCTGCTGCCTCTTACGTACACCAACGTATCCAAGAACTTTAATGAACTTCGGGAATGACCCATAGAGAACTTTAACTCTGTATGGATCTGAAAATCAAAACTGTAACTCACTGTCTGCACCCTTCCATACTAGTAAAATGTCATCTATGTACCTCATCCACCCTCTCACTAACTGGAAGAGGGCGGATGGGTACACGTGACACTCCTCTATGGTGGACATATATACATTAGCATATGCCGGGGCCATATTCGACCCCATGGCCGTGCCTCTGCACTGCACATAAAAGGTATCATCAAAAAGAAAATAGTTATTAGTTAATAGAGTTTCTAGAAGGGACAAGAAATATTCTTTCTTATCGGGGTCTTGCTCAGTTTTATCAAGAGCCCATCTTACCGTCTCCAAACCCAGTTCGTGGTCTATACTGGTGTACAGGCTGGTGACATCGAATGACACCAGCCTGCCACCACCATTAAACTCGACTACCTCTAACTTCTTCAAAAGTCTGTGGTATCCCGTACATAGGACGCCGTCCCTGTAGCCAAGGGCCTAAGCATCCTATCCAGGTATATGGTGGCATTGGAGAACACAGAATCCGTACTGGCCACTATTGGACGCCCTGGCGGATCCACAAGTCTCTTGTGAATCTTTGGCAGGATGTACAGTAGTGGGGTAATAGAATGACTCGGTATAAGGTAGGAATGGAGCTTTTCATCAATTAGATCGATCGCAAAAGCATTATAAACCAACCATTTGATCTTCCTAAGTATGTCCCATTTACAATACATTTACACCCTGCACTTGTCTCAGTATTTAAGCTTTATATTTAGTGGTATCCATCACCACGATGGCTCCACCTTTATCTGCTTTTCTTTATTGTAAGCTCTTCTCTCTTTTTAAGGTTCGACAATGCCTGTCTTTCAGACTTGCTTAGGTTCGAATGCTCTCTGTCTGTCTCTATTATTTTCCTCAAACTCTCTATTTCTTTTTTCACCAGAGAGGTAAAAGTATCCACCGCCTATTACTTACTGGAGGCTGAAAGTCACTTTTGACATATAAACCACTATCCTTGAGTGTCAACTTATGTCCCTCTGGTGAAACTTCCTCAGTTCCTACAACCTTTTGTTCATTAAAGTAGATCTTCAGTTTAATTCTCCTAAAAAAATTATACAGGTTCATTTCTATCTGGAACCAGTCCACTGGAGCGGCCGGACAGAAAAAGAGTCCCCTATTTAATAGGGATATTTCCTCTGGTGTTAGTCCATAGGAGGATATATTTACCACCAATGACGAGGGTTGATTGTCCTTGTCCATACACTTCATTGCATCTCCCATTGCACCGCTACCTGTTTGTTGGACGGAGGAACCCACTCAGTGGTTTCTTCGATCTCATAATTCTCACTTGTGTTTCTTCCTTGTGTACCCTGTCTGTTGTGGTTCCTCCGTCCACCTTGTCTTGTTTTCCGCCTTCTGCTTGCCCTAAAAAATCACGCTCTGTACTCTGCTCTCTAGAGGATTCTGTATCCATCAAGTTCTCCCTTCGTCTCCTTGTCTTATTGGTATTCTGTCGTCGTGCATTCATGCCACGTCTGGGCCCATATTTCGGAGTAGTCATATAAATGTCCCCTCTGACACATTCCACTTTTGTTTCTTTGTAGCTTGTATGCCCTCGCAATATTTCTTGAGATCTGTCATTTTTTGCTCTTTCATTTTAGAGAATTCTTGTAATCCCATTGCCGCCTGCAATTGATATTCATATTCCAATATTTTGGTTTGGATCTCAGCCATATCTTTCTGCAAGAATTCCATGTTTAGAAGCATCATATCAAATGAAAATCTGTTTGCTAAAAATGTGAATTTACTCAAAAACTCTGCATTGCTAGGAAAAAGGATAGGTCTGAGATGGGTTCTAAGACCTCTTGGAATACGTTCCACTTTATAAAATTCCCGTAGGGTTAGGAGGTGAAGTTCTGTATTTATCAGCTGCTTATTTTCGTGTTCCCATTTCTTCTTAATGTACTCCGTTGTGGGTTGATTCAGGAAGGCACCCTTCCTCTGTGTTACCCTTAGGCCCCTTTCACACGGGCGAGTTTTCCGCGCGGGTTCAATGCGTGAGGAGGACGCATTGCACCCGCACTGAATCCGGACCCATTCACTTCTATGGGGCTGTGCACATGACAGTTGATTTTCACGCATCACTTTTGCGGAGATGGTGATGGTGATGGAGCATGTGATTGGGCCATGTGACCATGTGACATCATCACAGGTCCTTTTCCTAGCAGCAAGCTAACGGAGAGGATGCCGGGCTTCGCGATCAAATGGACCAGGTAAGTTATGATTAGTTTATTATTTTTAACCCATTCAGCACCGGGTTCAACATTAGGAAGATGGCCAAGGGTATTATTTCACATTATAACTATGTTATAATGTGAAATAATACCAGCGGGATATTCTGACTCGAACATGCACTTCTGTGAAGAAGTGCAGGTTCGGGTCTGGGTACCAAAAGTGGCGATTTTTCTCCCGCGCGTGCAAAACGCATGACAGCGCTTTGCACTCGCAGGGAAAAATCGCGGCGATTCCCGCAACGCACCCGCACTGTTTGACGGAGTGCACCCGCAACGCCCGTGTGAAAGAGGCCTTAAGGATATGTGCAATCTGATCACTTGAATATAAAAGACTTTTTGGTGAATCCATTTTCATATAACCACTATTTCACTGCATCAATCATACAGCCCCAACGCAGTGACTGGTGTGCAAATCCCCAGGCCTTCTTCATACACATCAACGGTTTGGGCAGCACTACTCACTGTTCCATAACAGATGATAGTTCAGTGGTGGTGCCTGTAATGTCAGGTCCCAGTCCTCAGTCCATACAGTGTAACACAAAGAAGATTACAGCACTCTCGTTCTGGCGGTTTCCTTTCTTTATTTCACCAAAAGTGTAGCAACGTTTCAACCATAAGGTCTTTATCAAGCCCAAACAACAGGATTAATCAGCATCGTTATATGATACGAAAATTGTTGATGAAAACAGAAACAGAGAGGAAGGAGGAGACAGAATTACCAGTTCCGGAACATTTTGTGAGGCATTGTCATAATGTCTCACAAATGAGCTTCCAGGTTATTGACGGAGTTCCACTTTAAAGAAGGGGATGTGATAGGGAGAAGCTATTAACCACTACCCGACAGCCTAACGCAGGCATGCGTCCTGGGGGCGGCCGGGTTATTCCTCATTGACACATCGACGCGTCTTCTCGAGAGAGGCGAGATTTCCTGTGAACGCGAGCGCGCTCACAGGAATCGTTTCGGGAGGAAGGTAAACTACAGCCTGCCAGTGCTGATCATGCGCTGGCAGGCTGTAGTAGTTAAAAAAAATCACATATCAGACGCTATTTGGTTAACAGCGTCTGATATGCCTACTGCCTGCTCTTCTGGTCATCCTTTTTGCTTGGGACCACCAGAGGAAACATGTGTAAGTGCACCAATAACCACACAGACCCCCCCATCCATCCCCCCCCCCGTCACTGATTAACCCCTGATTAACCCCTGATTAACCCCTGATTAACCCCTGATCACCTCATGTCACCCCCCTGATCACCCCCTGTCACCCCCCTGATCACCCCCTGTCACTCCCCCTGTCACTAATCACCCCCCTGTAAGGCTCATTCAGACGTCCGTATGTGTTTTGCGGATCCACAGATTTTGCGGATCCGCACATTGCCAGAACTATATAGAAAATGCCTTTTCTTGTCCGCAATTGCGGACAAGAATAGGACATGCTCTATCTTTTGCGGAGCTGTGGCCTGATGTTTCGGGGCGGAAACCAGGAAGTTCGCGGCTGCAGCACCGCAAATGCTGATGTGGAGAGCACATAGTGTGCTCTCCGCATCACTGCCAGCCCCATTCACACTGAATGGGTCCACATCTATTCCGCAGAATTGCGGAATAGATGCGGACATTTTTGATGACGTGTGAATGGGGCCTTACTTCTTTTTTTTGTTTTGCACATTTTTTGGCAGAGATTGTTTCATCCACATTGATTGATGCGAATGAAGAAATCTGTGCTGTTCATTTTTTTGTTTTTTCAGCCCAGAGGCTGAACAGAAAAAAAAAATCTTATTACCCGTATGCTCAATATCAGGAGAATAGCAGAAACTCTTCATGCTGGCCATACATGTAATGATTGCAGAGACCCTCAAATGCCAGGGCAGTACAAACACCTCACATGTGACCCCATTTTAGAAAGAAGACAACCCAAGGTATTCCGTGAGGGGTATGGTGAGTTCATGTAAAATTTTATTTTTTGTCACAAGTTAGTGGAATATGAGACTTTGTAAAAAAAAAAAAAAAAGTCCATTTCCCCTAAATTGTGCCAAAAAAAAATCTTCTATGAACTCGCCCTGCCCCTCACGGAATACCTTGGGGTGTCTTCTTTCCAAAATGGGGTCACATGTGGGGTATTTATACTGCCCTGGCATTTTAGGGGTTCTAAAGCGTGAGAAGAAGTCTGTAATCCACATGAATAAAAATGCCCTCCTAAAAGGTCCTCCTTGGAATTTGGGCCCCTTTGTGCACCTAGGCTGCAAAAAAGTGTCACACATGTGGTATCGCCGTACTCAGGAGAAGTAGGGCAATGTGTTTTGGTGTTTATATACCCATGCTGGGTGAGAGAAATATCTCTGTAAATGACAACTTTTTAATTTTTTTATACAGAGTTGATAATTTACAGAGATATTTCTCTCACCCAGCATGGGTATATGTAAAAATACACCCCAAAACACATAGCCCTATTTTTTCTGAGTACGTCTATACCACATGTGTTACACTTTTTTGCAGCCTAGGTGCGTAAAGGGGTGTAAAATCCAACGAGTACCTTTAGGTTTTACAGGGTTGCTCACAATTTAGCCCCGCCCAAAATGCCAGAACAGTAAACACACCACACAAATGACCCCATTTCGGAAAGTAGACACCTCAAGGTATTCACTGAGGGGCATAGTGAGTCTGTGGGAGATTTTATATTTTTTTTGCCAGAAGTTAGCAGAAATGGAAACTTTATTATTATTTTTTTTTCCTCAGAAAGTGTCATTTTCCGATAACTTGTGAAAAAAAATGAAATCATACATGAACTCACCATGCCCCTCTGCGAATACTTTGAGGTGTCTTCTTTCTAAAATGGTGTCATTTGGGGGGTATTTACACTATCCTGGCATTCTAGCACCTGAAGAAACATGACAGGTGCTCAGAAAGTCAGAGCTGCTTCAAAATGCGGAAATTCACTTTTTTCCACCATAGTTTGTAAACACTATAACTTTTATCTAAACCAATAAATATACACTTATTGAATTTTTTTTTAAAGACATGTAGAATAATATATTTAGAGAAAAATGTGTATAGAAATGTAGTTTAAAAAAAAAAATTACAACAGAAAGTGAAAAAGGTCATTTTTTTGCAAAAATTTGGGTCAGAACGAGAGTGCTGTAATCTTCTTTGCGTTACACTGTATGGACTGAGGACCCATGGGCCGGGACCTGACATTACAGGCACCACCACTGAACGATCATCTGTTATGGAACAGTGAGTAGTGCTGCCCGAACCGTTGCTGTGTATAAACTGAAATATGTCACTGCACACTGAAAGTTTTGAGCAAAGCAATCAACTGACATTTTATTAATAAGGAGTCGAGGTGTCAGTGATTATCCTGGGGATACTACTTGGACCAAGCAAATGATGGGATTGTGCAAATGAATTCCAAGAAGAATGCTAAGACAAGCACAAAGAATGCATATAGTACATTTGGGAAATTAAACAAAATCTAAAGATGTCTAATAGATTAAAAACATCGCTGCACAAAGAGAAATTGAACTGGCCATCTTATTCATCAGATTCTTTCTCAGAAGTCATATTATTAAAGTTTTGCAAAGAAAAATATAAACCGCATGCTAAGGGACTCCAAGGCCATATCAAATTGAACTTTTAAATAAAATTTCTTGCATTGGTGACTGCTCGAATCAGGAATTTTTTTAACCTCTTCACACATTATCATGTACGTGATAATGTGCAAGCACTTGTATGGAGCAGGCTGCTTTGTTGAGCCTGCTTCATACGCAATGGGTAATGGCTGTATAGTATTGTAGGCGCCTTGTCGTAATGACGGAAAATGGTGATAACGCCAAATCTGGTCATTTAAATCCTCAGATGCCTCATTTAAAAGTGATTGTGGTCGGTAAGGTTAAGCAAAGATTAAGCGATCATCTGTGAGGTTAGACAGAGGGATAAAGCTATCTCTGCCTTCTGATCTGAGCCCCATCAGTTAAATTATGTGGCTTCGATTGGTTACCATGCTGAAGCTTCCCTGGCCTTTCATGGTAATCTCCCGTAATCCGCCCACTGGCCCCTGGTATTGCCCAAACGGCACAGGTAGGTGAGTGATAGGGTCTCAGGCTACTTTGAGAGACCTTGGCGTGGTGCCCGAGCTTAAGACATGTCCTCCTAGTAGGATATGTCGAACTAACCTCTCAATTTTACATCAGTGTGAGGGTTTAGTATTGCCGCAGAGTGCACCTGTCTTTGCTTTTGTTTAGTCTTTGATTGTTCTTCACATCCACATTATTGTAACCTTATGTAGGATGGTTATTGTGGTACTTGTAGTCCGTTGCTGGCATCTTCCATTGTATGCAATTGTTTGCTGTTGATTGCCATAAGCAATGAACTACAAGTGCAGGATATGCTCCCCTATATATATGCACAACCGCATGTGGGTTTGATCATACCCTGCCTGTTTAACACCACGTTTTCTAATGGTTTGTATAGTCTTATGTATGGAGGTGTATAAACTCCTATTTAAATGTGCCTGTTTTTTATCTACAGGCTACATTCAGGTGCACCTGTTTAAGCCCTGGGCCATATCAGCCAGTCTCGGGTGGGGCTCACAGGCACTTCCCACCTCCCATTGCAGGCATGGCTACATGCTGGAGGTTACTGGTAAGCTTTCTGTGAGTCAGGCCTTATGCTCCCGTAATCCGCCCACTGGCCCCTGGTATTGCCCAAACGGCACAGGTAGGTGAGTGATAGGGCCTCAGGGCTACTTTGAGAGACCTTGGCGTGGTGCCCGAGCTTAAGACATGTCCTCCTAGTAGGATATGTCGAACTAACCTCTCAATTTTACATCAGTGTGAGGGTTTAGTATTACCGCAGAGTGCACCTGTCTTTGCTTTTGTTTAGTCTTTGATTGTTCTTCACATCCACATTATTGTAACCTTATGTAGGATGGTTATTGTGGTACTTGTAGTCCGTTGCTGGCATCTTCCATTGTATGCAATTGTTTGCTGTTGATTGCCATAAGCAATGAACTACAAGTGCAGGATATGCTCCCTATATATATGCACAACCGCATGTGGGTTTGATCATACCCTGCCTGTTTAACACCACGTTTTCTAATGGTTTGTATAGTCTTATGTATGGAGGTGTATAAACTCCTATTTAAATGTGCCTGTTTTTTATCTACAGGCTACATTCAGGTGCACCTGTTTAAGCCCTGGGCCATATCAGCCAGTCTCGGGTGGGGCTCACAGGCACTTCCCACCTCCCATTGCAGGCATGGCTACATGCTGGAGGTTACTGGTAAGCTTTCTGTGAGTCAGGCCTTATGCTCCCGTAATCCGCCCACTGGCCCCTGGTATTGCCCAAACGACACAGGTAGGTGAGTGATAGGGCCTAGGGCTACTTTGAGAGACCTTGGCGTGGTGCCCGAGCTTAAGACATGTCCTCCTAGTAGGATTTGTCGAACTAACCTCTCAATTTTACATCAGTGTGAAGGTTTAGTATTACCGCAGAGTGCACTTGTCTATGCTTTTGTTTAGTCTTTCTTGGTAATCTGCCTGCATAGCTTTGCATGGGCACGGCTCAACAGTCAGATCGGCATAATCTTATTCATCAGAATATATCTCTATTATAGTGAATGGGACAAGGGATCAAAATATCCCAGGTTTTAGCCCCTGGAGGGGTATAAATGTTATTGTATAAAAAAAAAATTAAATATATAGAAAACATAACAATATAACTGTAACAATTTTACATATAAAAATAAACAATAAAAAATAAATAGAACTGGCATTGCCACATCCTATTAAAATATAAAAATAATTGTTGTGAACTGTGTACTCTGTAATGGAAAAACATATAATTCACAATTTTTTTGTCACTTTGTCGCCGCCAAAAATTGAATGACAGTGATAATACGAACACCAAAATGGTAGAATTAAAAACTACAGTTCATTTCACAAAAAAAAGCCTTCATACAGCTCAGTGGTTGGAAATTTAAAACATTTATGGCAGAAAATGGGGATGCTAAGAAACTTTTGATTATTTTCAAAGTTTTTTTAAGTAGCAAAACTAGATAAAAACTATATAAATCTGGTATTACTGTAATTATATTAAGCCACAGAATAAGGACTGTATGTTATTTTTACCATACAGTGAATGCTGTAATATCAAAACCCAAAAAACCTTGGCAGGATTGTGGATTTCACTCCTCAAATAATTTTTCCCCATTTTCCAAAACAAGACATATTAAATGGTGCCATAAAAATACAACTTGTCCTGCAAACAGTAAGCCCTAATATCAATATGTAAATGGAAAATGCTATTGCTCTTGGAATGTGGGGAGGAAAAAAAGAAAATGCAAAAATGAAAATGGGCTTGATTTTAAAGAGCTTAATGCACTGGTCTTTTTGTTGTTTTTTTATTGTTTTTTGCTCATTATGTTAAGTTGGAGGCTTAAAGGAAAAATTTGGTTTTAGAAATTAAGATTTTCACTATCAACACCCAAGTTTCCCAATTTTCTCCCCTCATCTTCACAGAAATGAAATATATATGCTGTTGGTAGACGGTGGAAAAATAATGGATTCTGCAAAAATGGACATTCTGTGAATTCTCCATAACACCATGTAGCAGACACAGCAAAGAAAAAATGGTTCAGCGCTCACCCAGAGTCCAGGAAAGGGTCACAGTTGTCCTGAATTGATACTATAAGTTGGCAGTATGGATGGATCCTTGGACATAGGCACACATCATTATGTAGGGAAGCCAGCACCAGAATGAATACAACTTGTCACTTGTCAGTGCCCTTGTCACTTTGTGTCCTTATATGCATAATATAGAGTTACCATCTAGTGTATGCCTGATGACAGGCATGACAGTCTAAACTGCTTCCTGGACCTTCCTGTACAATACAGGTGGAGAAGCTGCAAAGAACCCATTCCTTTGTACTTTTATGTAATGGTGGGTGTGTAGACAGGAGATTTAAAGGTAAAAAGGAAAAAACAGAGGTTGAGTAGTTCTGTAAGAGCAGAAAAACCCTGGACTGGGGGCGCCAGAGGGCAGAAAGGTATATGGTGGGATAAACTTATTTATAGAAAAGTGGTATTAATTAGAAACAAAAAATAAAAAAAAAATTGAGTAATGAATATTAAATAATAATAATAACAATAATAACAAAACAGTCACGATTGTGTGGGGAGGCAGCACAGGTGTTAGGGGTTTGAACCAGTCAGCCCCCTACTGATCAGAAGAAAAGTGAGTGACGGTGGCACGGTGGGTGGGACCGTGTTTGGTCACAGAAAAAACACACCAATCGAGGCGCCAATCCCCGTGAGACGGAAATAATAATGGGGTTAGAGTAAGGTAGATAGGTGGAGGTAGGGTCAATCACTTAGTGAGACTCTCACGATCCTGATATAATTCTGGTGTGATGCGCCGCTTACAATTCACGCTGAATGCACAATGCACCTTGAAGATTTCCCCATGGATGTTCATGCCTGCCCGCTAAAATTTGGAAGCTAAGGAGGCTCTAAGACTTCCGAAACGCGTTGGGCCAGATTTCATTAATAAACTCAATTAACCAGAAGCCCCTGTTTATCGGCTGCAGTTAATTAGCTCCATCAGACAAGTGATCCTGGCCAGGGGGGTACAGAGACACAGGTGTCTTGAGCTTTATCCTGTGTCCACCCCCCTGTGAAGTGAGTAAAATTGAGCGCTAAACTGCACTAAAAGGATTACTTTGTAGTATTCCCTCTTAGCCATCCAACACTCACTCCTCACCTTGGGTCCCCCCCACTCCCTCAGCCCTGAGGAACAAAATATGATTATTATCATCCATCAACACCCACTAAGTGATTGACCCTACCTCCACCTATCTACCTTACTCTAACCCCATTATTATTTCCGTCTCACGGGGATTGGCGCCTCGATTGGTGTGTTTTTTCTGTGACCAAACACGGTCCCACCCACCGTGCCACCGTCACTCACTTTTCTTCTGTGTAGACAGGAGACATTTCTACAAGCCCAACCACAAGAAAAAGACTATGATTGACAGCAACCCTCCCATGACAATGTCTGGCATTTGAGATAACTCCAATCCTGAACATAAAAACCCCTTCAACACTGCAATCGGCAGTGATCATGGTGCTGTCAAAAAGAGGGGATTCCTTTGAATAACAATCTCAGCCTCAGAATTACATTTATCAAGACCAGTGATCATACACTGACCAGGTGTGCAATTTATCTACCTTCTAGAGCATAGAGTACCTAGAGCATTCTACTGTATACTACACATATGTATGTGAACACACACCTAACATATTTTGATACTTACAGGTGCAAGGACTCATTTGTGTTTGACTTATTTTAGATAATAAATCAATTTTAAGTGATTATGCAGCCTGTTCATTATCTGTATTTGTAATCTCTGTAGTCAATATTCTGTCTCAGGAAATATAAGTAGATTTGAAAAGTATGATATTGATGTGAGATGACTGCAAGCTGCACGTATTGGAACTCGAGTTTGGTTATATTAATTACTTTGGACCAATTTGATTTAACATAAAATGATCATATGTCAGTATGATTATTCATCGTCCAGCAGAAGTTTCATACTGAGAAATAATCTGTCTAGAGAACTGGAACATTTTCATCGCATTGATTGTATAATAATGTATTCTGTAAAACTGTATGCAGTCTCTGGATGTTTTCAACGGCAACAACATATAATGTATTCATGATAATGTTTCATTGTTGTCTGAAATTAATAATATAGATATTAGATTAAGAACATGGTCAAATTATATCAAGTGAATTATAACTGTTGTTGTGTAGTTAATATAGTGCAGAAAGTCCATTTTGGAGCAAAATAATAAAGATCATAATGGATCAAAATTGGGCGAGTCCTCGCAGGAAAAGGATTTGGGTGTAAATTTTTATAAACTAAATTTTAGCATGCAATGCCAGTCTGTTGTATCAAAAGCCAACAATATATTGCCCAGCATTAGGAAAGAAATGGTTTCATAAAGTATTGCTGCGACTACATCTTGCGTATGCCATTCATTTTTGGGCACCAGTCCATAAAAACATATATTAGGGAGCTAGAGAGTACAAAGATCAACAAACTTAATGTGAAGCATGGAAATTCTAAGTTATAAAAAAAGGTTTCCAAAATAAATGTACTTACCCTAGAGAAGAGAACGCTGAGGGGAGGTATGATATACTTTTCTA
Source organism: Bufotes viridis (assembly GCA_033119425.1). NCBI lineage: Eukaryota > Metazoa > Chordata > Amphibia > Anura > Bufonidae > Bufotes > Bufotes viridis. Next base: position 56,444,818 of record CM065597.1, on the reverse strand, counting down.
ATTATGCAAATGGTCCCTATAATAACCTAAGCAATAAATTATTTGTTTCATAAATTGTACAGAAAACAGGGTTTTGGACATTATACAAATTGTTTATATTTGGTCCATGGATACCAGATGAGTTTGAATCTGCCTATTCATCTCATTTCCCAGTGCAATAGCTCCTCTAAGCAGTACATATGATCCACCTTGACCTTCCATTCAGCAATGTACTGGAAGTATGAAAGGAATAATAGTTTGGGCACTCTACTGGAAACCTGTGACTATTGTTTTATTTTAAGTTAATTATCCAACAATAAAAATAAAAGCAAGATACATAAACAATCATTCCAATATTGCACAACAAAATAAAACTCCTTGCAATCTAGCCCATACACATTGCAGTCCAGTGACACAGGATATTGGTAGATAAAAAATATATAAAAAATGTTTGCAATAGTAGTCCAAATCGCACTGGTGGTAATTGATAAGATGACCTGCAAGACGTTTTATGTCCCGTTTGGACTGTCTCTGCAGTACATCTGGCTCAATTACACTTATGTGTACCAACAATAATATCCAATACTATCTAAACCCACTGGTTAGAACTTCTTTTCTCAAAGCCGCATGATGACGCTATAGTGTTTTCTGAATAATCCTTCAATATTTGAAATACTTTTCAACCATGTAAAAATTAATTAGTAAATATATAAAAAATTTTGTTAAAATTAATACAAGGTTGAATAGCAATGGTACCCTATAGGACGTAATTATACTAATCTGATCCACTTGTAATTAATGTAAAAACATCCACAATTATATTACAATAACCAGCAATCTTCACTCAATAATGTGTATTATGCGCTAAAAAAAACAACAAAAAAGACAATCGCTTATTTCCTCAGAACTATTGCAGAGTTATCTCAGGACCGCAACTAAGATAGCAGATATACCTGATCGTGTCTATTATACTCTACTCAGAACGTTCAAATACTTAAAATAGTCGCATTACTTCCTCAAAATAGTCGCATTATTTTCTTCAGAATCGCAACTTAGATCGCAAGTGCAGCTGATCGCACTTCTATGTTAGTCAGAACAATTGTATGTTTTTCTTAGAATAACCGCATACCAGGTCGCAAGTGCAACTGATCAAAATCTATACATAGTTCATTGGGTTGTCTCAATAGAATGATCCCAAATGAATAGATAGTTGAAATAGTCCCGCTTTAAGATATTGCAATACCCTCAACTGAGGTCAGATTAAACGATCCACTCCGTCAAAAACTGTGTCCACAGCGGCGTCCCGCTGGACATTTATACCGCTTGCTCTACAACTTGTGCCGGCACTTATAATGAAACAGTCTTACCCCTTTGGAACAAGAGAAAGCGGTATAAATATCCAGCGGGACGCCGCTGTGGACACCGTTTTTGACGGAGTGGATCGTTTAATCTGACCTCAGTTGAGGGTATTGCAATATCTTAAAGCGGGACTATTTCAACTATCTAGTCATTTGGGATCATTCTATTGAGACAACCCAATGAACTATGTATAGATTTTGATCAGTTCCACTTGCGACCTGGTATGCGGTTATTCTAAGAAAAACATACAATTGTTCTGACTAACATAGAAGTGTGATCAGCTGCACTTGCGATCTAAGTTGCGATTCTGAAGAAAATAATGCAACTATTTTGAGAAAGTAATGCGACTATTTTAAGTATGTGAACGTTCTGAGTAGAGTGTAATAGACACGATCAGGTATACCTGCTATCTTAGTTGCGGTCCTGAGATAACTCTGCGATAGTTCTGAGGAAATAAGCGATTGTTTTTTTTTTTTTTGGTTTTTTTTTAGCGCATAATACACATTATTGAGTGAAGATTGTGGATGCTGGTTATTGTAATATAATTGTGGATGTTTTTACATTAATTACAAGTGGATCAGATTAGTATAATTACGTCCTATAGGGTACCATTGCTATTCAACCTTGTATTAATTTTAACAACATTTTTTATATATTTACTAATTAATTTTTACATGGTTGAAAAGTATTTCAAATATTGAAGGATTATTCAGAAAACACTATAGTGTCATCATGCGGCTTTGAGAAAAGACGTTCTAACCAGTGGGTTCAGATAGTATTGGATATTATTGTTGGTACACATAAGTGTAATTGAGCCAGATGTACTGCAGAGACAGTCCAAACGGGACATAAAACGTCTTGCAGGTCATCTTATCAATTACCACCAGTGCGATTTGGACCACTATTGCAAACATTTTTTATATATTTTTTATCTACCAATATCCTGTGTCACTGGATTGCAATGTGTATGGGCTAGATTGCAAGGAGTTTTATTTTGTTGTGCAATATTGGAATGATTGTTTATGTATCTTGCTTTTATTTTTATTATTGGATAATTAACTTAAAATAAAACAATAGTCACAGGTTTCCAGTAGAGTGCCCAGTCTATTATTCCTTTCATACTATATCTAATCAAGCAGAGAGGTGGTACTGCTAGACTGAGAGCACCTCACTGTTGAACTAGTGATACTGTGCGTCCATCCATTCATTATACTTTTGAAATGTACTGGAAGTGTTTATGGGAATTCCCAAAGAAAAAAATTGTAATAAGAAAGTGTTCATTTGTAAGGGTAAGCTATTTTTACAAATTTGGTTGATCTTCTTCCCTATGTTTTTCCAAAACTAGGATCATATCTGTACACAGTAGAAACAGCCCACAATAAGAAGAGATTTACCCAAGAGTTGCTGAGCTCTTTATCCCTACGTACACTTACACATGCTTAGGCAGGTTTCTTAGAAATCTGTGTTGTGTAGTTCCCCCTGGGAATATATGAATCAATTCATAATTGAGTCTTACCATTCCCATTGTCAGTAATATGTGTCCCAATAGGTCTAACACTTTCAGGACTAATTAGACAGTGTCAGACTCTTTAGAGATATGTCTCATTGAGAAGAGGAATGGTAACACCTAGTTGTCAATTTTGTCATACATTTCTAGGAGGACTGAAGTATTTAAAACTGCAGGATATATTCAAAGTAACTTTTTAAGGTTACCTTATCTCTTTGATAATTAATTTGTTGTTTGAATCACTGGTACCCTATAGAAGACCTTATCTATCTGTGATCTTTGATCCTTGTGTTGTATTAATTATTATATTAGAGCATGGCCGGCTTTCTTGATATCGGATTTGAGCAGGACACACGTCTGAACGCAGCAAGTGAAATGTTTTCAGAGAAGACACTTACACAGACATGTTACACTCCCTCTTTTAAGTCAGCCTTTAAAGACTTGACCAAGGCCTTTAAGGAGCAGGTGACTTCTTGGTGGCAGGTCCAGTCCCTGGACAATTATATTAAGAACAAGATAGTTCCACGGGGACTGAGAATTCCACTCTTACCAGCAGCACGGTGCAGAAGCCCCCGACTTATTGCAAAATGGTAGGAGGAAGCGACCAACAGCTCGCTGCGCTTCATGCACCTCCTGGTGGAGGAGGAGAGAATGAAATCAGTGAATTAGAGACTTCCCTAAAAAGGTTTATCGAAATCGCAAAAAAATTCAAACAGGAACCAGACTTTGCGAATAAGGAATCTATACTTAAAAACACTATTGAAAAGTTTGAATACCTTCTAAAAGAGCGAAAACACAAACAGTTTAACCGAGATCTACAGGATTTTCGTGATAATAAGGTGTATACTCCCTTTAATACCACAATTACAAACAGTAGCAATAGAAAAGCAGAGTCTGACATTTCATCCAGTGATGTCGAGATCTCCGAAGGTGAAAGGGAAGGTACCAGAAGATATCAGGGTCGTGGTAGAGGGAAATTTAGAGGCAGAGGGAACAGAGGTACCCATGATAGTGGCCATTCAGGTTTTTTAGACCAAACAGGGCCCTATCAATTGCGCCTACGAAAATCCCCTCCTCCCCGCAACATCCCTCCCCAGACAGGACTTCCCAGATAGTTAACCTATCCAATAGAAGTCTGACTTCTGCTGAGTTGGACATTCTCAGCCGAGGCCTTTCCTTTGTCCCTATGCCCCCATTTAACCATTTTAATTGGATTAAAGATCTGAACCTATTTGTCAGGTGTTTACATTGGTCTAAACATTATGCCCTAATAGACAGGCGGGAGAGCAAGGAGTTGGGTATCCCGCAAGAGATCATGCAGGATGTACGGCTATTGTTTAGTTTGGCTGATAACACAACAACAGATGGGACAGGTCCCTTCACAACACTGAAACCCAAGAGCAGGAGGATGCCCCCTATGGGGGACCCTACCTGCGCTGATGTTTTTTTGCACCAAGTCTCTCGTGACTTGGAGAATCTGGTTATCTCTGGTAAAAGACCCAACTGCACGAGGGAGGAATTTCATGCTTTGAAAAATCTTGAAAAAGAAAAAAGTCTCACGATTAAACCCTCTGATAAGGGGGGCAATATTGTTATCTTAGACACCTCCCATTATAAAAGAATGTGCTTGAGACTACTCTCAGACACAGAGACTTATGAGAAATTTAAGAATAATCCTCTAAAACATTATCAGTGTCAATTGCTACAGTTACTACAGGAAGCCAAAGGTATGGCTCTAATCTCACAAGAGGAGTTTGACTATCTGTACTCTCGCTGTCCCACAGTGGCAACTTTTTATTCACTACCTAAGATCCACAAAGGAATCTCACCCCTAAAGGGATGTCCAATTGTCTCAGGTGTGGACAGCTTGAGCCAGAATGTTGGCATCTATGTGGACAACATACTTGCTTCCTTTGTCACCTCTTTGCCCTCTTACACCAGGGAAACTAGTGACCTACTAGCAAGGATAGAGGCGATTGTGGTGGATGCGGATTGTCTTCTGGCCTCTATAGATGTAGAGGCATTATATTCATCCATTCCACATGCCTTGGGTCTCCGTGCAGTTGGGTCTTTTCTCAGGGCCAGAGGATGCCAGTTTAGGGACCATAACACTTTTGTCCTAAAGTTGCTTCACTTTACTCTCACCTGCAATTTCTTCCTGTTCAATGGGTCATTTTACCGCCAGCTCAGGGGCACTGCGATGGGGAGTCCCTGTGCCCCATCGTATGCAAATTTGTTCCTGGGCTGGTGGGAAAAGGAGGTGGTGTTCGCTGACCCCCCTGACCCACACACTGCACAAGTGGTGTTGTGGGCCAGATTTATTGATGACATCTTTATAATCTGGCAGGGCACCAGGACCACCTTTGAGTCATGTGTGGAGACCCTGAATATTAACGAACTGGGCCTCCATTTTAAATTTGAGACCTCTGACAACTCTTTGCCCTTCTTGGATATTATGATCACTAGGGGACCCAAAGGCGAGCTTTTCACGGAGACCTATAGGAAACCCACGGCCACCAACTCTCTCTTAAAATGGGAGAGCTATCATCCGCTCGCCTTGAAGCGGGGTATCCCCACAGGTCAATATCTTCGCATGAGACAAAATTGTACCACTCTGAATCAATTTCGGGTCCAAGCTAATGACCTACGCAATAGGTTTAGAGAAAAAGGTTACCCGGATCATGTATTGATGAAAGCATACCAAAGAGCATGTCTCTCTACCCGTTCAGAACTTTTACATCCGAATAAATCTGAGATTAAGGATGATAAAATTCGCCTGATAGGAACATTCGATGCAGGGGCGGAGGAAGTGAAAAGTATCCTCACGAAGCATTGGGGTACTTTACTATTGGATCCAGACCTGGCAAAAGTTGTGGCTTTGTATCCACAAGTGACCTACCGGAGGGGACGTAACATACGCGATTATATAAAAACACAAAAGGGGGTCAGTCAGCACTCCCTGTATGCAGGTGCACGTAGATATGGCAATTATACATACAAACAAAAAAATGCAACAGCACTCTGCAACTGTATACGCGATTATATAGTTCACAGCCACTTCCTTGAAGCCACTAATACCCCGACAAATTGGTTGAGACCAGCTGTGGGTTCATATAGATGTAGTGGATGCATTGCTTGTCCGTTTATGGCACGGAGCAATGGTTTCACTAGTCATGTTACCCATAAGAAGTATTCAATCAGAAGCTTTGTTAACTGCCGCACAAAGGGAGTAGTGTATCGGGCACAATGTGGCTGTGGATTGGAGTATATTGGTAAGACGATGAGGGAGCTGCGCAGGAGGATTGGGGAACACTTAGGAGATATACGACAGGCTAAAGACACCCCCTTGGCACGTCATATCACCTCGGTGAATGGAGGTGACTGTTCCAAACTCAAATTTATGGGTATTGAAGTTATGCCCTTACCTAAACGTGGGGGTAACTGGGATAGGAAGATTCTGCAGAGGGAGGCTTGGTGGATCCATGAATTACAAGTGGTTTACCCAAAAGGACTGAATAAGCAACTGTTGTTTACCTCATTCATTTAGGGGCCACCCCTCCCCACATTAAGTATTTACTAAATACAAAACATAAAATATAACAAACAAATATCTATATACCCTCTGTCGCAGCTCTCTCCTCCTTAATTATCCAATGTACCCCTCTTTACCATCTAAGTATCCTCTGATACCTTTATGTATTTAGCAGGTGACATTCCTGATGGATTCCCTGATATATTGAAAATTCTGACATGTTGGACTTTAAGACTGCAGTATATAGTGTGTCCTTACCATCTTCTGTTCCTTATTTATCTATTTTGTATCTCCACTTTTGTAAAGTCGACTACAAATGCTCCATTAGGTTTGGGTGGTATATAAACCTATAGCAACCGGACCTTAGATTATATCTGACATGAACTCATCTCATATGGGTGCTTTAGTGGGCATGCGCCTCCCCTACCTCCTTTATAGAGGATAGCACCTTCATTTCCATCGCGACGAGTCCAATTAAGTAAATAATGATCATGTAGGCCTCCTCTGATTGGACAACGTGAGTTGGGAGATTACTAATTCCTCCCCTTGTTGATGTACATCCAATGAGATCTCCCCCCGGCGATTCGCGTTCGCAGGACCTGCGACCGCGTCAGAGCACATGTGATTATGACGTCTTCAATCACATGTGCGATCATGTGACCGGGGGTGGATGCGATGACGGCGTGCGCGCGAGTTTAAAAAGTGCGGCGCCTACAGTATTGTTGAGACACTGCCACACGCGGATCTCATATGGTCGGGCGAATGGACACTTCCCGCTCATAATCTATCGGATGGCTGGCCACACCGGGGCCTCAATAAGATAAGCAGTCTGATTTTATTCTCCTGCACTGGATATTACCTGCACTTGTTTGATTGTACTAGCAATCATTTGTGTGACGACCTATGACCCCTGATGAACTGGTTTTATACCAGGGAAACGCGTTGGGTTAGGTACTAAGTGTGCGCAATTGGTAGGCACGTTGGTGTCATGGACAGGTGATCGGACAGTGGTCACCTGCCCGAGTGCTTTATACACAATATAGGAGATTAGTGGTTTAGTTTATTTGATGTATTATTGTCAATGAGCTCTGGAGAATTATTCCACCCCCTGGCACATTGTAATAGACCCATGCTGTGGTATTTTAGCGTGTTTTATCTAAACTATTTGTATAAGTTACAGGGCCTCCAACCCCTCCTTCCCTTCCCCCTTCAGGACGAACCTGGGCAGTCAGAGCACGGATCAGGGAAGTGAGTGAGGGTGGAACAGGAGGCGTCGACCTAATAATAGGGTGAGTGGATAGGGACATAAAGGGTCAGAGACCCAGTATCCCCTTCCCCCCTTCTACCTGGTTGATACCCTAGTGACAATTATCATATACATCAATTGGTGGTAGAATCTGGAGTTCACATCTTTACAATACAATATATTAGGCGTTTTATATGTATTAATAAAAGTTATTTTTTAAGGTTACCTTATCTCTTTGATAATTAGTTTGCAGGATATATTCATGATACATTTGGCAAGACAGATAATTTATCAAACTGTATAGTGAGCTTTTTAAAGTACGGAACAGTTTGTGTTATTGTTTATGGGAGCCTTTGAATGTTACGCCAATCAGACTCTATCCAGTTCAGTTTAAGAATGGATTTCATTCTTTGTGGCTCTCGTACTGTAATACATCAGAAATAAGGGAAACCAACTTGACTCACTAATCTCTTCAGGATTCTCTTTCAAGCATAATGTGGTATAATGAGAAAAAAAAATCTGTTGGTTGTACTTTCAGCTTCCAAGGGTGAATGTGAAGGGTCTGCAGGTTTTTACTTTTATTTTTTTCTTAAGTAAGCAGTTATCTCATGATGCACCAAGTGATCCTTCACTGAGTAGAGGAATGGTAAGAGGCCGATAAATCACTCCTGACTACACATGATTGATTACCTCCTTCCTGTAGAAAAACTGCATAATATGAGATTGCAAAACATGATATAGACAGAAGTAACTTTTCAAACCTGAGATGAACTATGGAATAAATAAAATATCCTCAAGTCAGTCCTTAGGTATATGGCACTCAGTAGAAATTCATAAATCAAAGTGAGGCTGATGACCCTGAATGTTTAGAGTGACTCGTAATTAAGACTGAATCCTCAATTGTAAGGTATTGCCTAGAATCTCGTTAATTGGGACTGTGACAAATATTTTCATTTATTGGTATAATCCACTTTCCACTAAATAGGAGGATGGTTTATATGACTTTAGAATTATGTTATGGAAAGCATTGTCTAATCTATGGTGTATAATCCACAAGTGCAAAGTGATCTTTGTATAAAATGCTGTATTTCATTGTATAATTGATGCCATTATGATCATCAATCTCTTTCCCGATGAATTACATTGCAGGTCAGAACAAGTGCTTTATTATATGCTGTCAACAACCAATCCACTAAGCAATCGGATGCAGGAATACAGAGGTTTGTAACTTTACAATATACCTTACTTTCCTCCTTTGACACCCCAGGCAAAATGTTCTATAAGATCCATTGTAAGAAATCTTGTAATAATGAATTGTACTGCAAAGAAAATCCATGTAAGTAAAATGGAACATGTTTTCTGTGTCCAAGACAATAAATGCCATATGCTATTTTATGGTCAGGCCAAGGTTACGTAGGTAACCTACCATATAGATTTACTACAGTAGATGTAAGGTTTTTGCTATTCTTTTTCCAATCACAATGCATCCTAAAAGATTAATTCAGTTTCTTTACAAGTAAACATGGTACATGAATTAAAATGACAGTCAATTAATAGTGTAGCTACTGTAGTTTCAGACCATTTACTGCATTAAGGAATAGAATATAGAATAAATTAACCTACAGTTCTAGAACAATTACTAGGCAGCACAGTTCTTAATGAAATGTGTTGTTAGAGTGAACTTAAGAATTTCTGTGACGCTGATTCAGTGCCCATCAGCATCTCCCCACTCTTGGTAGGCATGGTCACAGTAATACTCAACTCTCCCACAGCACTGGACTGTCGGCAGTCTATGCCACGCTGGTATCTCTCTCCTCCTGGCGAGCATAGCCACTGGACTAGTGCTTCTTGCTCCATTCTGTGGACATCTTGAAGTCTCCTTATGTCCTACCTGATACTCTCTGCTCTCCTATAGCATGTGGCTTGCTTTCTCTGGCTCAAAGGGGCTAGTAAGCATGCAGCTTATCATCCCACAGTCAGTGGTGGGCTTCTATGGGTTATTAATGGCTCCTTCCATTATGGGAGGGTGACTGAGCAAAAAAGGTATTTTTCCGACATCCTGTGCCCAACCTTTGCCAGTTTACTGGATTGACCCTGCACTGCCTGTCTTGACTGCTGTCTGACTGCCATATTGATCCTTTCCCATCTGTGCTAACCTACCAGTTTGAAGTAGTAGTACCCTAAGCCACTTTTGTAAAAGGGGGTATGGCAAGGGTGAGAAGGGGGCATGGCCAGCTGCTTCAACAAGTGTATCTTTATTTATCACAGTTTTCTGGTGCAAATGAAGCCAGCTCTGAGCTGCCATAAATTTCTGTTTAGGTGTACAGACTACCAGAGGATACACCTAATTTATGATGAGCTTTGCACCTCATTATAAATTAGGCACATCCTCCAGCAACTCAAGGGATAGCAAGACTGGCGTAGAAAGCACTGGTCTTAATAAATCTCCCCCTTTTTCTTTTCCTCTCACATTCCTTTTTAAAAAAACATCATGTACTGTACTTTCAAGATACAAAAATGATTACTATTTTCAGATTGTAATGGATATTGTAGGCTGCTGATAGTTAATTAGGTATATTTTCTTTATTTGCCTATTGACTTAATTGCTCCTTACTTAATGTTTAATTATAAGCTTTTATGCACATGGAGGAGCCATATGTTGTAAGCTGTATAGTACTGTAATGTAAAGTTCACAGTACTGAGCCACAGGGTCTTTGTTTGCCATCATATGTTGCTTTCTCAGGTGCCATATGTCAGACAAATTCTTCATTAGAAGCAATGCAACTGGGGAATACCTCCATAATATGGCATAAGATAGAATGTACTAGTTTTTTTCTGAGAAATTCTTATGAAGTCTGGAAAAAAATGAAATTGGAGGCATGCAATGGAAAAGTAAGGCTCTATAGATATCTATGGATTCCATATTGAGGCTCTGTAAGAGATTTTAAAGCATCTCCCCAATTATTTGTTCAAAGTATCTTGTGGAGCTTTGGCTTAGGGTGCACCATTGAAGCACTATTTTAATTCTATTTTATTTAGAGAGTGATTATAAATAATGTACCAAATGTAGAGGAATACAAGTAGTAAGGTTGGGAAAATGTTATGTTAATTCTACATCAATAGTTATTAGAATGCTATGGAGTTTTTTTTTGTATTATATTGGATGGTTGTTCCCTTTCGACATTATCATGCTGTATTTCTCTGTATTGCTTACTACATATGTCTATGTGCTTATGCTCAAACATAAGTAAAAGATAAAAAGAAAAAAAAAATCGGAATTGTGAGACATTTTAAACCTCAAGTTGGCAGAAATGCTTTTTTAATTAACATTTTTGTTGCGATGGTGGCTTTTCCTGCTCACCCCTACCCATCTCTGGCCCCCTTTCCTGCCAGCAGCATTCCCAGCCGCTGGCAACATACCTCTATCCTCAGTGTCTCCTGTGAGGCATCCCAGCCTGTTCCTTGGGGCACAATCACTCTTGGCTTCTTAAAGAGGCTCTGTCACCAGGATCAACCCTATTAAACGAGACATACTGCCTGGTAGGGCTAATCGTCCAAATTAAAACTATACCTTTATTTTGTCTTTATGCTAAATAGCTACAAATATATTTGAGTTTGTATCCATATGCAAATAAGAAGTTTGAGTACCAGGAGGTGGAATTGGATCATTTGAGCACTGCTTTGTAACACCTCCTGTGCTCTGCAAACTCCCCCCTCCCCTTGATTGAAAGGGCTAGACATGCTGAGGGCAGAGCTCTGTCCAAGAGCTATATGTGAGCATGTATATATCAATATGTACTATGGCATCACCACACTGAGATCTGCTCAGAAATCTAATCTATATATTACTGCTTTATTCACAAGCACAATATGATTGTAAAGACACTAGTAATATGTGTTAGTTTAAAAGCATAGAAAAAACATGTGTTTCTATGTGGTAATATTATAGCTTGGCAGTGCTTATTTCATTAAAAAAAGAAAAATATATACGTACTGCACTGTTGCAGTTATTTCTGGTGAAAGGGTAAAGGGTTGTATTTCAGTACTTCAAGAAAAATATATACGCACTTCACTCTATAATTGTTTTCTGGTTAAAGTGTATAGTAGCCTTTTTCCATCCAGCAAGAAATATATATTCTCGGGTCACTTCTGCAGATATTTCTGGTGAAAGGGTATAGGGACGTATTACAGTAAAAAAAGAAAAAAAATATATATACGCACTGCACTGTTGCAGTGATTTCTGTTAAAAGCGTATAGGGTCGTATTTCAGTACTACGAGAAAAATATATACGCACTTAACTCGTTAATTGTTTTCTTGTTAAAGTGTATAGTGGCCTTATTCCGTCCAACAAGAAATATATATTCCCGGGTCACTTCTGCAGTTATTTCTGATGAAAGCGTATAGGGGCATATTTCAGTACTACAAGAAAAATATATACGCACTTAACTCGTTAATTGTTTTCTTGTTATAGTGTATAGTGGCCTTTTCAGTACTACAAAAAAAAATATTCTCAGTACACTGTTGCAGTTATGTCTGGTAAAGCCTTTACTGGCGTATTGCAGTAGAAAAAGATATATACATTTGCCATTCGCTGCTGCACTTATATCTTGAAAAACCTTTATTGACCTATAGCAGTAGAAAAAGAAATATACATTGGCCATTCGCTCCTGCACTTATATCTTGAAAATCCTTTAGTGACGTATAGCAGTAGAAAAATAAAAATATATTCAGCGTTCACTTTTGCAGTTATATGTGGTAAAGCCTTCAGTGTAGTATTTCTGTAGAAAAATAAAGATATATTCAGTGTTTTGCGCTGTAGTCATATGTGGGAAATTCCTTTTTGCGGCATGGGCCGAATTACGTTGTCGTGAAATTTCTTATTTACGTTTTACACATGGAGCACTTACATGACGTCATCTATAAGAGCGGTAGACCAAGACAGGTGAATACACTATGCACTAACCCTGCACAAAAATGCGAACTAATTCACACCAGCCCATATCTATCTGCGTTATTGCTTACTGGACACCACAGGGACTTTTCTAAAACACAGAAACCACACGAGGACATCGTCTCGCTCTTTCAGCGCGGACCTACTTCCTATGTCCCGTTCACTTCAGATCACTCCACCTCAGGCGCCGTTGGTTTTTCAAAAGTGACAGAAAGCCCATTACCCTCTCTTGAAAAGCCTTTATTGGCATATACACGTGGAAAAAGAAAAATATACTCGGCGTTCACTGTTCCAGTTATATGTGGTAAAGCCTTTAGAGGCATACATCATTAGAAAAAGAAAAAGATAGTCGGCGATCAGCGCTGCAGTTATATGTGACAATTTTTTTTTTTTATTATTTCATTGGAAAAAAATCTTGTATTCTGCGTTAAGCGCTGCACTTATACGCGGTAAAATCTCATTTGAAATATTTTGTTGGAAAAAAATCTTGCATTCAGCATGAAGCACTGCACTTATATGTGGTCAAATCTTATTTGAATTATTTCATTGGAAAAAAAAAATCTTGTATTCTGCATTAAGCGCTGCACTTATATGTGGTAAAATCTTTTTTGAAATATTACAGTGGAAAAAAACTCTTGTATTCATCATGAATCGCTGCATTTATATATAGTAAAATCTTTTTTGAATTATTTAGGTGGAAATACAAATTTCCACCTCTTCCTTTAACTTCCTAATCTCTTCATTAACATTGGACACACTAACTTTATACCCCCCAGCTATATATATAAGTGGTGCCAGCACCACATAGGAGCAAATAAAGGTAAATGATACTGACGACCTGTTAAAGGGAATTACAGCATGAAAACACAATACATTTAATATGACATTTAGCAAGACTTTAAAGTGCCCACATATAGCACATAGTGGCACACTGCATCAAGATGAATCAGGTTTGGATCAACCAGGATTTCAACACCAGTGTGTGATGCACCAGACTAGATCATCCATGGTGCCACACCAACATTTTGACAAAAGAGACCGGTTTCTTATGGCTACCTGCCTCAGCTATTATTCTGATGCTGTTACCCGCCTGATGCCACACATCTGATGCTAAGTACTCATTCTTTCACCCACTATCTTCAGCGGGTACTAGTATTGCCACACACCTCTACAGTATGTCACCTTGCCACTCTGTGGCCTCCTGACGCTGCCTCCACCTCCAGACTCTGTCATTGTGCCACTCTGTCGACTCCTCCTGATGCTGCTGCTGCCAGCACCTCCACTCTCTGTCATTGTGCCACTCTGTGGCCTCCTCCTGATTCTGCTGCTGCTGACGACACCTGCACACTCTGTCCTTGTGCCTCTTTGTGGCCTACTCATGCTGCTGCCACATCCAGACTCTGTCATTGTGCCACTCTGTGGCCTACTGATGCTGCCGTCACCTCCAGACTCTGTCATTGAGCCACTCTGTGGCTTTCTCATTCTGCCGCCACCTCCAGACTCTGTCATTGTGCCGCTCTGTGGTATCCTCATGCTGATGCCACCTCAAGACTCTGTCAGTGTGCCGCTCTGTGGTCTCCTAATGCTGCCACCACCTACAGACTGGGTCATTGTGCCACTCAGTGGCCTCCTTATACTGCCGCCAGCTCAAGACTCTGTCATTGTGCCATTCGGTGGCCTTCTCCTAATGCTGCTGCTGCCACCAGCTACAGACTCCTAATACTGCTTCCACTACCAGACCCTGTCATTGGACCACTCTGTGGTCACATTATGCTGCTTCTACCTCACCACTATGTCATACGTCCACTCTGTGGACTTCTCATGCTGTTCCCACCCTCCCCACATCATGACTGGTCCACTATTGTGGCTTCCGGCCTGGTTGACATCATCATTTTATTTGAAACTTCTGATTTGTCAGAAGGAAGGGAAAATGAGACGCACAACAGATCCTGTCTGTGTAGCAGCTTTAAGGCCTATATGGTCTCATCAGAAATGACTTTGGTAGCCAAAAGCAGGAGTGAGTAGAAAACACAGAAGACATGCAAATATTCCATTCACGTGTCATCTCTGTTTTAGATCCACTCTGTTTTTTTTTTGCCTTTAGCAAAACTGATGGATTATTGAGCAAATGCCAACCGAATAAAGGCGTATACTCCACAGACAAGATCTATTTTTTGTGGGTCATTGTTCTGACGGATCAGAGAATGGAGAAAATGAATTAGTGATGTCAACACAAACTTACTGCTGACAGCCTCTCCTCTCTGTCAAGTGGCTCTACTTGTATAAACGTTTAGTAGAACAGGTTCTGTAGACATCCATGTGGAATCAGCTGACGAGGGTGTAAAAGGAGTGTAAGTCTTCTTGATGCTAACATTGACCTATAAGGCTGAGTTGATACTTGAGTTATTTGGTCAGTTTTGGCCCGGCAACTGCCCAAATAAGTGAAGTATGCAGTGATTCTAAGAGCTTTCTGAGTGTGCTGAAGCTATAGTACATAGTATATGTACATAGTATAGTGTGTTTTTGTTTACTACTTAATCACACAATATAGTCAAATAAAAGTCTAAATAAGGTTGTGGGAGGTGAGGAACTAATTGCGATGGGTTGGAGAGGGAAAAAGAATCACTTAGAGGTTTTGGTGTCAGGAGGAATACTGGGGAAAAACACCACAGAAAATAGAATACTGAATTTAATGGAATATATATGGGTAATAATTAAAAAAACACTAGATATTAAAGGGTATTTGCACTATACACCTAGTTGGAGAAATAGTAACTTAAAGGAACTGATAAAGATTAGCCCCTATATAGATTTGGATAAAAAGGGTATGAAATATCTAGGCCAAGTATTTGAGAAAGATAAACTTAAGGACTTTGGCACCTTGGTAAAGGACTTTGGGATCCCCCCCCCAAAAAAAAAAAAAATGATACCTAGAAATATCTTCAGTTCAAAAATGCAATAAGGACATCGACAAATCTAGATAAATACAGAAAGGAACAATCAAAAAGAATAGATAAATTTACCAATGGAAGCAAAAAAAGAGGAATAACAGCAAAAAGATATGGGATATTGATGGAGGGAAAAAAACAAAAACGGACTACAATACTTGCCAGATGAAAATGGGAAAAAGATCTTCTGTCTTTTACAGAAGAAAAATGGAATGACGTTCTCAGAAGTTATAGCATGGTATCAGACAGGACCTCACATAAAATATCCCAGTTCTTTATAGTTCACAGTTTACATTGTTCTCCCTGGTTGTTAAAAAAAATGGGGGTGAGAACTACTGACAAGTGCCCAAAATGTAAAGGAGAGAAGGCGGATCTAATACATTGTTTTTGGAGATACCCCAAACTTTTTAAACACTGGAAAGAAATTGCAGAAATCACATTGGAATTTCTTGGTGTCAAAGTTCGTGAAGAATCGTTAATTTCTAACGATAATTTGTTTTCCCTTAGTCCTAACAGCAGCACAGATGGGGGTTAACCACCCCCCGTGGACTGGCAGGACCGGCGGAATGTTTAATGAGCCCAAGACTAATAACTCAATTTAACAATTAAGTATCTCCTTAAAAGGAGGAAGTCAACCCCCAGCCCACTGTGTTTATAGCAAGAAAAAAACTAGACTTACTAGGGTGGGAAATTTGTGTGCTGCTGTTAGGACTAAGGAAAACAAATTATCGTTAGAAATTAACGATTCCCTTACGTCCTACCAGCAGCACAGATGGGGAGATAGCAAGAAAAAACCCCTAGGGAGGGCCTTCCTGCCTGGCAGAACTAAGAAAAGTCTGCCCAAAGGCCGAAAACTCAGCTAGACTGGCATCTAGTCTATAATGGGAGATGAATGTCGATTCAGAGCTCCAGGAGGCAGCTTTGCAAATCATGTTGAGAGGCAGAAGACTCCTCTCGGCAAAGAAGTAGCCACAACTCTAGTAGAGTGGGCCTTCTTAATAGCCTCCTCAATCCACCGACTGATGGAAGGTTTGGATGCCTTACAGCCTTTAAACTTACCGGCAACAGGAATAGCAGATTCTCATTTTCCTGAACTCCTTGATCTATCCACATAGATCCGGAGACATCTCGAGACGTCCAGAGGATGTCTAGCAGGTTCCTAGGAGGAGGTGGTAGATGTAGACAGAACCGGGAGGAATATCACCTGGTTGATGTTCTGGAAGGAAGGAACTTTAGGCCTACAATACGGGAGGAATCTAAGAAGGTCCCGGTCATGTAAGAAAATGGTATAGGGCTCATGTGCTGAGAGAGCTTGAAGCTCAGAGACCCTCTGGCCAAAGTCACTGCAAGGAGAAACACAAACTTCCAAGTGACGAACTTGATGTCCACCTCCTCCAATGGTTCAAGGGGAGATGCTAACCCCTGAGAACTACTGAAAAACCCATTGAGGGGTCTCAGTACTGTAGGCTTTAAACTTTCAGCTCCTTTAAGGAACCGTTAGATCAGCGGTCCTGAGACAAAAACCTGTTTAAGGCAAGCTGAGATGGCTGAAACTTGAACCTTCAGAGTAGAAGGGCAAGGCCTCTATCAGGGCCGTCTTGCAGGAACTGAAGGATAGCGGAGAGGGCGGATCTGCAGACGCCACCTCAGTTGAGGTACAACCGGATGAATATCCTCATAATACAAGAGTAGGCTCTCTTGGTAGAGTCCGCTCTAGAATGAGACAGCGTTCTCAGGACCGACTCTGAAAGCCCTTCTATACTGGGAAGGGACTGATCAACCTCCAGGCTGTCAGGTTGAATCTGTGCAGTATCTGAGCAGAGGTGAGTGTCCCACGACACCAGGGTCTGCTGTGGGGAGCCTCAATATTGTCCTCGACTCAACTGGGTGAGCTAGGTAAACCAGGATCTCTTCGGCCAAAACAGTATGATGGCTATCACCGAGGCCTGATCCTGACGGATTTTCATCAATACCCTCGGTATCATGGAAAAGGGAGGAAGATGTAAGCCAGCCTGAACCTCCAGGATATTGACAGAGAGTCTAACGCCAGGAGGTTGTCCTCCCTGTAAAGGGAGCAGAACCTCTCCACCTTGGCATTGAACCTTGTTGCCATGAGCCACCTCTGGCATACCCACTTAAGGACTATCTGCTTGATTCTCCGGATGTAAAGACTACTCCACCGACGGAAGACCGCGGCTCAGCCGCTATCATATTGAGGAGCCTTGGATGTGGATCGCAGATAAGTGGGAAGGTACAACTCTGCCTAATCCAGAATCACCCGATCTCTGACAGGAGGAAGTGATCTCGTGCCTCCTGCTGGTTGATGTAAAGTACCGCAGTCACACTGTCTGACTGGACTTTCACCTCTTTGCCCCAGATCTGAGGGGCGAAGTGAAGGAGGGCTAGCCGGATAGCTTGAATCTCGCAGAGGTTGGATGAAGAAGCCACTCCTGAGGAAACCAGGTCCCATGAACTGGAGAGTCGTCTAGGTGAGCGTCCCAGCCTACTTAGGACGCATCCGTAGTCAATATGACCCAGATTGGCTGGGTCATAGACTTCCCGTCTAAAGATGGCACCACCATCTGAGGGAATACAGAGTTTGCCAAGTCAGGGAGCACAGGGAGTTTAGCCCAGCAGGGCTGCCACTCCATTAGGAAAGGACCTCCGACTGTAGAGGCGGAGATGCCATAGAGCCCAAGGGACTGCTTCCGCAGACGCTGACATGAGCCCCAACCTCTTCATGAGAGTCCGGATTGGAACTCGCCGGGAAAAGGAACTTGCCGTGTTCTGAACCCGGAATCTTCTTTCTGGAGTCAACTGGAGCGACCTTCCAGTGGAGTCGATTATCTTACTGAAGTCGACGGGCTCACGTTCGACTTCTACCAGCTGATGATCCAACGTAGGTGGAACAGAAAGGAGATTGTTACCTGAAGAAGTTGGGTTAGGACCGCTAGAGCAGAGGCTTTCAAAGCCAGTCGTCCAGATAAGGAATGATGGTCAGTGCTTGAAGCCTCAAAGCCGCCACCACAGAACCACCACCTTGGTAAAAGTGTGAGGGGCAGAAGAAAAGCCAAAGGAAGGGCAACAAACAGAAGATGCCTGACGACACCGGACACCTGGACCGTGATCCTGATATACTTCCTGGAACCAGGATGGATCGGGATGTGCAGGTATGCATTCTTGAGGTCCAGGGTTGCCATCACATCTCCAGGATTGACGACGTGCACAGCTGACCTGATGGTTTCTACACGAAACTTCACCTTCCTTATAAATCGATTGAAATATCTCAGATCGATAATCATCCGGAGATCTCCTGAAGCCTTGAGAACCAGAAAAAACTGGTGAATAGATCCCCTAGACCCCGTTCTCCCGCCGGAACCTCCTCCAGAGCCCCTTTGCAAATGTAGTCCTGAATGTAGGCCTCTAGGATCGCCTCCTTGGCAGCTTGATCTTGACAAACCTGTCCAGAGGTTGACTAAATAACCGTTGGAAATGATATTCAGGACCCAGGGATCCCTTCTTCTCAGAAGTGGGAGAGACGACTCCTGACAAACTTAGGAATGGGGAAGCTTATTGGCAGGACGGCAGGAGTAGCGGGAATTAACCAAGAGCCTCAAAGAGGCCCGTAGTCAGGAGGTGGATTTTCCATCTTTGGCTCCTCCACGAGAGCACCTCAAACCCTTTCGCTGTGCTCTCCAGTCACTACAAGAGCTTGTTTGCTGGCCAGACCTGCCACCGCAGTCTTGTCTGCCCTGCCCTCGAAAGGACTGCTGGGGAAGGCTCTCTGAAAAGCCCTCCCTGATCTTCACTTGGTCTCCCATGAGACACAGACCTGCTGCTTAGCTTCAAGAGCAAGGATCTGTGTTTGGCCTCGTTCCCAGGACTTGTTCTGCTAGCAGGTAAGCTCCATCGCTAGCTTCAACTGGAGCTGTGCGGTATCGCACTTGAAGGTCTTGAAAGCAGACAGTATGTTGTCCTGGAAAAACCTCTGGTTCACATCAACTTGAACTTGATCCAGGCGAGACCGGAGGAACGTAGAGACTTCAAAAGCCGCTATGGCTGTGGAAGCGGAAGCCACAGCTGCCGTAACACCCCATCTTAGTGTGCACTCTGCAAGGGGTCCTGCAGCTAGACCCATCGTCTGCAGGAACCAGAGTGCGCTTGGACAACTTGGCAATAGCCATGTCCACCTTGGGAATGGATCCCCACGAATCCACCAAGGGTTAAGCCATCGGGAACATGGATTTAACTTCTTTGTTAAAACCGGTCCTTTTCCAGGTTTTTTCCACTCTATATCATGATAGAGAAGAGGGTCTCATCCGCTCTAAAGACACGCTGTGCCCGAGTAGCGGGAACGGGAGGCTCCCCGCGGTCAACATCATGGTCCCACGACCTGATGGACTTGAGCAACTTTTGTGTCTTTCCAGGGGAAGAAAACACAACGTCAGCTTCTCCTCCTCCGAGGAGAAAGAAACTAAGGAGGTCTCTCTACCGGGAGAGAGGTCTCCATAGGAAGCCTTTCCATCCAGCAGGCCTATGACTCCTCTAATAAAGGCATTGATACATATCCTGCAACGTATGTTCACTAGAGGTCAGAACCCTCTAACGGCAGCTGTAACATCTGTAAGTTAAGTCAACAGCCCAGGGATTCCAAACCGGTCTCCCATGCTGGTATTAGCCCAGCCTTAAGCTGTTTAGCTTCTGCGATCTTCCAAGTGCAGGTATGATCAGCTTACAATAACCGTTGACTGCTGCAAGGTAGCAGGATAGATACTTCCTCTTGGAATCCACTTTCCTGCCTTCCGAATCCCGCGGAGAAGACATCACTGCGGGAAAAAAGGGACAAATAAACATTTGTAAACCACAAGTGGAACAACACCAATTTTAGGACTTTGGGAGCTAGCACACAGCCTCCCAAAATAGGGGAAGGGAGGATAGCCAATCCACCCTTCCCCAGTAAATCCTCCACAGGAAGAAGCATAAAAAGCGGAAAAAAATCGTGCCCGTGAAAAAACACGGCCGGATTACCCGGAGGTGACGCAAAGGAGAGCCCCAGCGTCACCACCGGGAAGATGGCGGCGCACAGGGACCGAGAATCCTGGACCGAGGACGCCGCCAAAAATACCCCAGCCAGGCGCAGCTGCGCGGGGCCGGCAGCAGATAAGCTGCCGGCCAAACTGACAAGGTACCTAGGAAAAAGGCAACGCCGTTACCCAAACGAAAAAGAAGGCTCCCCGCACTTTCATAAGAAAGGGGGGAACAAACCGCCTAGTCCACCTGTCCGGGAGGACAGAAAAAAACACAGTGGGCTGGGGGTTGACTTCCTCCTTTTAAGGAGATACTTAATTGTTAAATTGAGTTATTAGTCTTGGGCTCATTAAACATTCCGCCGGTCCTGCCAGTCCACGGGGGGTGGTTAACCCCCATCTGTGCTGCTGGTAGGACGTAAGGGAACCAGTAGTTTGTATATTGAGTGCTACAGATCACTTAAAATTAACAAAAGAGATACGGTTGGTCCTAGGTAAAATACTATTTCAAGCTAGACTTCTCATATTGAGGAAATGGGTAAATGTAGAGCCTCCTACAGTGGGACAGTGGAAGGAAGCAATTGCCAACTTGATTAAACTAGAGGTGAAGCCCAAGAGACACAGCCAGAGAGCAGATAAGGTTGATAAAATATGGAAGAAATGGATGAACTAAGGCCGTTTGTGTGTTTTTTTTTTTTTTTTTTGTTGTTCTCTCCTCCCTCTCTCTCCAAAGAGTGGTGGGTGGGTATTTGGGTATTAAATTGCTATTGTATCTGTATTATCAATTGGTGTAATACAGATCCTTTGTACAACTGTGTTTTTGTACATTTTTGCTATATAAGAATATATATATATATATATATATATATATATATATATATATATATTTTCTTTTTAATCCAGTTAACTCTGCAGCTGTTTATCATACAGGCAAAATAGATGTATTTTTCATTCAGCATGATGAGTCCTACTAGGCAGTATATCTGTTTTAATAGTGTTAATCCTGGTGAAGGAGCATCTTTAAAGCACCAGCGTGGATGTCTAAATTTTTCCCCAACCAATGGCTGGCTTAACCATATTAGGCACCCTGTCCAGTGGGAAGGTGCCTGAACTTATGCTTTTCAAGTGTCTAGCAACCAGTGAAGGTGTGATCTCTTGTTTGACTACCGATTGTGTTTTCTCATTTTCTGCCTTAACCTTGTCCTGTGTCTTGTTTTTCTCTCATCCACCTGTCCCAATCTTGGAATTGTTATATGACCTGTGAATGTACGCAACCTGTCCTGATCTTGGACTGTATTCAGACTATGCATTTTGTCTGATCTCATGGTGCTTCACACCGCTATTTCTGACTCCCGTAGGTCAGCAGCCAACTACACCAGGACTACTCCAAACCCCTGCCAGCGTTAGTACAGACTGGGGAGGAGCAGATATGTTTTCTGGATATCTCTGAGACTGGGGGTGGTAGTCAGTTGTTGGGAGGTGTGAGAACAAGCTGAGGTGTACTTGGAATATCTGTAGCTTTACCTGCAAATTCATGTGTGAACTGCAATAAACTGCCCACGGATGACAAGTCCTATTGCTCAGTGCCTATCTTTGTTGGTCACAAGCCGATTTGGTGGCAACTGATGTGGATGAACAGGTCTTAAGTTATCTATGTGCAGCAATGAAGCAGATATTAGGTACTCTTGGTATAGAAGAGCTGATGGAATGGTGGGGCCAATGTTGCAGGCTTGACCGCTGCAGAGTTTGATGCCAGGGCTACTGTAGCAGAATTAAATGCAGCAAAGCTAATGTAGTGGCAAGGCCAGTCTAGCAGATTTGCATGCAGCAGATCTGATGTATTGACAGGACTAGATATGAGCAAAGCGAATTTAACAAAGTGGAATCCGATCCGAATTTCAGGAAAAATTTGATTTGCACAGAATCCAAATTTTCTCACACTTCGTGGTAACGAATCACATTTTTTCCTAAAATGGCTGCTGCACATGTTAGGACATGGAGCAAAGAACTCTGGGAATGAGGGATCACCAACAATGCCATGCATGCAGCCAATCAACAGCCAGCCAGCCCCTGTGATGTTACAGCCCTATAAATAGCCTCAGCCATCTTGGATTCAGCCATTTTCCAGTGTACTTAGTGCATAGACTAAATAGAAATTCAGAGAAAGATCATTAGAAGCATAGGGAACGGATAAGGAGTAATTATTCCACAATATAAAAGGAGAACATCATCCAATAGCGGAGTGTACAACCTGGGTAATAGGAACAATCCTACTACACCTGCTGAACTGACTGGGGATTCAAATTGCCATTATACTGCTGCTTTCAGGTTTGGAATGGATGATACTTTAATTCCAGAAAACCCTGCATGTTATTGGGGTGCAAGTGCTGTGTGATACAGCCATTAACAGGGTGTATTACTAGCAGCGTTTTGGTGTCCGTCTCCAAAGCGGAATCGAGACTGAACTGATGCAAACTGATGCATTCTGAGCGGAACCTTTTCCATTCAGAATGCATTAGAATGCAAACTGATCCATTTTGCGGATCTCACAAACGGAAAGCCAAAATGAGAGTGGGAAAGTAGACTTATTAGCCCTTGTGTGGTGCAGTTATATGTTCTAAAGCATTTTTTGGGGTGTATTAATGGGGGGAAAAATGCTTATTAGCTGTTAAGCAGTGCAGTTATATGTTTTAAAGCCTTTTTTGTGGTGTATTAGTGAAAAAAAGGGCTTATTTGCCGTTGTGCGGTGAAGTGGCAACATTACAGCCTTTTTGGGGTGTATTAAATTCCTATTTATTTACTTATTTAATCTAACAGTATGTCAGACAGAGAAGTTACAGCCCTTGCACAGGGGAGGGCAGAGTCCTAAATGTTTCTGATGCAGGCACAGGTCGCAGAAGAGTAAGGGGGTGTGGCAGCAGGGGTCACTTTGAGAGGCCTGCTCTCCCGGTGTCATCTAGTGGTCGTGACTTGACAAGCAAGCCAGCGGTGCTTGAATGGTTAACTTGGTCATCCACTTCCTCCCAAGTGACATCAGACACCTCCAGCCAAGAGTCTGACATGTTGGGGTAGTTGTGAATAAACTTCTGCACCACCAAATTCAGCACATGCGTCAGGCAAGGGATGTGCATCAAACCGGCTAGTCCCAGAGCTGCGACGAGATTTCGCCCATTATCGCACACCACCAGGCCAGGCTTGAGGCCCACCGGCAGCAACCACTGGTCGGTCTGTTGTTCAATACCCCGCCACAACTCCTGCGCGTTGTGGGGCCTGTCCCCCAAACATATGAGTTTCAGAATGGCCTGCTGACGTTTACCCCGGGCTGTGCTGAAGTTGGTGGTGAAGGTGTGTGGCTGACTGGATGAGCTGGTGGAAGCAGAGGAGGAGGAAGCCGAGTAGGAGGAGGAGGCTACAGGAGGCAAAGAATGATGCCCTGCGATCCTTGGCGGCGGAAGGACGTGCGCCAAGGAACTCTCCGCCTGGGGCCCAGCCGCCACTACATTTACACAGTGTGCAGTTAGTGAGATATAGCGTCCCTGGCCGTGCTTACTGGTCCACGTATCTGTGGTTAGGTGGACCTTGCCACAGATGGCGTTGCGCAGAGCACACTTGATTTTATCAGATACTTGGTTGTGCAGGGAAGGCACGGCTGTCTTGGAGAAGTAGTGGCGGCTGGAAACAACATACTGTGGGACAGCCATGGACATCAGCTGTTTGAAGCTGTCTTTGTCCACCAGCCTGAATGACAGCATTTCAAAGGCCAGTAGTTTAGAAATGCAGACACAACCCTTAGTTTGCATGGTCTGGGAGCAGGCACTGTGCTGTCCTGAACCTGCCTCTGTCCTTTTCTGTTCCCTCAGCCACTGAAGTATTGTATGCTGTGGGCTCAGCTCCACTATACAGCAAGGAGAAGCTACTAGAGGACAGTCAGCAGCTAATGCCCAGCCAAGATCTGGAGGAGACATCCACCAATTCCTCCGGTAGGCTGGCAAGTAGTGATGAGGAGAGTGGCGTGGGAGCTGGTGTTATGAGAGGTCAGGCTCCTGGCTCAGAGACTGTTGAGGAGGACAGACAGTTTTCGATGATGATGTAGCCAATCACAATTGGGAGCTGGGTGACAAAGGGGCTTCATTATCTTTAGGAGAAGAGGGTGTCAGCTTGCACGTGAGGCAGTGGTGGAGTCCGCAAGTCGGTAGTGTGGAAGGGAGTCAGCAGGCTGGCAGCAGTGGGAGCTAGGGAGCCAAACATGCTGGGGGTAGACTACGCGCTTTTCAGGAGCCTACCTGCAAAGAAAGTAGTGGTGCAGGGGTTTACAGAGGCAGGGGCTATTGCAGTCAGTCACTGTGGAGTGTTGGCGGTAAAATCACCTACTCAGCGGTGTGGCAGTTTTTTTTATATAAGCCATCGGAGTTGGTGAAGATGATCATTTGCAGAATCTGTGGGCAGAAGGTGAAGCATGGCCATGGTGCCAATGGCACCACGGCCCTGCGTCAAAATATGTAGCATCACCATAAAGAGGCCTCAGAGAACTATAGCTCCGATGTGGTGGTCCAGCCTGCCCTAGCAACCGCTGCATCACCCAGTGGCACACAGCCAATTTCAGGCAGTCAAGGCTCTACCACCTTAGCTGAAGGGAGCTGCCTTTCCTTCCCATCATCTACCAGTCCTGATGCTCCTGCTCCTCTTCCTCCTACTCCTCGTCAGTTATTTCATCAGCAGTCGATCAACGAAGCAATTGCCAAGAGACAGCAATACGCATGTGGTCATCCTATGGTCCAGAAGCCTAACATGCTCCTGGCCAAGTTGTTGGTACTGCAGTCCCTTCCTTTCCATGTGGTGGACGTTGCACCTTTCACTGAAATGATGGCTTGTGCCGAGCCGAGAAGGAGAGTCCCAAGCCGTCATTTATTTGCCAAAAAGGCAGTACCAGCCCTGCACACACATGTAGAACAGAAGGTGGGCCAGTCCTTGAGCCTGTCGGTGTCTGCCAAAGTGTATGGCGTGTGGATCTGTAACTACGGTCAGGGACAAAACATGTCCTTTATGGCCCACTGGGTGAATGTGGTTCCTACCCAGCCACACCAGCAACTTGGCCAGATGACGAGGCTTCCGCCTCCATTTTCTCATGCTGTTGGTCCAGCGACAATGTTCACCTCTGCCTCCTTATCCTCCACTGTGTCCTCAGCCTCCACTGCAGGGACAATTTACAGTGCCCCTCCAGCATACCACATGTGCAGGGCACGGCGGTGTCACGCTGTTCTGCACCTAGTTTGCCTGGGCGAACTGATTCACACAGGGGAGGAACGTATCCGCGTCCTTCATCAAGAAATCGAATCCTGGCTTTCGCCTCGACAACTCAAAATCGGTGTCGACGCTGCGTCAAGGAGGGCTGAGCCATGCGCCCTGCATGGCGCAAGTGTTCAATCTGGTTGTCAAGTGGTTCCTGAAGTCTTCCACCCATCTGCAAGACATCCTAAAAATGGCCAGGACACTTTGCATGGACTTCAGCCACTCGTACACCGCCAAGTACACTCTTTTTGAGCTGCATCGGCAGAACCGCTTCCCCCAACATAGGGTGAAATGTGACATTTCCACTAGTTTGAATTCCACCCTCATATGTTGGACCAACTGTACGAACAGAGAAAGGCCATAACCGATTTCTTGATGATCCAAGCGGACAGGAATACTCCCCTGTGAAATTTTGATGTCAGCCAGAGGCACCTGCCATTTGCTCAGGTGACAGGAAAGGAGGAGCAGGAGCAGCCAGAGGAGCAAGAGGATGATGAGAAAGATGAGGAAGATGACCTAGGCACACCGTGGTAGTATGCAGTGGAGATGGAGGCAAGGAGTTCCTCCAAGTCACTTGCGCAAATGACCCGCTATATGCTCACTTGCTTGGATAGTGACTGCCGAATTTTCACCATTCGGCAGAGGGATGGCTCTCCACCTTTTTAGACCCTTGCTACCAGTCTAAAATGGGGGCCTTTTTTTACACCCGCTGAGAGGGAGGACAAACTGA
Organism: Bufotes viridis; assembly: GCA_033119425.1. Classification (NCBI taxonomy): domain Eukaryota; kingdom Metazoa; phylum Chordata; class Amphibia; order Anura; family Bufonidae; genus Bufotes; species Bufotes viridis. The sequence goes on along the minus strand of CM065597.1, from coordinate 56,418,249 downwards.
ACTACTATAGAGACATGCTATGTAGTCAGTTCGGCCACTGCCCATCTGCGCCATCATCCATCCTCTCACAGGTCTAAATGAGGGGACCTTCTGCATTCTTGTTCCACTGCCATGGATGCTGTGGTGGGGTGGGGCCATAGGAGCAGTAACAGCTCCATAAGCAGCAACTTGTGTATAGAGTCGCTGATGAGCAGCTTTCTTCACCCGCCTAGTAAAGAAACTACTCACTAGCAGCAGAAGCTAGACCTGAAGCAGGAACTGAACCAGCAGGTGGTGGCATACTTGGACAGCCCTGCCACTCTGCCACCCCACACTGAAGATCCCCTGGATTACTGGGAAGCCAAACTGGATTTGTGGCCGCAACTGGCAGCATTTGCCTTGGAAATGCTATCCTGCCTGGCCATTAGGGTGGCATCAGAGCAAGTTTTTAGTAGCGTGGGGGCCATAGTTACCCCAATGAGAACCCAAAATGTGGAGAGACTAACCTTTATCAAGATGAATCAGGCCTGGATCAGCCAGGATTTCCACCCACCAATGCCTAATGCATCAGGTTAGATCATCCATGCAGCCTCACCCAAACCTTGACAAAAGAGACCAGTTTCTTCTGGATACCTGCTTACGCTACTATTGTGATGCTACCACCCACCTGATGCCACACATCTGATGCCAAGTGCTCCTTCTTACACCCACCATCGTCAACTGGTACTGTTATTGCCACCCACCTCCCCACTCTGTCACCGAGTCACTCTGTGGTTTCCTGATGCTGCTGCCACTTCAATAGTGATTTCCCGAACTATTTGCCGGTGAACGGTTCCCGGCGAACATAGCTTGTTCGCATTCGCCGCGGCGGGCGAACATATGCGATGTTCGTGTTCGTCCCTATACTTTATCATTGAGCAAACTTTGACCCTGTACCTCACAGTTAGCAGACACATTTCAGACAATCAGCATACCCTCCCTCCCAGACCCTCCCACCTCCTATCAAAAAAAACAAGGACGGCATCCATCTTAGATTAATTTTGAAGCTGCAGTGTTAGTAGTTGTAATCGCAATGCAATGAATACATCCTGTATTAATTGCATTGCGATTACAACTTATATCTGAGTTCCTAATGGTTGTATTGCTAGAATATAACAAAGATTAAGAATATAGCGCTATATTCGTTATAATCGTCAATTGTAACAATATAACCATTAGGAACTCAGATCTAAGTTGTAATCGCAATGCGATTAATATAACCTGTATGAATCGCATTGCGAATTCAACTTAGAGCTGGGTTCTAGAGATGAGCGAACACCTGGACGTTCGGGTTCAGGAAGTTCGGCCGAACTTCCCGAAAATGTTCGGGACCCGAACTTTATCCCGAACCCCATAGAAGTCAATGGGGACCCGAACTAATAGGCACTAAAAAGGCTGTAAAATAGTTCAGGAACGGACTAGAGGGCTGCCAAAGGCAGCAAAATGTAGGTAAATGCCCTGAAAACAAATGTGGATAGGGAAATGAATTAAAATAAAATAAAATAAATAAAATTTAACCAATATCAATTGGAGAGAGGTCCCACTGCAAGGAATCATGCGTCATATCACCCACCACTGGAGAAGGCCACTTTCAGTTATTTCGGCCCCAGCACCAAGACAGAGGAGAGAGGTCCCACAGCAAGGAATCATGAGTCATATCACCCAGCACTGGAGAAGGCTACTTTCAGTTATTTCGGCCACAGCAGCCAGACAGAGGAGAGAGGTCCCAAAGCAAGGAATCATGCGTCATATCACCCAGCACTGGAGAAGGCTACTTTCAGTTATTTCGGCCCAGCACCCAGACAGAGGAGAGAGGTCCCACAGCAAGGAATCATGCGTCATATCACCCACCACCGGAGAAGGCCACTTTCAGTTATTTCTGCACCAGCACACAGACAGAGGAGAGGTTCATTCAACTTTGGGTTGCACCGCAAGATCATGGTAAAGTTAAAAAAATGAGGATTCAATAAAGAAGTGCCCCGGAGTACAAGAATACATGGTTGAGGGGGAGGCAGTTATAAATTTCTATTCTGCACAAGGGAGGCACAGGTCCTGTGGGATCCATGCCTGGTTCATTTTTATGAACGTCAGCTTGTCCACGTTGGCTGTGGACAGGCGGCTGCGTTTGTCAATAATGACACCCCCTGCCGTGCTGAATACACGTTCAGACAAAACGCTGGCCACCGGGCAGGCCAGCACCTCCAAGGCATAAAATGCTAACTCTGGCCACGTGGACAATTTGGAGACCAAGAAGTTGAATGGGGCCGAACCATCAGTCAGTATGTGGAGGGGTGTGCAGACGTACTGTTCAACCATGGTAGTGAAATGCTGCCTCCTGCTAACACATTCCGTATCAGGTGGTGGTGCAGTTAGCTGTGGCGTGGAGACAAAACTTTTCCACATTTCTGCCATGCTAACCCTGCCCTCAGAGGAGCTGGCCGTGACACAGCTGCGTTGGAGACATCTTGCTCCTCCTCTGCCTTCGCCTTGGGCTTCCACCTGTTCCCCTGTGACATTTGGGAATGCTGTCAGGAGCGCCTCTACCAGCGTGCGCTTGTACTCGCGCATCTTCCTATCACGCTCCAGTGCAGGAAGTAAGGTGGGCACATTGTCTTTGTACCGGGGATCCAGCAAGGTGGCAACCCAGTAGTCCGCACACTTTAAAATGTGGGCAACTCTGCTGTCGTTGCGCAGGCACTGCAGCATGTAGTCGCTCATGTGTACCAGGCTCCCCAGAGGTAAGGACAAGCTGTCCTCTGTGGGAGGTGTATCGTCATCGTCCTCCGTATCCCCCCAGCCACGCACCAGTGATGGGCCTGAGCTGTGTCGGGTGCCACCCCGCTGTGAACCTGCTTCATCCTCATCCTCCTCCACCTCCTCCTCATCCTCCTCGTCCTCCAGTAGTGGGCCCTGGCTGGCCACATTTGTACCTAGCCTCTGCTGTTGCAAAAAACCTCCCTCTGAGCCACTTCTAACAGACTGGCCTGAAAGTGCTAAAAATGACCCCTCATCCTCCTCCTCCTCCTGGGCCACCTCCTCTTCCATCATCGCCCTAAGCGTTTTCTCAAGGAGACATAGAAGTGGTATTGTAACGCTGATAACGGTGTCATCGCCACTGGCCATGTTGGTGGAGTACTCGAAACAGCGAAACAGAGCACACAGGTCTCGCATGGAGGCCCAATCATTGGTGGTGAAGTGGTGCTGTTGCGCAGTGCGACTGACGCATGCGTGCTGCAGCTGAAACTCCACTATGGCCTGCTGCTGCTCGCACAGTCTCTCCAGCATGTGCAAGATGGAGTTCCACCTGGTGGGCACGTCGCATATGAGGTGGTGAGCGGGAAGGCCGAAGTTCCACTGTAGCGCAGACAGGCGAGCAGCGGCAGGATGTGAACGCCGGAAGCGCGCACAGACGGCCCTCACTTTATGCAGCAGCTCTGACATGTTGGGGTAGTTGTGAATAAACTTCTGCACCACCAAATTCAGCACATGTGCCAGGCAAGGGATGTGCATCAAACCGGCTAGTCCCAGAGCTGCGACGAGATTTCGCCCATTATCGCACACCACCAGGCCAGGCTTGAGGCCCACCGGCAGCGACCACTGGTCGGTCTGTTGTTCAATACCCCGCCACAACTCCTGCGCGGTGTGGGGCCTGTCCCCCAAACATATGAGTTTCAGAATGGCCTGCTGACGTTACCCGGGCTGTGCTGAAGTTGGTGGTGAAGGTGTGTGGCTGACTGGATGAGCTGGTGGAAGCAGAGGAGGAGGAAGCCGAGTAGGAGGAGGAGGCTACAGGAGGCAAAGAATGATGCCCTGCGATCCTTGGCGGCGGAAGGACGTGCGCCAAGGAACTCTCCGCCTGGGGCCCAGCCGCCACTACATTTACCCAGTGTGCAGTTAGGAGATATAGCGTCCCTGGCCGTGCTTACTGGTCCACGTATCTGTGGTTAGGTGGACCTTGCCACAGATGGCGTTGCGCAGTGCACACTTGATTTTATCGGATACTTGGTTGTGCAGGGAAGGCACGGCTGTCTTGGAGAAGTAGTGGCGGCTGGGAACAACATACTGTGGGACAGCCATGGACATCAGCTGTTTGAAGCTGTCTGTGTCCACCAGCCTGAATGACAGCATTTCAAAGGCCAGTAGTTTAGAAATGCTTGCATTCAGGCCCAGGGCTCGAGGGTGGCTAGGTGGGAATTTACGCTTTCTCTCCAAGGTTTGTGAGATGGAGAGCTGAACGCTGCCGTGTGACATGGTGGAGATGCTTAGTGACGCAGGTGGTGGTGTCGGTGGCACATACTCTGTTTGGTGGGCGGCAGGTACCAACGTTCCTCCCAAGGCAGAGGAAGAGGCGAAGGCAGCAGCAGAAGAGGGAGCAGGGGGAGCCTGAGTGAGTTCCTTGCTTTTAAGGTGTTTACTCCACTGCAGTTCAAGCTTTGCATGTAGATGCCTGGTCATGCAGGTTGTGCTAAGGTTCAGAACGTTAATGCCTGTCTTCAGGATCTGATGGCACAGCCTGCAAACCACTCGGGTCTTGACATCAGCACATTGTTTAAAGAAGTGTCATGCCAGGGAACCCCATGAAGCTGCCTTTGGGGTGCTCGGTTCCTGGTGGCGGTGGCCAGTAGCAGGCGAACTCTCTTGGCGGCGGCTGGTCTGCTTTTGCCCCATGCTCCCTCTTTTGCTACGCTGTTGGCTCGGTCTCACCACTGCCTCTTCCTCTGAACTATGAAAGTCTGTGGCATGACCTTCATTCCATGTGGGGTCTAGGACCTCATCGTCCCCTGCATCGTCTTCCACACAGTCTTCCTCCCTGACCTCCTGTTCGGTCTGCACACTGCAGAAAGACGCAGCAGTTGGCACCTGTGTTTCGTCATCATCAGAGACGTGCGGACTCCGATGAGGTGGTATTCCCATGTCCTCATCATCAGGAAACATCAGTGGTTGTGCATCAGTGCATTCTATGTCTTCCACCACTGGGGAAGGGCTAGGTGGATTCCCTTGGGAAACCCTGCCAGCAGAGTCTTCAAACAGCATAAGAGACTGCTGCATAACTTGAGGCTCAGACAGTTTCCCTGATATGCATGGGGGTGATGTGACAGACTGATGGGCTTGGTTTTCAGGTCCCACCTGTGCGCTTTCTGCAGAAGACTGGGTGGGAGATAATGTTGTGAACGTGCTGGATCCACTGTCGGCCACCCAATTGACTAGCGCCTGTACCTGCTCAGGCCTTACCATCCTTAGAACGGCATTGGGCCCCACCAAATATCGCTGTAAATTCTGGCGGGTACTGGAACCTGAGGTAGTTGGTTCACTAGGACGTGTGGCTGTGGCAGAATGGCCACGTCCTCTCCCAGCACCAGAGGGTACACTAGCACCACCACGACCGTCCGCGTCCCTTACTAGATGTTTTCCTTATTGTTACCGTTCACCAAGCACCACAATAAGAAAAAAATATTTGGCCCAATGTATTGATTTCAAATTCAGGCCTTTTTACAGGCACCTAACACTATCTGCCTATTTATTTATGTAGCGTATTACACTAATCCAGGCACAGCAGTAACCACTGATTTAGGGAATATCTCTTTAGAGCTAGTATTTAGGCCCTGGATGAAAGGTATCCTTTTATGGACAGATTTACACTTGGCCTGCAACAGCTCGAACACCAGATTCAGGGTATTGCTATTTTGGCAATTGAATTTCACCCCAGAACAAAATATATGTTTTTGCAGACACTATGAAACTTGGCCAGCCACAGCTGAAACCACTGATTTATGGTATTGCTATTTTGGCAATTGAATTTCACCCCAGAACAAAATATATGTTTTTGCAGACACTATGAAACTTGGCCAGCCACAGCTGAAACCACTGATTTATGGTATTGCTATTTTGGCAATTGAATTTCACCCCAGAACAAAATATATGTTTTTATGGACACTATGAAACTTGGCCAGCCACAGCTGAAACCACTGATTTATGGTATTGCTATTTTGGCAATTGAATTTCACCCCAGAACAAAATATATGTTTTTGCGGACACTATGAAACTTGGCCTGCAACAGCTGGGACACCAGATTCAGGGTATTGCTATTTTGGCAATTGAATTTCACCCCAGAACAAAATATATCCTTTGCAGGACACTATGAAACTTGCCAGCCACAGCTCAAACCACTGATTTATGGTATTGCTATTTTGGCAATTGAATTTCACCACAGAAAATAATCTATCCTTTGCCAGACAGCAGACAGTATTATACTTGGCTAGCCAAAGCTGGAACACCAGATTTAGGGGATTGGTATTTGGGCAATTGTATTTAACCCCTTAATAAAATATAGAAATTGCTATCCTGAGTTTCTAGGGGTGACAATTAGCACAGCCAAGCCCCTGATGTAGGATATAGCAAAAAAAAAACTAGTATTGATGGATTGATGGACTTGGTGGCAGCTTGTTCTGGTGCACCACAAGTCACAAAATGGCCGCCGATCACCCCAGAAAATAAGTGACAGAAAAACGCTCTGTGCAGCCTAAAAACCAGTGAGCAAGTAACTAGCAGAAGTTCAATCATTCACAGCTGTAGATCGATCAGTTCATTAGGTGCTGTTGCTGTCTTTTCCCTGCCTAATCTCGCCCTCACAGAAGCTGCGTCCTCTCCCTACACTAATCAGAGCAGTGTGACGTGCGGCGCTACGTGACTCCAGCTTAAATAGAGGCTGGGTCACATGCTGCACTTGGCCAATCACAGCCATGCCATTAGTAGGCATGGCTGTGATGGGCTCTTAGGGCAAGAAGTAAAATGCTAGCTGATTGGCTGCTGTGCAGCTCTTCAGAAAGCGGGAAGTAATCGCCGAACAACGAACACGAACCCAAACTTTTTTGAACTATGCTCGAACTCTTCGCTCAACACTACTGGGTTCCTAATGGTTGTATTGCTAGAATATAATGAAGATTGAGAATATAGTGCTGTATTCTCAATCTTCGTTATATTCTAGCAATACAACCATTAGGAATCCAGCTCTAAGTTGAATTTGCAATGCGATTAATGCAGGTTATATCAATCGCATTGCAAATTCAACTTGCCACACTCTGCGTCAACTACGTAATTTTCCACTTTTCGCAGTGGTGTGATGACGTGAACACGCACGTCGCGCTCCTCCTCCTCCTGCCCTCCTCCTCCTCCTCGCTCTCCGGCCCATCGGCTCCCCCCGATGATGCTGTGCTGAACGTTCCATCGCCAGCCGTCCTGTGGAGAACTCCGGACCGCGTGTGTCTCTGCCTGCCCTCCCTTGTCTCGCATTCCTGATTCGGTTGCTTTTGGCTGCCGCCTGGCTTCCGTGCTCCCTGGCTGCCGCCTGCTCCCTGGTGGTGTTCCCGGCTGGTTGCTCGGTCCTGGGAGAGAGCTCCTCGTCGCTGGGGTCTGCTGTTTGTGGCTGTTGCTCGCAGGGTGTGTGCTCCATCTCCCCGCTCTTCCTCGTGGCTGGCTCTTTGGCTGGCTTCCTGGCCTGGCTCGTCTGGATTTCCTGTGTGTCGTCTCCCTTCTGCCTGGATCCCTCGGCTCATCCATTCACCCCCTCTTGGACGCAGGACACGTGAGAAAAAAAAAAGAAAATCTGTTGTTTCTTTCCCTTCGTTTTTGCTTATTGGTTTTTTTTTTTGTTTTGTTTTTTTGGGACTATTAAGACTGCATTGGTTTGTACTAAGAAGTACTAAGAAGAAGGAACTAAGCAGAAAAAAAGGAAACAAGAAAAGAGAAATAGAGAAGGGAAAAATTTAAATTAAATTAATTCAAAGAGAGGAGAAAAAAAAAAAAAAGAAAAAAGAAAGAAGAAGGATAAAATCTATAAAAGAAAAAAAAAGAAAAGAAAGAAAAAAAGAAAAAAAAGAAAAAAAAGGAAGAAGGGAAAGGAGAAGGGTAGTGTTGAGCGAACAGTTCGCGCATCGTTCGGGTTCGTACCGAATTTTGGGGTGTCCGGGACCCGGACCCGAACCCGGACATTTTCAAAAAAGTTCGGGTTCGGGTTCGGTGTTCGTCGATTTCTTACCGCTTTCTGAAGGGCTGCACAGCAGCCAATCAGCTAGCGTCTTACTTCTGCTCTAAGAGCCATCACAGCCATGCCTACTAATGGCATGGCTGTGATTGGCCAAGTGCAGCATGTGACCCAGCCTCTATTTAAGCTGGAGTCACGTAGCGCCGCACGTCACACTGCTCTGACTAGTGTAGGGAGAGGATGCAGCTTCTGTGAGGGCGAGATAGGCAGGGAAAAGTCAGCAACAGCACCTAATGAACGGATCGATCTGCAGCTGAGAATCAGTGAACTTCTGCTATTTACTTGATTGCTGGTTTTTGGCTGCACAGAGCGCTTTTTCTGTCACTTATTTTCTGGGTTGATCGGGCGGCCATTTTGTGACTTGTGGTGCTCCAGAACAAGCTGCCACACATCCATCAATGCTTCAATACTATTTTTTTTTTTGCTATATCCTCCATCAGGGGCTTGGCTGTGCTAATTGTCACCCCTAGAAACTCAGGATAGCAATTTCTATATTTTATTAAGGGGTTAAATACAATTGCCCAAATACCAATCCTCTAAATCTGGTGTTCCAGCTTTGGCTAGACAAGCATAATACTGTCTGCTGTCTGGCAAAGGATAGATTATTTTCTGGGGTGAAATTCAATTGGCAAAATAGCAAAACCATACATCAGTGGTTTCAGCAGTGGCTGGCAAAATATAATAGTGTCCGCCAAAACAGATATTTTGGTTTGGGGTTAAATTCAATTGCCAAAATAGCAATACCACTACATCTGGTGTCACAGCTGAGCCTGGCAAAATATATTAGTGTTTCCTCCAAAACATATATTTTGTTCTGGGGTGAAATTCACTTGCCAAAATAGCAACACCTCTAAATCTGGTGTCACAGCTGTGCCTGGCAAACTATATTAGTATCCGCAAAAACATATATTTTCTTCTGGGGTGAAATTCACTTGCCAAAATAGCAACACCCTAAATCTGGTGTCACAGCTGTGCCTGGCAAACTATATTAGTATCCGCAAAAACATATATTTTGTTCTGGGGTTAAATTTACTTGCCAAAATAGCAATCCACTAAATCTGGTGTCACAGCTGAGCCTGGCAAACTATATTATTATCCGCAAAACATATATTTTGTTCTGGGGTGAAATTCACTTGCCAAAATAGCAATCCACTAAATCTGGTGTCACAGCTGAGCCTGGCAAACTATATTATTATCCGCAAAAACATATATTTTGTTCTGGGGTGAAATTCACTTGCCAAAATAGCAATCCTCTAAATCTGGTGTCACAGCTGAGCCTGGCAAACTATATTAGTATCCGCAAAACATATATTTTGTTCTGGGGTGAAATTCACTTGCCAAAATAGCAACACCCTAAATCTGGTGTCACAGCTGAGCCTGGCAAACTATATTAGTATCCGCAAAACATATATTTTCTTCTGGGGTGAAATTCACTTGCCAAAATAGCAATCCACTAAATCTGGTGTCACAGCTGAGCCTGGCAAACTATATTAGTATCCGCAAAACATATATTTTGTTCTGGGGTGAAATTCACTTGCCAAAATAGCAATCCTCTAAATCTGGTGTCACAGCTGAGCCTGGCAAACTATATTAGTATCCGCAAAAACATATATTTTCTTCTGGGGTGAAATTCACTTGCCAAAATAGCAACACCCTAAATCTGGTGTCACAGCTGAGCCTGGCAAACTATATTAGTATCCGCAAAACATATATTTTGTTCTGGGGTGAAATTCACTTGCCAAAATAGCAATCCACTAAATCTGGTGTCACAGCTGAGCCTGGCAAACTATATTAGTATCCGCAAAAACATATATTTTGTTCTGGGGTGAAATTCACTTGCCAAAATAGCAATCCACTAAATCTGGTGTCACAGCTGAGCCTGGCAAACTATATTATTATCCGCAAAAACATATATTTTGTTCTGGGGTGAAATTCACTTGCCAAAATAGCAATACCTCTAAATCTGGTGTCACAGCTGTTGCAGGCCCATTGTAAATCTGTCCATAAAAGGATACCTTTCATCCAGGGCCTAAATACTTGTCCTAAAAGAGATTTTCCCCTAAATCAGTGGTTACTGCTGTGCCTGGATTAGTGTAATAAGCTACATAAACAAATAGGCAGATAGTGGTAGGTGCCTGTAAAAAAAGGCCTGAATTTGAAATCAATACATTGGGCCAAATATTTTTTTCCTTATTGTGGTGCTTGGTGAACGGTAACAATGAGGAAAACATCTAGTAAGGGACGCTGACGCGGTCGTGGTGGTGTTAGTGTACCCTCTGGTGCTGGGAGAGGACGTGGCCATTCTGCCACAGCCACACATCCTAGTGAACCAACTACCTCAGGTTCCAGTACCCGCCAGAATTTACAGTGATATTTGGTGGGGCCCAATGCCGTTCTAAGGATGGTAAGGCCTGAGCAGGTACAGGCGCTAGTCAATTGGGTGGCCGACAGTGGATCCAGCATGTTCACAACATTATCTCCCACCAAGTCTTCTGCAGAAAGCGCACAGGTGGCACCTGAAAACCAAGCCCATCAGTCTGTCACATCACCCCCATGCATATCAGGGAAACTGTCTGAGCCTCAAGTTATGCAGCAGTCTCTTATGCTGTTTGAAGACTCTGCTGGCAGGGTTTCCCAAGGGAATCCACCTAGCCCTTCCCCTGTGGTGGAAGACATAGAATGCACTGATGCACAACCTCTGATGTTTACTGATGATGAGGACATGGGAATACCACCTCATCGGAGTCCGCACGTCTCTGATGATGACGAAACACAGGTGCCAACTGCTGCGTCTTTCTGCAGTGTGCAGACCGAACAGGAGGACAGGGAGGAAGACTGTGTGGAAGACGATGCAGGGGACGATGAGGTCCTAGACCCCACATGGAATGAAGGTCGTGCCACTGACTTTCATAGTTCAGAGGAAGAGGCAGTGGTGAGACCGAGCCAACAGCGTAGCAAAAGAGGGAGCAGGGGGCAAAAGCAGAACAGCCGCCGCCAAGAGAGTTCGCCTGATACAGGCCACCGCCACCAGGGACCGAGCACCCCAAAGGCAGCTTCAAGGAGTTCCCTGGCATGGCACTTCTTTAAACAATGTGCTGACGACAAGACCCGAGTGGTTTGCACGCTGTGCCATCAGATCCTGAAGCGAGGCATTAACGTTCTGAACCTTAGCACAACCTGCATGACCAGGCATCTACATGCAAAGCATGAACTGCAGTGGAGTAAACACCTTAAAAGCAAGGAACTCACTCAGGCTCCCCTGCTCCCTCTTCTGCTGCTGCCTCGGCCTCTTCCTCCGCCTCGGGAGGAATGCTGGCACCTGCCGCCCACCAAACAGAGGATGTGCCAGCGACACCACCACCTGCGCCACCAAGCATCTCCACCATGTCACACGGCAGCGCTCAGCTCTCCATCTCACAAACCTTGGAGAGAAAGCGTAAATTCCCACCTAGCCACCCTCGAGCTCTGGCCTGAATGCCAGCATTTCTAAACTACTGGCCTTTGAAATGCTGTCATTCAGGCTGGTGGACACAGACAGCTTCAAACAGCTGATGTCCATGGCTGTCCCACAGTATGTTGTCCCCAGCCGCCACTACTTCTCCAAGACAGCCGTGCCTTCCTGCACATGCAAGTGTCCGATAAAATCAAGTGTGCACTGCGCAACGCCATTTGTGGCAAGGTCCACCTAACCACAGATACGTGACCAGTAAGCACGGCCAGGGACGCTATATCTCCCTAACTGCACACTGGGTAAATGTAGTGGCGGCTGGCCCCAGGCGGAGAGTTCCTTGGCGCACGTCCTTCCGCCGCCAAGGATCACAGGGCATCATTGTTTGCCTCCTGTAGCCTCCTCCTCCTACTCGGCTTCCTCCTCCTCTGCTTCCACCAGCTCATCCAGTCAGCCACACACCTTCACCACCAACTTCAGCACAGCCCGGGTAAACGCCAGCAGGCCATTCTGAAACTCATATGTTTGGGGGACAGGCCCCACACCGCGCAGGAGTTGTGGCGGGGTATTGAACAACAGACCGACCAGTGGTTGCTGCCGGTGGGCCTCAAGCCCGGCCTGGTGGTGTGCGATAATGGGCGAAATCTCGCCGCAGCTCTGGGACTAGCCGGTTTGACGCACATCCCTTGCCTGGCGCATGTGCTGAATTTGGTGGTGCAGAAGTTCATTCACAACTACCCCAACATGTCAGAGCTGCTGCATAAAGTGAGGGCCGCCTGTGCGCGATTCCGCGCTCACATCCTGCCGCTGCTCGCCTGTCTGCGCTACAGCGCAACTTCGGCCTTCCCGCCACCGCCTCATATGCGACGTGCCCACTCAGGTGGAACTCCACCTTGCACATGCTGGAGAGACTGTGCGAGCAGCAGCAGGCCATAGTGGAGTTTCAGCTGCAGCACGCACGCGCCAGTCGCACTCGCGGAACAGCACCACTTCACCACCAATGATTGGGCCTCCATGCGAGACCTGTGTGCCCTGTTGCGCTGTTTCGAGTACTCCACCAACATGGCCAGTGGCGATGACACCGTTATCAGCGTTACAATACCACTTCTATGTCTCCTTGAGAAAACGCTTAGGGCGAAGGATGGAAGAGGAGGTGGCCCAGGAGGAGGAGGAGGAGGAGGAGGAGGATGAGGGGTCATTTTTAGCACTTTCAGGCCAGTCTGTTAGAAGTGGCTCAGAGGGAGGTTTTTTGCAACAGCAGAGGCCAGGTACAAATGTGGCCAGCCAGGGCCCACTACTGGAGGACGAGGAGGATGAGGAGGAGGTGGAGGAGGATGAGGATGAAGCAGGTTCACAGCGGGGTGGCACCCGACACAGCTCAGGCCCATCACTGGTGCGTGGCTGGGGGATACGGAGGACGATGACGATACGCCTCCCACAGAGGACAGCTTGTCCTTACCTCTGGGGAGCCTGGCACACATGAGCGACTACATGCTGCAGTGCCTGCGCAACGACAGCAGAGTTGCCCACATTTTAACGTGTGCGGACTACTGGGTTGCCACCCTGCTGGATCCCCGATACAAAGACAATGTGCCCACCTTACTTCCTGCACTGGAGCGTGATAGGAAGATGCGCGAGTTCAAGCGCACGCTGGTAGAGGCGCTCCTGAGAGCATTCCCAAATGTCACAGGGGAACAGGTGGAAGCCCAAGGCGAAGGCAGAAGAGGAGCAAGAGGTCGCCAACGCAGCAGTGTCACGGCCAGCTCTTCTGAGGGCAGGGTTAGCATGGCAGAAATGTGGAAAAGTTTTGTCTCCACGCCACAGCTAACTGCACAACCACCTGATACGGAACGTGTTAGCAGGAGGCAGCATTTCACTAACATGGTTGAACAGTACGCCTGCACACCCTCCACGTACTGACTGATGGTTCGGCCCCATTCAACTTCTGGGTCTCCAAATTGTCCACGTGGCCAGAGTTAGCATTTTATGCCTTGGAGGTGCTAGCCTGCCCGGCGGCCAGCGTTTTGTCTGAACGTGTATTCAGCACGGCAGGGGGCGCCATTACTGACAAACGCAGCCGCCTGTCCACAGCCAACGTGGACAAGCTGACGCTCATAAAAATGAACCAGGCATGGATCCCACAGGACCTGTGCCTCCCTTGTGCAGAATAGACATTTCCTCCCCATCAACCATGTATTCTTGTACTCTGGGGCACTTCTTTATTGAATCCTCATTTTTTTACTTTACCATGATCTTGTGGTGCAACCCAAAGTTGAATGAACCTCTCCTCTGTCTGGGTGCTGGTCCAAAATACATGAGAGTGACATTCTCCGTTGGTGGTTGATATGACGCATGATTCCTTGCTGTGGGACCTCTCCTCTGTCTGGGTGCTGGTCCAAAATACATGAGAGTGACATTCTCCGTTGGTGGTTGATATGACGCATGATTCCTTGCTGTGGGACCTCTCCTCTGTCTGTGTGCTGGGCCTAAATAAATGAGAGTGACATTCTCCGGTGGTGGGTGATATGACGCATGATTCCATGCTGTGGGACCTGTATCCTCTGTCTGGGTGCTGGTCCAAAATACATGAGAGTGGCCTTCTCCGGTGGTGGGTGATATGACGCATGATTCCATGCTGTGGGACCTGTATCCTCTGTCTGGGTGCTGGTCCAAAATACATGAGAGTGGCCTTCTCCGGTGGTGGGTGATATGACGCATGATTCCATGCTGTGGGACCTGTATCCTCTGTCTGGGTGCTGGTCCAAAATACATGAGAGTGGCCTTCTCCGGTGGTGGGTGATATGACGCATGATTCCATGCTGTGGGACCTGTATCCTCTGTCTGGGTGCTGGTCCAAAATACATGAGAGTGACATTCTCCGGTGCAGGGTGATATGACGCATGATTCCTTGCTGTGGGACCTGTATCCTCTGTCTGGGTGCAGGGGTCAGAGTCTCTCAAAGTGGCCTTCTCTTGTGGTGGGTGATGTGAAGCTGATGTTTGTGCCATCTGACATGGTTGCCGGGGTCCCATTAAATGGTGTCCTACTCCTGTGGTGGGTGATCTAAATGCCTGATTCTCTGCTGTGAAAACCCCTCTCCTCCGCCTGGGTGCAGGGGTCAAAGTCTCTCAAAGTGGCCTCTCTTGTGCTGGGTGATGTGAAGCTGATATTTGTGCCATCTGACATGGTTGCCGGGGTCCCATTAAATGGTGTCCTACTCCTGTGGTGGGTGATCTAAATACATGATTCTCTGCTGTGAAAACCTCTCTCCTCCGTCTGGGTGCAGGGGTCAAAGTCTCTCAAAGTGGCCTTCTTTGTGCTGGGTGATGTGAAGCTGATGTTTGTGCCATCTGACATGGTTGCCGGGGTCCCATTAAATGGTGTCCTACTCCTGTGGTGGGTGATCTAAATGCCTGATTCTCTGCTGTGAAAACCCTCTCCTCCGCCTGGGTGCAGGGGTCAAAGTCTCTCAAAGTGGCCTTCTTGTGCTGGGTGATGTGAAGCTGATGTTTGTGCCATCTGACATGGTTGCCGGGGTCCCATTAAATGGTGTCCTACTCCTGTGGTGGGTGATCTAAATGCCTGATTCTCTGCTGTGAAAACCCCTCTCCTCTGTCTGGGTGCTGGTCCCAAATAAATGAGAGTGGCCTTCTCCGGTGGTGGTTGATATGACGCATGATTCCTTGATGTGGGACCTGTATCCTCTGTCTGGGTGCTGGTCCAAAATAAATGAGAGTGGCCTTCTCCGGTGGGGGTTGATATGACGCCTTATTCCTTGCTGTGGGACCTCTCTCTCTGTCTGGGTGCTGGTCCAAAATACATGAGAGTGGCCTTCTCCGGTGGTGGTTGATATGACGCATGATTCCTTGATGTGGGACCTGTATCCTCTGTCTGGGTGCTGGTCCAAAATAAATGAGAGTGGCCTTCTCCGGTGGTGGTTGATATGACTCATGATTCCTTGATGTGGGACCTCTCTCCTCTGTCTGGGTGCTGGTCCAAAATACATGAGAGTGGCCTTCTCCGGTGGTGGGTGATATGACGCATGATTCCATGCTGTGGGACCTGTATCCTCTGTCTGGGTACTGGTCCAAAATACATGAGAGTGGCCTTCTCCGGTGGTGGGTGATATGACGCATGATTCCATGCTGTGGGACCTGTATCCTCTGTCTGGGTGCTGGTCCAAAATACATGAGAGTGACATTCTCCGGTGCAGGGTGATATGACGCATGATTCCTTGCTGTGGGACCTGTATCCTCTGTCTGGGTGCTGGTCCAAAATACATGAGAGTGACATTCTCCGGTGCAGGGTGATATGACGCATGATTCCTTGCTGTGGGACCTCTTCAATTGATATTGGTTAATTTTTATTTATTTTATTTAATTTTAATTCATTTCCCTATCCACATTTGTTTGCAGGGGATTTTTCTACACTTTGCTGCCTTTGGCAGCCCTCTAGCCCTTTCCTGGACTATTTTACAGCCTTTTTTGTGCCTAAAAGTTCGGGTCCCCATTGACTTCAATGGGGTTCGGGTTCGGGATAAAGTTCGGATCGAGTTCGAATCCCGAACCCAAACATTTCCGGGAAGTTCGGCCGAACTTCTCGAACCCGAACATCCAGGTGTTCGCTCATCTCTAGAGAAGGGAAAAGAAAGAAAAGGAAAAAAACTTGGGGAAAAAAGGGAAAAAAAAAGAAAAGAAAAAAAATTAATAAAAAAAAAATAAAATAAGAGGGGGGTTGAGTAAAAAAGGAAAAGGAAAAGAGGGGAAAAAGGAGGAAGGGAAAAAGAAGGGGAAAAAAAAGAAAAAAAAAATATACAGACACACACACTGAAGGGGGCCTTTAGCGCCTGATGGCTCCAAAGCGGCGGTCGGTGGATTCCTCAGGATCAAAACTGGGGACTAAGACACCTGAGGGTAAAATTGACAAATTTTTAAAATCCCCCTCCCTTAATGAAAAGGGGCTGATTAAAGGGAAAATGAGCACTAACTATAAAAAAACCGTTAAAACTCCGCAAGCTGAAGAACTATCTGAGGATGGGCTAGCGGATCAGGAAGGAGAGGAGGAAAGTCTTCTGGCGCGAACAGAAACTGAGCATGACCCCTCGGCCCTGGAAAAAATTCTGAGCGCTGTTGAAAATAATGGCATGTTAGTGCAGGGGATGTCCAGCCAACTCGGGTCAATGCAGAGTGATATATCTCTAATAAGAGAAGATCTGACTAAAATTCGGGATCGACTACTTAACATGGAAAAGACGGTAGACTCCTCCAATCCGATATGGATACGATCAAATCTAAAACTCGGCCCTTTCCTCGGAAAATCATCTTTACAAAATAAATTGGAAGACCTGGAAAACAGATCAAGGCGGTATAATATCCGCTTAGTTGGATTTCCAGAGGGAGTTGAGGGGCGGCAGCTAGTTGAACAACTCAAGGATGTAGTTTTGGAAAACTGGGTAGTGAACATTTCTCTCCTATGTTTCAAATAGAAAGAGCCCATCGGATTCCAGGGGGAAACCCACCCAGGGAGGCCGTCGAACAATCCTAATGAAATTATTACTATCTATGGATAGGGATATGATATTGAGAAGGGCGAGGGAATGTGCACCCATTGAACATCAGGGTACTAGACTGCTATTTTTCCCTGACTTTGCTCGACAGACCCAGGAGAAAAGAAGAAATTTCAATGAGATAAAGAAACGCTTGGCGCTAAAAGACATTAAATATTCCCTACTGTATCCAGCGAAACTGAGAGTGATCCATAATGGGACTACTAAATTTTTTGAGAATTGCAACAAGCACTGGATTGGATGGAGCAAATGGGCATTTGATATATTTATATGTTCTCTAGGGATGGAGGGAGGAGGGAACTAGTGGGAGGGGGGAGAATGACCGGAGGATAGAGGTTTGCTGACTAGATCGGGCGGACCAGAGGGAAGGGGGAGGGAATGGGGAGGGTACTTAACCTGCGGAAAGGGTACAGGAGAAATTTTTTTTTTTTTTTTCCTCTCCTCTTCGTAGCTAATGTCTGTTAGAATTGTCTCTTGGAATGTCAGAGGACTTGGGGAGAGGGTTAAAAGACAAGCTATTATGGATGCAGTGAAGAGGTATCTTCCTGCAATTATTTGTATAGTTGAAACTCACCTTACTGAAGAGACCGTGTCTCGTTTGATGATGGGCTGGTATTCCCAGTCTTACCACTCTACTTTCAGTAGCGCCTCTAGGGGTGTATCGGTTTTGATTCACAACTCTATAGATTTTTTGTTAATCGAATCTCATATAGATGACCAAGGTAGGTTTATTTTTTTGTATGGGAAGCTACATGGATATAATTACATCTTGCTTTTTTTATATACCTCCGCCATTTTCCATGTGCCCACTTATCCAACTATTACGCTTTGGAAGGCAAGCCGGCATCTCGGCTTGTACTGATGGGAGACTTTAACGCTGCTATGGATCCCAAAAAGGACAGATTGACTTTAGATGTAGATCGGGAAGGAACATGTGCAATTCCCCATTGCCTCAATTCTGTTTGGAGATTGGATTGGTGGATATATGGGAACATGTTGGCGGAGGAAAGAGAGTATATTCCTGTGTTAGTAGAGGAGGAAGAGCAATGTCTAGGATAGATTTGGCATTTACTAATGAGAATAATCTGAATAATATTAAAAGGATACGATATGGTATAAGAACAGTTTCAGACCATTCACCGGTCCTAATTGAGGTTCGCATTGGGGAGAATAAAGACAATAGGGGATTTGGGTTCAAGTTGAATCCATACTGGCTTACTATAATGGATAACTGCCAGTCGATTAAAGCACATGTATCCTCCTTTGGGAGGTGAATCTCCCTCTGCCAACATCAACTCAGTTTGGGACGCTCTGAAAGCATACCTGAGGGGGCTCTCATTAGTGATATTACGGCTGTGAAAAGATCATTTAAGGAAAAGGAAAAAATCTGACAGACACAGTGGCCTCCACAACGGAGCGGTTCATTGATCAACCTACGGAATGTAACAAGGAAGAGATGCAAAAGGCTAGTTGTTCCTTGAAAGAATATGTAATTGAGAAAGCAAACCATAGGCTACTTTTAAGGGCCAGAAGTATTTTTCAGATTAGGACGCCTCTGGTAAGCTTTTAGCTAAAATAATATCACAACAGGACAAAAAAAGAAAGCTATTACTCTAGTGCGTAACCTAGATGGAGCAACAATATCAGACCCAGAGGGTATAAGGGACTCTTTTGCAATATTTCTCCCAGATATACAGAGCTTCATCTGGCCTGCCCGCTGACCTGGGCAGACAGTTCCTGGAGAGAATTTCTCTTCCAAAGCTAACAGAAGCCCAAAAAGAATCCCTGGAAGGAGAGGTGTCTCTTGCGGAGATTCAAGAGGCCTTGAAGTCCATCTCCGGGAACTCATCACCAGGGTCAGATGGTTTTCCATATGAAATTTATCGTAAGTACAGTGATGCCATTCTCCTCATCTACTGGAAGTGTTTGCTCAAGCATCGCAGGGGAGGGATTTGCCACAGTCTATGATGGAAGCTGTGATAGTTTTAATCCCAAAAAGATAAAGACCCGGCGGATTTGAGCTCAGTATAGACCAATCTCCCTATTGAATACGGATGCTAAGTTGTTAGCAAAGGTTCTAGCCAGGAGGCTTTCTCAGGTTATGTCAGCCTTGATCCACCCAGACCAAAATGGCTTTATGGCTAAAAGGGGTACTCATCACAATCTGCATAGGTTTTTTGCCAATATTCAGTCCCCTCGGAGGTGGCGCCCGCCGGTCCTGTCTTTGGATGCTACTAAGGCATTCGACAGGGTCGAGTGGACGTTCCTCTGGGAGGTGATGAGAAGAATGGGTTTTGGCCCCAAATTTATAGGGATGGTTCAGCTGCTATATAAATGTCCGAAGGCCAGAATCAGGATCAATGACATGCTGACAGAGAGTTTTGTATTGGGAAGAGGTACTCGTCAAGGTTGTCCTCTTTCCCTCTTTTATTCAATATTTATATTGAGCCCCTTGCAGCTAGTATAAGGCAAGACTCGAGAGTGGTTGGCTTTGGTGTAATGGGGGAGCAGGATCGTATATCCCTTTATGCAGACGATATCTTGTTCTTTATTCATCAAACAGAAAAACACTTCGAATAATGGAACTGGTCAGCCTATTCTCCTATTTTTCTGGCTTGAGGTTAACTGGGGAAGACTGTTCTTCTCCTATAGATAAGTTGCGAGGATCTGTGGAATATCTCTCAATCGGGTATCTATTTCTGACTCAATAAAATACCTGGGGATAACAGCTTCTGCCAAAATTCAGGACTATCTCCAACTTAATTTGATCCTCTTCTGTCGAGGTTGAGATCCAAAATTAAGATATGGCAAAAAGTTCTGCCCGCAAGAGGGACAGAATTTCATTAATAAAATGGTAGTGCTGCCCCAGGTACTTTATGTTCTTCGTAATCTCGCCTGCTTGGATTGAGGATAAGTATTTTAGGCTGATAGAACGGATGATTAATGACCTACTATGGGGAGGAAGCGGGTGAGACTAAAGTCGCTTTATTTTTTCCATGCCCTACAATAGGAGGTCTCAACTCTCCCCTATTTTAGGGGATACTTCATGGCATCTCAACTTTGCTTCTTCAATGATTGGGAAAATAGCCAACTTTGTAGAAAACTGGTAAAAGACTCAGGTTTTTCAGATTTATTTACAGTATTGGAGTCCGATTATTTGCTTAACATACAGACTGGTTATAAACCCTTTTAGAATGGCCACAAAGGCATGGTTGGTGATAAAGAGCTGGTTCAAAGTTAAGGCAACACTTATCTGCACCCCATTATGGCATAATTCAAAGCTTCTGAAACTAGATGATCCAAACTGTTGGCAATACTGGAGAACGCGAAATATTCAATATCTGAACCAGGTGGTTAAAAATGGGCAGGTCCTGTCTCTTATGGAGCTAAAACAGAACTCCAAACTGGGTGAGGTGGCTTGGTATGCATATTTTCAATTGAGGTCAGCACTTCTAATACTGTTGATAGGTATTCACTTGAGGTAGACACCTCGAATTTTTGCACAATTTGATTTGTAAGAAAAGTGGTACTAAGGTGAAATTATCACATTGTTATAGGCACTTGATGAAAGGTTTTTTCGGATTGTTTATCTCCAGGACAGAAATCCTGGTCTGTATTAATGTCAGAGGTGGGTTCTCCGGATTGGGAGAATATAGGGGAAAATTTTAGTCAGGTTTCACATAACTTTAATCACACTGTTGTACAGTTTAATATAATACACAAAATATATGTGACACCTATATGGCTCCATAAGAGGGGACTTAGAGCCGCATCTGACTGCCCTCGCTGTGGGAATCCCGGGGCAGATCATATGCATCTGTTCTGGGACTGCCCGATAGTGAGTAAATATTGGAGAGCGGTACAAATAACTTTGACTCGGAGACTCAATATAGATATTCCTCTATCTCCCAAGGTATGGGTTTTAGGGGATCTATCAGAGGTTAACTGCCAGCTTATGAAGGGCCGTCTGCTGACTAAAGTGCTGTTTTTGGCTAGGCTTTTGTAGCCAGAGAATGGTTTTCCCTTCTGCTCCAGATTGCAAGAACTGGTTATGCCTGGTGGATAAGGTGAAAATCTATGAGAGAATTATGTATAGACAAAGAGGGTCCTATATGAAATGGGCCAATGTTTGGAGAGACTGGGATGGTTGAGGAGATTTTTTTTTTTTTTTTCTCCTTTCCCTTTTCCCTGCAGGAATGGAGGGTGGGCTGAGGGGGGGGGGGGTGGTTGGGAGGAATGGGGAAGATATTAATTGCAAATTTGTTGAACTAACTTGTCTACTTCTTATATTGAAATAATAAAAAAAAATAAAAAAATAAAAAAAATACGTAATTTTCCATGGGAGTTTTGCCATGGATCCCCCTTCGGCATGCCACACTCCAGGTGTTAGTCCCCTTGAAACAACTTTTCCATCACTATTGTGGCCAGAAAGATTCCCTGTGGGTTTTAAAATTCTATGGCGGTTCGCCCTGTTCGTCCGTTCGCGAATATTTGTGTAAATTCGCGTTCGCCGTTTGCAAACAGAAAATGTTATGCTCGCGACATCACTACACTTCAACACACAGGTCTCCTCATGCTGCTGTTTCCACCTCAACAATATGTCACCTTGCCACTCTGTGGTCTCCTCATGCTGCTGCTAACTCACAAATATGTCTCATTGTTCCACTCTGTAGCCTCATCATACTGCTGCTGCTGCCAACTCAAAACTCTGTCTCTGGCCACTCTGTGGTCTCCTCATGGTTTTGCCAACTCAAAATTCTGTCTCTGGGCCACTCCACACTCTGTCATTGTGCCACTCTGTGGCCTCCACTAGTTGCTGCTGCTGTCACCTACACACAATATCACCTTGCCACTCCTTGATTTCCTCATTCTGCTGCCAACTGACAACTATGGCACTTGGCCACTCTGTGGTCTCCTCACTATGTCACTGGGCCACTCTGTGGTCTCCTCATGTTGCTGCCACCTCAACTGTCATTGGGCCACACTGTGGACCTCTCATGCTGTTCCCACTCTCCCCACTCCATGATTATTTTGCCTTTTTGGCCCGGTTGACATCATAATTTATTTGACCCTTCTTCTGATCTGTCAGAAGAAAGGAAAAATGAGACGCACAATGGATCTTGTCTATGTAGCAGCTATAAGGCCTGTTTGACATGGTCCCATCAGAATTGGCTTATGATTTGGTAGCCAAAAGCAGGAGTGGGTACAAAACACAGAAGATATGCAAATTTTCCATTCACTTGTCATCTTTGTATTGGATCCACTCCTGTTTTTTTTTTTTTTTGGCTTTAGCAAAACTGATGGATTACTGACCAAAGCTGACCTGAGTGAAGTCGGACGCCTAACAGACAGGATCCGTTTTTGGGGGGTTATTGTTCTAACGGATCAGAAGAAGGGCAAAATAATCAGTGACGTCAACACAAACTTTCTGCTGACACTCTCTCCACTCTGTCAGCACTCTGACATGGTCTACATGTATAAGCATTTAATAGAACAGGTTCTGTAGACATCTATGTGGAATCAGCTGATGACGGTGTAAAAGGAGTTCTCTTCTTCTTGACGCTAACATCGACCTGTAAGGCTGAGTTCACACTTGAGTTATTTGGTCAGTTTTGGCCCTATAACTGCACAAATAAGTGAAGTGTGCAGTGATTCTAAGAGTGAGCCCTGTCATGTGCCTGTTATACTGACTCACAGTTTTGTTACACTACCAAAGCAGACTCCCTATGCGTGTTACTGCAAGGCACAGTGTTCTACACCACTATATAGGCTCTCTGCAGCCAGGAAACAGCTGGTTTTTCAATGCAATTCACCACAAATAAATTTGGATCAAATCAAATGTTTTCAGAAAATTCGGCGAACCTGCCGAATCAAATTTTTGAGAAATTTGCTCATCTCTTGACAGGACCAATGTAATATAGTTGAATGCATCAGAGCTCATGTATTGGCAAGACCAATATAGCAGGGTTTGCTTGCAGCAGAGCTGATGTAATCACAGGGCCAATCTAGCAGAGTTGGACACAGTGGAACTGAAGTAGTATAGTGGTCAATGTTGAATGCAGTGACTGAAAAAAACAGACAGAATGGCAATAGGGACAGCAAATTTACTGAATAATCAGGAAGCATCCTGCTGTCGAAAGCTGGTGGAAATAATCTGCCCATGCAAGGTCACTGCTATGCTACAGGTTACCATGGAAACCAGACACACAGAAAAGCCTGAGCAAGGAGAAGAGTGTGGCAACATTTACTATGGCAGTCAATTGTGCACTTAGGTCCTTAGTGGAAGGAGGAGACGTACTACACTGATGGAGTCACATCCAATCTACTGAAAAACCATACAGTAAACTATTACTTATATGTAAATTTTTCTGCTAGTTTACTTCAAAATATATTTCAAAATACTGTTAAAGTTTACTGAGAAATCAATGTCAAAATGATAAAAGCACAAAAAACTGAAGGAACTTTTACAAAACATTTTAACAGTGTAACGTCGGGATATTGGATGATCCTTGATATTTATTGCATTGGTTTTCCATCTTTTGAATATATTCTGTATTCTAAATACCATATTTTTCGCCCTATAAGACACACCTACCCATACGATACACCTAGGTTTCAGAGGCGGAAAATAAGAATTTTTTTTTTTTTATTAGACCTAAGTTCAGACCACGAATCAGACCACCAATGTTAATCAAACCTCAGATCAGAGCCCCAATCAGACCACCAATGTTAATCAGACCTCAGCTAAGAGCCCCAATCATACCCCCAAAGTTAATAAGACCCTCAATAAGACCTCAGTTCAGATCCCCAATGTGAAAAAGACCACCCATTCAGACCTCAGATGAGCCCCCTATGTGAATGACCCATGTTAAAAGCTCAGATCAAACCATCAATCTGAATGACCAACACTCAGACCTCAGTTTAGACCCCCATGCTCAGAGCAGAGAAAAAAAATATCAACAAATGTCCTCTCCTAATCCTGATGCCACCACTGCTCCTAACATCCTTCCGATGCTCTTCCTGGTGTTCCTGCTGCGCTGTGATCCAACATTGAACAGCATGAGGCCACAGAGCACTGACCTCCTCATGCTTTGCGCAGGTCACAGCACAGCCTGAGGAGCCTGCAGGAGAAGACCAGGAAGCAGTGTTTACAGAGCCCACATGGCGAGCGCTGAATTCATCGCTTCCTGGTCCTCCTGTACTAATGAGCACTTTCAAAATGGAAGCGCTAATTCTTATTCAGAGCATGACACAGAAAAAGTGTGTCTTATAGGGTGAACAATACAGTACATTAAATGTGTCATAATGAAGAGTAAGGCTTTCTGAGGTTTGCTAAGGCTGTAGTAATATTGCATGTACAGTTTGAGCACCAAAAGGTTTCTGGTAATTATTTTAAAGCACTATCAGTAACTTATAGACATAAGTGTGAGAGGGTGAGGATATACCCTTAAGTGGACCTTCATGTGAACTGGGATTATTTGCAGGGTGCTCCTATGAAACACATAGGTTGCATCAGTTCAGTGTTAGGAACTTATAGAGTCTAGACTGTTATTGCCAGTAGTACTAACTCGAGCCACCAGATGTCGCTGTGTCCCTTGTGAGCTGGGCTGGAATGTGTTCTAAGGCTGCAGGAAGTGAGAGACTATGTTTGTGCTGCAGGGGAGAGAAAAGGGTGTTTGGTGAAGGGAACATAAAAGACCAGGACCTGTGTTGCAGGAGTCTGAGAGAGATTATTCAGTGTAAAAGATTGTTTCTCTGAGGAGCTGTGCTGTATTTCTGGATCCGTACAGCAACTGATACCAGTAGCAGGAGCTTTCCTGTGACTACTTCAGGAAGGAAGGGTTCCGACGGCACCGTGAGCCATAGCAAATCTGGATCTGGTGAGTCGTGAACAGCGTGCATAGTAAAGGAAGAGGATCAACTTGTTTCCGTGGAGGCCTACACCGGTGACTCAGTAGCACAGTATCGACTTATAGGCTCTGCTGTGTGCGCCACCAGTTAGGTTTGTTCTTTCTTGCGGCACAGTATCGACTTGTATGCTCTTCTGTGCACGCCACCGTGTTAGGTTTGTCTGGCCAGACAGGAAAGGTGACTTCGTGTCTGAAGTATAAGGTACTCCGTGTATTTCTGTATTGCTGTGTGGTGTTTTGGTCTATAGAGGTTCCGGTAGGTCTGAGTCTGATACTCTGCCGGGTGATAAGTTTGTGAACCCCATGCTGTGCCACTGGCGGATGGCTATGCAGACAATACAGTGGATCTAAAATGCTAAGGGGAGATAATATTGTTCTGGCAGTTGTACACACGGTCTTGCCTATAGTTAAATTGGGAAACACCTTTCATTATATATTCCGGCGAATGGCGCAGCACCAGGGTGAGTGCTCCCAGAACTGTAAATACATATATTGCTATACTGTTGTTTCTGTGGTGTTTCCTAGGTTTGATTTGTTAGGAATAAAAGTACAAAGTTTCCTTATCAACCCGTGTGGCCTTGCTGTATACTGGGGAGCCCTCCCCATCTACGACTTACATAAGCTAAAATGTTGAACTTCCTTTTAGTTCTAGATTGTTCCAAATCTAAATTGTTCTCCTACCCAGCTGCTTGGCTGCAAATGTGACTGTCTTTTTTCTACTGCTATCTCTTTTAAAACAAATGTGTCCATTCTTGACAATAAGTTATTATAATATGCACATTAAAATTTCTACAGCCACTTGGAAACTAGATGGTATATACTGCTTTCAAAGGAAAGTAAGATGTTGAAGCAAATATACCACTGCTTTGATTTTAGACTTAAAGTGTACCGAAACTTTTAACTGACTTTTCAGAATAAGCTATTCCTATATGAGCTGTGTTCCTATATGAGTGATAGTTTTTATCTGCATTTTGTTCCAGTTTTTACCTTTGCATGCTGCATCTCTAATTGCTAGTTGTCTCTGAGTTCGAGGGTTTAGACTATTTATTATGTCTCCCCATGGACTAGACATAGAGACAGGACAAATGTAATATATAGAAGACAAAACTTGCGGCACTCATCCAATTTTCTTTGCAGCTAGTTTATTCAAAGCTAAAACATGGTCGCTGGTGCGGGTACTCACTCAGCCACAGGCAACGAACGATTATTGCACAATCCGTGCTTCGTCTGCCCTCCCACGTGATTGCGTCAGGAAGCTCCTCTCTATGTACTGCATCTGACATCATCAACATGACAACGATAGACACATAAACTTTTGAAAACAAAACACTATTACCTGCCTTATTAAATGAAAACAGCTAAAACATTCTTATCATTTAGACCCAAAGGTCCCATTGCATTTATTTTTTATTATCCAAGAGGCTTCTTTTTGGAGTAGTATGCAATGTCTATCTCCTCCATTTATTAATATTCCCACTATATATTAATAAATAGAGGAGATAGACTTTGCATATTACTCCAAAAAGAAGCCTCTTGGATAATAAAAACAAACACAATGGGACCTTTGGGTCTAAATGATAATAATGATTTAGCTGTTTTCATTTAAAGGGGTTGTCCGGGTTCAGAGCTGAATCCGGACATACCCATAATTTCACCCAGGCAGTACCCCTGATGTTAGCATCGGAGCATTTCATGCTCTGATGCTCTCCCTTGCCCTGCGCTGGATAGCGCAAGGCAAGGGCTCTTTTATTTACAATAACGCGCTGCCGGGCGAAGGCTTCTGCCCAGCAGTGTGTTCAGTGATGTCACCGGCTCTGATGGGCGGGCTTTAGCACTGCCCTAGCCGTTTTACAGGCTAGGGCAGCGCTAAAGCCCACCCATCAGTGCCAGTGACATCACCGGGCTCACTGCTGGGTGGAAGCCTCCGCCTGGCAGCCCTAAGGAAAGCCTGGTTCGTCACCAGAACTACAGAAAATTCCTTTGCCCTGCGCAATTCAGGGCAGGGCAAAGGAGAGCATCGGAGCATGAACTGCTCCGATGCTCAAGTCAGGGAGGCTGGTTGTGTGAGAATAGGGATATGTCCGGGTTCAGCTCTGAACCTGAACAACCCTTTTAATAAGGCATGTAATAGTGTTTTGTTTTTAAATGTATATGTGTATATTGTTTATATCCACATGTATGTAAGGGGGCACACAATAATCAAATATGGGAGTGCAACAGTGGTCAAAAACACCATAATCTTCAAAACTACGACCACAAGAAAGTCAAGATGACCACTATTAACATGCACATCCACCAGATTGTTTGTGTAAAACTAGAATTTATTATACCAAAAAGACATAGACATACAAACACATTAAAAATTGTATACAATATGACCAGAGTGTCAGTGTGAAATCAACTGACATATTCACAGAATCCACACATAACCCTGAATATGGGCTTAAACATGCAAATGCCAGCTCAATAATACAAAAATAATCAAAATAATACAAAAACTCTTCATGCATGACAATGGCTTAGAGTATCAACGAGACCCTGTGAGGCCAATCTATAAACGCCATAACCTGTATGTCCGCTGGCGTGCGACCCAGGCTGAATAATAGAATGCCCCACACGTATCGCTGGCAACCTCCGGCTTTGTCAGCGAAGCCGGAGGTTGCTGGCGATACGCGTGGGGCGTTCTATTATGCAGCCGGGGTCCACACGCCAGCGGACATACAGGTTATGGCTATTATAGATTGGCCTCAAAGGGTCTTGTTGATACTCTAAGCCATTGTCATGCATGAAGAATTTTTGTATTATTTTGATTATTTATGTATTATTGAGCTGGCATTTACATGTTTAAGCCCATATTCAGGGTCATGTGTGGATTCTGTGAATGTGTCAGTTGATTTCACACTGACACTCTGGTCATATTGTATACAATTTTTAATGTGTTTGTATGTCTATGTCTTTTTGGTATGATAAATTCTAGTTTTATACAAACAATCTGGTGGATGTGCATGTTAATAGTGGTCATCTTGACTTTCTTATGGTCGTGGTTTTTCAGATTATGTGTATATTGTCGTCATGTTGATGATGTCAGACGCAGTACATAGAGAGGAGCATCCTGACGCCATAAAGTGGGAGGCCAGACGAAGTGCGGATTGCGCAAAACGTCCTTTGCCTGTGGCTGAGTGAGTGCCCGCACCAGCGACCATGTTTTAACTTTGAATATTCAAGCTCTAAAGAAAATTCGGTGAGTGACTCAAGTTTTTGTCTTCTATATATTACATTTGAATTGTGCCTACATTGCTGAGCACCACCTATTTATTACACGCAAACGAGCATGGACTGAAGGTGCACCCTAAAAAGTGGCAGCAGTGCCGGCACCGAGTTTGCTCTCTCTATATAGAGACAGGACATTCTGCTCCATAAATCTCACTCACTAATAATCTCTCAGAAGCAGCTCATAGGATATTATAGAGAAGCGCTGGACAGTATAGATGTAAAGCACTTGGGGTGAGATCAGGGCCGGCGTTAGGGGGTGTCAAACTGGGCAATTGCCCAGGGCCCCCATTGTCTATGGGGCCCCCTCCTTTAGTGCTTCTGTTCAGCTGAACGTCCATGGAAGAGAGCGGGCGGACAGCTGAACAGCTGCACTTTAGTGTCTGCACCAGCTAATTAACCATGCAGGAGCGAGGGAGCCGTGACTCAGGAGCTTCTCCTGTCTTTTAAGCCTGCGGCTGTGCTGCTATACTGTGAGG
This sequence comes from Bufotes viridis, assembly GCA_033119425.1. Lineage (NCBI taxonomy): Eukaryota > Metazoa > Chordata > Amphibia > Anura > Bufonidae > Bufotes > Bufotes viridis. The sequence goes on along the minus strand of CM065597.1, from coordinate 56,389,517 downwards.
TGGTACAGGGTGCATGGTACTTGCAAAGTGTAGGGGGCGCTGTCTGCTTACCAGCTCTCTTGAGCTTCATTTCTTCTCTACTGCTATCTGTCACTAATGCTGCAGTGCTGATGGTAGGCCTTAACAGGCCTCCTCTGGGCAATTCCAACATGGCACAAGCTCTCAGGGGTCATAGAACAGGGGCCCCACTGCCTGGTGCAGTAGAAAGCAGAAGATTCCTGGCACCCCTCCCCCACACAGTACCACAGTCTGCTATCTGCAGCACTTGTCTGAGTTCTCCCAGACTTGGATAACAGCAAAGTTATGTGGAGAGACTGACATCCCCAAGTAAGTGTATATGTACTACACAAGTGTACAGTATGAGTAACTGTATATATGCTGTGTGTATGAGTGCCCATCTATTTGCCTGACAGTCTGTAATCATATATCTATCTAGCTATTATATATCTCAAATCTATCTATCTACATATCTATTATATACAGTGAAGAACAGAAGTATTTGAACACCCCGTGATTTTGCAAGTTCTCACACTTAGAAATCATAGAGGAGTCTGAAATTCACATTGTAGGTGCATTCCCACTCTGAGAGAGAAAATTAAAAAGAAAAAAAATTAGGAAATCACATTGTAGGATTTTTAAAAAATGTATTTGTCTTGCAATGCTGCACATAAGCATTTGAACACCTGGCAATCAGCAATAATTCTGGCTCTCAAAGACTTATTACTGTACCTTTAAAAAGTCCACCTCTACTCCACTCATTAATCTAACTTAGTAGCACCTGTCTCAGCTCTTTAAAGACACCTGTCCATCCCACAGTCAGTCAGACACCAACCACTACCATGTGCAAGACCAAAAAGCTGTCAAAAGACACCAGAAACAAATTGTGGACCTCCACAAGTCAGGAAAGGGCTACGGGGCAAGTGCTAAGCAGCTTGGTGAAAATAGACCAACTGTTGGAGCAATTGTTAGAAAATGGAAGAGGCTAAAGATGACTGTCAGTCTCCCTCGGACTGGGGCTTAATGCAAGATCTCACCTCGTGGGGGAATCACTAATGATAAAAAAAGTGAGGAATCAGCACAGAACTACAAGGGATGAACTGGTCAATGACATAAAGAGAGCTGGGACCACATTTTCAAAGGTCACTGTCGGTAGAACACTACGCCATCATGGTTTCAAATCATGCATTGCCCAGAAGGTTCCCCTGCTTAAGTCATCCCATGTCCAGGCCCGTCTGAAGTTTGCCAATGACCATCTGGATGATCCAGAGGAGGCACAGGAGAAAGTCATGTGGTCAGATGAGACCAAAGTAGAACCTTTTGGTCTAAACTTCACTCGTCGTGTTTAGAGGAAAAAGAAGGATAAGTTGCATCCCAAGAACACCATCCCTACTGTGAAGAATGGGGGTGGTAACATCATGCTTTGGGGCTGCTTTTCTGCTAAGGGGACAGAATTACTGCACTGTATTAAGGAGAGGGTGAATGGGGCCATTTATTGTGAGATTTTGAGCAACAACCTCCTTCCCTCAGTCAGAGCATTGAAGATGGATCATGGCTGGGTCTTCCAACATGATAACGACGTGAAGCACACAGCCAGGATAATGGCCAAGCCAGTCTCCAGACTAAATCCAATAGAACATCTTTGGAGGGAGGTGAAACTCCATGTTGCTCATCGACAGCCCCAAAACCTGACAGATCTAGAGGAGATCTGTGAGGAGGAGTGGGCCAAAATCCCTGTTGCAGAACATGTCCTATTATTGTCCGCATTACTGACAAGGATAGGACTGTTCTATAAGGGCCCAGCTGTTCCGTTCCACAAAATACAGAATGCACAAAGACGTCATCCGTAATTTTTGTGGATCCGTTTTTTGCAGATCGCAAAATACATATGGTCGTGTGCATGAGGCCTAAGACGCACTTTTTTCCTCCCAAATGGGGAGAAAAAGTCAGTGTGTCTTATGAAGCAAATGTGCCAAAATCATGGCCGGCTGGCAGCGACAAGCTGTAGTGCAGGGTGGGCGGCAGAGACAGTAAGGCATGCTGTAGTGCTGGGCGAGCAGCAGGGACAGTGAGGCATGCTGTAATGCGGGGCAAGCGGCAAGGACAGTGAGGCATGCTGTGGTGCGGGGTGGGCAGCAGGGACAGTAAGACATGCTGTAGTGTGTGTTGGGGGGGGGCGGCAGGGACAGTGAGGCATGCTGTAGTGGGGGGTGGCGGCAGGGACAGTGAGGCATGCTATAGTGCGGAGTGAGTGGCAGGGACAGTGAGGCATGTTGTAGTGCGGGGCAAGCGGCAGGGACAGTAAGGCATGCTGTAGTGCGGGGCAAGTGGCAGGGACAGTGAGGCATGCTGTAGTGTGTGGGGGTGGGCGGCAGGAACAGTGAGGCATGCTGTAGTGGGGGGTGGCGGCAGGGACAGTGAGGCATGCTGTAGTGCAGGGTGGGCGGCAGGGACTGTGAGGCATGAGGTAGTGCAAGGCGGGCAGCAGGGACAGTGAGACATGCTGTAGTGTGAGGCTGGCCGGGAGGCGGCAGTGAGGTATGCTGTAGTGCGGGGTGGCTGGCAGGGACAGTGAGGCATGCTGTAGTGCAGGGCGAGCATCAGGGACAGTGAGGCATGTTGTAGTGCGGGTCGAGCGGCAGGGACAGTGAGGCATGCTGTAGTGTGTGGGGATAGGCGGCTGGGACAGTGAGGCATGCTGTAGTGCAGGGTGGGTGGCAGGGACTGGGGGCCATGCTGTAGTGCAGGGAGGGCAGCTTGGACAGTCAGGTATGCTGTAGTGCGAGGCAGGGCGGGTGGTGGCGGCAGAAGTGAATGATTTATTGAAACTGAATGCCACCAGCCCTTAGCCGGGGTCTATTCCAGAGGATTGAGAGAGAATGAACTGCCAACTGGTGGAGATTGCTGCTATTAGGAAGGAAGAAGGGAGTCCTTCCGTCACCCCTGAATGCTGTGCTATCCCTTGGACAGTCTCTACCTCAAGTTCCTAGGTAAGTGACAGCCAGGATATGAAGGGGCGCTCAGGGGCAGACCTGGACATTAAATATGTATTAAATATAACTATAACCCCACTCATCTATAGGAATGTGCTGCAGTACATGGTACTCTTAAGGATAAGGTGGGTTATTGAAGGACTAAACCAAAATTGGTGTTTATTGGTAGGTGTTTATATAAAATTTTACAATAACCCCCCTCATCCTTAAGAATGCATCCATGTATTGCAGGACCAGGATGCATTCTTAAGGATGAGGGGAGGTGTAGACACATAACAGTGGGTTATCCACAGATCCCCCCACCCCCATAATAGTGTGTCATCCACAGATCCCCCCATAACAGTGTGTCATCCACAGATCCCCCCATAACAGTACATCATTCGCAGATTCCCTCCATAAGAGTGTGTAAGCAATAGATCCCCGATAACAGTGTAAAATATTTTTCTGTTATTTTATTACATTTTTAGGCACTCCTTTTGGTTAAAAATATTTTTTTATTTTTTTCCTCCTCTAAAACCTAGATGTGTCTTATCATCAGGTGCGTCTTAGAAAGCGTAAAATATGTCTATCTATCTATCTATCTATCTATCTATCTATCTATCTATCTATCTATCTATCTCTCTCTCTCTCTCTCTCATATCTATCTATATGTTATATACTGTATATCTATATACTAGATCTTTTGCTCCCCAGTAAGCAGTAAGCAGTACTTTCAGGCCCATTTAACCCATGGTGCTCGGTCAGAAGCTGAGCAGGCACCATAGCTGCTGGGTTTCTGTTGTTTCACACTGCAGACACCTGGACATTTAACCACTCAGATACCATGGTTGCAGTTGACAGCAGCATCTGAGGTGTTAACTATGGGAGCACTGCACCCCCATAGACTGCAATGGTGATTAATTGCAGTATTGTTGAGAAGCGATCAAAGGATCACATGTTCAAGTTCTCTAAGGAAACTTAATATGTGTATAAAGTTTAATAAAATATATAAACATTAAAATCACTCCCTATATACATATTAAATACAAACAAAAAATAAACATCATAGGCAAAAATTTCCAAAACACCTGTAAGGTTAAAATATGAATGGGTTTAACCCATATAGTGAATGAAAATAATGACAAAAAATCACCTCCTTCAAAAAAAAAAATGTAAAACAGATCAAAAGGTCATACATAGTGATGAGCGGCAGGTGCCATATTCAATTTTGACGAAATTCGCGAATATTCGATAGAATATTCGTTTCATATTCGTCAAAATTGAATATTCGTCATTATTCTAGTTAATTAATATGCGATTTGAATAATCGCGTATTGCGATTGTAACTTAAGGCTACTTTCCTATTGGTTTGATATCTAGAATTAGCGAAGATAACGAATGTATTCGTCATATTCCTCAAAACGAAGATAACAAAGTATTCTCCATGTTCGTTTTAGCTACCTATTCGTCAACTTCGCCAATTCTAGCAATCAAATAGGAAAGTTGACTATAGAGACAGCTGTGTTTAATTCGCTATGCGATTATATATATATATATATATATATATATTTTTTTTTAATAAATAGAATAATTATAATAATTATCAAGTATTATAATTATTCTATTATTTTTTTTAAAAAAGCAAAGTAATATAATCGCATAGCAAATTAAACACAGCTGTCTCTATAGTCAACCTTCCTATTTGATTGCTAAAATTAGTGAGGTTGACGCATAGGTAGCTAAAACGAAGATGGAGAATACTTCGTTATCTTAGTTTTGAGGAATATGACGAATACATTCGTCATATTCGCTAATTCTACCAAGATAACCATAGAAACCAGGTCTAAGTTGAAATCGCAATGCGATTAATATAACTTGAATTAATCGCATTGTGATTTCAACTTAGACCTGGTTTACTATGGTTGGCTTCGTAGAAGAAGATGAGGAATGTATTATGTAGAACTACTTTTGGGAAGTGGGAAAGAAAAAAATATAACAATAAAAAAAAAAAATGAATATTCGAAATAGCGAATATATAGCGCTATATTTGCAATATTTGCTAATTAGCGAAGTGCCGATATTCGCTAAAAAAATTCGCTATTCGAATATTTGCACTCAACACTAGTCATACACACCCCAAAATGGTATAAATAAAAACTACAGCCCAGCAAATAATGAACCCTCTCACAGCTTTGTAGACCTAAAAAAAAATTTTTGGGGAGGTTCAGAATATGGCGATGAATAGAAAACTGCTTTCCCAAGTTTTTAAAACACAAGAAAAACTATATAAATGTGGTATCACTGTAATAATACTGACCTGGAGAATGGAGGGAACACACATGCTCACATATTTGTTTTCATTTACAGTATCAACGGAATGTGACTGTGTTGTTAGTCCATTATTACAAGATTTTGTTCCCCGCTTTTGATTTTGCCCAGGGCCACATTTTGTCTAAAACCAGTTGTGTGGTATCTCTGCACTTCTTCCCTCCTTCTCCCCCTCCCCATTGCATAGGCTTCTATAGGATCTGTAATCTAATCCTTCAGTGAGAAGGCAAGCCGTCTTGATGTAAGAACACACAATATCTATCCTATACAGACTGTTATAAGAATCCAGACTCTCTGCTGACCCTTCCTCATACATATCAGATTGGGTGAGAGAAGGTGCCAGCCTGCAAATTTGGGCAGAGACATACTTCTCATTCACAGATTATGAACCTTATTTAGCATAGACCAGCGGCATACGCTGGTCTATGATAACTGCTAACTCATGTCGAGGTATAAGCATTGTCAGAAATTAGATGCAACCCCCTCAGTCCAGAACACTTAAACTGGTATCTGCTAGATTTAAACTGGTATCTGGTAAATTCCTGTCTTCTATTATGCCAGGAAGCTGGCATAAAAGAAGATAACTGTGGCTGGGCCGCCCAGCACCACTCCTCCCACCCTGGTCACTCCCCTTTTTTTTTTTTTGAGAATGTAGCAAAGGCGGCAGAGAAACAACACTTTAAAATGATGCACCTCTTGAATGGTTACACTTTTTCTATCCAGAGTTGTCTGATCTTCACTGGAGGTCCAGCAGTATGTTCTCTGCTCTAAATTAAATAGAGCTATTTATCTTGGAAAACTAGATGATATTAAATTATTTCCCTACCATTTTGTCTATAGGATTGCTTTTTCACTTGGTTGGATACAGAAGATCATATTCAATTGTAAGGTTCTTTGACGAGGACTTGTCACCTCTCCTGACATGTCTGTTTTAGTCAATACCTCCATTCCCCCAAGCACTAACTATTTAGGAGCATTTATTCTTATGACTATATGTTATGCTGTTACTTTATTATTCCTTGTAAAAGTTTATGAATTAATTACCAATAGCCAGAAAAAAAGATGACCATTCATAAATTTCTAGTGGGAATAATAGACGAATGGTACAGCATAATCATATAATAGAATAGATACTCCAGAATTGTTATTACATGGGAAATGCAAGTATTTACTAAAACAGACATGTTAGTAGACAATGCCTTCTTTAAGTCCCTTAAAGGGGAAACTGATGATGAGCAGGTAGGGATAGCGGCAGGCAGGGACGGTGGCAGATGGAAGGGATGGGGTGGGTTGTGGGGAACGATGGTTGAAAAAGTGGCAAGGCTGTGGACAAAAAAGGGCATGAGCACATGAGGGGGGGGGGAGTGGTACCATAAATGGAGGTAGTGTGGTACGGTAAAAGGATGGCAGACACAGCAGGTGAGGAGTGGGAAGGGGGGATGTTACCAAAAAAAGGCCATGTGGTGTGGTATATGAATGGCAGGGGGTTTGCGAGGGATATGGTGGGGAAGATGAGATGGTGGGGATATGGAGTGGAGGGGGTGTGGGTGATTAGCAAATAACTGAGGACGGGGCATGGGGGATACGGATATATGACTGGAGTGAAGTGGATACTTCTCAAGATAAAGGATTTATGATCTTCCGGCATGGAGTCGTCAGTATCCAACAAGCGTTTGGTGCAGCTGATTCCCAATTCGTGTTGTATATTTAAGTACAAGGCAGTGACGTCGAGGGTCAGCCAGCGGTACTTGTCTTTTCAGGTGATCCCTTTTAATGCATGTATCAGAGATGTGGAGTCCACTGTATCACATGCTTTTGAAGAAAAGTGTCAATGTAGTGAGATAGATTACAGGTTAATGATGAAATGCCCAAAATGATGGGATGGCCAGGTGGACTGGAGGAGTTCTTGTGAATTTTGGGTAACTGGTAGAAAAGTGCAATGACTGGGTCCGTAACCAGAATGTATTCTTGTTCCTTCCTATTCAAAATGTGTGATGCCGAGCTGACCAATTCTTTAAACGCTTTCCTGTGTGCCGCCAGGGGATTGTCCTCCAGTTTTTGATAGTATTCTGTATCTGATAGGATACGGAGTGCTTCTCTGATGTAGTCTGTCCTATTTTGTATTACTACTACACCCTCGCCTTTGTCGGCATTTCTGATCACAATTTCGGTATTATCCTGTAACTGTTTTATGGTGGCTCTTTCTTCTGAGCTGAGGTTATGCTTCAGAACGGGCTTCTGGTGTATTGCACGGAAGACTTCCATGACCAGGTCATAAAATGTTTCTAAAAAGTTACCCCTATGATGTAGGGGATAGAAACGGGAATGTGGTTTGAGGTTTGATGGGATGTACTGGGTAACTGGGGTTGTGGTATCTTCTCTAGTGGCTTGATCCTTATCCTTTGCTGTATTTTCTGTTAGACTGAAATGCCTTTTCAGGGTCAGTTTCCTGATGAAGTCATGGAGATCCAGGAAGATGTCAAAGCCCTTGACCTTAGAAGACCCTTCATGACCAGGTGCATTTTCCATTTTTTTCAGTACATGTGTCTTTGAAAGATATAACTTTTTTTTTTTTCTGTTTGCTTTAGATATGTAAATAAATTTGGCACCTTTTTTCAGTCCTACATGGGTCTTTATTTGCATTGTCATTTA